>OU342736.1:31920134-32520134 GCA_910589765.1 Avena atlantica
ATATATTACCCGAAACGTCACCGAGCTCCCACTCACTTTCTTGTAGATACAAGCTTCGTAGCCATTGGAACAAATCCAAAGCTCTTGATCACTGATCAAAACGAAGGTTCCAACTCCGAGATGCTTGCTTCAGTCCATAAATAGAACGCTGAAGTTTGCATACTTTACTAGCATCCTTAGGATCGAACAAAACCTTCGGGTTGCACATCATATACAACTCTTCATCAATTTTGCCATTGAGGAAAGCAGTCTTGACATCCATCTTCCATTTTCATAATCATGAAACGCAGCAATTGCTAATAAAATCCGAATGGACTTAACAATTGCTACGGGAGAGAAATATCATCATAGTCAACACCTTGAACTTGTCGAAAACCTTTTGCGACAAGCCGTGCTTTATAGACGGTAACATACCATTCCGCGTCCGGTTTCTTCTTGAACATCCATTTGCACTCAACGGCCTTTCGGTCGCTAGGAGGGTCCACCAAAGTCCATACTTGGTTTTCGCTCATGGATCCCATTCGGATTTCATGGCTTCTAGCCTTTCTCAGAGTCTGGGCTCATCATCACTTCCTCATAGTTCGTAGGTTCACTGTCTTCTACTAACAAGACAGTCAAGACAGGGTTGCCGTACCACTCAGGAGGGGCACGCGACCTTGTTCGACCTGCGACGTTGAAGTAGCAGCATCGTCCGAAGCTTCATGATCCTGTCATTAACTTCCTCTATTGTTGGTGCAGGCGGCACTGGAACAATTCAGGTGCTGCGCTACTCTCCAATTCAAGAGAAGGTTCAATAACCTCGTCAAGCTCTACTTTCCTCCCACTCACTTCTTTCGAGAGAAACTCCTTCTCAAGAAAGGAAACCGTTCTTTGCGACAAACACTTTGCCTTCTGTTCTGTGATAGAAGGTATACCCAATAGTTTCCTTAGGGTATCCTATGAAGACGCATTTCTCCGCTTTGGGTTCGAGCTTGTCCGGCATCAACTTCTTGACGTAAGCTTCGCATCCCCAAACTTTAAGAAACGACAACTTAGGTTTAGCACCAAACCATAGTTCATACGGGTGTCGTCTCAACGGATTTAGGTGGTGCCCTATTTAAAGTGAATGCAGCGGTTTCTAATGCATAACCCCAAAATGATAACGGCAAATCAGTAAGAGACATCATTGATCGGACCATATCTAATAGGGTTCGATTCCGGCGTTCAGACACACCATTGCGCGCTGTGGTGTTCCGGGTGGCGTGAGTTGTGAAACGATTCCACTTGCTTTAAGATGCGTGAGAAAATCATAACTCAAATATTCACCTCCACGATCGGATCGTAGAAACTTAATCTTCTGTTACGATGGTTCTCCACTTCATTCTGAAATTCCTTGAACTTTTCAAATGTTTCAGATTTATGTTTCATTAAATAGATATACCCATATCTACTTAAGTCATCGGTAAAAGTGAGGAAATAGCGATATCCCCGCGCGTCGAAACACTCATCGGTCCGCATACATCGGTATGTATGATTTTCCAACAAGTCCGTTGCTCGCTCCATCATACCGGAGAACGGGGTTTTGATCATCTTGCCCATGAGGCATGGTTCGCATGTGTCAAATGATTCAAAATCAAGAGACTCCAAAAGTCCATCAGAATGGAGTTTCTTCATGCGCTTTACACCAATATGACCTAGACGACAGTGCCACAAATAAGTAGTATTATCACTATCTACTTTGCATCTCTTAGCCTCAATGTTATGGATGTGTGTTCATCCCTTTCGAGATTTAGAAGAAATAAACCATTCACAATAGGTGCATGACCATAAAAGATGTTACTCATATAAATAGAACAACCATTATTCTCCGATTTAAATGAATAACTGTCTTGCAATAAACACGATCCAGAAATAATGTTCATGCTCAACGCAGGCAAATAATAACATTTATTAAGGTTTAAAACTAATCCTGAAGGTAAAACTAAGGAGAGCGTGCCGACGGCCATCACATCAACTCTTGATCCGTTGCCAACGCGCATCGTCACCTCATCCCTCGCAAGCCGCCGTCTATTCCGTAGCTCCTGTTTCGAGTTACAAATATTAGCAACTGAACCGGTATCAAATACCCAGGCACTACAACGAGGGCTAGTAAGGAAAACATCAATAACATGTATATCAAATATACCTTTGATGGTGCCAGCCTTCTTGTCCGCTAAGTACTTCGGACAGTTGCGCTTCCAGTGACCCTTGTCCTTGCAATAGAAGCACTCAGTGTCCGGCTTAGGTCCAGACTTGAGCTTCTTCTCAGCAGGAGCATTGCGCTTGCCGCCGCCCTTCTTGAAGGGCTTCTTTGCTCCCTTACCTTTCTTAAAGGAGGGCTTGTTGACCATCAACACATGATTATCCTTTTTGATGTCCACCTCCGCAGCCTTCAGCTTTGCGAAGAGCTCGGTGATCATATCAGTGGAGCCAATCTGATTATGAGTCACTACAAAACTTTTGTAGCTGGGAGGGAGTGATTGCAGAACCCTGTCAATCTTGAGCTCCTCTGGAATCGTGCATTCCAGTTGCTCAAGGCGTTGAGTGTAGCCCGACATCTTTATGGCGTGCTCACTAACGGAACTCCTTCCTCCATCTTGCAGTTAAAGAACTTCTCAGAGATCTCATATCTCTCAGAATGGGCTTGAGTCTGAAACATGGTTTTCAGCTCCTCGAGAATCTCAAAGGGCCCGGGATAGGTTTCAAAACGATTTTGAAGTTCCGGTTCCATAGCAAACAACATGGTGCTCTTAATCACACCATAATCATCTTTGCGCGACTGATAGACAGCTTTCTCATCAGCCGGCGCAGTTGCAGCAGGGGGGTCACCTAACGCTTTCCCAAGGACATAGTCCTTTTGTCCGCCAGACAGAATGATTCTTAGATTGCGGAACCAATTGGTGAAGTTAGACCCATTGTTTCTAAGCTTTTCCTTCTCAGCAAAAACGTTGAAGTTGAAGTTGGATTTGGCCATGTGATCTACAGTATTTGCAAGTACAATTTAGACTATGTTCATGATAAATAGTTCAACTTAATCAAATTACTAGATGAACTCCCACTAAATTCGACATCCCTCAAGTTGTTTAGTGAACACGATCCAAATTCACCACACCTAATCCGATCATCACGAGAAGAGATGTGGTTTCAATGGTGGACAACAAAGTGTCGATCATATCATTCATATGACTCATGCTTAACCTTTCGGTTCTTGTGTTCAGATGCCATGTCTGTACATGCTAGGCTCGTCAAGCTAGACCCAAGTATTTCCGCGTGTGCAAAACTGGCTTGCACCCGTTGTATGTGAGCGTAGAGTCTATAACACCCGATCATCACGTGATGCTTGGACACGACGAACTTTCTCAACGGTGCATACTTGGGGAGAACACAGTTTTTATCTTGATCTTTAAGTGAGGAATCATCTTATAATGCTACCGTCGTGATCTAAGCATAATAAGATACACAAAAGGATAAACATCACATGCATATAACTTTATGTGACATGGTATAGCCAATCTTCGTGCAATGATCTCCATCTTGTGCGTTCCGGCATGATCTCCATCACTCCACCATGATTGCCTCCACCACGAATAGCAACTACAACTATTGCTAACTACTTAGTGATAAAGTAAAGCTATTACATGGCGTATAAGAAGTTGACTCGCAGGTCATACACAATTATAAAGACAACCATATGGCTCCTGCCGGTTGTGTACTCATCGACATGCAAGTCGTGAAACATTACAAAACATGATCATCGCATACAATATACACATCACATCTTGGGCCATACCATATCACAGAAAACACTCCCGACAAAAACAAGTTAGACGCCTCTACTTTGTTGTTGCATGTTTTACGTGGCTTATGGGAGTAGATGCTAAGAACGATTCTTACCTACGGAAAGCCACAACGGTGATATTATGGTTGCCAAACTCCGGTGTTAATCCCATGACAACTATAGTGAGATAAACTGACATCCACCAGCCGCATGTGTGGAACAAGCCACACGTCAAGTGCGGAGCCGGTCTCGCGAACGACGCCGCGTAAGGTTGGCCTGGACCGCTTCAATCTCACTATCCCGCGTCATAAGAAGAACACAAACAAGAGGCTTGCAATAGAAAACATCAACGCCCGCAACAACCATGTTGTGTTCTACTCGTGAAACACATCTACGCATAGATCTAGCTCTGATACCACTGAAGGGTTTCGCGGCATAGTAAATCAAAATTTTCTACGGATGCGAACAGAGGGAAAGCCAAGATCTAATCTAGGAGATGCAATCAATGAGAGAGATTGGATTAGATCTTCATACCCTTGAAGATTCGCACAGCGGAACGTTCGTCGGAACGTGTGGGTGATGTAGTCGTACTCGCTTCTCCTCCCGCGATCCGATCCGATCTAGCACCACAAGTGGCGGTGCCTCCGTGAGATGCACACGTGGCCACCTCAACGTCTCCTCCTTCCTCGGACCAGCAAGTATGGTGGAGAGATAGATTGGATCTACAACACGACGGCGTGGTGTTTATGGTGGAGAATTTCTGCAGCAGGGCTTCGCCTACAAACAGTCGGGAGGGAGAGAGGAAAGCTAGCAAGGCGGCTAGTGTTTGGAGGAGAGGTGTAGGGGTTTGGTGCGCCCCCACCCCTCTTTATATAGAGGGGGGGGGGGCGCAGCCCTAGCCCCTCCCCCAAGCCCAAAGGATAAGGAGTGGGGGGCATGGACTCTCCCCTCTTCTAGAAACCCTATCTCTAGTTTAAACGATTTAAACTCTCTAGGATCGGCTGGGCCCTATGGGGCCTTGTGACCCTGGCCCATGCGGCCAGGACACTCCCCCATAGGCCCAGGCCCCCTCCCGGAAGGTGCGGCCACGTTGGTCCCCTTCGGAAGGTTCTAGAAGCTTCCGGTACAATACCGATTAACCCGGAACAATTCCGAACTCCAAAAACTGCATTGCCTTATATGAATCTTATTCTCCGGACCATTCCGGAACCTCTCGTGATATCCCGGATCCCATCCAAGACTCCAAACAAAAAATTCATAAACCAATAATCCAATCTATCCTAGCGTCGAGACACGTTAAGTGTGTGACCCTGCGGGTTCGAGAATATGCAGACATGATCTTCTATCAATAATCAACAGCGGGGTCTGGGCACCCATATTGACTTCCACACATTCATCGATGATCATATCGGATGAACCATGATGCCAGGATTCAAACAATCCCATATATATATTCCCTTCGTCTCGCGATATTTTACTTGCCCGAGATTCGATCGTCGGTACCGTCATACCTAGTTCAATCTCGTTCACAGCAAGTACTTTACTCGTTCCGTAATCCGATATCACTTTGTGATTAACTCCTTAACCACATGCTTGCAAGCGGTGTTGATATCGATTACCGAGTGGGCCCGAAGTATATCTCTCCGACTTGGGAGGGACAAATTCCATATCGATACATACAACCCAACAGATACTTTCCGATCACCTGAGAGACACCTTTATGATCACCCTCTCATAGGATGACGTTTGATGACCTCAAAGCTTTCTTCCGATACCAGGGAGTTGTATTATCTCATGGTCTAAGGAATACAATATTTGACATAAGAAAAGCTTCGCAAAGACGAACACGATGACACGATCTAATTGCTTTGCTTAGTTTGGGTCTGTCCATCATATCATTCTCCAATGAAATGATCTCATTATCAATTGACAACTCATGTCTATGGTTAGGAAACCTTAACCATCATTGATCAATGAGCTAGTCCTTAGAGGCGTACCAGGGACACGGTGTTATTCACAAACCACACAAGTATTAATGTTTCCGCTTAATACAATTCTAGCATGGAATATAAACTTTATCATAAACATGAATTATAATAATAACATCTTTATTATTGCCTCTAGGGCATAATTCCAACATAAATGCCATTCCGCCCAGGTGGTTTATTAAAATCATGTTGGTTTGTCATTTAACAAAATAAAATCCTTTCAAAACAAATAACTTTTCATGGTATGATTCCCTTCCTCGTCTAAATAGAATAGCTAAGCAATCCACCAATACGATGGCTCATAAACAAGGAATAGTAGGTAATAATATGGGACATAACATAGCATATACACATCAATTCCTACATATGCAATTCTACAAAAACATCTACAATGCATAGGAAAACAGTAGGGCATTTATGACCAAGATAGCACCACTTTCCTTTGTCGTAGATGTAGTCGATTAGATAATCCTCACAATCCTCATAGATATAATGGATGCACTCGTCATAACCATAATACTTGCAATCATAGTAGTTGCAATCACACACGTTGCACTCCTCGCAATCTATCGAGCAACCAATTGCATACAATCATAAACAATAGCACAAAGAGATCAAATAAATACAACAAATGCATGCATGACAATTTAATAAGTCACAATGGTTGTTATTTTAGTTCTCTAAACAATACTGAAGTATACGATGCATGAAAGAGACCAATTAATGCAATGTAGTACTTGTTATTAATAATTACTTGCCAATATAGGGTTTTTAATAGTTCTGTTGTAATGACCGTTCTAACTATCGAATTAAATTTGTTTCTTGGGTTTACTGGATAGAGGACGTTAATACGAACCAGTAGGCGTTGGATTCACTCTAATCGGAGTTATAGATCTTTTGTATGATTTAAATAGTGTTTAATGGGTTTTAAATGATTCATATAGTTTCTGTTGCCTAAAAATCAAACTAAAATTATATCTGAAATCTCCATGGAATTGTGATTCCAGGGACATATTATTTGTAATTTTCTGAGCAGTATTTATTTTCTTATAAATTTATTACTCTAAATAGGCCATTAAACCATTTAAACCTTCACGGAACAATCTTAGAGTCAAATCCTGAACTAATTGCATATTGATGATCTACATGGAACCATCTTTCCATCGGTATATCATTTATATTTTTGTGACAAGGAATTAATTTACTATGAATTTAATGATTTCTAAAGCCATTAAAACTAATTAAATTGCTATGGGGTAAATAATCGGCAAAGGCTTGATCCAACCAGATATTATAAATCTACATTATAGTAGCTTCAATTTGATATATTGTACATATTTTTCGGAGTTACATATAATTTTCTATGAATTTATTAACCTAAAAGACCATTAAAACTAATTAAATCATTATATTAAGTACGTACTGTAAAGGTTGGATCTATTCTGATAAGATGATTCTACGTAAAATTATCTTCAATTTGATATATTATACACAATTTTTGGACGTTGTATGAATTTCTAATGAATTTTACAAGTTAGATCTATAATGTGCAATTTTAAATTCGAATGGAATATTCGAGAGAATATTTCGCTGACTGGACAGGTTGACTTTGCATGCTGACTGGGACTAGATGCTGACCTGACGACGACGTGGCGTTGATGAGGAGCTGACCGGAATAACGACATGGCACGCACCGGTTTGATTGGATCTCGACCGTCTGGATAGGATCCCGGTGGCTAGAAGAAGAGATCGACCCGATTTTTGGCTCAGAATAGATTAGAAAAAGATCTGTGTAAGAGAGACAAATCCGTAGGTCAAATTGAAAAACTTAGAAATGAAAGTTGTGGGGAATCATTAGTCCTACCTTCTCACCAAAGGAATTTGGATTTCAAGGAACGAGCGCGAGTACATCTTGGATTTACACCGTCAGATCTGAAATATTGCGATGCGAAATTCTCTGGCTGTGGTGGATGAAAAGATTTCAGGTTTGTCGGGACTGAAATATTTCGACGAGATCTACAACTTTCGTTTTTTGGCCGAAGGCAAACAACGAAGTCTAGATGGGTTAAAAAGCGAAATAAGATTCGGGCATGTGTAGATTCGGGATTTTGAGAAGAGAAACTCGTACATCTATGGCTACACGAGTTTATATGGAGATTTAGGAGATTTAGGATACTGTAGAGATAGGCCTTGAAGTAGGTAACAAGTAGAAATAAACGAAAGTCGATTCGGAGTTGTAGATAAAAACATATAGCAGTTTGAATAGACATAGGTTTGTCAAAAACTGTTTTCGCACGACTTTTAAAGCACTGGGATCGATCCCTTCTTCACGTACTGGCTGGTTCGGTCGGTCTGGGCCGCCGACCCGTTAGTTTTTTTTCTTTTTCTTTTTTATTTACTTGTTTCCCTTATCTTTTGCATACGAACTTCAAATGACATGATTCTTGTTTCTAAAATTTTCTAAAATCCAAGAGATCATTATAGGATCAAATTTGTAATCTTTTTACTAGTTTGGAAGTAGTGGGTTTATAAATCCTTGTATGTTTCATTTTATTTATATCTTTATGTGTTTTTATTTGTTCCATAACTTTTTCATAATAGCTTCAAATGAGCTCAATTTTGTTCCTAAAATTTTGTAATATTAATTGGATCTTTTTAGGCTATAATTATCAATAATCGATGCCTTAGCAACAATGGGTTTTTATAAAGTCAATTTAATTACCTTTAGGAACATTTGGGCGAATCAACTATAGGATTTAGATACCAGGATTTGGATTCAGTTTGTGAGAACTTTGCATGGATGTAATGAAATGCTTATGAATGCTTCATGATTTTCATTTTGAAATCTTGCACACCAATTTTACAATCCTTAATCAATCCATGCCCTTTTGACTATATGGCTACTTAGGTCATAACAAAAGAATATAAGGTTTTGAATTCAAGGTTGAGAGGATTTTCTATTCAAAAAGTTTTTCTCTTTGAGAATTTTCAACATAGTCAAACAATCAATCAAACTTATTTATTTATTTCACATTCCAAAATTAGGACAATTTTGGGATGTGACATTGGACCCCCATTATCGCTGTGTTGTTTCAAATAAGTTGATTGGTGTTGGAAAGGAGTAGAAAGTTCTTGCTTGGAAGTGCAAGAGGAGATTGCATTGACTGTGACTTAGACTTTAGCATGACATGCTAGGTGTTGTTTTAACCTTATGCTTAGTGATTATGATTGTGTAGCATGTCTTGTTCCAAACAATTGGGATTGCTTAGTGTGACTTGAAAGAATTATGCGTTGTTTTAGGTTGACTTGGGACATTCTCACACCATGTTATGACTATGAACAAGTCACCATAGCCTATATGATCATTTAGTCCTTGACTTGTAGTACCACTCTATGCTTTGATTAGTAATATTTTGTCGCTCTGCATGATTTTGTCCATTATTGCTCTCTTAGTTGGTTGCTCCTGGTCTTTTGCAAGCCTCCACTTGTATGAGTAAGTTCTACTCATGCTTCCAACTCCCAAGAAACCAAGTTATTCCAAAGTGTCCACTATAAACTCCTATGCATGGTGTGTCACACCATTCCAAGTATATTCTTGTTTTCAGCTATCCTCCAATTAAAAAGTATTTTGTTATGTGAAAACTTAGTGATTAAAGCCCTCACAAACTTGATGGCACACTTTATATTCTTTGACCCTAATAAACTTGAACCATTGTGTCATCTATGTTGTATATGCTTGCACTTATATGTTGGAATTAGCAGAACCATGCTGTCATGGGGAACGTTTTCAACATTGCACTTGTACTTTGTACACAGTTGATATCAAGCTCTTTTGTATATGGATGTCACCGGTGTGAAATAAAGTGGGAGCTTGTAAGTCCATGGAGTTATGTATTTTGTGTTAGAGAAGCGCCTGGGCCGCTAGCCTAAGCCATGCCTAATCATGGTGGAAACTTGCAGCATCACCATAATGAGCATTCTATGAAGCATCCTCAATAAAATCTATGCACATAGTAAATAAAAAGATCGCTAGGATGCTCATTGTATACTTGCCTTGTCATTTTGGTTATGGGATAGCTCCTGTACCATGTGCAAGGGGTAACCCATTGGAGGTTCTCTATGATATGCAAATACTTACAATGACAAGAACTTATAAATGACTGAAGTTGAGTAGCATGAGGTGTGGTCCTCGTATTCAAGGGACTTTAGATTGCCAACTTATACTTCGTCAAGCATATACTCCATCTTTGTTCACTTTAACCTTAATCACTTCAAGAGTATGCTTATGATAGGGGCAATGAGGGCTGGAAGCTAACAAGTACCATAATTTTGGAAGCTCTTTTTTAAACTTGAAATCCCTGCTTCCTTTATAAAAGGCCTTTCTTCCACCATTATTTTAGTCTCCACCTTCTACCTTTAGGCACCATTAAGAGAGCATAGTTGTCATTCTGTGTGTAGTGTCCCAAAGCTTATTGATTGATGCATATTGTGATATTACTTGTTCTTGTGCTATTTGTTCTAGTCACCCTTGTGAACTTTGAAGGTGTCCTATGCATCTATTTGCTACTGTATGAGGGACAAGCTGATTGCCACTATGCTATGTTTTCTGTATGCGAAACAAACAATTTTTCAATGCATGTTATTCATGATCTTTGTTTGTAACTTGTCATGTTGCATGCATAGTTACTATGTCCTACTGTTAGAACTCCATATTTCATGCACATGTTTAGAGTTCTTTGATCCTATCTTTCAAATGCTTGCAAATGGTTTGATCTTGGTTTTGATGGTGCATGTCACCTCAAAAATTATTATTTTTATCACTTACCTACTCGGGGACGAGCAGGAGTTAAGCTTGGGGATGCTTGATACGTCGGAAATGTATCTGTAATTTTTGATGCTCCATGCTTGTTTAGTATCTACTTTGCTTTGCTTTGTCAACACTTTGAGGTTCTTTTTACATGTTTTCTGGTACTAACCTATTTACAAGTTGCCACAGTGCTAGTTGCCTGTTTTCTATTGTTTTTGGTTCTAGAAAAGCTAGTAAGGAAATATTGTCGGAATTGGACAGGACAAATGTCAAAGTCAATAACTTTCTGTGGGGAACAAGAAGTCTAGAGGGGAGACGGAGAGGCGCGACCAAGGGTTGGCCCGCGCCTAGGCAGGGTGTGGGCCCCTGGCCACCTCCTCGGCCTTCCCCTTTGCCTATAAGAAGCCCCCGATGCAGAAACCCTAAGCACCTGATCAATATTCCAGGAAACCTTCTATAGCCGCCGCCACCGTCGTCCCAGATCTGGGGGGATCTGAAGTTCTTCCCGGCACCCTGCCGGAGGGGAAATCATCCCGGAGGCCTTCTCTCCGGTATGAAGCGTGAGTAGTTCCACCTTGGACTATGGGTCCATGTACTAGCTAGATGGTTGTATCTCCAACTTTGTGCTTTCATGTATAGATCTTGTGAGCTCCGTGCATGATCAAGATCTAATCTATTTGTAATCATGCATGTTGTGTTGCGGGGATCTGATGGATATTGAGATTACTATGTCAGATTGATTAATGGTTTTGTCTATTTGATTCTATCATGTCTGTGTTGTTTGTGATCTTGCATGCTCTCCGTTGTTAGTATCTATCATGGCCAAGTAGTTTCTAGTGACTCCTAGATGTAAGATCCCTCCTTTGTAAAGGAAAAGGATCCCTGTGATTGCAATGCTAGTCCCTGGATCATTGCCAGCATCCACAGTTTAAGATGAAGTACACAGATACAAAGGTCATTTATTACATCCATTCCAGAGATAAAACATAGTATTTTACAACTCAAGGCCACAGGCCTAATACAAGAGTTTGGAATAAGTAAATAATTATAAGTCTTCATCTTCATGTGCCACAGGCAAACATGTTGAGTGTAGACTCATGACACCTAATCCTCATCAGAGTGACCTGCAACATCGCAAGTTACAGCCACAGTGGGTCAATACTTTGGAATAGTATTGGCAAGTGATACCTTAGTAAATTTTCAGTGGACTATATTACTATATGCAATTTGGCTAAGTGTAGCTTGACTTGCTTTGCTCAAAATAGGTTTTTCCTATTAGTTGAAATCACTAAGTTTTTCTTTGACAAAACTTTTCCCAAGAAACCATCAATAGACATTGAGGTCCTTCACCCTTGTTCACCCACAAGTTTTACTTAGAAGTTGGAGCGATGAGATTCTTGATAGCTTCCATGTCTTGATGCTCAAGTTGTCCATTGCCATGGACTTGGCTAAGTACTTAGATTTTTCCATCTGCAGAGGTTGTGCACTTTCCCCACCAGACTTGGTTTCCCAAGACAGGACCTTTCAGAAGCCTTCCCTTAGCCAAATGGACGCGTTCCAACCTATCATCCCACTACCACCATCTGTCCAAATGACTAAGTTCTAGCAACCTATGTGATCCAGGCAGAGCCCATATTGCCAAGTGGCTGCACTATAAGCTTCTCAACACATGTCCTCTAAAATCCCTTTGTTCCTGGGTGGCTTTCCACAAGTGAGATACACAAGGTAAACCATAGCCATGGGCCTTGTGTAACCACTCAACCAAAAACCACCAATCAAGTCCCATTCCACCCAGGTGATTCATTGACTTAGTTGTTTTATTAGGAAAACATAAGTCCATAGATTTAGAAATATTTTTCATCATGGCATGTATATTTACCAACCCTTGTTTGCTACTAGCTAGGCTAAGCATGGCATAGATAGTACTTAACTTATAAAATTTCCTAGCAATTCTACAACTACTTAGGATTTCCCATCATAGCATTTGGCAAAATAGTAACATGCAAGACTTAGAAAAATATTTCTAACGCTTGTACAAAATATAGGGATGGAAATATTCATGAAGTACCACTTGCCTTGGTAATGGGGAGAGTAGCACTCTTCACAATCACAATCACTAGCACCAAAATCTACACATAAAATATAACCACAATCACATACAAGTCATATGCAAACAAAAATATATATGCATGCATGCAATAATCTAAGTGATGATTTTTGAAACTCAACCAAGCAAGTGCATATTACTGAATTACAAACAAGTCCAAAAACTTGCTAAACCAAGTTTATTTGACACTAAAATAATTTCCTAAACAATTTCTATATCAAAATAGTCCTAAATAAGTTTCTGCAAAATAAACCATTTTAACAGAACCTAAAATTTAAATACATTGCATAAACAGAAAGGGCTTGTCACCCTGATTCCAACGGTATAAAATTTGCAAAAATCTAACGTGTGAATCAAAAGTTATAGCCTAATCAAATTTGAATCTAAATCTGTTTCAAATATGTTTTTAAACTCAAACCCTAGCCACGTGTCTTAATCTTACTGGCGCGTACCGCTTCGCACCGGATCACGCTCGGCTACCGTTGGATCTAACTAACACGCACGGCTCAGATCTAAACTTAACGGTTCGATAAGTGAACTAATCCTACGCGCTGGATCTGGATCTGACAGCTACAAATCATCTGACCAAAACTGAGCTGCGCTTGCGGCGGCGACTGGCGGCGGCGCGTCTGTCAGCGGCGGCGCTGGCGTTCTAGGTCGCGCGGGAGTGGGGGAAGAGGCTTACCAGAACCGCAGGGAGCTGCTGAAGCTCAACGTGGCGGTGGCTTGGGAAGGGGCGCACGGGGTCGTCGGAGATTCCTCGCCGAAGTTCGCGAACGCGTCGGGTGCGGCTGCTGTCGACGTTGGCGAGGTTCTGCATCGCGCTAAGTCAAAAGGAGGGCACCATTAGATGCGCAAGACAATGGGGGTCCTAGGCGTATCAGGCAGAGGGCAAGGAGCGGCTGGTACTTACGGGGAGAGGTCGCCGGAGTTCGTGCAGAGAGCGGCGGCGCTCGGTCGAAGTCGTTGCCGAAGCTACAGACCATGCGAGAACAAACAGGGTGTGTCAGTAAGTGCGCAAGGACTTGCTGAACTTGATAGCATGCGTCAGGGACAGAGGGGACACGGTGCTCACCGGAATTCGTCGGCGCGGTTGTCGGAACAGCAGCGGCGTCGCGCGAGTTGCGAGCAGCCTGGGGGCATGAAGGGGGAATTGGTTGAGGGGAAATGGTCGCGAGAGAGAGAGGATTATATAGTCAGAGGCTCGACAAGAAACGCCCAGTGATTCAATGCCATTTACCTCGCGGAATCAAAGCAGCAACGGGCAGCGGCGGAGTTCGTGCGCGAGATTTTGGGGAAGACGACGATGACGTGGACGGGGCCCGCTTGTCAGCGAAATAAGCAGAGAGGGAGTGGGGTCCGAGCGTCAGTGACCGCGTGGGTGCGTCTGCGGGTGCGAGAGAGAGAGGGGGAGGCCGGGTGGGCTAGCTGGGCCGGTTCTGCTGATGGGCTAGAATAGGAGCGCCTGGCCTTTTTCTTTTCTTTTCTCTTTTCCTTTTTCTAATTTGATTTTCAGGAATGGTTTTTAAATGAATTCAAACTCCATTTGAATTCAAATCTATTTGGGATTTTTGCAGTCGGCAACAGTCACAAAACTTGGCATAAAATTATGTGGTCACTTTGAAAAGGCTTGGTCATTTTGGAGAAACAAAATAACAGGGACATTGCACTAAGTTTGCAAATGTTTGAAAATGATTTTTGAAACCATTTCTATTTTGTAAAATATTGATCTAACTCCACACTCAAACCAAACAAAAAGGGAGACAAACAATCTAGGTTTAAAACATTCAAACTCTCAAATGGGGATGGCCATTTGATTTAAATTTGCTCACATGAAATGATAGCACTATGTGCTTCTGTTTTCTGAAAATGAGTTTGAAATTGATCTCAATTCTATATGCATGAATGAATGATTTGCAATCTTTGAAATCATGATTTTACGGATGTTACACAAGAGGGGGTATTTATGCTCGATAGTGGGTTCATGCTTCTAGTTTCCAAGGGAAGTGACAGAAATCTCTTCGGTTGTAGATGTGCTGTTTCCACTAGGGAGAAAACAACGGTCTCTTGTTCATGGAACAAGTGGATTGTTTACCTTACACACTTTGCTTAAACAGTTGTCTGTTGCTTGCAACTTAATACAGGAGGGAGTTCGGATGATAACATGAAGGTGGACTTCTAGTCATAGATGTAGTTGGATGGCGGTCTATGTATATTGTAGTATTGCCCAATCGAATCTCATAGGATCTTTCTGACTAGTAATTGCATTGTTATGCCTTGCTCAGTTCTTGTCAATTGCCCTGCTATAATTTGTTTACCCTTCATGCCATGTTGTTTATTTAAGGAGAGCACCTCTAGTGAACTATGGACCTCGGTCCAATCTTTACCATTGATACATCTTCCACTGTTTACTTGCTGCAAACCACTCATCACCTTCCACACCATACAATTAATCCGTTGTTACAGCAACCGGTGAGATTGACAACCTCACTGTTCATTGGGGCAAAGTGTTGAGTTTGTGTTGTATTGGTTTCCATGTTGCTTGCAACACTTGGGTGACGTTTCCTTCCTCCTACTGGTTCGATAACCTCGGTTCCTTACTGAGGGAAGACTTGCTGCTGTGATGCATCACACCTTGCTCTTGGGGTTTCCTGACGAAGCACTCCTACATCAACCAAGAGCATCAACAGTGCTCTACTTATAATGTTACTTATTGCCTTGATAAATCTTGTTGCTGTAGGAGGTATAAACACCTCCCTTTTCAATGTGAGTATAATGATAATGTTACCATATCTTCCTAGTATATGAAACCTTAGTAAAATTTCCTAAGTTAAGACTCCTACTACTATCATGCTTAGCTTAGCTAGTAGAAAACAAGGGTGGAATATATATTCACACTATGGAAAAATTCCTAAGTCTGAGGACTTGTGTTTTTGTTTAATAAAACAACTAAGTTAATGACCGTTCTAACTATCGAATTAAATTTGTTTCTTGGGTTTACTGGATAGAGGACGTTAATACGAACCAGTAGGCGTTGGATTCACTCTAATCGGAGTTATAGATCTTTTGTATGATTTAAATAGTGTTTAATGGGTTTTAAATGATTCATATAGTTTCTGTTGCCTAAAAATCAAACTAAAATTATATCTGAAATCTCCATGGAATTGTGATTCCAGGGACATATTATTTGTAATTTTCTGAGCAGTATTTATTTTCTTATAAATTTATTACTCTAAATAGGCCATTAAACCATTTAAACCTTCACGGAACAATCTTAGAGTCAAATCCTGAACTAATTGCATATTGATGATCTACATGGAACCATCTTTCCATCGGTATATCATTTATATTTTTGTGACAAGGAATTAATTTACTATGAATTTAATGATTTCTAAAGCCATTAAAACTAATTAAATTGCTATGGGGTAAATAATCGGCAAAGGCTTGATCCAACCAGATATTATAAATCTACATTATAGTAGCTTCAATTTGATATATTGTACATATTTTTCGGAGTTACATATAATTTTCTATGAATTTATTAACCTAAAAGACCATTAAAACTAATTAAATCATTATATTAAGTACGTACTGTAAAGGTTGGATCTATTCTGATAAGATGATTCTACGTAAAATTATCTTCAATTTGATATATTATACACAATTTTGGACGTTGTATGAATTTCTAATGAATTTTACAAGTTAGATCTATAATGTGCAATTTTAAATTCGAATGGAATATTCGAGAGAATATTTCGCTGACTGGACAGGTTGACTTTGCATGCTGACTGGGACTAGATGCTGACCTGACGACGACGTGGCGTTGATGAGGAAGCTGACCGGAATAACGACATGGCACGCACCGGTTTGATTGGATCTCGACCGTCTGGATAGGATCCGGTGGCTAGAAGAAGAGATCGACCCGATTTTTGGCTCAGAATAGATTAGAAAAAGATCTGTGTAAGAGAGACAAATCCGTAGGTCAAATTGAAAAACTTAGAAATGAAAGTTGTGGGGAATCATTAGTCCTACCTTCTCACCAAAGGAATTTGGATTTCAAGGAACGAGCGCGAGTACATCTTGGATTTACACCGTCAGATCTGAAATATTGCGATGCGAAATTCTCTGGCTGTGGTGGACGAAAAGATTTCAGGTTTGTCGGGACTGAAATATTTCGACGAGATCTACAACTTTCGTTTTTTGGCCGAAGGCAAACAACGAAGTCTAGATGGGTTAAAAAGCGAAATAAGATTCGGGCATGTGTAGATTCGGGATTTTGAGAAGAGAAACTCGTACATCTATGGCTACACGAGTTTATATGGAGATTTAGGATACTGTAGAGATAGGCCTTGAAGTAGGTAACAAGTAGAAATAAACGAAAGTCGATTCGGAGTTGTAGATAAAAACATATAGCAGTTTGAATAGACATAGGTTTGTCAAAAACTGTTTTCGCACGACTTTTAAAGCACTGGGATCGATCCCTTCTTCACGTACTGGCTGGTTCGGTCGGTCTGGGCCGCCGACCCGTTAGTTTTTTTTCTTTTTCTTTTTTATTTACTTGTTTCCCTTATATCTTTTGCATACGAACTTCAAATGACATGATTCTTGTTTCTAAAATTTTCTAAAATCCAAGAGATCATTATAGGATCAAATTTGTAATCTTTTTACTAGTTTGGAAGTAGTGGGTTTATAAATCCTTGTATGTTTCATTTTATTTATATCTTTATGTGTTTTTATTTGTTCCATAACTTTTTCATAATAGCTTCAAATGAGCTCAATTTTGTTCCTAAAATTTTGTAATATTAATTGGATCTTTTTAGGCTATAATTATCAATAATCGATGCCTTAGCAACAATGGGTTTTTATAAAGTCAATTTAATTACCTTTAGGAACATTTGGGCGAATCAACTATAGGATTTAGATACCAGGATTTGGATTCAGTTTGTGAGAACTTTGCATGGATGTAATGAAATGCTTATGAATGCTTCATGATTTTCATTTTGAAATCTTGCACACCAATTTTACAATCCATAATCAATCCATGCCCTTTTGACTATATGGCTACTTAGGTCATAACAAAAGAATATAAGGTTTTGAATTCAAGGTTGAGAGGATTTTCTATTCAAAAAGTTTCTTCTCTTTGAGAATTTTCAACATAGTCAAACAATCAATCAAACTTATTTATTTATTTCACATTCCAAAATTAGGACAATTTTGGGATGTGACATTGGACCCCCATTATCGCTGTGTTTTTTCAAATAAGTTGATTGGTGTTGGAAAGGAGTAGAAAGTTCTTGCTTGGAAGTGCAAGAGGAGATTGCATTGACTGTGACTTAGACTTTAGCATGACATGCTAGGTGTTGTTTTAACCTTATGCTTAGTGATTATTGATGTAGCATGTCTTGTTCCAAACAATTGGGATTGCTTAGTGTGACTTGAAAGAATTATGCGTTGTTTTAGGTTGACTTGGGACATTCTCACACCATGTTATGACTATGAACAAGTCACCATAGCCTATATGATCATTTAGTCCTTGACTTGTAGTACCACTCTATGCTTTGATTAGTAATATTTTGTCGCTCTGCATGATTTTGTCCATTATTGCTCTCTTAGTTGGTTGCTCCTGGTCTTTTGCAAGCCTCCACTTGTATGAGTAAGTTCTACTCATGCTTCCAACTCCCAAGAAACCAAGTTATTCCAAAGTGTCCACTATAAACTCCTATGCATGGTGTGTCACACCATTCCAAGTATATTCTTGTTTTCAGCTATCCTCCAATTAAAAAGTATTTTGTTATGTGAAAACTTAGTGATTAAAGCCCTCACAAACTTGATGGCACACTTTATATTCTTTGACCCTAATAAACTTGAACCATTGTGTCATCTATGTTGTATATGCTTGCACTTATATGTTGGAATTAGCAGAACCATGCTGTCATGGGGAACGTTTTCAACATTGCACTTGTACTTTGTACACAGTTGATATCAAGCTCTTTTGTATATGGATGTCACCGGTGTGAAATAAAGTGGGAGCTTGTAAGTCCATGGAGTTATGTATTTTGTGTTAGAGAAGCGCCTGGGCCGCTAGCCTAAGCCATGCCTAATCATGGTGGAAACTTGCAGCATCACCATAATGAGCATTCTATGAAGCATCCTCAATAAAAATCTATGCACATAGTAAATAAAAAGATCGCTAGGATGCTCATTGTATACTTGCCTTGTCATTTTGGTTATGGGATAGCTCCTGTACCATGTGCAAGGGGTAACCCATTGGCGGTTCTCTATGATATGCAAATACTTACAATGACAAGAACTTATAAATGACTGAAGTTGAGTAGCATGAGGTGTGGTCCTCGTATTCAAGGGACTTTAGATTGCCAACTTATACTTCGTCAAGCATATACTCCATCTTTGTTCACTTTAACCTTAATCACTTCAAGATGCTTATGATAGGGGCAATGAGGGCTGGAAGCTAACAAGTACCATAATTTTTGGAAGCTCTTTTTTAAACTTGAAATCCCTGCTTCCTTTATAAAAGGCCTTTCTTCCACCATTATTTTAGTCTCCACCTTCTACCTTTAGGCACCATTAAGAGAGCATAGTTGTCATTCTGTGTGTAGTGTCCCAAAGCTTATTGATTGATGCATATTGTGATATTACTTGTTCTTGTGCTATTTGTTCTAGTCACCCTTGTGAACTTTGAAGGTGTCCTATGCATCTATTTGCTACTGTATGAGGGACAAGCTGATTGCCACTATGCTATGTTTTCTGTATGCGAAACAAACAATTTTTCAATGCATGTTATTCATGATCTTTGTTTGTAACTTGTCATGTTGCATGCATAGTTACTATGTCCTACTGTTAGAACTCCATATTTCATGCACATGTTTAGAGTTCTTTGATCCTATCTTTCAAATGCTTGCAAATGGTTTGATCTTGGTTTTGATGGTGCATGTCACCTCAAAAATTATTATTTTTATCACTTACCTACTCGGGGACGAGCAGGAGTTAAGCTTGGGGATGCTTGATACGTCGGAAATGTATCTGTAATTTTTGATGCTCCATGCTTGTTTAGTATCTACTTTGCTTTGCTTTGTCAACACTTTGAGGTTCTTTTTACATGTTTTCTGGTACTAACCTATTTACAAGTTGCCACAGTGCTAGTTGCCTGTTTTCTATTGTTTTTGGTTCTAGAAAAGCTAGTAAGGAAATATTGTCGGAATTGGACAGGACAAATGTCAAAGTCAATAACTTTCTGTGGGGAACAAGAAGTCTAGAGGGGAGACGGAGAGGCGCGACCAAGGGTTGGCCCGCGCCTAGGCAGGGTGTGGGCCCCTGGCCACCTCCTCGGCCTTCCCCTTTGCCTATAAGAAGCCCCCGATGCAGAAACCCTAAGCACCTGATCAATATTCCAGGAAACCTTCTATAGCCGCCGCCACCGTCGTCCCCAGATCTGGGGGGATCTGAAGTTCTTCCCGGCACCCTGCCGGAGGGGAAATCATCCCGGAGGCCTTCTCTCCGGTATGAAGCGTGAGTAGTTCCACCTTGGACTATGGGTCCATGTACTAGCTAGATGGTTGTATCTCCAACTTTGTGCTTTCATGTATAGATCTTGTGAGCTCCGTGCATGATCAAGATCTAATCTATTTGTAATCATGCATGTTGTGTTGCGGGGATCTGATG
Source organism: Avena atlantica (assembly GCA_910589765.1). Taxonomy (NCBI): domain Eukaryota; kingdom Viridiplantae; phylum Streptophyta; class Magnoliopsida; order Poales; family Poaceae; genus Avena; species Avena atlantica. Next base: position 31,940,513 of record OU342736.1, read on the forward strand.
GATATTGAGATTACTATGTCAGATTGATTAATGGTTTTGTCTATTTGATTCTATCATGTCTGTGTTGTTTGTGATCTTGCATGCTCTCCGTTGTTAGTATCTATCATGGCCAAGTAGTTTCTAGTGACTCCTAGATGTAAGATCCCTCCTTTGTAAAGGAAAAGGATCCCTGTGATTGCAATGCTAGTCCCTGGATCATTGCCAGCATCCACAGTTTAAGATGAAGTACACAGATACAAAGGTCATTTATTACATCCATTCCAGAGATAAAACATAGTATTTTACAACTCAAGGCCACAGGCCTAATACAAGAGTTTGGAATAAGTAAATAATTATAAGTCTTCATCTTCATGTGCCACAGGCAAACATGTTGAGTGTAGACTCATGACACCTAATCCTCATCAGAGTGACCTGCAACATCGCAAGTTACAGCCACAGTGGGTCAATACTTTGGAATAGTATTGGCAAGTGATACCTTAGTAAATTTTCAGTGGACTATATTACTATATGCAATTTGGCTAAGTGTAGCTTGACTTGCTTTGCTCAAAATAGGTTTTTCCTATTAGTTGAAATCACTAAGTTTTTCTTTGACAAAACTTTTCCCAAGAAACCATCAATAGACATTGAGGTCCTTCACCCTTGTTCACCCACAAGTTTTACTTAGAAGTTGGAGCGATGAGATTCTTGATAGCTTCCATGTCTTGATGCTCAAGTTGTCCATTGCCATGGACTTGGCTAAGTACTTAGATTTTTCCATCTGCAGAGGTTGTGCACTTTCCCCACCAGACTTGGTTTCCCAAGACAGGACCTTTCAGAAGCCTTCCCTTAGCCAAATGGACGCGTTCCAACCTATCATCCCACTACCACCATCTGTCCAAATGACTAAGTTCTAGCAACCTATGTGATCCAGGCAGAGCCCATATTGCCAAGTGGCTGCACTATAAGCTTCTCAACACATGTCCTCTAAAATCCCTTTGTTCCTGGGTGGCTTTCCACAAGTGAGATACACAAGGTAAACCATAGCCATGGGCCTTGTGTAACCACTCAACCAAAAACCACCAATCAAGTCCCATTCCACCCAGGTGATTCATTGACTTAGTTGTTTTATTAGGAAAACATAAGTCCATAGATTTAGAAATATTTTTCATCATGGCATGTATATTTACCAACCCTTGTTTGCTACTAGCTAGGCTAAGCATGGCATAGATAGTACTTAACTTATAAAATTTCCTAGCAATTCTACAACTACTTAGGATTTCCCATCATAGCATTTGGCAAAATAGTAACATGCAAGACTTAGAAAAATATTTCTAACGCTTGTACAAAATATAGGGATGGAAATATTCATGAAGTACCACTTGCCTTGGTAATGGGGAGAGTAGCACTCTTCACAATCACAATCACTAGCACCAAAATCTACACATAAAATATAACCACAATCACATACAAGTCATATGCAAACAAAAATATATATGCATGCATGCAATAATCTAAGTGATGATTTTTGAAACTCAACCAAGCAAGTGCATATTACTGAATTACAAACAAGTCCAAAAACTTGCTAAACCAAGTTTATTTGACACTAAAATAATTTCCTAAACAATTTCTATATCAAAATAGTCCTAAATAAGTTTCTGCAAAATAAACCATTTTAACAGAACCTAAAATTTAAATACATTGCATAAACAGAAAGGGCTTGTCACCCTGATTCCAACGGTATAAAATTTGCAAAAATCTAACGTGTGAATCAAAAGTTATAGCCTAATCAAATTTGAATCTAAATCTGTTTCAAATATGTTTTTAAACTCAAACCCTAGCCACGTGTCTTAATCTTACTGGCGCGTACCGCTTCGCACCGGATCACGCTCGGCTACCGTTGGATCTAACTAACACGCACGGCTCAGATCTAAACTTAACGGTTCGATAAGTGAACTAATCCTACGCGCTGGATCTGGATCTGACAGCTACAAATCATCTGACCAAAACTGAGCTGCGCTTGCGGCGGCGACTGGCGGCGGCGCGTCTGTCAGCGGCGGCGCTGGCGTTCTAGGTCGCGCGGGAGTGGGGGAAGAGGCTTACCAGAACCGCAGGGAGCTGCTGAAGCTCAACGTGGCGGTGGCTTGGGAAGGGGCGCACGGGGTCGTCGGAGATTCCTCGCCGAAGTTCGCGAACGCGTCGGGTGCGGCTGCTGTCGACGTTGGCGAGGTTCTGCGTCGCGCTAAGTCAAAAGGAGGGCACCATTAGATGCGCAAGACAATGGGGGTCCTAGGCGTATCAGGCAGAGGGCAAGGAGCGGCTGGTACTTACGGGGAGAGGTCGCCGGAGTTCGTGCAGAGAGCGGCGGCGCTCGGTCGAAGTCGTTGCCGAAGCTACAGACCATGCGAGAACAAACAGGGTGTGTCAGTAAGTGCGCAAGGACTTGCTGAACTTGATAGCATGCGTTAGGGACAGAGGGGACACGGTGCTCACCGGAATTCGTCGGCGCGGTTGTCGGAACAGCAGCGGCGTCGCGCGAGTTGCGAGCAGCCTGGGGGCATGAAGGGGGAATTGGTTGAGGGGAAATGGTCGCGAGAGAGAGAGGATTATATAGTCAGAGGCTCGACAAGAAACGCCCAGTGATTCAATGCCATTTACCTCGCGGAATCAAAGCAGCAACGGGCAGCGGCGGAGTTCGTGCGCGAGATTTTGGGGAAGACGACGATGACGTGGACGGGGCCCGCTTGTCAGCGAAATAAGCAGAGAGGGAGTGGGGTCCGAGCGTCAGTGACCGCGTGGGTGCGTCTGCGGGTGCAAGAGAGAGAGGGGGAGGCCGGGTGGGCTAGCTGGGCCGGTTCTGCTGATGGGCTAGAATAGGAGCGCCTGGCCTTTTTCTTTTCTTTTCTCTTTTCCTTTTTCTAATTTGATTTTCAGGAATGGTTTTTAAATGAATTCAAACTCCATTTGAATTCAAATCTATTTGGGATTTTTGCAGTCGGCAACAGTCACAAAACTTGGCATAAAATTATGTGGTCACTTTGAAAAGGCTTGGTCATTTTGGAGAAACAAAATAACAGGGACATTGCACTAAGTTTGCAAATGTTTGAAAATGATTTTTGAAACCATTTCTATTTTGTAAAATTTTGATCTAACTCCACACTCAAACCAAACAAAAAGGGAGACAAACAATCTAGGTTTAAAACATTCAAACTCTCAAATGGGGATGGCCATTTGATTTAAATTTGCTCACATGAAATGATAGCACTATGTGCTTCTGTTTTCTGAAAATGAGTTTGAAATTGATCTCAATTCTATATGCATGAATGAATGATTTGCAATCTTTGAAATCATGATTTTACGGATGTTACACAAGAGGGGGTATTTATGCTCGATAGTGGGTTCATGCTTCTAGTTTCCAAGGGAAGTGACAGAAATCTCTTCGGTTGTAGATGTGCTGTTTCCACTAGGGAGAAAACAACGGTCTCTTGTTCATGGAACAAGTGGATTGTTTACCTTACACACTTTGCTTAAACAGTTGTCTGTTGCTTGCAACTTAATACAGGAGGGAGTTCGGATGATAACATGAAGGTGGACTTCTAGTCATAGATGTAGTTGGATGGCGGTCTATGTATATTGTAGTATTGCCCAATCGAATCTCATAGGATCTTTCTGACTAGTAATTGCATTGTTATGCCTTGCTCAGTTCTTGTCAATTGCCCTGCTATAATTTGTTTACCCTTCATGCCATGTTGTTTATTTAAGGAGAGCACCTCTAGTGAACTATGGACCTCGGTCCAATCTTTACCATTGATACATCTTCCACTGTTTACTTGCTGCAAACCACTCATCACCTTCCACACCATACAATTAATCCGTTGTTACAGCAACCGGTGAGATTGACAACCTCACTGTTCATTGGGGCAAAGTGTTGAGTTTGTGTTGTATTGGTTTCCATGTTGCTTGCAACACTTGGGTGACGTTTCCTTCCTCCTACTGGTTCGATAACCTCGGTTCCTTACTGAGGGAAGACTTGCTGCTGTGATGCATCACACCTTGCTCTTGGGGTTTCCTGACGAAGCACTCCTACATCAACCAAGAGCATCAACAGTGCTCTACTTATAATGTTACTTATTGCCTTGATAAATCTTGTTGTTGTAGGAGGTATAAACACCTCCCTTTTCAATGTGAGTATAATGATAATGTTACCATATCTTCCTAGTATATGAAACCTTAGTAAAATTTCCTAAGTTAAGACTCCTACTACTATCATGCTTAGCTTAGCTAGTAGAAAACAAGGGTGGAATATATATTCACACTATGGAAAAATTCCTAAGTCTGAGGACTTGTGTTTTTGTTTAATAAAACAACTAAGTTAATGACCGTTCTAACTATCGAATTAAATTTGTTTCTTGGGTTTACTGGATAGAGGACGTTAATACGAACCAGTAGGCGTTGGATTCACTCTAATCGGAGTTATAGATCTTTTGTATGATTTAAATAGTGTTTAATGGGTTTTAAATGATTCATATAGTTTCTGTTGCCTAAAAATCAAACTAAAATTATATCTGAAATCTCCATGGAATTGTGATTCCAGGGACATATTATTTGTAATTTTCTGAGCAGTATTTATTTTCTTATAAATTTATTACTCTAAATAGGCCATTAAACCATTTAAACCTTCACGGAACAATCTTAGAGTCAAATCCTGAACTAATTGCATATTGATGATCTACATGGAACCATCTTTCCATCGGTATATCATTTATATTTTTGTGACAAGGAATTAATTTACTATGAATTTAATGATTTCTAAAGCCATTAAAACTAATTAAATTGCTATGGGGTAAATAATCGGCAAAGGCTTGATCCAACCAGATATTATAAATCTACATTATAGTAGCTTCAATTTGATATATTGTACATATTTTTCGGAGTTACATATAATTTTCTATGAATTTATTAACCTAAAAGACCATTAAAACTAATTAAATCATTATATTAAGTACGTACTGTAAAGGTTGGATCTATTCTGATAAGATGATTCTACGTAAAATTATCTTCAATTTGATATATTATACACAATTTTTGGACGTTGTATGAATTTCTAATGAATTTTACAAGTTAGATCTATAATGTGCAATTTTAAATTCGAATGGAATATTCGAGAGAATATTTCGCTGACTGGACAGGTTGACTTTGCATGCTGACTGGGACTAGATGCTGACCTGACGACGACGTGGCGTTGATGAGGAAGCTGACCGGAATAACGACATGGCACGCACCGGTTTGATTGGATCTCGACCATCTGGATAGGATCCGGTGGCTAGAAGAAGAGATCGACCCGATTTTTGGCTCAGAATAGATTAGAAAAAGATCTGTGTAAGAGAGACAAATCCGTAGGTCAAATTGAAAAACTTAGAAATGAAAGTTGTGGGGAATCATTAGTCCTACCTTCTCACCAAAGGAATTTGGATTTCAAGGAACGAGCGCGAGTACATCTTGGATTTACACCGTCAGATCTGAAATATTGCGATGCGAAATTCTCTGGCTGTGGTGGATGAAAAGATTTCAGGTTTGTCGGGACTGAAATATTTCGACGAGATCTACAACTTTCGTTTTTTGGCCGAAGGCAAACAACGAAGTCTAGATGGGTTAAAAAGCGAAATAAGATTCGGGCATGTGTAGATTCGGGATTTTGAGAAGGGAAACTCGTACATTTGGTCTAAGGAAAGGCTTCTGAAAGATCTTGTCTTGGTGAAACCAAGTCTTGTGGGGAAAGTGCACCACCTCTGCAGAGTGTAAAATCTAAGTACTTAGCCATGTCCCTGGCAAAGGACAATTTGAGCATCAAGACATGGAAGCAATCAAGAATCTCATCATCCAAATTTCTAAGTTAAAAACTTGTGGTTGAACAAGGGTTGAAAGGATCACCAATCTTTTATTGGGAGATACCTTGGGAAAGATTTTTGTCAAAGCAAAAACTTAGTGTTTTCAAATGATAAGGAAAATCTATTTTGAGCAATGCAAGCCTAAGCTCCACTTAGCCAAATGCATATAGATGATAGACTCCACTATACTACCATAGTATCACTTGCCAATACAAATCAAATGTATTGACCCTTGTGGCTGTAACTTGTTATGTTGCAGGTTTGTTTGGTTTAGTGAAGTGTGTTAATTAGGATTACAAGTCTACAACCAACATGTCTGCCTGTGGCACTTTGAAGATGAAGGACCCCATGCTTATAGATATTCTGCTGCAATGTAATGTAATAGCCAAATGAGCTATGTAAGATGTAATAAAATTATGTTATTCCTGGTTATAAAGTTGTATTATGACCTTTGTTTCTTGATATTACATCTTAATTGTGGATGCTAGATATTGATCCAGGGACTAGCATTGTAAACACAGGGATCTCTACCTTATTAAAGGTTGGGAACTCTACAGTTTACCCTTCATGACATCTTGTTTATCTAAGGAGAGCACCTCTAGTGAACTATGGACCCCGGTCCAATTTTATCATTGATACATCTTCCATTGTTTACTTGCTGCAAACCACTCATCACCTTACACACCATACAGTTAATCCATTGTTACAGCAACCGGTGAGATTGACAACCTCACTGTTCGTTGGGGCAAAGTCTTGAGTTTGTGTTGTGCAGGTTTCCATGTTGCTTGCAACACTTGGGTGACGTTTCCTTCCTCCTACTGGCTCGATAACCTTGGTTTCTTACTAAGGGAAGACTTGCTGCTGTGATGCATCACACCTTTCTCTTGGGGTTTCTCGACGAAGCGCTCCTACATCAACCAAGAGCATCAACAGTTCTCGAATTATAATGTTACTTATTGGCTTGATAAATCTTGTTGCTGTAGGAGGTATAAACACCTCCCTTTTCAATATGAGTATAATGATAATGTTACCATATCTTCTTATGTTAAAGGAAATTATGACTTTTATGATGTGGAACAAATTGAAGAATTTAATGCTTGGAAGGGTGCATTTGAACTTGGTAGGTTGCCTGAAAATACTGATGATTCACCTAATGAATATGAGGTTTATGATATACTTAAATTTTTCTTTGATAGTTACAAGGAAGAAAATGGCTATATTCTTGAATATTAATAGATGCTTTCCACAAGAGAAAGAGACTAATGCCATGCAGGATCTGATGGAAGAAGAAATTGCTGAAATGGGTAGCTCATTAGATGAAAAAGAGGAGGAGAGTGATGAACAAAAGGAGGAAGGATTGATCTAACCATGCCTACCGAGAGAAACTATTTATCCCTTAAATTATTTGATTGACCCACATGCTTACCAAAGGAGGATGAATGTTATGTTCCTGTGGATCCTTTTAAAATATCTACTTTGGATAAAACCTATGATAATAAGTGTGCTCCTGTTATCTATGATAATCCATGCTATTTTGATAAATCTTATGATAATCCTTTATTTGTGCCTAATTTCAAAATGCATGGTACTAAAGAGTTTTTCTTAGAAAATGTTTATGATAAAGATCTAGATGATGGTCCTATACTGATTGATAATATTGATAGTACTACTATTGAAAATGAGATTGGAGAGGTCTTGACTTTATCTTGGAACCCCATACCTCTTGAGAATGATCAGTCATCTTGTTATAAAATTGTTAAAAGTGGGTTTGAAGGTTTTAATCCCACTATTTTTGAGCTTGATAAAAATTATGTGTTTGTAGATCATGAAAAGAATACTTTATGTGATAGTTATAATTTTGTGTTTATTCATGAGGCTACGAAAAATTATTATGAGAGAGGAAAATATGGTTGTAGAAGTTTTCATGGTACTGAAACACCTCTCTATGTGCTAAAAGTTTTGAAGTTGCTCTTGTTTTATCTACCCATTCTTGTTACTATGTGCTTCTTTGATTTATTTTCTTACAAGATTCCTATGCATAGGAAGTGGGTTATTCTTAAATGTCTTTTGAATTTGCTTCTTGATGTTCTCTTTTACTTCAATTCATATTTCCTATGCGAGCATCTTCTCAAACTATCGTTAAAGAAAAGTACTTCTTGGGCGATAACCCAATAGTTTTATTGAGTCTTGGAAGTTATTATTTCTGTAGTAACCTCTCCTTATCCTTTTTGTGTGATTTTTGTGCCAAAAATAACCTCTAATGAGAGAGAAGTAAGATCTGGGGAAGTTGCTCTCTCGAAATAGATTTTTGTGCTTCACTATAAACATTCCTGAAAAATCTCTATATGTAGGATTGAGCTGTAATTTTCTGAGTAAATATCCCAGGTTGTTATCTAACTTTCATTAGTTAAACACTTTTCGATTTGAGCAACATAAGGTCTTCGAAAAAATCGGTTTTTACCTGCTGGCCTGCTTTGACAGATTTCTGCCATTATTTGCATTTGCCTCTTAATCGGTATCTTTTTGAGTTCTTCTTGATAACTTGAGATTTTTAAAGGAATTACTATAGTATATTGTGTTGAATGAAAATTTTACTTTTGTTGAAACTAAACCAAAGGCCTATTATTTTGAATACACTAATGTTGCTAATGAAGATTGTGTGAAGTTTTGTATGAAGGAAATTTCCATGTGTAGGGGAAGAATGATATAATGAGATGAAGAATGGAAAAAAGCTAAATATTGGGGATTCCACCCCGTGTCATCCCAATAAATATTCAAGAGGTGCAAGCGTCAAAGATTGGGGATGCCCAATGCATCCCCTTCTTCATCAATAAAAATCTCAGGTCTCTTTCTAGACACTTCGTTTTTATTGTTTCATGCACTGTTGTGTTGTTCTTGGAGCGTCTTAGTTTTCGTTTGCTTAGTTTGTTTGCATAAATTAGTTGGACCCCCTCATTCTCTATGTTGTTTCAAATAAGTTGATTGGTGTTGGAAAAGAGTAGAGAGTTTCATGCTTGAGTGGTACAAAAGGGAGCTTGTTTTGACTATGACTTAGACTTTATCATGTCATGGTAGATGTTGTTTTGACCTTTTGCTTAGTGATTATTGCTGTAGCATGACTTGTTCCAAACAATTGAGATTGCTTAATGTGCCTTGAAAGAATCAAGCATTGTTTTAGCATACAAAAGCATAATATTGTTGTACTCTCCTTTGATGCTTTGTTTGGGTTGACTTGGCACATGCTCAAACCATGTTATGACTATGAACCGGCCATCTTAGCCTCTATGAACATTTAGTTTTTGACTTGTGGTACCACTTGATGCTTTAGTTGATAATTTTTTGTCGCTCTGCATGATTATGGACATTATTGTTCTCTTAGTTGGTCGCTCCCAGTCTTTTGCTAGCCTCCACTTGTATTGAGTAAGTTCTTCTACTCATGCATACAACTCCCAAGAAACCAAGTTATTCCAAAGAGTCCACTATAAATTCCTATGCATGGTGTGTTACACCATTCCAAGTATACTGTTGTTTTATCTATCTTCCAAATTAAACTTGTTATGTGAAAATTAGTGATTAAAGCTCTCACAAACTTGATGGCACACTTTAATTTTCTTGCCCCTAATAAACTTGAACCATTATGTCATCTATGTTGTATATGCTTGCACTTATAAGTTGGGAATTAGCAGAACTGTGCTATCACGGGGAGCGCTTTCAACACCAGTACATATTACCCAATTGATATCATGCTCTTTGTTTACGGATGTCAGCGGTGTGAAATAAAAGGGGAGCCTGTAAGTTCATGGAGTTATGTATGTGTGTTAGAGAAACTCCTGGGCCGCTAGCCTAAACCATGCCTAATCATGGTGGAAACTTGTAGCATCACCATAGTGAGCAATCCATGAAGCATCCTTAGAAAAAATATAGAAAAAAAGAGAGAGAAAATAGAAAAAAATATGCACCATGCTCATGGTAAATAAAAGGATAGCTGAGATGCTCACTATATGTAGCCTTGTCATTTTGATATGGGATAGCTCCTGTGTCATGGGGCAAGGGGTACCCCGTTGGCGGTTCTCTATGATACACATATACTTACAATGACAAGAACTTGCTTATGACTAAAGTTGAGTAGCATGAGGAATGACCCTCGTAATCAAGGGACATGAGATTGCCAACTTATGATTTGTCGAGCATATACTCCATACTTTGTTCACTTTAACGTTAATCACTTCTAGATTCTTATGATAAAGGCAATGAGAGGTGAAAGCTAATAAGTACCATAATTTTTGGAAGCTCTTTATGAATCTTGAAATCCATGCTTCCCTGTGAAGGGCCTTTCTTCCTACTTCTATATTGAGTCCCCACCTTCTTAGTTCTATGTGCATTGTCCCAAAACTTATTGATTGATTCATAATGTTGATATTGCTTGTTCTTGAACTATTTGTCCCAAAACCTTTTCCCCTAGCTATCAAGGCAAGTGATGATTCACCTTTTTGTCCTACTATTTTATCTATGCACTAGTGATATTTGAGTAGGATTTGCATTGGGATTTTTCTAAGTATATGCTATGCTATGGTAAATCCTAATAGATGATGTCTTAGTAGTTTTTCCATAAGTTAAGAAACTTGCTATACTAGTATGCTTAGCCTAGCTAGTAGAATAGAAGGGTGGAATATTCATTTATGATATTATGCAAAGTCTATGACTATGTTTTTGATTAATAAGACAACTATCTGAATGAATCACCTGGGTGGAATGGGAAGATTGGTTTGTGTTGAGTGGTTACATAAGGCCTATGTCTATGGTTTACCTAGTGTATCACACTTGTGGATGGCCACCCAGGAACAAAGAGATTTGAGATGTTTAGTGTTGAGAAGCTTCTAGTGCAACCACATGGCATATGGGCTCTTCCTTGACCAACTATGTTGCCAGAACTTAGCCAGATGGACAGTTGGTGGTAGGGTTGATAGGATGGAACGCGTCCATGGTGGTCTAAGGGAATGCTTCTGAAAAGTCTCGTCTCGATGCGTGTCGAGTCTTGTGGGGAATGTGCACCACCTCTCGAGAGGGTAAAACCTAAGTACTTAGCCGTGTCCGCGATAACGGATATTTTGAGCATCAAAGACATTGAAATGATCAAGGATCTCCTCATCCCAATTTCTCTAAGTTAAAAATTGTGGTTGAACGAGGGTAAAGGTTCACCAATGTCTATTGGTGGGTCCTTGGGTGTTTTTGTCAAACAAAAATTTAGTGTTTTCACCTAACAAGAAAAACCTTATTTTGAGCAAAGCCAGCCTGAACTACACTTAGCCAAATTCATCTAGTTATTAGATGTTACTATACTACTATGGTATCACTTGCCAATACAATTCCAAATGTATTGACCCTCTGTGGCTGTAACTTATTATGTTGCAGGTTACTCTGATGGTGACTAGGGTTATGAGTGTACACTCAACATGTTTGCCTGTGGCGCACGAAGATGAAGACTTTATTTATTTCTGTTAAGTATTGTGAACTCTATGTATTAGCCTTGGGATAATGAGTTGTAAGAACTATATATCTCTGGATATTACGATGTAATAATGACCTTTGTATCTGTGTACTTCATCTTAAACTGTCGATGCTAGTAATTCGATCGAGGGGCTAGCATTGCAATCACAGGGGCCTTTACCTTAAAAGGTGGGGTCTTACAATGAGCATGAAAGATGGAGTTCTAACAGTAAAACAAAGTAACTATGCATGCAACATGAAAGTCTACAAACAAATATCATGAATAACATGCATTGAAAAACATTTGTTTGCTTCACATACATAAAACATAGCATAGTGGCATTCAGCTTGTCCCTCATGGAGTAGCAAATAGATTCATAGGACACCTTCAAAGTTCATAAGAGTTACTAGATACAAATAGCACAAGAACAAGTAATATCAACAATATGCTGCAATCAATAAGTTTTGGGACAATGCACATAGAACTAAGCATGACAACTATGCTCTCTTAATTGTTTCCTAAAGATAGAAGGTGGAGACTCAATATAATGGTGGAAGAAAGGCCTTCATAAGGGAAGCAGGGATTTCAAGTCTCAAAAAGAGCTTCCAGAAATTATGGTAGTTGTTAGCTTTCATCCCTCATTGCCCCTATCATAAGCATCTTGAAGTGATTAAGGTTAAAGTGAACAAACTATGGAGTATATTCTTGACAAAGTATAAGTTGGCAATCCCATGTCGCTTGAATATGGGGGCCGCTCCTCATGCTACTCAAGTTTAGTTACTTGCAAGTTTTTTTCATAGTAAGTAAATGTGTATCATAGAGAACCTCCAACGGGGTACCCCTTGCACATGGTATAGGAGCTATCCCATAACCAAAATGACAAGGCAAGCAGACAATGAGCATTGCAGCATTATTCTTATTTACGATGGGAATATGGTGCTTTTTATCTCTTTCCTCTTTTCTCATTTTTTTTCTCAATATCTTTTTTCTCTATCTCTTTTTTTTCATAAGAAGAATGCTTCATAGATGTCACTATGGTGATGCTGCAAGTTTCCTCCATGATTAGGAATGGCTTAGGCTAGCGGCCTAGGCGTTTCTCTAACACACATACATAACTCCATGGACTTACAACCTCCCCTTTCATTTCACACCGATGACATCCATAGACAAAAGATCATGATATCAACTGTGTACAAAGTACAAGTGCAATGTTGAAAGCGTTCCTCGTGACAGAATGGTTCTGCTAATTCCAACGTATAAGTGAAAGAATATACAACATAGATGACACAATGGTTCAAGTTTATTAGGGGCAAGAAAAATATAGTGTGCCATCAAGTTTGTGAGAGCTTTAATCACTAAATTTTCACATAACAAAATACTTTTTAATTGGAAGATAGATGAAAAAAAGAATATACTTGGAATGGTGTAACAGACCATGCATAGGAAGTTATAGTGGACACTTTGGAATAACTTGGTTTCTTGGGAGTTGGATGCATGAGTAGAGCTTACTCATACAAGTGGAGGATAGCAATAGACTGGGAGCGACCAACTAAGAGAGAAATAATGCCCATAATCATGCAGAGCGACAAAACATTACTAATTAAAGCATAAAGTGGTACTACAAGTCAAGGACTAAATGATCATAGAGGCTATGGTGACTTTTTCATAGTCATAACATGGTGTGAGCATGTGCCAAGTCAACCCAAAAAAAGCATCAAAAGAAAATACCACAATACTATGTTTTTATATGCTAAAACAACGCATGATTCCTTCAAGGAACACTAAGAAATCTCAATTGTTTGGAACAAGTCATGCTACAAAAATAATCACTAAGCATAAGGTCAAAACAACACCTAGCATGACATGATAAAGTCATAGTCAAAGCAAGCTCCTCTTGTACTACTCGAGCAAGAACTTTCTACTCCTCTCCAACACCAATCAACTTATTTGAAACAACACGGTGAGAGCGGGGGTCCAAACTACTTTATTCAAGCAAACTAATCAAACCAAACGAATACTAAGACGCTCCATGAACAACACAATAGTGCATGAAACAATAAAAACGAAGTGTCTAGAAAGACCTGAGCTTTTTATTGATGAGGAAGTAGGGTGCATGAAAATGAACCGAAAACTGAGTACAAAAAGAAGAAAGTAAATAAGACTACACCCGTCCATCCACTTCCAGAGCTTGACAAAAATGATAATCCAATGGGTCAGAGGCTATGCAGCAAATGCAATACTATTTTAGGACACAATGCAAGGACTTCCAAGAATAGGAAGCTTGCAGCACAGCTCTTGGTAATTCACCACAATGTGACTAGTGCATCTAGAAGCAGGAAGAACGTACGGGTTCGAATCAATAATGTGCTTGCACATCGCAATGTTGAAGAGGAAGAAGATCAAGAAATACTGCTAAATGATGAAGATGAAGATTATGTAGACAACACAAATGAGGATGAGGGAGATGATGAGGAACAAGAGGAATATGATGCTGAAGAAGAGGGTGAAAAGAAGAAGATGAAGAAGAGGCAGCGGGAGTTCAGAAAAATGTTCATGGAGTGCAAATGGAAAAAAATAGCAACCAGGCATTACAAAACAACGAGAAGAAGAAGGCCTTAGGTTTTGTGGCATTTGCAGAGAAATGAGAAAACACAATGAAAGAATGTTTCCCAAAAAATATGAAATCCTTGTAAAACAAAACATAGAATGACAACATGAGTTGCTTCATGGCTGAAATAGAAATGCTATCATGATGAAAAAAGGGAAGAAAACTTGTCATACTTATGGTACCATCATGGGACACAAATCAAGAACATGTGTGAGGCTTCAGTTGGCTGAGAAAGAGCAGCAGAAAAGGATACATAAACGGGAGGAAGAGCGGCAGCAAAAGTTGCTGATAGAGAATGAACAGCAGCAGAAAAAGTTAAAACACAAGACAACTGGAGATGCACATGCTAGCAAGGATGAGAAGAATGCAATGCATGCAAAGAATACAGATAACACACATGGAGCAAAAGAAATAGAGATAAGGAGTAACAGATTGATAAAAACTACATATTGAATTACAAAAAAAAAGGAAAAAATATATATACGCGTATAGTTTTCTTCCATATGAACTTGAGTAGGCTATTGTATAGTTTTCTTCCATATGAACTTGATCTGGATAATAATAGACGTGCACGAGATTAAATTTGGAAAACAACTATTAATGACATGTTGAACTTCATTTTGTTTCATCTAGATATTGACGAAATAAACAGGGGAGAAATTTACTTCTTACTTTCATGATAAATTATTCTGCTAGGATAATAACAAAACTGGGAAGTGTAATCCTTTGAGTAAGGGACTTGATAAAAGATGTTCCAATTTAATCTTAGTGTAAGTTCACTTTTTTGTTATTGTGAAGTTTACCATACAAATAAAGCGAAACACAAAAACAAACTGTCAATTTCACTAAACAAAAAACAAAAAACAAAGATGCAAAAATAAAATCTTGAGTGATTTTCATGAAATAAGACTAATACTTTAACAAAATAAAAATAAATAGAATAGGGAAGTTTACTATATCTGATATCTAAAGTTCAGAAGATCTAAGAACAAAAAGTTGAATCTAAAAATAAAGTATGAAAATGGGTGATATTTATTGATGATAAACCTAAAATGCCATGCCATCAAAACAAAACAAAGTGATCAGAAGTTCACTTTGTTGTAATTCAGAAGTTCACATGTACGGGTCAGGAATTTCACTTGGATTAAGGTGTAATCACAGTTTACGAAAGTTGATGCGATCAACTTCGGGCCTTTATTCCTCGGAACCACCGAATGCGTCAAGGTGTTTAGGAACTCAAGTGTCAGGCGGCGGTACGTGGCGACATCCTAAAAGACAAAGTCATACAAACCAACATTGTTGTAAAGGAAATCGAAATAAGCACGAATGCCAAGTTGGTTCAGGATATAGGGTCACCGTCACTTGGTGGACTTGATTTCTCAGAGCTTGATACAGTTGAAATGGTGAAGCTGAAACTCCTCGATGAACTTGATACCAAGTGACTCGGAGGTCAACGTACGGGTGGTACAAAAGATTCTGTAGCCATCACACGTGTACGCCTCCTCGTGTAAAATAAAATAAATAAAGGTTGCTAATTAAAGATTTTAGTCCAATAGAAACGTAGAATATACGATCCTCTACACTAGTTACAAAATAAACTCCTCTAAAACAATACTAAGCATGCCCAATATCAAGATTAAATCAAGAACAAGACCTAAGTCAATATTGAAAATGATGAATGCTTAAGTGAAGCTTTGGTACAAATAAGTTGAATATTGGAGGAGAATCATACCTTAGATTGATTGAGTGCGAGGAATCAAATAAAGATTAAGTAAATTTGAAGATCAAATGGACGTGGTTTGTAGTTTGGAGGAAGAAGAAAGAGAAAGATTTGTTTTGTGGATTTTTAGGTTACCTCCTCATGGTGTTTATGGCTGCCACGTACATGGTACGGGCGGACGGTACGGCTAGATCCTGGACATACCGGGTGACATACCTTGGGGGTGACAAATCCCTTCCGACAATGCACTCGTACTACTGGTCATTATTCATATGGTACCTTTGCTTGAAATCTGATGGTTTCACAAGGGTATGGTATGTGCGTGCTATATGGGCACGTCCGACCATCACTACTAGGGAAAAAACTATAGGAGATAGGATTATAGGACGCACATCCTAACCATATGCGCCTTTACTAAATATACAAGGCGCGCGACTAAAGGGTACGCCTTGTATATTTGAATAGTGGAGGCGCACCAACACTGGAGACGCACCATGTAATATGAGCCTCGACTATAGGAGGCGCATCCAGTCGCAATGTTCCACGACTATCGGAGGCCTGGGTATAATCACTCGGTCGATACACACACGGGCGGAGGTAATGCAGGGGTTTGACCTATCGCTGCTCGAATCCACCAAATGCCGCCGCGAGAGCATCGGCCATCGAGTTGAGCGCCACTCCCCCTCCCTGTCCTCCTCCCCCTTCCCCCTCTCCTTGCTCCCAAATCTCACGAGTTGCCGCTCATCACCATCCTGCAGTGTCGCTCGTTGCTATCCGCTTTGCAAAGGAGGATCCGCTCGTGAAGGAGGAGGAGGAGCCGCCTGACCGTGGAGGAGGAGCCGCCTCTTGTGGAGGTGCCGTTGTCCTTGACATCCCGTGGAGGAGCTGTCCGTCAGTCGCGGCCTCTGCCTCCTCGACCTCATGCATGACCACCTCCTCTCCGCCCTAGCCCTTCAAGGTGAGACTCTCCCCCCTCCCCTCTCTGCTAAGGACTATGGTCACTGTTTTTGAATTGTATCCTACCTTGTATCCTATTGAA
Organism: Avena atlantica; assembly: GCA_910589765.1. Classification (NCBI taxonomy): domain Eukaryota; kingdom Viridiplantae; phylum Streptophyta; class Magnoliopsida; order Poales; family Poaceae; genus Avena; species Avena atlantica. Next base: position 31,957,232 of record OU342736.1, read on the forward strand.
TCAACACCTTGTATCCACTAGTGTTGTATGAGATTTTGGTTTTTTTCTATATTTTCCTAGTGTGGTGACTAGCTAGCTAGCTAGACAAGTTCTACACAAGTTTCTAGTGCCAAAAATAGTTGCAAAACTATAACCCTGTCATGAATATTATACAATCATGGGAACTTCAAGGGGAAATGAAATTATCTTGCATTTGCATAATGCTATTTTTTATATTCAATTACTTTATTTCCCACTACATTTTTAGATGTAGTCGTCCTTACACACCAGGAATGCAAGTAGAGGGTCTCGAACCTGGGAGGGCAATGGTGTATCAACACACCCAAGGTACTGGGCAATGCCTCACATGATGATGGTATGCTTCTTGATATAACCAAAGAAGAATGTAGGAAGATATTGTGCCTACCATGTACATAAATTGAAATCAGTGAAAGATATATGTTTTTTTAGTTTCCATCCGATAACACTCCAGCAAGGATTAAGTGTTATTCGACAAGACTCTCCCTGGTGCCCCTCCCCTGGCGCTGCCTCTCCTCCGTACACATCATTCTGCCCCAAGCATATTCATAGAGTTCATGCATCCTTCTAGAAGTAGATACACCTACTACAGCTCTAGTAGCTGTATTTTATTCATAGAACAAACTGCCCTTCTTCTTCTTCCTGTTGCTACCGTCACCAAAATTCTCCTTCTTCTTCAACATGTTGATCTTATCTTTCAATACTTCAATGCCTTTTTTAATCCATAACAAAGAACTAGGCTCTTTGAGCTCAGGAAGCAACCTTGATGGAACTACTTCAGGCAAAGGAGCATTTCTTTTGAACAAACCTTGGCAAATGGCTTCATGCTCTACTATTGTTAGATCATCTAGCATGGCTAACTTCTCAAGTGAGTTTGAATCCTTCCTCTCCTCCTTCTAAAACTTGGTGTCCATAGCTGGGAATGAAATGTCGATGGAGAGTGTGCTGGATTTTATTGACATACAAGAGCACATGTGGACAAGAGCATGCACACACAAGTAGAATAGTGCACAGTTCAAAGATGTTGACTAACAAATGCAGCCAAAAATGGCAACTGTGACTTTATTCCATTTTTAGGTATCTATCAGGCATCTATCACTTCACCTATGCATGATTTTGGACTGCGTTATCCCTCTGTGCTCACTTCACCATGCATCACTTGTACCAATGGAGTAGTTGTCCCTGCTTTATGCTCTCAGCAATGATCACCAGTCTGTACTATTTTTTATTTATCTTTATTTTACTGCATATGATAGGTTGAAAGAAGGAGCATCCCGAGCACCACTGAGTCCTCTTCTACGGCGGCAATCCACCGTGCAATCCACCATTATCGAAGAAGGGTGAACTTGTACTTGGTGTTGTGTGTGATGTCCCATGTGTTGGTTGATGTTCTTGGTGTTGTGTGCAATGTAATTAGTGTTGGTTGATGTGTGAACTCTCATATGTCGCAGATTAATTCAAGTTGATTTGTACTTGTATTCGTGTTAGTTATAGTATGTTTTGGCCAATTGCAACTTTCTGCAAATTATGTGCTTATATTGTATTCTGGATTGTATAATACCTGTGACTGTGTATTCTAGACTATACTGTGGATCTGTAAAATTTTAATTTCGAAAATGCTATTGGAGACGCATCTGTAGGGATATTGGAGGCGCATGTGCCAAATATCTGCGAGGAGCATATGTCAGATATACACGACGCATGTGATATGCATCGTTTATACCCTAGATATGTGAAGCGCATATCTATATGCGTCTTGTATATATTTATACGATGCACATACTGATATGTGTCTTGCATATCTGGGTTATACACGGTGCATATCAGATGCGCCTCGAGTAAAAAATACTAGCGATGCGGCTCTCGATGCGTATACCATATGTGCCTTGAATAGGCTTTCTGGTGTGCCTCAAGTAAAGTTTTTCCTAGCAGTGCGGCGGGCCCCGCATGGCAGTGGCAGAGGGAATGTGGAGGGTGAGTGGGCTGAGCTGGGTCAATAGTTTGGCCGGTCTGCTTGTGCGGCTCGCAGATGCAACACATGTGCGATAGAGAGGATGTGGGCCCCTGGGGTGCTTGGTTTGGCTCGCCGGTAGGTTAGTTCATTTTTTATTCTTTTCCTATTTTCTACATTATTATTTATCTTATAAATATTGATTTAGAAACCTTAATTAGTTCAAACCAATTTCTATTTTTTTTTTAAATTCACAAGTATAATTTAGGACTTTGGGGAAACTATTTTATGTCCAAACCAAAAACACCAAATTAAATTATTCCTTGAGGGCTATATGGATTTTCCTATTTATTTTATGCTTTTCCTCATATATTTCATATCTTTTGATTTTGAGCTCCAAAATCATTCAAACCATGTCCTGCTGTTTTTATAAAAATGTACTCTATCAATACACAATTCATGAATATCTATTCTCAATTTTTACTATGGACAAAACATAGCTCTATGGAAAAACTATTCTCAATTTTTACTTTGGACAATTTTTACTATTTTCTTCTTCGGGTTTATATGCAATGATGTTCATGCATGCCTCATGATTTTGAATTTTTGAAATCTTGCACACCAATTCTACAAACCAGAATCAATCCTAGCCAATTTTAGTATATCGCTACTAAGGTCATAATAAAATAATATAAGGTTTTGAATTCAAGGTTGAGAGGATTTTCAATTCAAAAAGTTTCTTTTCTTTGAGTATTTTCAACAAAGTCAAACAATCAATCAAACTATTTTATTTATTTCACATCCCAAAAGTATGAGAATTTTGGAGGAAACCACAACAACCCCGTCAACCCCAGCAATTTCAACCATGCACCACCCAAGTTCAACAACAATAATGTCGCCACCAACACCAACACTGCCCCAAGGACTGGAAGCAATGATGTGCCTATTGCAACAAAGGACAAGTCTCAGGTGACTTGTTATGAATGTGGAACCAAAGGTCCCTATTCCAATGAGTGCCCCAAGAAGATTGCCACAACCCCCAATGCAACTGCCCCAGCTCAGTAGCAGCGTCGTGTTCATCCTGGAAGAAGGTTTGCCCCAGGGAATTCACTCAACCGCAACGGCCGTCTCTTTTTCATGCATGCTAAAGAAGCCCAAGAAGGGCCAGACATCGTGCTGGGTATGTTTTCTGTTAACTCAGTACTTGCAAGAGTGTTGTTTGATTCTGGAGCATCACACTCATTTGTCACTGAAGAATTTGCATGCACTAGTATGATTCAACCCACCAAATTGAAGCATGTTATGATTGTTCAAATACCTGGTTCAACCACCAAAGCTAGACAGATTTGCAAAGCCGTCCCTATCCGAATCCATGGCATAGATTTTTATGCTAATCTAATAGTACTCGGAACTAAAGGTTTGTAAGTAGTACTAGGAATGGATTGCATGTCCCAACATAAAGGATTAATTGACTGTGCCAAGAAATCCATAACAATGACCAGTATAGCTGGCATATCATTAGAGCATGTATCGGAAACCTTGCCTCGACAATTCATGTGCAACCAGAGTATAGCCCAACCAATCATTGACGAAGTTCGGATAGTTTGTGAATACCCCAACGTATTTCCAGATGTTTTTCCCGGTATGCCCTCAGATGGGGATATCGAGTTTATCATTGAACTAATCCCTGGAACTGGACCCATAGCCTAGAGACCATATAGTATGAACCCGTCGAAACTAGTGGAACTAAAAAAGCAACTGGATGCTATGCTGGAAATTGGACTGATTCAACCAAGTGTGTCTCTTTGGAGATCACCTATTTTATTTGTGGATAAGAAAGATGGAGGTAACCATCTATGTACGGATTATCGGAAGTTGAATGATGTCACCATCAAGAACAAGTACCTGGTGCCAAAGATAGAAGATCAGTTTGACCAGTTTACTGGTGCCAAAGTGTTTTCTAAGATTGATCTTTGAACTAGCTATCATCAACTCAAGATTCGCGCCGAGGATATTCCAAAGACTGCCTTTACCAACAGATATGGATTATACGAGTATACTGTCATGTCTTTTGGATTAACCAATGCCCCCGCTTATTTCATGAACCTCATGAATAAGATTTTTATGGACTTCCTGGATAAGTTTGTCGTTGTTTTTATCGATGACATTCTGATTTATTCCAAATCGGAAGAAGAACATGAGCTACACCTAAGGACCATTCTTGGAACCCTTAGAGAGCATCAGTTGTATGCAAAATTTAGCAAATGTGAATTCTGGTTACAGGAGGTATGATTCCTCGGACACATTGTATCACCCAGAGGAATTGCCGTTGACCCTGCCAAAGTGAAAGATGTGGAAGATTGGCAAGCCCCAACCACCCAAACCCATGTTCGTGCATTTCTCGTATTAGCGGGTTACTACCGCAAGTTTGTAGAAGGATTCTCGAGTATCGCAAGACCCATGACCCAATTACTGAAGAAGGGCAAGAAGTTTGAATGGACGGACAAATGTGAAGCGAGTTTTTAGGAACTCACGAGAAGATTGATTACAGCCCCCATCTTGATCATGCCGGATATCACGAAGCCCTTCGATGTGTATTGTGACGCATCCAAGATCGGTCTCGGATGTGTGTTGATGCAAGAAGGAAAAGTTATATCTTATCTATCCCGACAACTGAAGCAGCATGGCAGAATTATCCAACCCATGTCCTTGAACTAGCAGTCGTAGTTCTAGCCCTGAAGACATGGAGGCATTACCTTATGGGTAATCGTTGTGAGATTTATTCGGATCACAAGAGCCTGAAGTATATATTCACTCAGAAGGAGCTGAATATGAGGCAGAGAAAATGGATCAAGCTAATCAAGGACTATGATATGGACATTCACTATCACCCCGGTAAAGGCAATGTGGTAGAAGATGCCGTTAGCAGATTGTCGTGCCGCTTGAACTCCATGATTCTAAAGGAGCAACCAAGTTTGCACAAAGAGATGGAAGATTTCCGAATGGAATTAGTATGTCAAGGATTTTTGGATAGAATAGAACTTCAACCCACTTTGATCAGTCAGATCAAGGAGGCGCAGAAAGGAAATGCTAGTATCGACAGAATCAAATGTCGTATCGGTATAGGCAAAGTACCTGGATTCACCGAAGATGAAGAAGGAGTGTTGTGGTACAAAGGAAGTCTCTGTGTACCAGTAGATTCAGAGTTGAAAGGAGTTATTTTGAAGGAGGCCCATCATACTCTTTATTCTATCCACCCCATAGGAACGAAGATGTATCACGATCTGAAGGAGCAATTTTGGTGGCATAAGATGAAGAGTGAAATCGGAAGCTATATCGCCAAGTGTGATATTTGTCAGAGAGTTAAGGCAGGACATGAAAGACCCGCAGGACTGTTGCAACCATTACAGATTCCAGAATGGAAATGGGATTCAGTTGGAATGGACTTTATCACCGGATTGCCTACTTCTAGTAGGGGAAATGACTCTATTTGGGTCATAGTTGACAGATTATCCAAGGTAGCCCATTTCTACCAGTCAAGACCACCTACCAAAGTTCGAAGCTAGCGGAGTACATCGCTAGAATCTCTAGTTTGCACGGAGTCCCCAAGAACATCGTATAAGATCGAGGAACTCAGTTTACCTCAAGATTCTAGAAGAAAGTCCAAGAAGGTTTAGGAACCCGATTAGATTTCAGCACAGCGTATCACCCACAAACTGATGGACAAACGGAGCGAGTAAACCAAATACTCGAAGATATGTTGAGAGCATGTGTGCTAGAGTATGGATCTAAATGGGAAGACTGTCTGCCGTTCGCAGAATTTTCTTACAACAACATTTATCAAGCTAGTTTGCAAATGGCCCCATTTGAGTTCATGTACGGAAGGAAGTACCGTACCCCTTTGAATTGGTCGGAAGTAGGAGAGAGTCAGATTTTTGGACCTGACAGCCTACGAGAAGCAGAAGAGAAAGTTCACAAGATTCATGAGCACCTCAAGAACGCCCAATCCAGACAGAAGAGTTATGCCGACAAGAGACTTCGAGACCTTGCTTTCAATATCGGAGATTTTGTGTATCTTAAGGTGTCGCCTTTGAAGGGAATTAGCGTTTCTAGCTCAAAGGAAAGTTAGCCCCTAGATATATCGGACCTTTCAAGATTCTGAACCGTCGAGGAGAAGTGTCATATCAATTGGAACTGCCGGAAGAAATGTCTGTAGTGCACAATGTGTTCCATATATCGTTACTTTGCAAATGCCTTGAAGTTCCGGACAAGACCGAAGTTTTCAAGAACATTGATCATCGGACCATGGAGATCAGCGATGACCTGGCATATCCCAAAGTACCCATCTGTATTTTGGAGGAAGCTTTCAGGACCACCAGAACCCGAAGCATCAAGTTCCTTAAGATTCAATGGCGCAACCACACTGAAGAAGAAGCTACCTGGGAGCGAGAAGATCACATCAAGCGAGAAGATCTTCTTTCTCAAATCTCGGGACGAGATTTTGTTTAAGGAGGGAAGGTTTGTAACATCCCAAAACTATTGATCATGATCATCAAACTCTAATCACTAAAATTAGGGTTAACAAAAACTTTGATTAAATAAAAACCAAATTAATAAATGTGTGTATGTGATGAGTTGATGAATGCATGTTTGGACTTGTGTGATTAACCTAAATAGAAAGGAATGGTTTAAACATGAAAATAACATCATCTAAAACATTTCCAAGTAGAAACAAATCCAGAGAAAATAAAAAACAAATCAAATAAGGCAAATGGTCACTTTTGCAATCTTGCTCACTAGGTCACTTTGAGTGTTTCTAGTCCAAGATTTCAAACAGAAACTTTTCCAATTATTTTCACCCCTTGCAAGACCAAGTAAAAGTGAATCGAAGCCCACCTTTCAAACTTATAGAAACATTTGGCAACCTCATTCAAATCATAATTCAAAATTGAATCTTTAACATATGTGAAGATCACACATCTTCAAAACCCAACCAAACCAGTACCCCTTGACCAATCCAACTAACTAGAGACTCCCTAGTATGTGCCTAGCAAACCCACCAAGTTTGAATACAAAATTCAAATTTGAATTTCTTTCGGCCATTTTCAGCAAACAACAAAATATTAAACACTTTTTGCAGCAGTGAATTTGGCCAACCTTGTTCCCTCTCTGGTTGCAGCAAGCTCTTAGTAGATCATCTAGCCTCTTTAACAATCCTTAGCACCATTGTGAGCTAGCCTAGCCATCAATGGTGACCATGCCAAGAGCAAACTTGGCACCCCCATGTCGCCACCGAGCTAGAGGAAGCACTAGCCTCGCCAGCCTTGTCTGGAGCACTGACCACCGTCCACCGTCACCCTCTGTCCCAGCCCCAAGCATTGCCAGCCCCTGGACAACATGGCAAGCTTATGCCAAGCTTCTCTGCGTGCGAGCCGAGATCACGCCAATGCGCCGCACGCGACACGAGCCCACAGACCGCGCGCCGCCCTCGCCGCTTGCATACGTGATCGCCAGCACCCCAGCACCCCTCTAGACAACCCTGTTCGTTGTAACATCCCAAAAATATAACACAAGGATCATCAAACTATAATCACTAAAATTAACAAAAACTTTGATTAATTTAAAATCATATGAATGCATGTGTGAATGACATGATTTGATAAATGCATGAATGAACTTGTGTGATTAACCTAAATAGCAAGAAATGGTTTAAAGATGAAACTAACATCATATAAAACATTTCCATGCAGAAACAAAACAAGAGAAAAATAAAAAAAAAATCAAATAAAGCAAATGGTCATTTTTGCCAATCTTGCTTACTAGGTCAGTGTGACTGTTTCTAGTCCAAGATTTCAAACAGAAACTTTCCCAGTTCTTTTCACCCTATGATAGAACTAGTGATAGTGAATCAAGGCCCACCTTTCAAACTTTCAGAAACATTTAGCAACCTCATTCAAATCACATTTCAAAATTGAATGTTATTCATATGTGAAGATCATCCATTTTCAAAACCCAACCAAACCAATGCCCCTTGACTAATCCAACTAACCAGATACTCCCTAGCATGTGCCTAGCAAACCCACAAAGTTTGAATCCAAAATTCAAATCTAAAGTTCTTGCGGCCATTTCATCAAACACCTTGAAGATTCAAATCAAACAAACAACAAACACTATAGTGTGCAGTAAAATTGTCCTAACTTGTTCCCTCTCTGGTTGCAGCAGCCCTTAGTAGACCATCTAGCCTCTTTAACAATCTTTAGCACCACTGTGAGGAAGCCTATCCATTAATGGCAAGCATGTCGAGCCTCACCATGCCACCCCATTGTCGCCAGCGAGATAGAGGCCGCACTAGCCTCGCCAACCTTGTCTGGGACATGCAGCACCGTCCACCGCCACCCACTGTCCCAGCCCCGAGCAATGCCATCCCCTGGACCACACGACAGGCCCATGCCAAACTCCTCTGCGACCATGTCGAGAGCGCGCCAGTGCACCATGCTCGACCAGCACCCACAGACCACGCGCCGCCCTCGCCGCTTGCAGGGATGATCACCAGCACCCCAGCACCCCTCCAGACATACCCGTTCGCCGCCACGCCGACCACGCGCGTTGTGTGACATTAAAACCGCCGTCAGACCCGCTCAGAGCACCATGACGTTCCGACCGATCAGCATCACCCCACGCCTCGCCACCACACCGTTGAGCTTCACCAGGGAGCACAACACCGCCCCTACCGTCGCCCATGCCAGTATCCCTCTGTGCCGTCAACAATGACGAGTTCATCCCGCGCCCGTCGGTCCCCTCTTGCCACTATAAATAGAGGCCTCCACCGCTCGTTTTCTTCACACCATTTCACTCCCCTCTCACCCAGAACCACCCCACCTCACTCCCGGAGCAAGGCGAGAAGCGCGTCGCCGGAATTTGGCCGGAGCCCGCCACTGTTGGAGAATAAGGGAGCCATCAATTGGAGCCACCCCAAGAGGAGCCGCCAGTACCAGGAGAACCGCTGTCATCGTATTCGTCGTTTGCCCCAGTCGCTGACCCTCGCCTGAGCCATGGTGAGCCTCCAATTACCCCCACCTGCCGCGTTAGGGTTCTGTCTCGCCGGAGCTACCCGACGTGGACGATGAACCGTAGCCGTTCGATTAGAGTTAGATCGTGTGGTCCACGCTTCCCCGTACCACTTTGACCCTTCCTGTCTCACTGACGCGTGGGGACATCCACTTAACTAGCCCGCGTACGCGCTATGTGTAGTGGTCCGGCCCAGTTAACTGTCCCGCGCGACCCACTAATTCAAATTAAGATTTATTCATTTAATTCCAAACATAGTTATGTACCTATATTCAAAAATCAACCCAGCTCGATTCACTAAACCAAAATGCATGAAACCAATTTTTCTAGAAAGGTACTGAAATGCTTAATACAAGCCCGTTGGATTCAAATCATTTGGATTTGTAGATCAACCATGGTAAAAATAACAAGGCAGAAGCTTTTCTGCATTCAAACATTTTTGAAAATTCAACCACAAAAGCGTTTGAGTTGATTCCAACTCTCAAAAATCACAATTGATCATACCTTTCAGATTATGTAAAAACATATGGGGTTACTTATAGAAATAATGTTCAAGTAATAAAAGAATGCTACATAGGCATTTCTAGTCACTTTATTTAATTAAAATAAAAAGGTTAATCCTTATTAATTTGTGACACCACTTTAAATCACATTCTCATGTACTGAAATATATGGTGATGACTTGTGTCAACATGATCCCATGCTTGAGTTGGAGTATATTAAATCTTAAGTAGTTTTTCAATGAGTAGAATTTACTTTTCTAAAAACAAAATAAATAAGCCAAATGCTTTAATCTTGTAGTATTAGTGATGATGCTAGATCATCTAGTGTGAACCATTGTGTGATGATTGGAAATAGTTAAGTATTGTTTGGTGATTGTGTACCTCGTATTTATTTATAGATGCTAGTACCGACCAAGGATACGAGGAGGAAGGATGATACTACGAGGAAGAAGCCGAGGATAACTTCAACCACTGCTCTGCACAAGGCAAGCTAACACTTGCAACTTAGCAAGCCAATATTTGCAAGCTAACACTTGCAAGCTATTAACTGAGAAAGCTTATACTAATATCTTAGCAACCCAATACTTGAAACCATGAAAGCTAACACTTGCAACTATGAAAGTTAGATAACCTATGCATGGCATTAAGCATGCTTGGTTAGATACATTTAGTAATACCCAATCCTAGTTTACTTGCAAGCTTGATGGTGACTTGTAGATTCTACTTGTAGATTCTAGAAAGATAACTAAAGGTAGCATAAAGAGCATAAAATTTGGCCTAAGATAGACAACCCTGATGTTATCCTAAGGCATGAGATTGAACTTCACTAATCCCCTCTTGTCTACCACCCCTCATTAGTATTACCCCACTTGTAGATGCTAGTGCTAAGAAGAAAACATGATCAACTTTAGATGGGAATACTTGGTGAAAATGTTTATGAAAACCTTAGAATGATGAGTCATTCTACTAAAATGTTTTGACATGTGTTTCCGAACACCAGATGATTTTGATGATTAAAATGTTGAGGCATGAGCCTTAGCCCTTTATAAAACTGATGGTTGTCTAGATGCGATACCATTTCAATTTTACCGTACAACCACAATACCCGAAAATTGGGTAGGGCTTGACTGGAAATTTATATACCTTAGTATGGGTTCCCTCGCGGCCAAGGTCTGAGCTGAGGCTGCCTTGTGAAGGTTGTCCACCTGTGCAGTACCCAAGATGACAGTTGGTCATGGTTGGGAGGCCAAACTCACATGAGAGGTGCCTATACTAGGGTGTGTAATTGAAAGGTTAGGATTGATTATCCGCATACTGAGTATGGTGAATTTAGGATTGTTCTTGAGGATGTATCGAATGTTGTGGTGAAAGTGTACAATCTCTGCAGAGTGTCAAACTATTCGAATAGCCGCGTCCGCAGTTATGGACAGTTGGAGTGGCCATACTGTTCCTCCGTCAGATGTTTTCAAAATGATTTGTGAAATGAATTATGACTCTGACTTGACCATAACAGAGTTGTGATATGAAATTCCAATTCCCACTTAGGTGTTATAAAACTTTCAGCTAGTTTTCTTTGCTTAGAGCCTAGTGTCCTACTACAAAAACCCCCTTAACTTGTTAGTATTAGTTTGCGAGTACTTAAATAGTACTCATGGCTTTGTCCCTGGCTATTCCCGTGGCCAAACTATGAAGATGAGTATCAAGATGACGAACCGTAGGAAGGTTACGACAACTAGGATCATCTCCCATCGTCAGCATTGCATGTGACCCTGAAGATGGAGCTTCGCCTACGCTATCATTACTATTACGTTATTCCGTTGCTTGAATTGTATTAAGAACTGGATCATGAGATCCTTATTTATGTAAGACCTTAAGTATGGTTTGTAATGGATGATGTACTGTGATATCCAAATCTGTTATGTCTCGCAAAAATGGTAATACTGGGATTGCGATGTATGGCATAACAGGCATCTGGGATTACAAATCCGGGTGTTGACAAATTGGTATCAGAGCCATCCTGACCATAGGAGACCCTAGTTAGAATGGACGTTTGAATCAAAAAACTTAGTTCAAAATCAACGGAAGTGAGTATTTACAAAAACTTATTCCCATTCTTATCACTTTGATTCTTTCATGAAAATTCATGTTCCTTAAAAATTCTTGCAAAATACGTAAAATTTGACACACTTGATCAATCTACTAACTTACTCATCCTATATTCTTATAGGTGGACGTGAAGTACAAGAAGTTTTATCAGTTGGGGAATGGAGGAGACCTCATCTTTGAGCGTGACTTGGACCAGCTTTCGAAACTTCTGGAGCGTCCGCACCCCGAGTTCTTTGGAGCTCAGCTCAATGATCAGGAAGGAGAAGATCTGTAGTGGCTAGTTGTTGCAAGTCTTCGAGGAAAGTTTGAACCTCCCACTGCAGAGGGAATTCAGTTCACCTTAAGAGAGAACAACTGGCTCGATGGACTGGCCAGGGCAATGCAGGAAGCTCTTGCCCGTCTATGCGGGCAGAGTATCAATTAGATCAAGGGTACCTGCTTTGATTTCTACCCAAGGCATGATGTTATGGAACAACCATTGGAGGCCCACCCCGAGCTGAAGACTCAGTTAGACCACCTCAGCTTCATGATGTACGACCGTCAGAAGGAGTTGGACAATGCCCGTGCCTACGCCAACCACAAGTACGCCATCGCCAAGAAGAAGGATCAGACCCTCGCCATGTTAGTGAAGGATCGCAAGTCTCGTCGTCGTCAGCTCGACAAGAAGGAGCACATCATTGCCCGTCTTCGCCACCGGATCACGGATTTGGAGGAGACCATCCATGAGAGAGTCATGCAGTTGGAGGAGAAGGAAAATGCCGAAGAAGACCTTCGTGGAGACCCCTACTCCTATCTCAGCGATGATGATGACTTTCTGGAGGATCAGGCCATGGACTTCTTCACCGATGAGGATGACTTCGCCTTCATCAATGATGATGATGATGATGAGGAGGAGGACACTGACTCCGAGGAGTATTAGAACTTGAGAACTAGCATTAGTGAGTTATATTCGGTCCCACTGTATCATAGTTTCCAGAATGGTTCCTAAAACCATCTGTTTTCCTTTATTGTGGTATGTGTTGTATTGTGTGCTATGAATGAATGAATGAAAAGCAAATTGGTAGAAAAATCTATATCCACACTTGAGAACTTTAAAAACTTTTCAAAATTCCTGAACCTTAGAAATTTCCCTCTTTTCTCATGATCTACCTTAATCTTCAGATGCCTCGCGGAGGAAGTGGTTCATCCCCGGGCTCGATGTTGCAGATCCTGCAAATGTTGGTTTCGAACCGCGAAGCCGAAAGAGCCGAACTTCAGGCCAACTTAGCCACCCTTCAACAGATAACTCATATGGCCAACAACAATCAAGGCCATGGAAATCAGGACAACCATGGATCTAAGCTCAAGAATTTCCAAAACACCAATCCACCGGATTTCACTAAGTCGGAAGAACCCTTAGATGCAGATGATTGGCTGTAAACCATGGAGAACAATCTGGAAGTTGCAGGAGTGGAAGCTAACGAGAAAGTTCTGTTCGCCACCCAAAATCTAGCCGGAGATGCAACAGCGTGGTGGAACAACGGTAGTGCAATGAACGGATGTCAGATGATGACTTGGGATGAATTCAAGGTCAAGTTCAGCAGAACCCATGTGCCACCGGGTTTAATCAAGAGGATGAGGGATGAATTCAGAGAACTGAAGCAAGGAAGAATGATAGTAGTGGAATACCGTAACAAATTCTTGTCACTAGCTAGATATGCACCGGATGAGATAGACACTGAAGCTAAGAAGAAAGAGAGATTCCTGAATGGTCTAGACGATGAGATGCAGACGGTGTTGAAGCCCTAGTCGACTCTGCCATTAAGATGGAAGGAAAGATCAACCAAGCCAATGAGAACCGTAAGAGCCACATGATCACTAGTGGGATACGCCCCAATGGTCCCGGTTGGTAAGGGGCATTAGTCCCGGTTACCCAACCGGGACAGGGCAATCGGGACTAAAGCCCCAACCTTTAGTCCCGGTTGCCCCACCAACCGGACTAATGGGGGTACACGTGGACGCGACAGAGGGCGAGGGAGGGTGGAGCAACCGTCCCGGTTCGTAACACGAACCGGGACAAATAACCTTCTGCCGCGGCAGAGATTTGGCACATTTCTCTGCCGCGACAGAGAATTCATTTTGGCAACTTTTGTTGCCGCGGTAGCATTTTGGCCACTTTTTGTGCCGCGACAGAGAATTCATTTAGGTTGTTTTATTGTTTATTTAGTGTTTTGCACTCATCAATGAAGGAACCATTATTTTACACAAGATCATCATGACAATATTACATTCGATACACGGATCAAGTTCATGCACTACATACAAAAGTTGCTCTTTTTACAATCCCTATTGTCTATACACAGCCTAATAGTATTCCCCTTTTGGGTTTAGGGCTTCTGCATCCAAGAATCCCGCCAATTCCTCCTGAATTGCTCGTATGCGATCCTTTGGCAGAAGACCGTCCCGTAGACGTTCGATCTGATTTAAAAAAGGAGTCAGCTTATATGAAGAAACTAAACACAATTTGATTGTAATTAAAAACTATAGAAATTTTTTACGTATGTGGAGTTGCTCTAAATTTCTGCCCTTCTCATCGCACGTCTGCCGGATGAACTCGCAAACATAGTATCCAGATAGATTGCTACCTGGTCCCTGCGTCAGGCACTTTACGAGAACATAGTTCAATCAAAATAATAATCAAGCATGATAATAACTGTATTAAAACTAGAATCAAAGAGATGCGTGGATATAGCTAGTGGTGCTTACATCTAGTGCTTCAAATGTAAGCTCCGCTTTCCAAACACCCCTAGCCTTGTTGGTGAACCGTTTTCAAGCGCTGCCCGGCGATGAAAACGAATAAAATAAGTTATTAATTACTTGATATCATAAAATTCACGAACCTTTCCGATATAGTGTCATAATGATTAGAATTACCGCTGGAGAAGCATCTGCATGTCCTTCCACTGCTCAAGGGGTTTATGTTTCGAGTCCATGACTAGTACACGCCCTTTGTCAAGTTGAGTGATTAACAGAATATAGTGGTAGCTGCGAATGCATAACTAATCAATTATATACTTAACATCGAGTAAGCGAAATAGAAAGTGTATACAAGACAATAACACTCACTCGAAGTTGTAAGGAAAAAAGTATTTCCCTGCTGGTTTCTTGAAACCTTAACGCGTGTACTATATTATCCTCCGTATCCTGGGGGTTTGTTTTGAGATTAGCTTGATGAAGCCAATGTCATAGATTTGTCCTCTGCTGCATTCGAGAATCTTCATTCTGCATATTACAGTATGATTATATACATGCAATAAACAAGGTGAGATAGCTGGAGACTGAATTAATTACAGAATTAGTACTTACAGACAATAGTTACTGATGATCGATTTGTCCAAGGCGTCTTGATTGAATAATTGAAATAGTTCATCAAATTCAATGGATATAATGTCATCTATTTCTTTCCCATAATGCTTTTTTGTAACCTTCAGCACTATCCAGTTAGCCCCGGCCTTTGTGGCATGCATGTACCAGTTATGCAATCTTCGCATTTTTGTTGGAAGATTATTTACCTCCTCAGGTTTGACGAGAGGTTTGTCGTACTGGTATTTGTATGCTACTTCACTCACGGGGAAGTACTCTAACTGGGATAAGTACTGGGCAATACTCATACCTTGAGCAGCGGCAGCTTCTCTGTATTGTGCAACTACCTCTGGATCATACTGCTCCTCGGCCCCATATTTGCTCGACCCCACATTGGTATGGGAAATCACCTTGAGAGGGGCGCAAGACAGTTTTGCTTGTTCTTCGAGCTGGGCAACAGATTTCTCGCTTGCATCAGTACTGCTCTTCGAGGCTTGTTGTGCCGCATGTGACTTGAGAATAGAACGCTCATAGTCTAATGACAGCTTTGGATCGGGTTGATGAAGAGTCTTTAGAATTTTCAACACTCTGGCTTTTTCTTCTTTGGTGCTGGGGAACTCTAGCTCTTTCGGCCGCCTCAGCTTAGCGAAAAACGCGGTCGTTTCCGCATCAACGATTGCCACGGTCTCCTCTTCAGTACAGTCATAAGCTCTCTTGGGAGGAACCTTTGGTACTTTTCAAAGAGGCTCTTGTTTATGTTTCGGCGATCGCTTACCACGACGCAGAGTAGCGGTACGCTTACTCTTTTTATCCTGAGGCGCCGGCGATGGCTGCGTCGGAGACGGGTGAGGCGACGGAGCCGGGTGAAGCGACGAAGACGGCTGCCGCGGCGGCGACGACCTCGCTGGAGACGGGTGACGCGGCGGCGAAGATGGCCTTGGCTTGTGATTTCGAAGCACGATACATTCCTTTGGCCATAGAATGGTGAAGTTTGTTGCGTCTCCCAGTTCAGTCACATCCCCTTCACCTGCAGGGTAGTCAAGCTTCAAAACTTCAACGGTGGGCATGATTTCATCCATCCCGACAACAGCGTAGCCCTATGGAACCGGACGACAGTGGTAAGTTGGTGTGGGTCCAATTGGTAAGGCATAGCCGACCGCCACCTTCATTGATATGTTCACAACTTTGACATGTAGCTCGCAGTGTGTCATCTGTGTGATATCATCCACTGGGTAGCCAACATGAGCCATCGTCGATGCACCATCGTCATCGCCATTGGCATCACCCGGGACCTCGGTGGAAGCCACACTGCTTTTTTGATTATTCGATAGGCCGGTAGCATCGAATGCAGTGTGCTGCTTAGATGGGCTGGTAGTACTTTGTTCTTTAAGTGCGTTAATTTCCTGTTGTTGTTGCTTTATTCGTTCTTCAATTATACGCATTCGCTCTTTCTGAATATCTACTTCAACTTCCGCCCTGTCCTTTCTCCTCTGACAGCTTCTATCAGGATATTTCTTCCTCTCTTCAGGAAACCCAGTCCTCCATGGTTTGGAGCCGCTTGTGCCTCGTGTTCGTCCATCATGTTCCTTATTTCCAAGGGCGAGTGTGAGCTCATCATTCTCTCTATCGGGAATGAAGTCCCCATCTTTAACAGCGTTTACTGATTTTCTCATCTTCTCGATTGGCAAGGGTCTTCTTTATGTCGTATGTTATATATACACTTCCCTTCCGAGTCCAATGTGCCCCTATTCCCGTAAAACCAATTCCTTGCATGTTCTACCCAATCGTCTGTCTCTGGGGTGATCTTTTTAGCACGCAGTTCATTCTCAAGTTTCTCCCACTTAGGAATGCCAGCCCTGTAGCCACCTTGCCCCATAGTATGGTGATACTCCTTGTTAGCAGCATTCAGCTTATTCGTTGCAGACATTTTGTTAGCTTTTTCTGATGTCGTGTATTTCAAAAACTTAGCCCAGAATGGTTTTATCTTCTCAAACTGAATATTCTTGAAATCGGGAATCTTCTCTTTCACGACATAGTCAAGGTGCAATCTTTTCTTCCAGTTGGTGAAACACTGGGCCTTCTTCTTCAAAGCCCACTCCCTGACCTTAGCCTCCATGGCTCTCCCATGTTCTAAGGCATGCTCAACTGGATCCTCCGCATTTGGATCCAGCTCTATCTTCGGTAGTTTGAAATTAACCATGAGCCTCTTCCACAGTAAATCTTTGGCGTGGTTAGGGACAAATAAACATGTTCCCTCTTCTTCCGCATCAGCAGGCCTATTCCAATTTCGAATGGTGATCGGGATTAAGTCCCTAACGATTACTCCGCATTGTGCCGCAAATTTGTTTGTGACAACTTCAGGAGCCGTCTGTTTGCCGTCTTCAGCGACATCTTCGATCCTGAACCTCTCATGGTCTACCAACTTTTTGGTTGGGCCTCGGCTGCTCTTTTCAGTTGATTTCTTCGATCCGGAGGGCTAAAAGAAGAAAGAGCGTCGTTACTATTTCTATATAGATAGCAGATGATTAATTAATGAATTAATTATATTACATGCACCTCGCCAGAGCGGTCGTCTTCTCGATTACACAAGGCATCGCCTTCTCCCTCGTGGAAGGCAACACCTTCAACCTCAAACAAGTCGTCTATTCTGGCAAAAAGAGGATCACCCTCACCGGAGTTGTTCAGAAACGTCGATACATCTAAATTTTCTTCCCTGCGGATCACACCTTGGATCATCTCTTCCTTTTCTTTGTCTCTCACGTGTGGGTCCATATTTTCTGCATAGGTGGAAAAACGGATAAGTCAAAGCGGCTAAGGGAGAATGTTAGGTACGGTGTTGAGAGATATAAACCCTAATTCAGAAAAACCCTAATATATACATACACAATAATAAAAATGAATTTACAATATCAGAAACCCTAATTCGGAGAAACCATCAGGCTCGGATCCTATCGCGAAGAATACTGGAAAGAAAGGCGGTAATCAATCAACCCTCGGGTTCGGGATGCCCTGGCGAGGACACACCGACTAACCCTAGGTGCAACATCGATTCAACTGGGGTCTATGACAACTAATATCATGGCTAAGCATCTAAAGTACGATGGCTAACAAGAAATCTTCGATCTTCAATGGTGTTGACCTCGGTCTTTGATCTCAATCTCATATTCTACCGCGAAGAACCGAACACCAAAAAGAGAGGGGAACAATCAACACATGGCATCAATGCAATGATCAAACAGGGATGATGATATGACAAGTTAATTTGTATTGAAAAGTAACCCTAAGACATGCTCGGCAATTTAAACGGGGTTTCGAGGGGTGAAAACCCTAACTCGGCGAAACTCCGGAGTATATGAGAGGGGTTGATTTTGTTCTCTAATTAAACTTGTCTTGAAAGTTGTTGAACAATGCATGATTATAGGTTAAATAGTTAGATCTCATTTTTCTGAACATTTTGATATATTAGTTGTATTTTTCTGAGTTATAAATAATTAATTATTGAATTTACAATATTATATCAATTTCTGGATTTAATTAAACCATTTGTGAATTTAAACAAAACAGAAAACATTTTTACACCAAGGTCACTACTAGCCACAGTGGCTGACAGAGGGGCCCGTGGCCACCTCAGCCTCCACGCAGGCAGGTGGGACCTGGACTAGGGCTTGACAGGTTGACCTGGACCAGGCCACTGCTAACCTGCACCGTAGAGGCACCTAGCCTCTGAGGCTGGCAGGTGGGACCGGGGACAGCGGGCACCATGTCACCACGATGGGCGGCGCGGCGGACACTGATCGACGACGACCCTGGGGAGCCCGCGGGACTGTGGGGCTGTGCGTGTTAGAAACGAGCGTAGCACGACGAACAATATAGAGGCGGCGCCGCTCCTATTTGGTAGCCGAAGGTACGTCTACGGCGAGGTCTGGTGATGGCTGACGCAGGCGCTCGAGGCTAGAGCAAACAAGAGAGGGAGGAAAGGAAGGGAAGGGTCCTAGAGGACCGGTGGCTCACCCTGAGCGCGGTGGTGGGGTCGGGGAAGCACGGCAAGGTCGGAATCAGGCTGATGGACGGCGGCAAACCTCGTCAGGGTTGTGGAAGAAACCGTCGAGGGGGGCGGGGCGTGCTCGAGCCCTCTTCTTGAGCGGACGGAGGCAGCCAGGGCGCGTGCGGACGGAGGCGTTGGTGTGGCGGCGGTGAGCTCGAGCAACCTGCCGACGTCGTTGGGGCTTCCTGTGCGCGCGTCGGTGAGAAGCAAAGAACTGAGATGGGAAAGAAGAAGAGGAGGCGCGTCAGTTATAAACGAAGGGCCTTTTGTCCCGGTTGGTGGCTCCAACCGGGACTAAAGGGTCATACTTCCCGGTTGGAGCCACCAACCGGGACGTATAGTCCACTTTTTTTCATCAGCCCAAGGGGCGCGCGCAGGGCTCTTTAGTCCCGGTTGGTGGCTCCAAACCGGGACGTATGACCCTGTTTTCAAAATTTTCTCTCTGTGTTCCCGCCTTATTTTTTATTTTGGGGTTTAAATTTGTAATTTTTTTTAAATGATAATTACTTTGGAATTTAGAAAAACTTTAAACACAAAAAGTTTTTGAATTTGAATAACTAATTCAAAACCATTTTATGTTTTTAAAAATAATTAATGTAACCATTTAAACTATGAACCATTTAAAATTAAAAATGATTTAACTTATATTTTTTGAATATTACTTTGGAATTTAGAAAAACTTTAAACATAAAAAGTGTCTGACTTTGAATAACTAATTCAAAACCATTTTCTATTTTTCAAAAATAATTAATGTAACCATTAAAACTATGAACCATTTAAAATAAAAAACGAATTAACTTATATTTTTTGAATATTAATTTGGAATTTAGATAAACTTTAAACATAAAAAGTGTTTGGATTTGAATAACTAATTCAAAACCATTTTCTATTTTTTAAAATAATTAATGTAACCATTTAAACTATGAACCATTTAAAATGAAAAATGAATTAACTTATATTTTTTGAATATTAATTTGGAATTTAGAAAAACTTTAAACATGAACAATGTTTGGATTTGAATAACTAATTCAAAACCATTTTCTATTTTTAAAAAATAATTAATGTAACCATTTAAACTATGAACCATTTATAATTAAAAATGGATTAACTTATATTTTTGAATATTAATTTGGAATTTGGAAAACTCTAAACATAAAAAGTGTTTGGATTTGAATAACTAATTCAAAACCATTTTCTGTTTTTCCCTTTGAATTTGAATTAACTTATATTTTTTATATATTAATGGGCGGGAAAAAAGGACGGGAAATATTGAGCGGAAAGAAAATTTTATTAGGATAGAACTGGAATTAAAGTACATAACGCAACTAACACAAAGTTACATAGAAGAACTGAAAATTAAGATACATGGCCAGATTAAGCCACAATTGGCCAAACTTGTTTTGCAATGTTGGAGTGATTCAGTCATGCTCCTGTATACACCTTTAATACTCGCCACTGTAGTTGTCGTACTCACCGCGGCCGTCGTCGCTGTCGTCGTCGAGGTCGCCGTAGTTGAACCTTGAAGGCTGAGTACGAGTGGGCTGGACTTGAGGGTAGAGCAGGCGGGGGCTAGAGTCGGCGGCCGTGTCGTAGGCCATGACGCTCTGGAGAGTCCGACCGCGCCACCACAACCGACGGCCGACCTCATTGAAGTTCGGAGGAGGTGGGCCGTCCTCCTCGTGCCTTGCGAGCGCCCTCTCACGCCGATCCACGAAGAAGGCTTCCCAAGTCGGGAAATAGTCGGGATGCCATCTGGGATTCCTCCGCTGGTCTGGCGTGAGCTCGAAGTAGTAGTGGTTCGTGATGGCCATCCGACGCGCCACACATAGAGGGACAGGAGGAACCGGCATGCCACCGACGCTCAGCATCCAGCTGACGGGGACACAGTAGCCCGGCGGGCAGGGGTAGTTTGAGGCGCAAAGCGCCTCCGCCTCCCTAGGAGTTAGTGCTACGGTGGAAGTCATGGGAAGGAGTGATGAGGTTACAGATATGAGTCTAGAGAAGTGCAATGACAATGGAGGCCAATCCGACATATATATAGTGAGAAATGGCAGGAAGATAACTGGAGGGAAGAACTGGCGGGAAAAACTGGAGTTAAGAAATGGCGGGAAGAACTGGTGAACAATAAAGAGGCGGTGCCGCTCCTATTTGGTAGCCGGAGCTACGTCTACGGCGAGGTCTGGTGGTGGCCGACGGCGGCGCTCGAGGCTAGAGCAAACAAGAGAGGAAGGAAAGGAAGGGAAGGGTCCTAGAGGACCGGTGGCTCACCCTGAGCGCGGTGGTGGGGTCGGGAAGCACGGCGAGGTCGGAATGAGGCTGATGGACGGCGGCAAACCTCGTCGGGGTTGTGGAAGAAACCATCGAGGGGGTCGGGGCGTGCTCTAGCCCTCTTCTTGAGCGGGCGAGGGCGGCCAGGGCGCGTGCGGACGGAGGCGATGGTGTGGCGGCGGCGAGCTCGGGCAGCCTGCCGGCGTCGTTGGGGCTTCCTATGCGCGCGTCGGTGAGAAGAAAAGAACTGAGATGGGGAAGAAGAAGAGGAGGCGCGCCAGTTATAAACGAAGGGCCTTTTGTCCCGGTTGGTGGCTCCAACCGGGACTAAAGGGTCATACGTCCCGGTTGGAGTCACCAACCGGGACGTATAGTCCACTTTTTTTTCATCAGCCCAAGGGGCGCGCGCAGGGCTCTTTAGTCCCGGTTGGTGGCTCCAACCGGGACGTATGACCCTGTTTTCAAAATTTTCAGGAATTATCTATGTGTTCCCGCCTTATTTTTTATTTTGGGGTTGAAATTTGTAATGTTTTTTAAATGATAATTACTTTGGAATTTAGAAAAACTTTAAACATAAAAAGTGTTTGAATTTGAATAACTAATTCAAAACCATTTTCTGTTTTTAAAAATAATTAATGTAACCATTTAAACTATGAACCATTTAAAATTAAAAATGAATTAACTTATATTTTTTGAATATTACTTTGGAATTTAGAAAAACTTTAAACATAAAAAGTGTTTGAATTTGAATAATTAATTCAAAACCATTTTCTGTTTTTAAAAATAATTAATGTAACCATTTAAACCATGAACCATTTAAAATTAAAAAATGAATTAACTTATATTTTTTGAGTATTACTTTGGAATTTAGAAAAACTTTAAACATAAAAAGTGTTTGAATTTGAATAACTAATTCAAAACCATTTTCCTTTTTAAAAAATAATTAATGTAACCATTTAAACTATGAACCATTTAAAATTAAAAATGAATTAACTTATATTTTTTGAATATTAATTTGGAATTTAGAAAAACTTTAAACATAAAAAGTGTATGAATTTGAATAACTAATTCAAAACCATTTTCTATTTTTCAAAAATAATTAATGTAACCATTAAAACTATGAACCATTTAAAATAAAAAATGAATTAACTTATATTTTTTGAATATTAATTTGGAATTTAGATAAACTTTAAACATAAAAAGTGTTTAGATTTGAATAACTAATTCAAAACCATTTTCTATTTTTAAAAAATAATTAATGTAACCATTTAAACTATGAAACATTTAAAATTAAAAATGAATTAACTTATATTTTTTGAATATTAATTTGGAATTTAGAAAAACTTTAAACATGTACAGTGTTTGGATTTGAATAACTAATTCAAAACCATTTTCTATTTTTAAAAAATAATTAATGTAACCATTTAAACTATGAACCATTTATAATTAAAGATGGATTAACTTATATTTTTTGAACATTAATTTGGAATTTGGAAAACTTTAAACATAAAAAGTGTTTGGATTTGAATAACTAATTCAAAACCATTTTCTGTTTTTAATTTGGATTTGAATTAACTTATATTTTTTATATATAAATGGGTGGGAAAAAAAGGACGGGAAATATTGGGCGGAAAGAAAATTTTATTAGGATAGAACTGGAATTAAAGTACATAATGCAACTAACACAAAGTTACATAGAAGAACTGAAAATTAAGATAAATGGCTAGATTAAGCCACAATCGGCCGAACTTGTTTTGCAATGTTGGAGTGATTCTGTCATGCTCCTGTATACACCTTTAATACTCGCCACTGTAGTCGTCGTACTCGCCGCGGCCGTCGTCGCTGTCGTCGTCGGGGTCACCGTAGTTGAACCTTGAAGGCTGAGTACGAGTGGGGTGGACTTGAGGGTAGAGCAGGCGGGGGCTAGAGTCGGTGGCCATGTCGTAGGCCATGACGCTCTAGAGAGTCCAACCGCGCCACCACAACCGACGGCCAGCCTCGTTGAAGTTCGGAGGAGGTGGGCCGTCCTCCTCGTGCCTTGTGAGCGCCCTCTCATGCCGATCCACGAAGAAGGCTTCCCAAGTCGGGAAATAGTCGGGATGCCATCTGGGATTCCTCCGCTGCTCTGGCGTGAGCTCGAAGTAGTAGTGGTTCGTGCTGGCCATCCGACGCGCCACACATAGAGGCACAGGAGGAACGGGCACGCCACTGACCCTCAGCATCCAGCCGACGGGTACAAAGTAGCCCGGCGGGCAGGGGTAGTTCGAGGCACAAAGCTCCTCCGCCTCCCTGGGAGTTAGTGCTACGGTGGAAGTCATGGGAAAGAGTGATGAGGTTGCAGATATGAGTCTAGAGATGTGCAATGACAATGGAGGCCAATCCTACATATATATATAGTGAGAAATGGCAGGAAGATAACTGGAGGGAAGAACTGGCGGGAAAAACTGGTGGGAAGAAATGGCGGGAGAATTGCCGGGAAAAAATGGCGGGAAGAAATGCCAGGAAAAAATGGCGGGAAGAAATGGCGGGAAGAATAATGGCTCATTTAGAACTTGCATTGGATCTCTGAAGAAACCACATATTGCTTGTCTAAAAATGATTTTTTCAAAAAATCACGGGAGATAGATCATGTACCTGTAGTACAAAACGGACCCACTTCCTACCGATTCGGCAGACATTTGTCATTTTTACCTGGGATGGACGAAAAGGTTTGAGATGTTTCGGTTGGGAGATGTTCCATGTAAGGTGGTCTAGTATTTTAGGAAAATGGGACGGTAGCATTCTGAAACGGCATTTTGGTGGTTACTTCACAAAACGACCAGTTTTTTGCGCTCAGAAAATGGAAAAGGGCTTTTCCGTGCAACAAAAAGGAAAACTTCCTCCTGCAACAGTGATCTCCATACCAATGTCCACACTCATGCATAATATGGGCACAACATCACAAACTATGCCGTGATTCAGCACATAACATCGGTCATTTGGACCAAAATCCATGAAACCTCGAACATGATAGGTCATTTTGTGAAGGTTTTTTCGAGACATGATCGATATACCAAGTCTGGTATTTTTCCTTTCAACTATGTCACATAATATGACACCACGCGAAGGATTTTCACTGTTCGGATTTTTTTTTGAATTTATTATGCCTGTTTTGAATTTTCTGAATTTCTAACTATGGTCGAACCGGCGTGCATGAAGATAGGGGACGAGCATCATTAGAACTTGCATTGGATCTCTAAAGAAACCACATATTGCGAGTCTAAAAATGATTTTTTTTTTAAAATCACGGGCGATAGATCATGTACCTGTAGTACAAACCAGACCCACTTCCTACCGATTCGGCAGACATTTCTCCTTTTTACCCGGGATGGACGAAAAGGTTTGAGATGTTCCGGTTGGGAGATGTTCCATGTAAGGTGGTATAGTATTTTAGGAAAATGGGATGGTAGCATTCTGAAACGGCATTTTGGTGGTTACTTCACAAAACGACCCGTTTTTTGCGCTTGGAAAATGGAAATGGGCTTTTCCGTGCGACAAAAAGGAAAACTTCCTCCTGCAACATTGTTCTCCGTACCAATGTCCACACGCATGCATAATATGGGCACAACATCACAAACTATGCCGCGATTCAGCACATAACATCGGTCATTTGGACCGAAAGCCATGAAACCTCGAACATGATAGGTCATTTTGTGAAGGTTTTTTCGAGACATGATCAATATACCAAGTCTGGTATTTTTCCTTTCAACTATGTCACATAAAATGACACCACGCGAAGGATTTTCATTGTTCCGATTTTTTTTTAATTTATTATGCCCGTTTTAAATTTTCTGAATTTCTAACTATGGTCGAACCGGCGTGCATGAAGATAGGGGACGACCATCGTTAGAACTTGCATTGGATCTCTGAAGAAACCACATATTGCTTGTCTAAAAATGATTTTTTCAAAAAATCACGGGAGATAGATCATGTACCTATAGTACAAACCGGACCCACTTCCTACCGATTAGGTAGACATTTGTCATTTTTACCCGAGATGGACGAAAAGGTTTGCGATGTCCCGGTTGGGAGATGTTCCATGTAAGGTGGTCTAGTATTTTAGGAAAATGGGACGGTAGCATTCTGAAACGGCATTTTGGTGGTTACTTCACAAAACGACCCGTTTTTTGCGCTCAGAAAATGGAAATGGGCTTTTCCGTGCGACAAAAAGGAAAACTTCCTCCTGCAACAGTGATCTCCATACCAATGTCCACACGCATGCATAATATGGGCACATCATCACAAACTATGCCGTGATTCAGCACATAACATCGGTCATTTGGACCAAAAGCCATGAAACCTCGAACATGATAGGTCATTTTGTGAAGGTTTTTTCGAGACATGATCAATATACCAAGTCTGGTATTTTTCCTTTCCACTATGTCACATAATATGACACCACACGAAGGATTTTCATTCTTCGGATTTTTATTTGAATTTATTATGCCCGTTTTGAATTTTCTGAATTTCTAGCTATGGTCGAATCGGCGTGCATGAAGATAGGGGACGATCATCGTTAGAACTTGCATTGGATCTATAAAGAAACCACATATTGCGAGTCTAAAAATGATTTTTTCAAAAAATCACGAGCGATAGATCATGTACCTGTAGTACAAATCGGACCCACTTCCTACCGATTCGGCAGACATTTGTCCTTTTTACCCGGGATGGACGAAAAGGTTTGAGATGTCCCGGTTGGGAGATGTTCCATGTAAGGTGGTCTAGTATTTTAGGAAAATGGGATGGTAGCATTCTGAAACGGCATTTTGGTGGTTACTTCACAAAATGACCCGTTTTTTGCGCTCGGAAAATGGAAATGGGCTTTTCCGTGCGACAAAAAGGAAAACTTCCTCCTGCAACATTGTTCTCCATACCAATGTCCACACGCATGCATAATATGGGCACAACATCACAAATTATGCCACGATTCAGCACATAACATCGGTCATTTGGACCGAAAGCCATGAAACCTCGAACATCATAGGTCATTTTGTGAAGGTTTTTTCGAGAAATGATCAATATACCAAGTCTGGTATTTTTCCTTTCAACTATGTCACATAATATGACACCACGCGAAGGATTTTCATTGTTCTGATTTTTTTTGAATTTATTTTGCCTGTTTTGAATTTTCTGAATTTCTAACTATGGTCGAGCCGGCGTGCATGAAGATAGGGGACGAGCATCGTTAGAACTTGCATTGTATCTCTGAAGAAACCACATATTGCTTGTCTAAAAATGATTTTTTCAAAAAATCACGGGCGATAGATCATGTACCTGTAGTACAAACCGGACCCACTTCCTACCGATTCGGCAGACATTTGTCCTTTTTACCCGGGATGGACGAAAAGGTTTGAGATGTCCCGGTTGGGAGATGTTCCATGTAAGGTGGTCTAGTATTTTAGGAAAATGGGATGGTAGCATTCTGAAACGGCATTTTGGTGGTTACTTCACAAAACGACCCGTTTTTTGCGCTCAGAAAATGGAAAAGGGCTTTTCCGTGCAACAAAAAGGAAAACTTCCTCCTGCAATAGTGATCTCCATACCAATGTCCACACGCATGCATAATATGGGCACAGCATCACAAACTATGCCGTGATTCAGCACATAACATCGGTCATTTGGACCAAAATCCATGAAACCTCGAACATGATAGGTCATTTTGTGAAGGTTTTTTCGAGACATGATCAATATACCAAGTCTGGTATTTTTCCTTTCAACTATGTCACATAATATGACACCACGCAAAGGATTTTCACTGTTCGGAATTTTTTTTGAATTTATTATGCCTGTTTTGAATTTTCTGAATTTGTAACTATGGTCGAACCGGCGTGCATGAAGATAGGGGACGAGCATCGTTAGAACTTGCATTGGATCTCTAAAGAAACCACATATTGCGAGTCTAAAAATGATTTTTTTAAAAAATCACCGGCGATAGATCATGTACCTGTAGTACAAACCGGACCCACTTCCTACCGATTCGGTAGACATTTGTCCTTTTTACCCGGGATGGACGAAAAGGATTTAGATGTCCCGGTTGGGAGATGTTCCATGTAAGGTGGTCTAGTATTTTAGGAAAATGGGACGGTAGCATTCTGAAACGACATTTTGGTGGTTACTTCACAAAACGACCCGTTTTTGCGCTCGGAAAATGGAAAAGGGATTTTCCGTGCCACAAAAAGGAAAACTTCCTCCTGCAACATTGTTCTCCATACCAATGTCCACACGCATGCATAATATGGGCACAGCATCACAAACTATGCCGTGATTCAGCACATAACATCGGTCTTTTGGACCGAAAGCCATGAAACCTCGAACATGATATGTCATTTTGTGAAGGTTTTTTCGAGACATGATCAATATACCAAGTCTGTTATTTTTCCTTTCAAATATGTCACATAATATGACACCACGCGAAGGATTTTCATTGTTCGGATTTTTTTTGAATTTATTATGCCCGTTTTAAATTTTCTGAATTTCTAACTATGGTCGAACCGTTGTGCATGAAGATAGGGGACGAGCATCGTTAGAACTTGCATTGGATCTCTGAAGAAACCACATATTGCGAGTCTAAAAATTATTTTTTCAAAAAATCACGGGCGATAGATTATGTACCTGTAGTACAAACCGAACCCACTTCCTACCGATTCGGCAGACATTTGTCCTTTTTACCCGGGATGGACGAAAAGGTTTGAGATGTTCCGGTTGGGAGATGTTCCATGTAAGGTGGTTTAGTATTTTAGGAAAATGGGATGGTAGCATTCTGAAACGGCATTTTGGTGGTTACTTCACAAAACGACCCGTTTTTTGCGCTTGGAAAATGGAAATGGGCTTTTTCGTGCGACAAAAAGGAAAACTTCCTCCTGCAACATTGTTCTCCATACCAATGTCCACACGCATGCATAATATGGGCACAACATCACAAACTATGCCACGATTCAGCACATAACATCGGTCATATGGACCGAAAGCCATGAAACCTCGAACATGATAGGTCATTTTGTGAAGGTTTTTTCGAGACATGATCAATATACCAAGTCTGGTATTTTTCCTTTCAATTATGTCACATAATATGACACCACGCGAAGGATTTTCATTGTTCCGATTTTTTTTGAATTTATTATGCCCGTTTTTAATTTTCTGAATTTCTAACTATGGTCGAACCGGCGTGCATGAAGATAGGGGATGAGCATCGTTAGAACTTGCATTGGATCTCTGAAGAAACCACATATTGCTTGTCTAAAAATGATTTTTTCAAAAAATCACGGGAGATAGATCATGTACCTGTAGTACAAACCGGACCCACTTCCTACCGATTCGGTAGACATTTGTCATTTTTACCCGGGAAGGTTTGAGATGTCCCGGTTGGGAGATGTTCCATGTAAGGTGGTCTAGTATTTTAGGAAAATGGGACGGTAGCATTCTGAAACGGCATTTTGGTGGTTACTTCACAAAACGTCCCATTTTTTGCGCTCAGAAAATGGAAAAGGGATTTTCCATGCAACAAAAAGGAAAACTTCCTCCTGCAACAGTGATCTCCATACCAATGTACACACGCATGCATAATATGGGCACATCATCACAAACTATGCCGTGATTCAGCACATAACATCGGTCATTTGGACCAAAAGCCATGAAACCTCGAACATGATAGGTCATTTTGTGAAGGTTTTTTCGAGACATGATCAATATACCAAGTCTGGTATTTTTCCTTTCAACTATGTCACATAATATTACACCACGCGAAGGATTTTCATTGTTCGGATTTTTTTTTGAATTTATTATGCCCGTTTTGAATTTTCTGAATTTCTAGCTATGGTCGAATCGGCTTGCATGAAGATAGGGGACGAGCATCGTTAGACATTGCATTGGATCTATAAAGAAACCACATATTGCGAGTCTAAAAATGATTTTTTCAAAAAATCACGGGCGATAGATCATGTACCTGTAGTACAAACCGGACCCACTTCCTACCGATTCGGCAGATATTTGTCCTTTTTACCCGGGATGGACGAAAAGGTATGAGATGTCCCAGTTGGGAGATGTTCCATGTAAGGTGGTCTAGTATTTTAGGAAAATGGGATGTTAGCATTCTGAAACGGCATTTTGGTGGTTACTTCACAAAACGATCCGTTTTTTGCGCTTGGAAAATGGAAATGGGCTTTTCCGTGCGACAAAAAGGAAAACTTCCTCCTGCAACATTGTTCTCCATACCAATGTCCACACGCATGCATAATATGGGCACCACATCACAAACTATGCCGTGATTCAGCACATAACATCGGTCATTTGGACCGAAAGCCATGAAACCTCGAACATCATAGGTCATTTTGTGAAGGTTTTTTCGAGACATGATCAATATACCAAGTCTGGTATTTTTCCTTTCAACTATGTCACATAATATGACACCACGCGAAGGATTTTCATTGTTCTGATTTTTTTTGAATTTATTATGCCTGTTTTGAATTTTCTGAATTTCTAACTATGGTCGAACCGGCGTGCATGAAGATAGGGGACGAGCATCGTTAGAACTTGCATTGTATCTCTGAATAAACCACATATTGCTTGTCTAAAAATGATTTTTTTCAAAAAATCACGGGCGATAGATCATGTACCTGTAGTACAAACCGGACCCACTTCCTACCGATTCGACAGACATTTGTCCTTTTTACCCGGGATGGACGAAAAGGTTTGAGATGTCCCGGTTGGGAGATGTTCCATGTAAGGTGGTCTAGTATTTTAGGAAAATGGGATGGTAGAATTCTGAAACGGCATTTTGGTGGTTACTTCACAAAACGACCCGTTTTTTGCGCTCAGAAAATGGAAAAGGGCTTTTCCGTGCAACAAAAAGGAAAACTTCCTCCTGCAACAGTGATCTCCATACCAATGTCCACACGCATGCATAATATGGGCACAACATCACAAACTATGCCGTGATTCAGCACATAACATCGGTCATTTGGACCAAAATCCATGAAACCTCGAACATGATAGGTCATTTTGTGAAGGTTTTTTCGAGACATGATCAATATACCAAGTCTGGTATTTTTCCTTTCAACTATGTCACATAATATGACACCACGCGAAGGATTTTCACTGTTCGGATTTTTTTTGAATTTATTATGCCTGTTTTGAATTTTCTGAATTTGTAACTATGGTCGAACCTGCGTGCATGAAGATAGGGGACGAGCATCGTTAGAACTTGCATTGTATCTCTAAAGAAACCACATATTGCGAGTCTAAAAATGATTTTTTCAAAAAATCTCGGGCGATAGATCATGTACCTGTAGTACAAACCGGACCCACTTCCTACCGATTCGGCAGACATTTGTCCTTTTTACCCGGGATGGACGAAAAGGTTTGAGATGTTCCGGTTGGGAGATGTTCCATGTAAGGTGGTATAGTATTTTAGGAAAATGGGATGGTAGCATTCTGAAACGGCATTTTGGTGGTTACTTCACAAAACGACCCGTTTTTTGCGCTTGGAAAATGGAAATGGGCTTTTCCGTGCTACAAAAAGGAAAACTTCCTCCCGCAACATTGTTCTCCATACCAATGTCCACACGCATGCATAATATGGGCACAACATCACAAACTATGCCACGATTCAGCACATAACATCGGTCATTTGGACCGAAAGCCATGAAACCTCGAACATGATAGGTCATTTTGTGAAGGTTTTTTCGAGACATGATCAATATACCAAGTCTGGTATTTTTCCTTTCAACTATGTCACATAATATGACACCACACGAAGGATTTTCATTGTTCCGATTTTTTTTGAATTTATTATGCCCGTTTTGAATTTTCTGAATTTCTAACTATGGTCGAACCGGCGTGCATGAAGATAGGGGACGAGCATCGTTAGAACTTGCATTGGATCTCTGAAGAAACCACATATTGCTTGTCTAGAAATGATTTTTTCAAAAAATCACGGGAGATAGATCATGTACCTGTAGTACAAACCGGACCCACTTCCTACCGATTCGGTAGACATTTGTCATTTTTACCCGGGATGGACGAAAAGGTTTGAGATGTCCCGGTTGGGAGATGTTCCATGTAAGGTGGTCTAGTATTTTAGGAAAATGGGACGGTAGCATTCTGAAACGGCATTTTGGTGGTTACTTCACAAAACGTCCCATTTTTTGCGCTTAGAAAATGGAAAAGGGCTTTTCCGTGCAACAAAAAGGAAAACTTCCTCCTGCAACAGTGATCTCCATACCAATGTCCACACGCATGCATAATATGGGTACAGCATCACAAACTATGTCGTGATTCAGCACATAACATCGGTCATTTGGACCAAAAGCCATGAAACCTCGAACATGATAGGTCATTTTGTGAAGGTTTTTCCGAGACATGATCAATATACCAAGTCTGGTATTTTTCCTTTCAACTATGTCACATAATATGACACCACGCAAAGGATTTTCATTGTTCGGATTTTTTTTTGAATTTATTATGCCCGTTTTGAATTTTCTGAATTTCTAACTATGGTCGAACCGGCGTGCATGAAGATAGGGGACGAGCATCGTTAGAACTTGCATTGTATCTCTGAAGAAACCACATATTGCTTGTCTAAAAATGATTTTTTCAAAAAATCACGGGCGATAGATCATGTACCTGTAGTACAAACCGGACCCACTTCCTACCGATTCGGCAGACATTTGTCCTTTTTACCCAGGATGGACGAAAAGGTTTGAGATGTCCCGGTTGGGAGATGTTCCATGTAAGGTGATCTAGTATTTTAGGAAAATGGGACGGTAGCATTCTGAAACGGCATTTTGGTGGTTACTTCACAAAACGACCCGTTTTTTGCGCTTGGAAAATGGAAATGGGCTTTTCCGTGCGACAAAAAGGAAAACTTCCTCCTGCAACATTGTTCTCCATACCAATGTCCACACGCATGCATAATATGGGCACAACATCACAAACTATGCCACGATTCAGCACATAACATCGGTCATTTCGACCGAAAGCCATGAAACCTCGAACATGATAGGTCATTTTGTGAAGGTTTTTTCGAGACATGATCAATATACCAAGTCTGGTATTTTTCCTTTCAACCATGTCACATAATATGACACCACGCGAAGGATTTTCATTGTTCTATTTTTTTTTGAATTTATTATGCCTGTTTTGAATTTTCTGAATTTCTAACTATGGTCGAACCGGCGTGCATGAAGATTGGGGACGAGCATAGTTAGAACTTGCATTGTATCTCTGAAGAAACCACATATTGCTTGTCTAAAAATGATTTTTTCAAAAAATCACGGGCGATAGATCATGTACCTGTAGTACAAACCGGACCCACTTCCTACCGATTCGGCAGACATTTGTCCTTTTTACCCAGGATGGACGAAAAGATTTGAGATGTCCCGGTTAGGAGATGTTCCATGTAAGGTGGTCTAGTATTTTAGGAAAATGGGATGGTAGCATTCTGAAACGGCATTTTGGTGGTTACTTCACAAAACGAGCCGTATTTTGCGCTCAGAAAATGGAAATGGGCTTTTCCGTGCGACAAAAAGGAAAACTTCCTCCTGCAACATTGTTCTCCATACCAATGTACACACGCATGCATAATATGGGCACAACATCACAAACTATGCCGTGATTCAGCACATAACATCGGTCTTTTGGACCGAAAGCCATGAAACCTCGAACATGATATGTCATTTTGTGAAGGTCTTTTCGAGACATGATCAAGTATGGTATTTTTCCTTTCAACTATGTCACATAATATGACACCACGCGAAGGATTTTCATTGTTCGGATTTTTTTAAATTTATTATGCCCGTTTTGAATTTTCTGAATTTCTAACTATGGTCGAACCGGCGTGCATGAAGATAGGGGATGAGCATCGTTAGAACTTGCATTGGATCTCTGAAAAAACCACATATTGCGAGTCTAAAAATGATTTTTTCAAAAAATCACGGGCGATAGATCATGTACCTGTTGTACAAACCGGACCCACTTCCTGCCGATTCGGCAGACATTTGTCCTTTTTACCCGGGATGGACGAAAAGGATTTAGATGTCCCGGTTGGGAGATGTTCCATGTAAGGTGGTCTAGTATTTTAGGAAAATGGGACGGTAGCATTCTGAAACGACATTTTGGTGGTTACTTCACAAAACGACCCGTTTTTGCGCTCGGAAAATGGAGAAGGGCTTTTCTGTGCGACAAAAAGGAAAACTTCCTCCTGCAACATTGTTCTCCGTACCAATGTCCACACGCATGCATATATGGGCACATCATCACAAACTATGCCGTGATTCAGCACATAACATCGGTCTTTTGGACCGAAAGCCATGAAACCTCGAACATGATATGTCATTTTGTGAAGGTTTTTTCGAGATATGATCAATATACCAAGTCTGTTATTTTTCCTTTCAAATATGTCACATAATATGACACCACGCGAAGGATTTTCATTGTTCGGATTTTTTTGAATTTATTATGCCCGTTTTAAATTTTCTGAATTTTTAACTATGGTCGAACCGTTGTGCATGAAGATAGGGGACGAGCACCGTTAGAACTTGGATTGGATCTCTGAAGAAACCACATATTGCGAGTCTAAAAATTATTTTTTCAAAAAATCACGGGCGATTTATCATATACCTGTAGTACAAACCGGACCCACTTCCTACCGATTCGGCATACATTTGTCCTTTTTAACCGGGATGGACGAAAAGGTTTGAGATATTCCGATTGGGAGATGTTCCATGTAAGGTGGTCTAGTATTTTAGGAAAACGGGATGGTAGCATTCTGAAACGGCATTTTGGTGGTTACTTCACAAAACGACCCGTTTTTTGCGCTTGGAAAATGGAAATGGGCTTTTCCATGCGACAAAAAGGAAAACTTCCTCCTACAACATTGTTCTCCATACCAATGTCCACACGCATGCATAATATGGGCACAACATCACAAACTATGCAGTGATTCAGCACATAACATCGTTCATTTGGACCGAAAGCCATGAAACCTCGAACATGATAGGTCATTTTGTGAAGGTTTTTTCGAGACATGATCAATATACCAAGTCTGGTATTTTTCCTTTCAACTATGTCACATAATATGACACCACACGAAGGATTTTCATTGTTCTGATTTTTTTTGAATTTATTATGCCCGTTTTAAATTTTCTGAATTTCTAACTATGGTCGAACCGGTGTGCATGAAGATAGGGGACGAGCATCGTTAGAACTTGCATTGGATCTCTGAAGAAACCACATATTGCGAGTCTAAAAATGATTTTTTCAAAAAATCACGGGCGATAGATCATGTACCTGTAGTACAAACCGGACGCACTTCCTACAGATTCGGCAGACATTTGTCCTTTTTACCCGGGATGGAAGAAAATGTTTGAGATATCCCGGTTGGGAGATGTTCCATGTAAGGTGGTCTAGTATTTTAGGAAAATTGGACGGTAGCATTCTGAAACGGCATTTTGGTGGTTACTTCACAAAACGACCCGTTTTTTGCGCTCGGATAATGGAAATGAGCTTTTCCGTGCGACAAAAAGGAAAACTTCCTCCTGCAACATTGTTCTCTATACCAATGTCCATACGCATGCATAATATGGGCACAGCATCACAAACTATGCAGTGATTCAGCACATAACATCGTTCATTTGGACCGAAAGCCATGAAACCTCGAACATCATAGGTCATTTTGTGAAGGTTTTTTCGAGACATGATCAATATACCAAGTCTGGTATTTATCCTTTCAACTATGTCACATAATATGACACCACGCGAAGGATTTTCATTGTTCGGATTTTCAATATACTAAAGGTTCATCTTTAGTCCCGGTTGGAGGGATTTCGGCAGGCTGGGCCAGGCAGCACTAATGATAGGGGTGAGTGTCGACATTATGTCGTGCGGCGTGTACATTGTCCCGGATGGTGTCACCAACCGGGACTAAAGATGAACCTCTAGTCCCGGTTGGAGACACCAACCGGGACAAAGCACGAGTCAGCACTAATAATATGGGTGAGTGTCAACATTATTTCGTAAGTGTAGACACTATGCTGAGCTGCTTGTACTATAAATAGGAATCCTTGTGAGTCCAGTCCTCCAGCCAGTTTGAGGCATCTCCAAGATGGTTTTCGAGAGTAGGGACACCACTACGGCCAGTTTCAGGGAGATGCCGACGGAGCCCAGTCCTCCGGCATCTCCGAGAAACTGGTCATAGAGGCACTCCCTAATATCTGAAATTAGTTAGCTCCCAGGCGTATTGATCTAGTTAGAGAAGTTACAAGCTACAAGATGGTTTTCGAGAGCAGGGACACCACTACGGCCAGTTTCAGGGAGATGCTGCCGGATCCCAGTCATCCGGCATCTTCGAGAAACTGGTCATAGAGGCACTCCCTAATATGTGAAATTAGTTAGCTCCCAGGTGTATTGATCTAGTTAGAGAAGTTATAAGCTGCAATATGGTTTTCGAGAGCAGGTACACCACTACGACCAGTTTCAAGGAGATGCCGCCGGATCCCAGTCCTCCGGCATCTCCAAGAAACTGGTCATAGAGGCACTCCCTAATATGTGACCGCGCGTGTTTGGAGATCAGATCTTAATGGTAAGTACGAATCGGGACAACTTCTTCATAGTCCCGGTCCAGCCACAAAACGGGACTAACACTCAAGACATTTATTAATATTAAAAATTGAGACTACAAAACCGGGACTAAAGTCCCCCCTATATATAGTCCCGGTCAAGCCACAAACCACAAAAGATATCCGTCGATGAAGCCACAAACCGCGAAAGACATGAACTAGAGTTACATAATATGAGCATGAAATTCTTGGCATATGTCCTTCCTTATTACCGCTTCAGACGTAACCATGGAGCATCTTCTTTACTTAACGGAATGCTTGGGTCAGTTTTCATAGTGAAGGGCGGAATTTCATCAAACTTATTATAATCTTCTGACATGTCTGTCTTGTCCTCGATTCCCACGATGTTTCTTTTCCCTGAAAGAACTATGTGACGCTTTGGCTCATCATATGATGTATTCGTTTGCATATTTTTTCTTTTGTTCGGTCTGGAGGACATGTCCTTCACATAGAAAACCTGAGACACATCATTGGCTAGGACAAATGGTTCATCTCTATAACCAAGATTGTTGAGATCCAGTGTTGTCATTCCGTACAACTGGTCTATCTTTACCCCTTCACCATTTAGGGTGACCCATTTGCAGCGAAACAAAGGGACCTTAAAAGAGACTCCATAATCTAGTTCCCATATCTCCTCAATGTAACCATAGTATGTGTCCTTTTGACCATTCTCGTCTATTGCATCAAAGCGGACACCTCTATTTTGTGTCCTTTTTATCTTGGGCGATCGTGTAGAATGTATTCCCATTTATTTTGTACCCTTGGAAATTCAGTATAGTAGAAGATGGTGACGCGGCCAACAAGTATAGCTGATCTCCAACAGTGGTTTCATTCAAGATATGTGTCCGCATCCAACCACCGAAAGACTTCATGTGTTCATCTGTAATCCATGAGTCAGGCTTCCCCGGGCTTTTCGAGCGTACAATATTCTTGTGTTCCTCGATATACGGAGCTGCCAAGGTGGAATTATGTAGAACTGTTTAGTGTGCTTTAGTGAAAGAATCCCCGTCCCTACATATCATTGCTTTATTTCCCAGCGTGCCTATTCCACTTAGTCTTCCCTCATGCCGCGATTCAGAAACACCAATCGCCTTAAGGTTAGGAATAAAGGCAACACAAAACTCAATGACCTCCTCTGTTCCATATCCCTTGGAGATGCTTCCTTCTGGTCTAGCACGGTTATGAACATATTTCTTTAAGAATCCCATGAACCTCTCAAAGGGGAACATATTGTGCAGAAATACCGGACCGATAATGGCAATCTCTTCGACTAGGTGAACCAGGAGATGCGTCATAATATTGAAGAAGGATGGTGGGAACACCAACTCAAAACTAACAAGACATTGTACCACATCCTTCTGTAACCTTGGCAGAATATCTGGATTGATTAACTTCTGAGATATTGCATTGAGGAATGCACAGAGCTTCACAATGGGTACACGAACATTTTCCGGTAGAAGCCCCCTCAATGCAATCGGAAGCAACTGCGTCATAATCACGTGACAGTCATGAGACTTCAGGTTTTGGAACTTTTTCTCTGCCATATTTATTATCCCCTTTATATTAGATGAGAAGCCAAACGGCACCTTGATATTGGAAAGGACTTCAAAAAAGATTTCCTTCTCTGCTTTGGTAAGAGCATAGCTGACACGACTTAAGTGACGCCCTTTATCCGTCTTGTTCTGTGTATGCATGTTCTTTGGGTCTTTCATAATTTGTTGGTCCTCCCGTGCTTCTGGTGTATCTTTTGTCTTCCCATACACGCCTAGGAATCCTAGCAGGTTCACGCAAAGATTCTTCGTCACGTGCATCACGTCGATTGAAGAGCGGACACGCAGGACTTTCCAATATGGCAGCTCCCAAAATATAGATTTTTTCTTCCACATGGGTGCGTGTCCTGTAGCGACGTCGTTCGGAACTAATTGACCGCCGGGACCCTTTCCAAAGATTACTTCTATGTCCTTAACCGTACCAAATACATCATCACCAGCAGGGAGTTCAGGATTCTTCCGGTGATCTGCCTCACCTTTGAAATTCTTGCCTTTCTTTCTTACGGGATGATTGGTCGGAAGAAATCGTCGATTCGCCAGGTACACAACCTTCTTGCATTTATGAAAATATGTACCTTCAGTCTTATCTAAATAGTGTGTGCATGCCTTATATCCCTTGTTTGTCTGTCCTGAAAGGTTACTAAGAGCATGCCAATCATTGATGGTTACGAAAAGCAACCCTCGTAGATCAAATGGCTCCACTTTGTTCTCATCCCACACACGTACACCTGGTGTGCCCCATAGTTGTAAGAGTTCTTCAACTAATGGCCTAAGGTACACATCAATGTCGTTGCCCGGTTGCTTTGGGCCTTGGATGAGCACTGGCATCATAATGGACTTACGTTTCATGCACAACCAAGGAGGCAGGTTGTAGATACATAGAGTCACGGCCAGGTGCTGTGAGTGCAGCTCTGCTCCCCAAAAGGATTCATGCCATCCGTACTTAGACCAAACCATAAGTTCCTTGCATCACCTGCAAAGTCTAGGAAGTCTCTCTTGATTTTTCTCCACTATGACCCATCAGCAGGGTGTCTCAACTTCCCGTCTTTCTTACGGTCTTCTTTGTGCCATCGCAACAACCTGGCATGCTCTTTCTTTCTGAACATGCGTTTCAACCTTGGTATTATAGGAGAATACCACATAACCTTAGCAGGAACCCTCTTCCGGAGGGGCTCTCCCTCAACATCACCAGGGTTATCTCGTCTGATTTTATACCGCAATGCATTGCATACCGGGCATTTATCTAAATTCTCATACTCCTTACCGCGATAGAGGATGCAGTCATTAATGCATGCATGTATCTTTTGCACATCTATTCCTAGAGGACATAGAGTCTTCTTTGCTTCGTAGGTACTCTCGGGAAGTTCGTTATGTTTTGGAAACTTCGGCTTCTTTATTTTCAGCATCTTTTCAAATGAGGAGTCAGTTAGACCACACTCTGCCTTCCATCGCAAAAATTCCAGTGTGGTACCGAGCTTTGTGCTCCCATCTTCACAATTTGGGTACAACAATTTCTTGTGATCTTCTAACATGCCCTCTAACTTCAACTTCTCATTTTATGTTTCATAGTCTCGCTTTGCATCAGAAATGACCATACCAAGTTCATCAGTCGGCTCATCTGATGCCCGTTCTTGACTTCCTTCCTCTCCATTGTCTTCCATTGCAGTATCACCGTATTCAGGAAACATATGATGATAGTTGTTATCATTATCTTCTTCTTCACCATCTTCCATCATAACCCCTCTTTCCCCGTGCTTGGTCCAACAATTATAGTTGGGCATGAAACCTTTCATAATCAGGTGGTCGCGAATGATTTTCGAGGAAGAGTACTCCTTGTTGTTCCGACATTGAACATATCGACAACGTATAAAACCATTCTCTTTTTTTGTCGTAGCCACATCGATAAATTTATCCACGCCTTTCATATACCCGGGTACACGCCGGTCACCGTACATCCATTCCCGACCGTTCATCTGCATCATATAAGTAAGTTTATCAAAAACAGGACATCATAAATAGTGAAATGACCAATTCACACCGACACATGCATTGTATCAATGACAGAGAAAAGATAAGATTGCTAACCTCGATCGAGGGAAATAAAGAGGCGAAAGCTCAAGTGCGTCTCGGACACCTTCTATATTTTTGTTTGTATGAGAAATTGAACGGGATCATTCACTCAAAAATTTCATCAAACACCTTGAATGCATGCATAGGGGAAAAAAACTAGCACACCCCTCACACCTTCCACTAAGAAAAAACAGAGTGGAGGCAGAGGGCTGGGGCGTTGCATTTATAGAGGGCAGGAGCATACGTCCCGGTTTGTAACACAAACCGGGACTAAAGGTGTGTGCCACGCCATGTGGCTGACGCCCAACTTTTAGTCCCGGTTTGTGTTACAAACCGGGACGTATGCCCCCTTACCAACCGGGAAGCATGCCTCCGGGCCCCGTGCCCGCTCGAACCGGGACACGTGCCAGCATTAGTCCCGGTTCGTGGCGCAACCAGGACTAATGCTCTGAGGGGGCGCGAACATATGGCCTGTTTTCTACTAGTGGATGCATCAACCCGGAACCCACCAGACACCAAATTATCGCCCCAACCCATCTCCAGGATTTGCCTCGAGAAACAACAGACCCCCGATGAACCGTCCGACCTATCCCAAACGTGGAAAACCAAGGCCCGGAGGAAACCACAACAACCCCGAAAAACTCTAGCAATTTCAACCGTGCACCACCCAAGTTCAACAACAACAATGCTGCCACCTACACCAACACTGCCCCAAGGACTGGAAGCAATGTTGTGCCTGTTGCAGCGAAGGACAAGTCGCAAGTGACTTGTTATGAATGTGAAACCAAGGGTCACTACTCCAATGAGTGCCCCAAGAAGAATGCCGCAACCCCCAATGCAAATGCCCCAGCTCAGCAACATCGTCATGTTCAACCCGGAAGAAGGTTTGCCCCGGGAATTCGCTCAACCGCAACAGCCGTCTCTTTCTCATGCATACTGAAGAAGCCCAGGAAGCGCCAGACGTCGTGTTGGGTATATTTTCTGTTAACTCAGTATTTGCAAGAGTGTTGTTTGATTCTTGAGCATCGCACTCATTTTTCACTGAGGAATTTGCATGCACTAGTAAGATTCAACCAACCAAATTGAAGCATGTTATGATTGTTCAGATACCCGGTTCAACCACCAAAGTTAGGAAAATTTGCAAAGCCGTCCCTATCCGAATTCATGGCATAGATTTTTATGTAATCTAATAGTACTCGGAACAAAAGTTTTGGAAGTAGTACTAGGAATGGATTAGATGTCCAAACACAAAGGATAAATTGACTGTGCCAAGAAGCCATAACCATGACCATTACAGCTGGAATATCAGTCGAGCATGTATCTGAAACCTTGCCTCGTCAATTCAAGTGCAACAAGAGTATAGCCCAACCTACCATTGACCAAGTTCGGATAGTCTGTGAATACCCCGATGTATTTCCAGATGTTTTGCCCGGTATGCCCCCAGATGGGGATATCGAGTTTATCATTGAACTAATCCCTGGAACCGGACCCATAGCCCAGAGACCCTATAGTATCCACCCGTCTGAACTAGCAGAACGGAAGAAGCAACTGGACGCCATGCTGGAAATTGGATTGATTCAACCAAGTGCGTCACCATGGAGATTACCTTTCTTGTTCGTGGACAAGAAGGATGGAGGTAACCGTCTGTGTACGGATTATCGGAAGTTGAATGATGTCACCATCAAGAACAAGTACCCGTTGCCGACGATCGAAGATTTGTTTGACCAGTTGACTGGTGCCAAAGTGTTTTCTAAGATTGATCTTAGAACTGGCTATCATCAACTCAAAATTTGCACAGAGGATATTCCAAAGACTGCCTTTACCATCAGGTATGGATTATATGAGTATACCGTCATGTATTTTGGATTAACGAATGCCCCCGCTTATTTCATGAATCTCATGAATAATATTTTTATGGACTTCGTGGATAAGTTTGTCGTTGTTTTCATCGATGACATTATGATTTATTCCAAATCAGAAGAAGAACATGAGCTACACCTAAGGACCAATCTTGGAACCCTTAGAGAGCATCAATTGTATGCCAAGTTTAGCAAATGTGAATTCTGGTTACAGGAGGTAGGATTCCTCGGACATATCGTATCAGCCGGAGGAATTGCTATTGACCCTGCAAAGGTGAAAGATGTCAAAGATTTGTAAGCCCCAACCACTCAAACCCAAGTTCGTGCATTTCTCGGATTAGCGGGATACTACCGCAAGTTCGTAGAAGGATTCTCGAGTATCGCCAGACCCATGACCCAATTACTGAAGAAGGACAAGAAATTTGAATGGACGGACAAATGTGAAGCGAGTTTTCAAGAACTCAAGAGGAGATTGATTTCAGCCCCCATCTTGATCATGCCGGATATCAAGAAGCCCTTTGACGTGTATTGTGACACATCCAAGATCGGCCTAGGTGGTGTGCTAATGCAAGAAGGAAAAGTTATATCTTCTATCCGACAACTGAAGCATCATGAACAGAACTACCCAACCCATGACCTCGAACTCGCAGCCGTAATTCTAGCCTGAAGACACGGAGGCATTACCTGATAGGAAAACATTGTGAGATTTATTTGGATCACAAGAGCCTGAAGTATATATTAACTCAGAAGGAGCGGAATATGATACAGAGAAGATGGATTGAGATAATCAAGGATTATGATCTGGACATTCACTATCACCCCGGTAAAGCCAATGTGGTAGCAGATGCCCTTAGCAGATTGCCGTGCCGCTTGAACTCCATGATTTTGAAGGAGCAACCAAGTTTGCACAAAGAGATGGAAGATTTCCGAATGGGATTAGTGAGTGAAGTATTTTTGTCTAGCATAGAACTTCAACCCACTTTGATCAGCCAGATCAAAGAGGCGCGGAAAGGAAATGCTAGTATCGACGGAATCAAGCGTCGTATCGGTACAGTCAAAGTACCCGGATTCACTGAAGATGAAGAAGGAGTTCTGTGGTACAAAGGACGCCTTTGTGTACCAGCAAATTCGGAATTGAAAGAAGTGATTTTGAAAGAGGCCCATGATACTCATTATTCTATCCATCCCGGAGGAACGAAGATGTATCAGGATTTGAAGGAACAATTTTGGTGGCATAATATGAAGAGAGAAGTCGGAAGCTATATCGCCAAGTGTGATATATGTCAGAGAGTCAAGGCGGGAAATCAAAGATCCGCTGGACTGTTGCAACCTCTACAAAATCCGGAATGGAAATGGGATTCAGTTGGAATGGAATTTATCACCGGATTGCCTACTTCTAGTAGGGGAAATGACTCTATATGGGTCATAGTTGACAGATTGTCCAAAGTCGCCCACTTCTTACCAGTCAAGACCACATACTAGAGTTCGAAGCTAGCGGAGCTATACATTGCTAGAATCGTCAGTTTGCACGAAGTCCCCAAGAACATTGTATCGGATCGAGGAACTCAGTTTACCTCGAGATTCTGGAAGAAAGTCCAAGAAGGTTTAGGAACCCGACAAGATTTCAGCACAGCGTATCACCCTCAGGCCGATGGACAAATGGAGCGAGTAAATCAAATACTCAAAGATATGTTGAGAGCATGTGTGCTAGAGTATGGATCTAAATGGGAGACTGTCTGCCTTTCGCAGAATTTTCATACAACAATAGTTATCAAGCTATTCTGCAAATGGCCCCATTTGAGTTTATGTATGGAAGGAAGTGTTGCACCCCTTTGAACTGGTCGGAAGTAGGAGAGAGTCAGATTTTCGGACCCGACATCCTACGAGAAGTAGAAGAGAAATTTTACAAGATTCGTGAGCACCTCAAGACCGCCCAGTCAAGACAGAAGAGTTACACCGACAAGAGACGTCGAGACCTCGCTTTCAATATCGGAGATTTCGTATATCTTAAAGTGTCGCCTTTGAAAGGAATGCAACGTTTCTAGCTGAAAGGAAAGTTAGCCCCCAGATATATCAGACCCTTCAAGATTCTGAATCGTCAAAGAGAAGTATCATATCAATTAGAACTGCTAGAAGAAATGTCAGCAGTGCACAATGTGTTCCATATATCGTTACTTCGCAAATGCCTTGAAGTTAAGAAGAAGACTGAAGTGTTCAAGAACATTGATCACCGGACCATAGAGATCAACAATGACCTGACCTATCCCAAAGTACCCATCCGTATTTTGGAAGAAGCTTTCAGGACCACCAGGACCCGAAGCATCATGTTTCTCAACATTTAGTGGAGCAACCACACTGAAGAAGAAGCTACCTGGGAGCGCGAAAATCACATCAGGACGGAGTTTCCCAATCTCTTTAAATCCTAGGTAATATTTTTCATCCTTTTTCAAATCTCAGGAGGAGATTTTTTTAAGGGGGGAAGGTTTGTAACATCCCAAAAATATAACACAAGGATCATCAAACTATAATCACTAAAATTAGGGTTAACAAAAACTTTGATTAATTTAAAATCATATGAATGCATGTGTGAATGAAATGATTTGATAAATGCATGAATGAACTTGTGTGATTAACCTAAATAGCAAGAAATGGTTTAAAGATGAAACTAACATCATATAAAACATTTCCATGCAGAAACAAAACAAGAGAAAAATCAAAAAGAAATAAAATAAAGCAAATGGTCATTTTTGCCAATCTTGATCACTAGGTCACTTTGAGTGTTTCTAGTCCAAGATTTCAAATAGAAACTTTCCCAATTCTTTTCACCCCTTGATAGAACTAGTGAAAGTGAATCAAGGCCCACCTTTCAAACTTGCAGAAACATTTAGCAACCTCATTCAAATCACAACTCAAAATTGAATGTTATGCATATGTGAAGATCATCCATTTTCAAAACCCAACCAAACCAATGCCCCTTGACTAATCCAACTAATCATATACTCCCTATAATGTGCCTAGCAAACCCACAAAGATTGAATCCAAAATTCAAATCTAAAGTTCTTGCAGCCATTTCATCAAACACCTTGCAGATTTAAATCAAACAAACAACAAACACTATAGTGTGCACTAAAATTGGCCTAACTTGTTCCCTCTCTGGTTGCAACCAGCCCTTAGTAGGTCATCTAGCCTCTTTAAAAATCTTTAGCACCACTG
Organism: Avena atlantica; assembly: GCA_910589765.1. Taxonomy (NCBI): domain Eukaryota; kingdom Viridiplantae; phylum Streptophyta; class Magnoliopsida; order Poales; family Poaceae; genus Avena; species Avena atlantica. The sequence goes on from OU342736.1 coordinate 32,001,876, forward strand.
TGAGTAAGCCTAGCCATTAATGGCAAGCATGCCAAGCCTCACCATGCCACACCATTGTCGCCAGCGAGCTAGAGGCCGCACTAGCCTCGCCAACCTTGTCTGGGACATGCAGCACCGTCCACCGCCACCCACTGTCCCAGCCCCGAGCAATGCCATCCCCTGGACCACACGACACGCCCATGCCAAACTCCTCTGTGACCATGCCGAGAGCGAGACAGTGCGCCATGCTCGAGCAGCACCCACAGACCATGCGCCGCCCGCGCCGCTTGCAGGGATGATCACCAGCACCCCAGCACCCTGCTATACATGCCCTTTCACCGCTGCGCGGACCACGCGCGTTGTGCGAAATTAAAACTGCCGTCGGACCCGCTCAGAGCACCGCGATGTTCCGACCGATCAGCACCACCCCACGCCTCGCCACCACGCCGTTGAGCTTTGCCAGGGAGCATAGCACCGCCCCTACCGTCGCCCATGCCAGTAGCCCTCTGTGCCGTCGACCATGACGAGCTCAGCCCGCGCCCGTCGGTACCCTCTTGCCAATATAAATAGAGGCCTCCACTGCTCGTTTTCTTCACAACATTTCACTCCCCTCTCACCCAGAACCACGCCACCTCACTCCCGGAGAAAGGCGAGCAGCACATCGCCGGAATTGGCCGGAGCCTGCCACTGCTGGAGAAGAAGGGAGCTATCGATTGGAGCCGCCCCCGGAGGAGCTGCCGGTACCAGGAGAATCGCCGTCGTCGACTTCATCATTCGCCCCCGTCACCGACCCTCGCCTGAGCCCCGGTGAGCCTCCCACGACCCCCACCTGCCGCGTTAGGGTTCTGTCTAGCCAGCGCTGCCCGACGTGGATGATGAACCGTAGCCGTTTGATTAGAGTTAGATCGCATGGCTTAGATCGCCTAGTACCGCTTCGCCACACGCTGTCTCACTGACGAGTCGGGTCGCTCACTTAACCAGCCCTCGTGTGCGCTGTGCATAGTGGGCCGGCCTAGTTAAACATCCCGCACAACCCAACAATTCAAACCTAGGTTTATTCTTTTAATTTCAAACTCAGTTCTGTACCTAGATTCAAAAATCAACCCAGCTCGATTTACTGAACCAAAATGCATGAAACCAAATTTGGTTATAAAGATACCAGAGTTCTTAATCAAGGCCCGTTGGATTCAAACCATTTAGAATTGTAGATCACCCATGGTAAAAATAACAAGTCAGAAGCTTTTCTGCATTCAAACATTTTTCAAAATTCAACCATATAAGCTTTTGAGTTGATTCCAACTGTCAAAAATCACATTTAACCCTACCTTTCACAATATATAAAAATGTATAGGGTTACTTGCAGAAATAATGATCAAGTAATAAAAGAATGCATCATAGGCATTTCGAGTCATTTGATTTAATTAAAATAGAAAGGTTAAACCCTATTAAATTGTGACACCACTTTAAATCACATTCCCATGTACTAAAATATGTGGTGATGACATGTGTCAACATGATCCCATGTTTGAGTTGGAGAATATTAAATCTTAAGTAGTTTTACAATGAGTAGAAATTACTTTTCTAAAATAAAATAAATAATATAAGTGCTTTAATCTTTGTGATAATAGTGATGATGATAGATCATCTAGTGTGACCCTTTGTGTGCTAAATAGAGTAGTTAAAAATTGTGTGGTGATTGTGTACCTCGTATTTATTTATAGACGCTAGTACCGACCAAGGATACGAGGAGGAAGAAGCCGAGGAGAACTTCAACCACTGCTCTGCACAAGGCATGCTAACACTTTCAAGTTACATTACCTATGCAAGATATTAACTGAGCAAGACAATACTTGCAATCTTATACCCATGTGATGATACACAATCCTAGTTTTACTTACAAAGCTTAATACTCCATCTCTTTATCAAAGCTTTTATTTGAAGATAGCATAAAGAGCATAAAACTTGGCCTAAGTTAGATAAATCTTGATGTCATCCTGAGGCATGAGATTGAACTTGGAAAATTCCCACTTGTTTATTACCCATCATTAGTATTTACCCCCACCTGTAGATGCTAGTGCTAAGCATAAAAATTGATCAACTTTAGATGGGAACACTTGATGAAAATGGTTATGAAAACCTTAGAATGATGAGTCATTCTATTGAAATGTTTTGACATGTGTTTCCAAACACCAAATGATTTTGATGATGAAAATGTTAAGGAATGAGCCTTAGCCCTTTACAAAACTAATGGTGGTCTGGCTGCGATACCATTCCAATTTTACCGTACAACCACAATACCCGAAATTTGGGTAGGGCTTGACTGGAAATTTATATACCTTAGTATGGGTTCCCTTGCGGCCAAGGTCTGAGCTGAGGCTATCTTGTGAAGAATGTCCACCTTTGCATTACCCAAGATGACAGTTGGCATGGTTGGGAGGCCAAACTCACAAGAGAGGTGCCTATACTAGGGCATGTAATGGAAAGGTTAGGATTGATTATCTGAATACTGAGTATGGTGAATTCAGGATTGTTCCTGATGGATGTATCGAATGTTGTGGTGAAAGTGTACAATCTCTGCAGAGTGTTAAACTATTCGAATAGCCGCGTCCATGGTTATGGACAGTTGGAGCGACCATACTGTTCCATCGTTAGATGTTTTCAAAATGACTTATGAAATGATTTATGACTTTGACTTGACCACAACATAGTTGCGACATGAAATTTAAGTTCCCACTTAGATGTTATAAATCTCTCAACTAGTTTCTTTGCTTCTGAACTTAGTAGAAGTAAATCTAGCTTTTTGCAAAACAACCCTAGATCTTAGTATTTCCTACTCAAAAAACCCCTTCACTTGTTATTATTAGTTTGCAAGTACTTAAAGAGTACTCATGGCTTTGTCCCTGGCTATTCCCGTGGCCAGACGAAGAGGATTATTAGGAAGATGGACCGCAGGAAGGTTATGACAACTAGGATCATCTCCCATCGTCAGCATTGCCTATGACCATGAAGATGGAGCCTCGTCTATGCTATCGTTATCGTTACGTATTTCTGCTGCTTGAATTGTATTAAGAACTGAATCATGTGATCCTTATTTGTGTAAGACCTTATGTATGATTTGTAATGGATGATGTAATGTGATATCCAATCTGTTATGTCTCACAAAAATGGTAATCCTGGGATTGCGATGTATGGCATAACAGGCATCTGGGATTAAAAATCGGGGTGTTGACAAACACACATGAAAAGGAATGTATGTATGGAGGGCTTTCACGGAGCTGCCATTGCCAATAATAGCATGTCCTATCAACCAAACTCAGTGGATACCTCCATTGCCTAAATTTACTATTAGTGTATGTTACCTCAGCCTCCATTCCACTTCTAATGCATTTCATCTTCAATTGTTTTGCCCTCAGATGCAAATCCTTAATCAAAGATGGGAGGATGAGATGTCGAGCTGTAATTCTTTAACGCAAATCGATCTTTATCATGATCATCTGCCTAATCTTATCAAATTTTTGCCACACCATAAGCTCTTTCAATGACTTGACCTTTGCATCTAAACTCTCTGCAAGGTTACTTGTTACATAGTCTACCTTGAAAATTTCATTCAATAGGCTTCTTGACCACTCCATTCCATGATGTGCATCCAAGTACTCCTTCACCACAGGTTTATGTTATACAACACTTCCAAATGATAGAAATGCTTCCTCAAACTACATGTGTATGAAGCTGGCCATAGGTTGTAAGTATAAACTTTACCCTTGAATTCCTTTGTAAAATTCCCTATGCTCCACTCCGGGGAATACTGCTTCTACAACTTTCTCCAAACCTTTGCAAGCATCCATGTGGATAGTAAGTCCGGGTGGATGACCTATAATGTCAAGCAAATTTTGCAGAAACTAGGTCCAACTTTCCTCTGACTCAATCTCCAAAACTCCATAAGAAACAGAGAACATCCAATTGTGGCCATCAATTGTAGTAGCAGCTACTAGCTGTCCTTTAAATTTGCCATGAAGATTTGTTGCATCCACGACCAAATAAGACCTGCAACCATCCAAAAACCCTTGCCAGCAAGCTTTGAAACAAACAAGAGCCCTTCTAAAGCACTCCTTCTCCATTGACTTCCCTCTTATTTTGTACTGAACTTTATGCCAGTCTATCTGTACAACACTACCTGGACTAGCCATCTCCACTTCAGCTTTGAAGTTGTAAAGCACCTGAGAACTTTCATTCCATGGACCATTGATCCTCTCAAGAGCCATTTTGTTTGCATGGAACATCCTCATGTAAGGTACTATAATATTAAACTTTTTATAAACTTCTTTTATGACCGTTGTTGCACCAAGTGATGGGTTTGCTATGATACGTCCTAAACGTATCTATAATTTTTGATGCCCCATGCTTATTTAGTATCAACTTTGCTATTCTTTGTCTACACTTTGAGGTATTTTTATACATTTTCTGGGATTAACCTATTAACAAGATGTCATAGTTCCAGTTGCTTGTTTTCTGCTGTTTTTTATTTCAGAAAAGCTAGTAAGGAAATATTCTCGGAATTGGAGAGGACAAAAGCAAAAGTCAATATTTTACTAGAACAAACACATAGAACGAAGGGCAACCGAAGGGGGTCCACAGGGCGGCCACACCCTAGGGCCGCGTGGGAACACCCTAGGGCGTGCTGCCCTATGGTGTGGGCCCCCTGGCCGCCCTCCTGCCTCGCGTCTTCGCCTATAAAAGCCCCCCGATGCAGAAACCCTAAGCACGCGATTAGATCTCCACGAAACAGTCTGTAGCCGCCACCATCGTCCCTAGATTAGGGGATCTGAAGCTCTTCCCGGCACCCTCCCAGAGGGGAGAGATCATCCCGGAGGCCTTCTTCATCACCATGCCAGCCTCCGGTATGATGCATGAGTAGTTCACCCTTGGACTATGGGTCCATACAGTATCTAGATGGTTGTTTCTCCTCCTTTGCGCCATGATGTTTAGATCTTGTGAGCTCCATTCATGATCAAGATCATCTATTTGTAACCATACATGCTGTGTTTGCGGGGATCCGATGGATATTCAGATACTATGTGAGATTGATTATTGATTATATCATGTCTTATTGATTATTGATTTTATCATGTCTGTGTTCTTTGTGATATTGCATCTCTCCGTTGCTAGTAGCTATCTTGGCCAAGTAGATGCTTGTGACTCCAAGAGGGAGTATTTATGCTCGATAGTAGGTTCATGCCTCTAGTAATCTGGGGAAGTGACAGGAATCTCTAAGGTTGTAGATGTGCTATTGCTACTAGGGAGAAAACAACAATCTTTTGTTCATGAAACAATTGTATTGTTTACATTACACACATTGCTTAATGTAATTATCCGTTGCTTGCAACACTAGTAGAAAACAGGCTATCCGTTCGCGCCCCCTAACAGCATTAGTCCCGGTTGCGCCACGAACCGATACTAATGCTGGCATGCGTCCCGGTTCGAGCGGGAACGGTGGCCGGAGGCATGCGTCCAGGTTTGCAAGGGGTCATGCGTCCCGGTTTGTGTTACAAACAGGGACTAAAGGTTGGGCGTCAGCCATGTGACATGGCACACACCTTTAGTCCCGGTTTGTGTTACAAACCGGGACGTATGCTCCCACCCTCTATAAATACGACGCCCCAGCCCTCTGCCTCCCCTATTTTTTTTCTTGGTGGAAGGTGTGAGAGGTGTGCTAGTTTATTTTTTTTCTATGCATGCATTCAAGGTGTTTGAGTGAATGATCCGGTTCAATTTCTCACAGAACAAAAATATAGAAGGTGTCCGAGACGATCTTGAGCTTTCTACTCTTTATTTCCCTCGATCGAGGTTAGCAATCTTATCTTTTCTCTGTCATTGATACAATGCATGTGTTGATGTGAATTGATCATTTCACTATTTATGATGTCCTGTTTTTGATAAACTTACTTATATGATGCAGATGAACGGTCGTGAATGGATGTACGGTGACCGGCGTGTACCCGGGTACATTAAAGGCGTGGATAAATTTATCGATGTGGCTACGACAAGCAAAGAGAATGGTTTTATACGTTGTCCATGTGTTCAATGTCAGAACAACAAGGAGTACTCTTCCTCAAAAATCATTTGGGGCCACCTGGTTATGAAAGGTTTCATGCCCAACTATAATTGCTAGACCAAGCATGGGGAAAGAGGGGTTATGATAGAAGACGGTGAAGAAGAAAATGATGATAAGAACTATCATCACATGTTTCCTAAATACAGTGATACTTCAATGGAAGACAATGAAGAGGAAGGAGGTGAAGAACGGGCATCAGATGAGCCCGCTGATGAACTTGGTAGGTTCATTTCTGATGCAAAGCGAGACTGTGAAACAGAAAATGAGAAGTTGAAGTTAGAGGGCATGTTAGAAGATCACAAGAAATTGTTGTACCCAAATTGTGATGATGGCAGCACAAAGCTCGGTACCATACTGGAATTGCTGCGATGGAAGGCAGAGTGTGGTCTAAGTGACTCCTCATTTGAAAAGATGCTGAAAATAATGAAGCCAAAGTTTCCAAAACATAACGAACTTCCCGAGAGTACCTATGAAGCAAAAGAAGACTCTCTGTCCTCTAGGATTAGATGTGCATAAGATACATGCATGCATTAATGACTGCATCCTCTACCGCGGTAAGGAGTATGAGAATTTAGATAAATGCCCGGTATGCAATGCATTGCCGTATAAGATCAGACGAGATGACCCTGTTGATGTTGAGGGAGAGCTCCTCCGGAAGAGGGTTCCTGCTAAGGTTATGTGGTATGATCCTATAATACCAAGGTTGAAACGCATGTTCAGAAACAAAGAGCATCCCAGGTTGTTGCGATGGCACAAAGAAGAACGTAAGAAAGACGGGAAGTTGAGACACCATGCTGATGGGTCACACTGGAGAAAAATCGAGAGAGACTTCCCGGACTTTGCAGGTGACGCAAGGAACTTATGGTTTGGTCTAAGTACGGATGGCATGAATCCTTTTAGGGAGCAGAGCTGCAGTCACAACACCTGGACCGTGACTCTATGTATCTACAACCTTCCTCCTTGGTTGTGCATGAAGCGTAAGTTCATTATGATGTCAGTGCTCATCCAAGGCCCGAAGCAACCGGGCAACAACATTGATGTGTACCATAGGCCATTAGTTGAAGAACTATTACAGCTGTGGGGCAAACCAGGTGTACATGCGTGGAATGAGAACAAACAGGAGCCATTTTACCTACGAGGGTTGCTTTTCGTAACCATCAATGATTGGCCTGCTCTTAGTAACCTTTCAGGAAAAACAAACAAGGGATATAAGTCATGGACGCACTGTTTTGATAAGACTGAAGGTACATATTTGCATAAATGCAATAAGGTTGTGTACTTGGCGAATCGATGATTTCTTCCTACCAATCATCCCGTAAGAAAGAAAGGCAAGCATTTCAAAGGTGAGGCAGATCACCGGAAGAAGCCTGAACTCCCTGCTGGTGATGATGTATTTGGTATGGTCAAGGACATAGAAGTAATCTTTGGAAAGGGTCCCGGCAGTCAATTAGTTCCGAACGACGTCGCTACAGGACACGCACCCATGTGGAAGAACAAATCTATATTTTGGGATCTTCCATATTGGAAAGTCCTACGTGTCCGCTCTTCAATCGACGTGATGCACGTGACGAAGAATCTTTGCATGAACCTGCTAGGATTCCTAGGCGTGTATGGGAAGACAAAAGATACACCAGAAGCACGGGAGGACCAACAAATTATGAAAGACCCAAAGAACATGCATACAAAGAACAAGACGGATAAAGGGCGTCACTTAAGTCGTGCCAGCTATGCTCTTACCAAAGCAGAGAAGGAAATATTTTTTGAAGTTGTTTACAGTATCAAGGTGCCGTCTGGCTTCTCATCTAATATTAAGGGGATAATAAATATGGAAGAGAAAAAGTTCCAAAACCTGAAGTCTCATGACTGTCACGTGATTATGACGCATTTGCTTCCGATTGCATTGAGGAGGCTTCTACCGGAAAATGTTCGAGTACCCATTGTGAAGCTGTGTGCATTCCTCAATGCAATATCTCAGAAGGTAATCAATCCAGATATTCTGCCAAGGTTACAGAAGGATGTGGTAAAATGTCTTGTTAGTTTTGAGTTGGTGTTCCCACCATCCTTCTTCAATATTATGACGCATCTCCTGGTTCACCTAGTCGAAGAGATTGCCATTCTCGGTTCTGTATTTCTGCACAATATGTTCCCCTTTGATAGGTTCTTGGTATTCTTAAAGAAATATGTTCATAACCGTGCTATACCAGATGGACGCATCTCCAAGGGATATGGAATAGAGGAGGTCATTGAGTTTTGTGTTGCCTTTATTCCTAACCTTAAGGTGATTGGTGTTTCTGAATCGCGGCATGAGGGAAGACTAAGTGGAAAAGGCACGCTGGGAAAGAAAGCAATGATATGTAGGGACGTGGATTCTTTCACGAAAGCACACTACACAGTTCTACATAATTCCACCTTGGCAGCTCCGTATATCGAGGAACACAAGAATATTGTACGCTCCAAAAACCCGGGGAAGCCTGACTCATGGATTACAGATGAACACATGAAGTCTTTTGGTGGTTGGATGCGGACACATATCTTGAATGACACCACTGTTGGAGATCAGCTATACTTGTTGGCCGCGTCACCATCTTCTACTATATTGAATTTCCAAGGGTACAAAATAAATGGGAATACATTCTACATGATCGCCCAAGATAAAAACAGCACCAACCAAAACAGTGGTGTCCGCTTTGATGCAACCGACAAGAATGGGAAAAAGGACACATACTATGGTTACATAGAGGAGATATGGGAACTAGACTATGGAGTCTCTTTTAAGGTCCCTTTGTTTCGCTGCAAATGGGTCAACCTGAATGGGGAAGGGGTAAAGATAGACCAGTTGTATGGAATGACAACAGTGGATCTCAACAATCTTGGTTATGGAGATGAACCATTCGTCCTAGCCAATGATGTGTCTCAGGTTTTCTATGTGAAGGACATGTCCTCCAGACCGAAAAAAAGAAAAAATATGTAAACGAATGCATCATATGATGAGCCAAAGTGTCACATAGTTCTTTCAGGGAAAAGAAACATCGTGGGAATCGAGGACAAGACAGACATGTCAGAAGATTATAATAAGTTTGATGATATTCCGCCCTTCACAGTGAAAACTGACCCAAGCATTCCGTTAAGTAAAGAAGATGCTCCATGGTTACGTCTGAAGCGATCATAAGGAAGGACATATGCCAAGAAGTTCATGCTCATATTGTGTACCTCTAGTTCATGTCTAGCCAGTCGGCTGTATATTGTGAACCTAAATGTCATGAGACATGATAGCTCATTTTTTGAAGGATATCTTATGATGTTTTCAATTTTCCAAGTTTAATAAATGTATTGAGTGTTAGTCCCGGTTTGTGGCTTGACCGGGACTATATATAGGGTGGCCTTTAGTCTCGGTTTGTAGTCTCAGTTTTTAATATTAATAAATGTCTTGAGTGTTAGTCCTATTTTGTGGTTGGACCGGGACTAAAGGGGGCCTTAAGTCCCGATTCGTAGAACGACTTTCCCGAACTATGAAGAAGTTGTCCCAATTCCTACTTAGCATTAAGATCTGATCTTCAAACGCGCGTGGTCACATATTAGGGAGTGCCTCTATGACCAGTTTCTTGGAGATGCCAGAGGACTGGGATCCGGCGGCATCTCCCTGAAACTGGTCGTAGTGGTGTCCCTGCTCTCGCACACCATCTTGCAACTTGTAACTTCTCTAACTAGATCAATACACCTGGGAGCTAACTAATTTCACATATTAGGGAGTGCCTCTATGACCAGTTTCTTGGAGATGCTGGAGGACTGGGATTCAGCGGCATCTCCCTAAAACTGGTCGTAGTGGTGTCCCTGCTCTCGCACACCATCTTGTAGCTTGTAACTTCTCCAACTAGAACTAATTTCACATATTAGGGAGTGCCTCTATGACCAGTTTCTTGGAGATGCCAAAGGACTGGGATCCGGCGGCATCTCCCTAAAACTGGTCGTAGTGGTGTCCCTTCTCTCGAAAACCATATTGGAGATGCCTCAATCTGACTGGAGGACTGGACTCACAAGGATGCCTATTTATAGTACAAGCAGCTCGGCCTAGTGTCGACACTTACGACATAATGTCGACACTTACCCCTATTATTAGTGCTGACTCGTGTTTTGTCCCGGTTGGTGTCTCCAACCGGGACTAAAGGTTCATCTTTAGTCCCGGTTAGTGACACCATTCGGGACAAGGTACAAGCCGCACGACATAATGTCGACACTCACTCCTATCATTAGTGCTGCCTGGCCCAGCCTGCTGAAATCCCTCCAACCGGCACTAAATATGAACCTATCATGTTCGAGGTTTCATGGCTTTTGGTCCAAATGATCAAGCCATTTTCCATTTTCCGAGCGCAAAAAACGGGTTGTTTTGTGAAGAAACCACCAAAATGCTGTTTCAGAATGCTACCGTCCCATTTTTTTCTAAAATACTACACCACCTTACATGGACTATCTCCCAACCGGGACATCTCAAACCTTTTCGTCCATCCCGGGTAAAAAGGACAAATGTCTGCCGAATCGGTAGGAAGTGGGTCCGGTTTGTACTATAGGTACATGATCTAACGCCTGTGATTTTTTGAAAAAATCATTTTTAGACTCGCAATATGTGGTTTCTTCAGAGATCCAATGCAAGTTCTTACGATGCTCAAAAAAACCTTCACAAAAGCCTAAACCCTAAACCCAAGTTTCTACCCACCATTTCTTCCCGCCATTTTTCTTCCCTCCATTTCTTCGCGCGATTTCTTCTCGCAGTTTTTTCCCGCCGTTTCTTCCCACAATTTTCTTCCCGCCATTTCTTAGTACATATATGTAGGATTGGCCTCCATTGTCATTGCACATCTCTAGACTCATATCTGCAACCTCATCACTCTTTCCCATGGCTTCCACCATACGACTAACCCCCAGGGAGGCGGAGGCGTTTTACGCCTCGAACTACCCCTGCCTGCCGAGCTACTGCGTCCCCGTCGGCCGGATGCTGAGCGCCGGAGGCGTGCCGGTTCCTCCTGTCCCTCTAGGTGTGGCGCGCCGGATGGCCATCACGAACCACTACTATTTCGAGCTCACGCCGGCGTGGCGGAGGAATCCCAACTAGCATCCCGACTATTTTCGGCCTTGGGAAGCCTTCTTCGAGGATTGGCGTGAGAGGGCGCTCGCCAGGCATGAGGAGGACGGCCCACCTCCTACGAACTTCAATGAGGCCGTTCGTCGGCTGTGGTGGCGCGGCCGGACTCTCCAGAGCGCCATGGCCTACGACACGGCCGCCGACTCTAACCCCCGCCTGCGCTACCCTTAAGTCCAGCCCACTCGTACTCAGCCTTCAAGGTTCAACTACGGCGACCCCGACGACGACAGCGCCGACGGCCGCGTTGAGTACGACGACTAGAGTGGTGAGTATTACAGGTGTAGGCACGAGCATGACTGAATCACTCCAACATTGCAAAACAAGTTCGGCCGATTGTAACTTAATCTGGCTGATTGTAACTTAATTTTCAGTTCTTCTATGTATCTTAATATTCAGTCGTGCTTTATGTAACATAGTGTTAGTTGTGTTATGTACTTTAATTCCAGTTCTATTGTAATAATTTTTTTCCCGCCCATTATTTCCCGTCCTTTTTTTCCCGCCCATTAATATATAAAAATATAAGTTAATTCAAATCCAAATTAAAAACAGAAAATGGTTTTGAATTAGATTTTCAAATCCAAACACTTTTTATGTTTAATTTTTTTCTAAATTCCAAATTAATATTCAAAAAATATAAGTTAATTCATATTTAATTTTAAATGGTTATATTAATTATTTTTAAAAACAAAAAATGGTTTTGAATTAGTTATTCAAATCCAAACACTTTTTATGTTTAAAGTTTTTCTAAATTCCAAATTAATATTCAAAAAATATAAGTTAATTCATTTTTAATTTTAAATGGTTACATTAATTATTTTTAAAAACAGAAAATGGTTTTGAATTAGTTATTCAAATCCAAACACTTTTTATGTTTAAAGTTTTTATAAATTCCAAATTAATATTCAAAAAAATAAGTTAATTCATTTTTAATTTTAAATGGTTCATAGTTTAAATGGTTACATTAATTATTTTTAAAAACAGAAAATGGTTTTGAATTAGATATTCAAATTCAAACACTTTTTATGTTTAAAGTTTTTCTAAATTCCAAAGTAATTATCATTTAAAAAACATTACAAATTGAAACCACAAAATAAAAAATAAGGCGGGAACAGAGAGAAATTCCTGAAAAAGTTTGAAAACAGGGTCATACGTCCCGGTTGGAGCCACCAGCCGTGACTAAAGACCCCTGCGCGCGTCTCTTGGGCTGATGGAAAAAAAGTGGAGTATACGTCCCGGTTGGTGGCTCCAACCGGGACGTATGACCCTTTAGTCTCGGTTGTAGCCACTAACCGGTACTAAAGGCCCTTCGTTTATAACTGGCTCGCCTGTTCTTCTTCTTCCCCATCTCATTTATCTACTTCTCACCGATGCGCGCACAAGAACCGCCCCCGATGCCGGCAGGCTGCCCGAGCTCGCCGCTCGGCCGCCTCCGTCCTGTCCGCGCACTGTCACCTTCGTCCTTCAAGCCAACACACACAAGCAGGGGCGCCTCCTTCTTGCCGGAATCGAGCCCGAAGATCTCCTGCTCCGACGGACGTCACCACCAAATACTACCGCTCCCGGCCACGCCATGCTTCCCCAACCACCCCATCGTGATCTTGGTGAGCTCTCCGTCCTCCTGGACCCTCTCCCGTCCTCCGTCTCGCTCTGTTTCGAGCCCGCGTCGAGCATCGCTTTCCTCCGCCACAGTTCATGCTCGCCGGCGTAGATTCGGCTGCTAAAACAGGGCGGCGCCTCCACCATATGGTCGCCGTGCTGCGCTCTATCCAAACCGCCTACCCGCGTAGTCCTCCGAGCCCTCCTTCGCTGTCCCCGTGCATCGCCTGAGAGGATCACCGTCGGGTGATGTCAGGCTGACGTCACCGTGACGCCAGCCTGTGGGTCAGCCCGGTCAAACCACCCCCTTCCCGACCCCATTCGCTTGCGTGGCTGGCGACGTGGCCTCGGCCCCACCTGTCAGCCGTAGTGGGTAGCCTCTGCCCCGGTGACAAATGACCCTCACCCCTGTGCTGATGTCACAGTGATGCAATAATTCCATTTAAATTGATTAAACAATTCTAGCAAATGTAATAATCTTGTAAATTCAATAAGTAATTCATTATAACTCAGAAAAATATGTGTAATATATCAAAATGTTCAGAAAAGTGAGAACTATCTATGTAAGCTATAATCATGCATTGTTAAACAACTTTCATAACAAGTTTAATTAGAAGAACAGAGTAACCCCTCACAGGTGATTCCGGATTTCCTCCGAGTTAGGGTTTTCACCCCTCGGAACCCCGATTAATTGTCGAGCATGCTTTAGGGTTACATTTCAATGCAATTCAACTTTTCATATCATCATACTTGCTTGAGCATTGTATCGATGCCATGTGTTGATTGTTTCTCTTTCTTTCCGGTGTTTGGTTCTTCCCAGTAGAATACGATATCGAGATCGAGATCGAAGCCAGAGATCAACACCGTCGAAGCTCGAAGAAAAATACATGACCAGCTATAATCAAGTCAAGTACAAGGATCCTGAATCACTACTTTCGTCTATCAACAGGCAAAGGCAAGCATAGCCCCACCATGATATAATCCTATGATTTCGAAAGCATTTCAATTCTTGCCAGGATGCATACGATTCTACTGTGGTCTTTTATCGATAGATAGAGTGTCATATCTGTTGCATTACTCCCTTTGATCTTATATTACCTAATCCACTGCTCCTAGCATAACTAGGTTTGAGGTAGTTAGGGATTAATTAGCTAGGTTTAATTAGGGTTTTAGGTTTATTAGTTAGGGATTATTAGGTTTATTAGGTTTATTAGTTTGGATTATTAGGTTTATTCTTAGTTAGATATTATTAGGTTTATTAATTAGTTAGGTATTATTAGTCTTCGGCCCCACTGGTCAGTCACTGTGGGTAGCCCCAGACCCGGTGAAAAACTACCTCCCCTGTGCTGATGTAAAGTGACGCAGTAACTGTTTTAAAATGGTTTAATATTTTCAGAAATTGATATAAACTTGTAAATTCAATAACTAATGATTTATAAGTCAGAAAAATACAAATAATATATCAAAATGTTCAGAAAATTGAGGGCTATGTGTCTAAGCAATCATAATACATTGTCAAGCAACAATAAAGCCTAGTTCAGTTAAAAAAATATCAACACCCCTTATGTACATGTGGATTCGCCGGTGTGTCCTTGCTAGGGAATCCCGAACCCTTTTAAATCGATGTTGCACCTAGGGTTAGTGTAGGATCTCTAAATCTGACATGTCATACATATTGATTGCACATTGTATTATGCCATGTATTGATTGCCGCCTTTTTTTCGGTATTGGTTCTTCGCGATAGGATCCGAGCCCGAGGGTTTCTCCGAATTAGGGTTTCTAATATTGTAAATTCATTTTTATTATTGTGTATGTATATATAAGGGTTTCTCTGAATTAGGGTTTATATCTCTCAACACCCTACCTAACATTCTCCCTTAGCCGCTTTGACTTATCCGTTTTTCCATTGTAACATCCCAAAAATACAACACTTGGATCATCAAACTCTAATCATTAAAATTAGGGTTAACAAAAAACTTTTCTAAAATAAAATTATGGAAGCATGCATGTGAGTATGCATTTCATTTTGAATTATTTCGAACCACCTTGTTTGTGTGTTCCATTGCTTGTAAATGGATGCTTAGGTGAAATAAACATCATCTAAACATTTCCACACTTTTCCTAAAAACAAGTAAATCAAAACAAATAAAATAAGGTAATGGTCATTTTGACCAATTTAACTCCCATGCCTACTTTGGCTATCTCAAACTAACAGAAACTTCTCTGATCTTTGCACCCCTTGATTGTACTCATAACAAAGTATCAAGGCCCACTTTGTGATCATCCAGAAACATTCAAATGCATAGTTTAATTGACAATTCAAAATTAAATCTTTCTCATATGGGAAGATCCCACTTTTTCAAAAACCACTCAAACAAGCTCAACTTTCAAAACCCAAGCATCTGCAGACTCCCCAGCATCAACCTAGAACACCCACCAAAAATCTTTTCAAAATTCAAAACTTGAGTTCTTGCGGCCATTTCATCAAACAGGTTGCAGACACAAATCATAAAAATCATAAACACTATTGTGAGCAGTGATTGAAGCCTAACTTGTTCCCCCTTTAGCTCACAACCATCTCAGTAGATCATCTAGCAAGTTAAACCAAGCACTAGCCTCACTGTAAGCTAGGCAATGACATCAATGGTGAATAGTCGAAGCTCACCATGCCACCCCAGTGGAGACAGCAAGCTAGGAGGAGATTTAGCCGTGCCAACCTTGTCTAGGAGGCAGCCCACCGTCCACCGCTACCCCATGTCCAGCGCTCGAACCTTGCCAACCCTTGGACCACACGCACGAACCGCGCCGACCCTCGCCTGAACCCTGGTGAGCCCCAAACGACCCCCACTGGCCGCGCTAGGTTTCTGTCTCGCCGGCGTTGCCCAACGTCGATGATGACCCTCAGCCGTTGGATTAGAACCAGATCGAATGCAGCACATCGCCCCATACCGCTTCGCACCCCATGTCTCACTGACATGTGGGGACAGCAACTTAAACAGCCCGTGGAAGTGCTGCGCTTAACAGGACGGCCCAGTACCGTTTCCCGCGCAGCCCAGTTATTTGAATTAAACCTTTTCCATTTTATTTCAAACACACTTCTTTACCCAGTTTCAAAATCAACTCAGGTTGACTCAGCGCACCAAATTGAATGAAACCAATTTTGTTAGAAAGGTCTGGAAATGCTGAATTCAAGCCCATTGGATTCAAGTCATTTGGATCTGTAGATCATCCTTGGTAAAAATAACGAGGCAGAAGCTTTTCTGCACTCAAACATTTTTCAAATTTAAACCACAATAGCTTTTGAGTTGATTCCAACTCTCAAAAATCACATTTAACCATACCTTTCAGAATATATAAAAATATATAGGTTTACTTACAGAAATAATGTTCAAGTAATAAAAGAATGCCACATAGGCATTTCTAGCCACTTTAATTAATTAAAATAAAAGGGTAAAACCTTATTAAATTGTGACACCACTTTAAGTCATATGCCCATGGACTAAAATATGTGGTGATGACATGTGTCAACATGATCCCATGTTTGGTTTGGAGAATAGTAAATCTTAAGTAGTTTTTCAATGAGTAGAAATTACTTTTCTAAAAATAAAAGGAATTAAACCAATCCTTAATATTGTAATGTTAGTGATGATGCTAGATCAGCTATAGGACCCTTTTGTGTGATGATTGCAAGTAGTTAAGTATTGTTTGGTGATTGTGTACATCGTATTTATTTATAGACGCTAGTACCGACCAAGGATACGAGGAGGAAGGAGGATACTACGAAGAAGAAGCTGAGGAGAACTTCAACCACTGCTCTGCACAAGGCAAGCTTATACTGATATGGTGCAAGCCTAATGCTACTAGTTGATTGTGCAATCTAACACTTGCAAGATACTCTACTGACGCAAGCAAACCCTTACTTGTTTACATGCCAACTATATGCCTTAAGAATATGTGATCATACCCACTTGTTAACCCAATCCTAGTTTTATTTGCAAGATTCTACTTTATTTCTTTATCGAGGCTTTAAATTAGAGTTGACTTAAGTGACTTATAGATCCTAGAAGAATAATTTTTGAAGGTTGCATAAAGAGCATAAAATTTGGCCTAAGCTAGATAATCTTGATGTCACCCTAAGGCATGAGATGGAACTTAGTTGAAACTCCACTAGTTTACCACCTCTCTTTAGTACTTACCCCCACCTGTAGATGCTAGTGATAAGCATAAAACTTGATCAACTTTAGATGGGAATACTTGGTGAAAATTGTTATGAAAACCTTAGAATGATGGATCATTCTACTGAGATGTTTTGACATGTGTTTCCCAACACCAGATGATTTTGGTGATGAAAATGTTGAGGCAGGAGCCTTAGCCCTTTATAAAACTGATGGTTGTCTAGATTCGATACCATTCCAATTTTTTCGTACAACCAAAATACTCGAAGATTGGGTAGGGATTGACTAGAAACTTATATACCTTAGTATTAGTTCCCTCACGGCCAGGGTCTGAGCTAAGGCTACCTTGTGAAAATTGTCCACATGTGCAGTACCCAAGATGACAGTTGGTCATGGTTGGGAGGCCAAACTCATAGGAGAGGTGCTTATACTAGGGCGTGTAATTGAAAGGTTAGGATTGATTATCCGCATACTGAGTATGGTGAATTCAGGATTTGTTCCTGACGGATGTATCGAATGTTGTGGTGACAGTGTACAATATCTGCAGAGTGTTAAACTATTCGAATAGCCGCGTCCGCGGTTATGGACAGTTGGAGTGGCCATACTGTTCCCCCGTCAGATGTTTTCAAAAGGACTTGTGAAATGAGTTGATACTTTGACTTGACCCCAATAGAGTTGTGACATGAAATAAAAGTTCCCACTTATGTGCTATAAACTTCAACTAGCTCTCTTGCTTCTTAACTTAGTAGAGATAAATCTGGACTTTGCAAAACAACCCTAGAGCCTAGTGTCATATTATCAAAAACCCCTTTCACTTGTTAGTATTAGTTTGCGAGTACTTAAAGAGTACTCATGGCTTTGTCCCTGGCTATTACCGTGGCCAGACTATGAAGAGGAGTACCTGGAGGATGGACCCCAGGAAGGTTACGACAACTAGGATCATCTCTCATCGTCAGCATTGCCTGTGACCCCGAAGATGGAGCTTCGCCTACGCTATCGTTATTATTACGGATTCCGCTGCTTGAAGTTGTATTAAGAACTAGATCATGAGATCCTTATTTGTGTAAAACCTTACGTATGGTTTGTAATGGATGATGTACTGTGGTATCCAATTCTGTTATGTCTCGCAAAAATGGTAATCCTGGGATTGCGATGTATGGCATAACAGGCATCTAGGATTAAAA
The DNA here is from genome assembly GCA_910589765.1 of Avena atlantica. Lineage (NCBI taxonomy): Eukaryota > Viridiplantae > Streptophyta > Magnoliopsida > Poales > Poaceae > Avena > Avena atlantica. The sequence goes on from OU342736.1 coordinate 32,020,059, forward strand.
AACCGGGTGTTGACATCCACCTAAGTAGAAAATATTGACCCACACGATAGAGACGAAGAAATGGAAGAGTTGATCCAAGGTGTGATCCGCGGGGAAGAAAAATTAGATGTATCGACATTTCTGAACATCTCCGGTGAGGGTGATCCTCTTTTTGCCGGAAGAGACGACTTGTTTGAGGTTGAAGGTGATGCCTTCCGCGAGGGAGAAGGCGATGCCTTGTGTGATCGAGAAGACGACCGCTCTGGCGAGGTGCATGTAATATAATTAATTCATTAATTAATCATCTGTTATCTATATACAAATAGTAACGATGATCTTTCTTCTTTTATCCCTCTGGATCGAAGAAATCTACTGAAAAGAGCGGACGAGGCGCAACCAAAAAGTTGGAAGACCATGAGAGGTTCATGATCGAAGATATCGGTGAAGACGGAAAACCGATTGCTCCCGAAGTTGTCGCAAACAAATTTGTGGCACAATGCAGAGTAATCGTTAGGGACATCATCTCGATCACCATTCGAAATTGGAATAGGCCTGCTGATGCGGAAGAAGAGGGAACATCTTTATTTCTCCCTACCGTGGCCAAAGATTTACTGTGGAAGAGGCTCATGGTTAATTTCAAACTACCAAAGATAGAGCTGGATCCAAATGCGGAGGATGCAGTTGAGGACGCCTTAGAACATGCGCGAGCAATGGAGATGAAGGTCAGGGAGTGGGCTATGAAGAAGATGGACCAGTGTTTCACCAAATGGAAGAAAATATTGCACCTTGACTATGTCGTGAAAGAGAAGACTCCAGATTTCAAGAAGATTCAGTTTGAGAAGATAAAACCATTCTGGGCTGATTTTGTGAATTACAAGACATCAGAAAAAGCTAAGAAAATGTCTGCAACGAATAAGCTGAATGTTGCTAACAAGAAGTATCACCATACTATGGGGCAAGGTGGCTACAGGGTTGGCATTCCTATGTGGAAGAAACTTGAGGATGAACTGCGTGCTAAAAAGATCATCCCAGAGACATATGATTGGATCGAACAATCAAAGAATTGGTTTGACGGGCATGGGGACACGTTGGACTCGGATGTGAAGTGTATATATAACATACGACATAAAGAAGACCCCTTGCCAATCGAGAAGAAGAGAAAAGCAGCAAAGGCTGTTAAATATGGGGACTTCATTCCCGATAGAGAGAATGATGAGCTCACACTCGCCCTTGGAAATAAGGATTATGATGGACGAACACGAGGTACAATAGGCTCCAAACCATGGAGCACTGGGTTTCCTGAAGAGAGGAAGAAATATCCTGATAGAAGCCATAAGAGGAGAAAGGACAAGGCGGAAGTTCAAGCAGATATTCAGACAGATCGAATGCGTATAATTGAATAATGAATAAAGCAACAACAAGATCAAATTAACGCACTTAGCCAACAAGGTACTACCAGCCCATCTCAACTGCCCATGGTGGTAGAACCTGCATTCGATGCTACCGGCCTATCGAATAATCGAAAAACAAGTGTGGCTTCCACCGAGGTCCCGGGTGATGACAATGATGATGACGATGGTGCACCGACGATGGCTCCTGTTGGCTACCCAGTGGATGATATCACACAGATGACACACTGCGAGCTACATGTCAAAGTTGTGAACATATCAATGAAGGTGGCGGTCGGATATGCCTTACCAATTGGACCCACTCCAACTTACCACTATCATCCAGTTCCACAGGGCTACGTTGTTGTCGAGGTGGATGAAATCATGCTCACCTTTGAAGGTTTGAAGCTTGACTACCCTGCAGGTGAAGGGATGTGACTGAACTGGGAGAAGCAACAAACGTCACCATTCTATGGCCAAAGGAATGTATCGTGCTTCCAAATCACATGCCAAGGCCATCTTCGCCGCTGCCTCACCCGTCTCCAGCAAGGTCATCGCCGCCGCGGCATCCATCTTCGTCGCCTCACCCGTCTCCGTGGCCTCGCCAATCTCCGGCACAGGCATCACCGCGGTAGCCATCGCCGGCGCCTCAGGTTAAAAATCGTAAGCGTACCACCCCTACTCTACGTAATGGTAAGCGATTAACAAAACAGAAACAAGAGCCTCTTCCAAGAGAGCTTATGACCGTACTGAAGAGGAGACTACGGCTATCGTTGATGCGGAAACAACAACATTTTTCGCTAAGTTGAGGCGGCCGAAAGAGACAGAGTTCCCCAGCACCAAAGAAGAAAAAGCCCGAGTGTTCAAAATGCTAAAGACTCTTCATCAACCCGAGCCAAAGCTATCATCAAACTATGAGTGATCTATTCTCAAGTCACATGCGGCACAACAATCCTCGAAGAGCAGTACTGATGCAAGCGGGAAATCTGTTGCCCAGCTCGGTGAACAAGCAAAACAGTCTTGCGCCCCATACCAATGTGGGGTCGAGCAAATATGCGGTCGAAGAGCAGTATGATCCAGATGTAGTTGCACAATACGGAGAAGCTGCCGCTGCTCAAGGTATGAGTATTTCCCACTACTTATCCTAGTTACAGTACTTCCCCTTGGGTGAAGTAGCATACAAATACCAGTACGGTAAACCTCTCGTCAAACCAGAGGAGGTAAATAAGCTTCCAACAAAAATGCGAAGATTGCATAACTGGTACATGCATGCCACAAAGGCCGGGGCTAACTGGTTAATGCTGAGGGTTACAAAAAAGCATTATGGGAAAGAAATAGATGACATGATATCCATTGAATTTGTTGAAATATTTCAATTATTCAATCAAGACACCTTGGACAAATCGATCATCAGTGCATATTGTCTGTAAGTACTAATTATGTAATTAATTTAGTCTCTAGATATCTCACCTTGTTTTTTGCATGTATATAATCATACTATAATATGTAGAATGAAGATTCTCGAATGCAGCAGAGGACAAATCTATGACATTGGGTTCATTGACCCATATTGGGTTCATCAAGCTAATCTCAAAACAAACCCCCGGGATATGGAGGATAATATCATACACGCGTTAAGGTTTCAAGAAACCAGAAGGGAAATACTATTTCCTTACAACTTCGAGTGAGTGTTATTCTCTTGTATACACTTTCTATTTTTCTTACTCGACGTTAAGTATATAATTGATTAGTTATGCATGCGCATCTTCCACTATATTATGTTAATCATTCAACCTGACAAAGGCGTGTACTAGTCATGGACTTGAAACATAAACCCCTTGAGTCATGGAAGGACATGCAGATGATTCTCCAAGCGGTAATTCTAATCATTATGACACTATATCGACAACATTCATTAATTTTATAATATCAAGTAATTAATAACTTCTTTTATTCGTTTTCTTCGCCGGGCAGCGCTTGGAAGCGGTTCACCAACAAGGCTAGGGGTGTTTTGAAAGAGGAGCTTACATTTCAACCACTAGCTATATCCGCGCATCTCTTTTATTCTAGTTTTGATACCGTTATTATCATGCTTGATTATTTTTTTGATTGAACTCTGTTCTCGTAAAGTGCCTGACGCAGGGACCAGGGAATAATTTATGTGGATACTCTGTTTGCGAGTTCATCTGTCAGACATGCTATGAGCAGGGGAGAAACTTAGAGCAACTCCACGTACGTAAACAATTTATATAGATTTTAATTATCATCAAATTGTGTTTAGTTTCATTTATATAGGTTTACTCCTTTTTTAAATCAGATCGATCATCTACGGGACGGTCTTCTGCCAAAGGATCGCGTATGAGCAATTCAGGAGGAATTGGCGGGATTCTTGGATGCAGAAGTCCTAAACCCAAAAGGAGAATACTATTCGGGTGTGTATATACAGTAGGGATTGTACAAACAGCTTATTTTGTATATATGTAGTGCATGAACTCCGTGTATCGAATGTAATATGTTCGACAGTTGGATCTATATTGGCATGATGATCTTGTGTAATATAATGGTTCCTTCATTGATGAGTGCAAAACAATAAATAAAAAATAAAACAACATAAACAAATTCTCTGCCGCGGCACAAAAAGTGGCCAAAATGTTGTCGTGGCAAAAAAAGGTTGCCAAAATGAATTCTCTTCCGCGGCAGAGAAATATGTCAAATCTCTGCCGCGGCAGACGGGCACTTGCCAAAATGAATTCTCTGCCACGGCAGAGAAATGTGTCAAATCTCTGTCGCGGCAGACGGTTGCTCCTCCCCCCTCGCACTCAGCAGCGGCCACGTGTACGTCATTTTGTCCCGGTTGGTGGGACAAGCGGTACTAAAGGTTGGGGCTTTAGTCCCGATTGCCCCGTCCCGGTTGGGTAACCGGCACTAAAGGCCTTTACCAACCGGGACACATGGGGCGGTTTCCACTAGTGCAACTTAATACTGGAGGGGGTTTGGATGATAACCTGAAGGAGGATTATTATTCATAGATGCAGTTGTATGACTGTCTATGTATATTGTTGTAATGGCCAATCAAATCTCATAGGAATCATGATGTCTAGTATTTGCATTGTTATGCTTGGTCAATCTTGTCAATTGCCCCGCTGTAATTTGTTCACCCAGCATGTTATCTATCTTAAAAAGAACACCTCTAGTGAACTGTGGACCTTGGTCCAATATTTATCATTGATACATTACCTACTGTTACCTTTAACTTTCTATAAGAAACTACTATCTTCCACACAATATGTTTAATCCTTTGTTTTTAGCAAACCAGTGAGATTGACAACCTCATTGTAAGTTGAGCAAAGTTCTGAGTTTGTGTTGTGCAGGATTCCAAGTTGTTAGCAACACCTTGGAGTTGTTTCCTTGATCCTACTGGTTCGATAACCTTGGTTTCATAACAGAGGGAAAACTTTATGCTGTGTTCATCACACCTTGCTCTTGGGGTATCCCAACGAGGCTCTACAGTGATATGAGCCCCATCAAGATCTTCTGGCACCGTTGTCGGGGAGTTAAGGACAGCTTTGCAACTCGCAACCATTCTCTTTACTTTGTTTTTTTTGCTTAGTTTCTTTTGCTTTGTTTTTCTTATTTCTTTCTTTCAAAAGTACAAAAAAATTAGTTTGGTTTGGTTTGCCTTTTCTTATCAAAAACACAAAAAATTAGTTCCTACTATAGTTGTTGGTCTGTTATTGCCTTGCTTTGTCATGCTTTCTATCAATGGTTGGTTTCTTTGAAACTAGTTCTTATTGGCAAGGTGGGTTCGCAGAAGAACAAAAATATTATTATAAGGAACACCGCTTGTCACAAAAAGGGAAACACTTATGGAAACAAATTGATAAATTGAATACCATTGCTAGAAACGTGTGCTTGATATGTCGGAAACGTATCAATAATTTTTTATGCTCCATGCTTGTTTAGTATCTGCTTTGCTTTGATTTGTCTACACTTTGACGTGTTTTTATATCTTTTCTGGAACAAACCTATTAACAAGTTTCCACAGTGCTAGTTGCATGTTTTCTTCGGTTTTTGGTTCTAGAAAGGCACAAAATCAATATTCACGGAATTAGACGGGGCAAAATACAAAGACAATATTTTACCGTGGCCAATACGAAGCCAAAAGTCGAGACGGAGTAGGCTCACCAGGGGGCCACACCCCCTAGCCGCACCGGGTGGGCCCACCCCGCACTCGGGGGGTGCAACCGCCCTGGTGGCCCCCCTGGCTTGGGCCCTTCGCCTATATGAATCCCCCGATGCAGAAACCCTAGGAACCCGATCAAAACTCCACGAAACCTTCTATAGCCTCTGCCACCATCGTCCCTAGATCGGGGGGATCTAAAGTTCTTCCCGGCACCCTTCTAGAGGGGATATCATCCTGAAGGCCTTCTTCTTCATCATGCCAGCCTCCGGTATGAAGAGTGAGTAGTTCCACCTTGGACTACGGGTCCATGTAGTAGCTAGATGGTTGTATCTCCTCTTTTGTGCTTTCATGTATAGATCTTGTGAGATCGTTCATGATCAAGATCTAATCTATTTGTAATCATGCATGTTGTGTTTGCAGGGATCCGATGGATATTGAGATTACTATGTCAGATTGATTAATGGTTTTATCTATTTGATTCTATCATGTATGTGTTGTTTGTGATCTTGCATGATCTCCGTTGTTAGTAGCTATCTTGGCCAAGTAGTTGCTAGTGACTCCAAGAGGGGGTATTTATGCTTGATAGTGGGTTCATGCCTCTTGTTTCCAAGGGAAGTGACAGTAATCTCTTCGGTTGTAGATATGATGTTGCCACTAGGGAGGAAACAACGGTCTCTTGTTCATGGAACAAGTGTATTGTTTACCTTACACACTATGCTTAAATCAGTTGTCTATTGCTTCAACTTAATACTGGAGGGGGTTCGGATGATAACCTGAAGGTGGACTTCTAGTAATTGCATTGTTATGCCTTGCTCAGTTCCTGTCAATTGCCCTGCTATAATTTGTTCACCCTTCATGCCATGTTGTTTATCTAAGGAGAGCACCTCTAGTGAACTATGGACCCTGGTGCAATATTTACCATTGATACATCTTCCACTGTTTTGTTGCTGGAAACCACTCATCACCTTCCACACCATACAGTTAATCCTCTGTTACAGCAACCGGTGAGATTGACAACCTCACTGTTCGTCGGGGCAAAGTCTTGAGTTTGTGTTGTGCAGGTTTCCACATCACTTGCAACACTTGGGTGACGTTTCCTTCCTCCTGCTGGTTCGATAACCTCGGTTTCTTACTGAGGGAAGACTTGCTGCTATGCTGCATCACACCTTGCACTTGGGGTTTCCCGACGAAGCGCTCTTACATCAACCAAGAGCATCAACAAGTTTTCTGGCGTTGTTGCCCCGGAGGCTAAGGACGTATTCACAAGGTTAGTCCTCCTCAACCTTTCTCTTTACTTTGTTTTTAGTTTGCTTAGATTCTTTTGGTTGGTTTTGTTTGCCTATTTTTTATCAAAAACTCGAAAGAAATTAGTTTAGTTTGGTTTACTTTCTCTATTCAAAAACACAAAAAAATTAGTTCCTGCCCTAGTTGCTACCATGTCTGGTTTTGTTCCTATCTCTCTAACACCTATGGAAGAGATCTTTGCTTTCAATCAAAAAGGTGAAGAGATTTTTAAAGAAGCTTGGTCTAGAATCTATGCTTTTACAAAGGGAAACTGAGCCTAAGATGAGTCTTAGCTTGGTTATCAATAGTTTCTATACCGGTATTGCTCTTTGTTATAGATATGCTTTGTATGTTGTGGCTGGGAAAGATGTTTTTCAATGTACTGAGGATGAAGCTTTTGATTCCATAAAGAAATTTATTATAATTTATAATACGCCTAGCAAGTCTGATTCCTCTTTCAAAAAAACAATTCTAGGTTTAACACTCTTGAGTCCAGTACTGCTGCTTTGAACAGTTGCTATCACACACTTAGGGAGTCCATGATTATGTTCCAATAAATTCTGAGCCTTCAAAGTGGTATCCCACAATCGAAGTCACTATAAATAGTGCAACTTTTGATGCTCGTTGTGATATCATGTCTGAATTTTGCCTTATGCCTAAAGATATTTATGAGTCTTTGAGTCTTTGGGGGATTTCTAAAGGAGGAGAGGAAATCTCTCTTACTAATAATGCCACTCTATTACCCATTGGAATAGTTGAAGGTGTGTTTACAAAATCTCAGGGAAAATGGTGTCTACTTATTATCTTGTTATTGAATGTGTAGGCAAAGGACATATCAGACTTGGAAGATCCCTACTAAAACACCTTGGAGAAATAATAGATGTGGGAAAAGGCATTTTGCATTTTTCTCCTCCAGTAAGAAATCATATTTTCCCTAAATAAAATAAGAAAGAAAGGAAAGAACAAGACAGTTAATGCCTCATTTGAAAATACTTGATTTCTTGTTTCTTGTGCCTAACTTAAAAGGAGTTAAAGAAAAGTACTTGTTGGGAGATAACCCAAGAGTTTCCTTGAGTCTTGGAAGTTATTACTTCATTAATGATCTCTCCTTATTCTTTTTTGTTTTCTTTTTGTGCCAAGAATGACCTCTAATGAGAGGGAAGTAAGATTTGGAGAGTTGTTGTCCCGAAACAGATTTCTGTCCTCCACCATAAAACTTTGTGAGGAGTCTCTGTAAGTCGTATTAAGCTGAAACTTTACGAATAAATCCCCTAGTATGTTAGATAACTTTAGTTAGTCCAGCACTTTTTGATTTGAGCAACATAAGGTCTTCGAAAAAATCAATTTCTACCTGCTCGTCTGTCTTGACAGATTTCTGCCATTATTTGCATTTGCTTCTTATTGATTCCCTTTTGAGTTCTCTTTTGGGGAATTGAGCTTTTTGAAGGAGTTGCTACAGTAGCTTGTGTTTTTAGTAAAAAGTTTTGCTGTTCCAAAGCTAAGCCCAAAGGTCTATTATCTTTTGAATACACTAATGTTGCTAATGAAGATTGTGTGAAGTTTTGTATGAAGGAAAAATTTTAGGTGTACAGGGAGAATGATGTAATGAGATGAAGAATGGACAAAAGCTCAAGATTGGGGATGCCACCTGGTGTCACTCCAAGAAATATCCAAGAGGTACAAGCGTCAAATCTTGGGGATGCCCAAGGCATCCCCTTCATCAATAAAAAGCTCAGGTCTGTCTAGACACTTCGTTTTTATTGTTCCATGAACTGTTCTGTTGTTCCTGGAGCGTCTTAGTTTTCATTTGCTTTGCTTAGTTTGTTTAGTTTGCTTTAATAAAGTAGTTTGGACCCCCATTCTCTATGTGTTGTTTCAAATAAGTTGATTGGTGTTGGAAAGGAGTAGAAAGTTCTTGCTTGGAAGTGCAAGAGGAGCTTGCATTGACTGTGACTTAGACTTTAGCATGACATGCTAGGTGTTGTTTTAACCTTATGCTTAGTGATTATTGCTGTAGAATGTCTTGTTCCAAACAATTGGGATTGCTTAGTGTGACTTGAAAGAATTATGTGTTGTTTTAGCATACAAAAGCATAGTATTGTGGTATTCTCCTTTGATGCTTTGTTCGGGTTGACTTGGAACTTGCTCACACCATGTTATGACTATGAACAAGTCACCCTAGCCGATATGATCATTTAGTCCTTCACTTGTAGTACCACTCTATGCTTTGATTAGTAATGTTTTGTCGCTCTGCATGATTTTTGCCATTATTGCTCTCTTAGTTGGTTGCTCCCGGTCTTTTGCAATCCTCCACTTGTATGAGTAAGTTCTACTCATGCTTCCAACTCCCAAGAAACCAAGTTATTCCAAAGTTTCCACTATAAACTCCTATGCATGGTGTGTCACACCATTCCAAGTATATTCTTGTTTTCAGCTATCTTCCAATTAAAAAGTATTTTGTTATGTGAAAACTTAGTTATTAAAGCCCTCACAAATTTGATGGCACACTTTATATTCTTTGACCCTAATAAACTTGAACCATTGTGTCATCTATGTTGTATATGCTTGCACTTATATGTTGGAATTAGCAAAACCATGCTGTCATTGGGTACATTTTCAACATTGCACTTGTACTTTGTACACAGTTGATATCATGCTCTTTTGTATATGGATGTCACCGGTCTGAAATAAAGAGGGAGCTTGTAAGTCCATGGAGTTATGTCTGTTGTGTTAGATAAACGCCTGGGCCGCTAGCTTAAGCCATGCCTAATCATGGTGGAAACTTGCAGCATCACCATAATGAGCATTCTGTGAAGCATCCTCAATAAAAATCTATGCACATAGTAAAAAAAGATCACTGAGATGCTCATTGTCTGCTTGCCTTGTCATTTTGGTTATGGAATAGCTCCTGTACCATGTGCAAGGGGTACCCCGTTGGCGGTTCTCTATGATATGCAAATACTTACAATGACAAGAACTTATAGGTGACTGAAGTTGAGTAGCATGAGGTGTGGCCCTCGTATTCAAGGGAATTGAGATTGCCAACTTATACTTCGTCAAGAATATACTCCATCTTTTTTCACTTTAACCTTAATCACTTCAAGATGCTTATGATAGGGGCAATGAGGGCTGAAAGCTAACAAGTACCATAATTTTTGGAAGAACTTTTTGAAACTTGAAATACCTACTTCCTTTATAAAAGGCCTTTCTTCCACCATTATTTGAGTCTTCACCTTCTACCTTTAGGCACCTTTAAGAGAGCATAGTTGTCATTCTATGTGCAGTGTCCCAAAGCTTATTGATTGATGCATATTGTCATATTACTTGTTCTTGTGCTATTTGTTCTAATCACCCTTGTGAACTTTGAAGGTGTCCTATGCATCTATTTGCTACTCTATGAGGGACAAGCTGATTGCCACTATGTTATGTTTTCTGTATGTGAAACATACAAACGTTTTTCAATGCATGTTATTCATGATCTTTGTTTGTAGCTTGTCATGTTGCATGCATATTTACTATGTCCTACTGTTAGAACTCCATATTTCATGAAAATGTTTAGAGTTCTTTGATCCTATCTTTTAATGCTTGCAAATGGTTTGATCTTGGTTTTGATGGTGCATGTCACCTCAAAAATTATTCTTTTTATCACTTACCTACTCAGGGACGAGCAGGAGTTAAGCTTGGGGATGCTTGATACGTCGGAAACGTATCTGTAATTTTTCATGCTCCATGCTTGTTTAGTATGTACTTTTCTTTGCTTTGTTTACACTTTGAGGTGCTTTTTACATGTTTTTTGGTACTAACCTACTTACAAGTTGCCACAGTGCTAGTTCCCTGTTTTCTGCTATTTTTGGTTCTAGAAAAGCTAGTAAGGAAATATTCTCGGAATTGGACGGGACAAATGTCAAAGTCAATAACTTTCCTTAGGGAACAAGAAGTCTAGAGGGGAGACGGAGAGGCGTGCCAGGGAGGCCACACCCCCCTAGACACGACCAAGTGTGGGCCCGTGCCTAGGCAGGGTGTGGCCCCCTTGGCCACCACCCAGGCCTCCCCTTTCGCCTATAAGAAGCCCTCGATGTTGAAACCCTAAGCACCCGATCAATATTCCACGAAACCTTCTGTAGCCGTCGCCACCGCCGTCCCTAGATCAGGGGGATTTGAAGTTCTTCCTGACACCCTGCTGGATGGGAGATCATCCCGGAGGCCTTCTCTCCAGTATGATGTGTGAGTAGTTCCACCTTGTACTACGGGTCCATGTACTAGATACATGGTTGTATCTCCTTCTTTGTGCTTTCATGTATAGATCTTGTGAGCTCCATTCATGATCAAGATCTAATCTATTTGTAATCATGCATGTTGTGTTTGCGGGGATCCAATGGATATTGAGATTACTATGTCAGATTGATTAATGGTTTTGTCTATTTGATTCTATCATGTGTTGTTTGTGATCTTGCATGCTCTTGGTTGTTAGTATCTATCATGGCCAAGTAGTTGCAAGTGACTCCAAGAGGGGGTATTTATGCTCGATAGTGGGTTCATGCCTCTAGTTTCCAAGGGAATTGACAGAAATCTCTTCGGTTGTAGATGTGCTATTGCCACTAGGGAGAAAACAACGGTCTCTTGTTCATGGAACAAGTGGATTTTTTACCTTACACACTTTGCTTAAAGCAGTTGTCTGTTGCTTGCAACTTAATACATGAGGGGGTTCGGATGATAACATGAAGGTGGACTTCTAGTCATAGATGTAGTTGGATGGCGGTTTATGTATATTGTAGTATTGCCCAATCGAATCTCATAGGATCTTTTTGTCTAGTATTGCATTGTTATGCCTTGCTTAGTTCCTGTCAATTGCCCTGCTGTAATTTGTTTATGTCACATCCCAAGATTTTCCAAATCTTGTAATGTGAAAAATAAATGAATAAAATAAAACTTTGTTGATTTTCAGGGTGAGAAGAATCTTTTTGAATCCAATTGGAAACTTTCAAAACCTATTTGGATCAAATAAAATCCTAAAGGGATTTAAAAAGATAAATAAACAATAAACTTAAAAATATTTAAAACTACTATTTTTGGATCTTTTAATAAAAAGATTTGGTTTTCAAATGAAAAGGGTAGAATTTAAATAAAGACTATTTTTAGAGCCAAATTAAAACTTGGCCAAGCCTTTAAAATAAAATATTTCTAATTGATAAAAATAGTAAAGGTTATTTAAATAAAATAATGGGGATTTATTAATACCCAATTTTATTAAAGTAAAGGCTTTTCCATTTTAATAAAGCACTAAAACTTATTAATTTATTTTAAATAAGTTTTCCAAGTATTCTATATTTTCAAATAAAACCTACTGATTTGGTTTTGATAATATTTACATTTCAAATGGAGATTTTAAATAAAACAAATCCTATTTTAATGATTAAGGTCTATTTTATTTAATTATTAAATAGATCCTAAAAAGAATAAAAATAGTGTTTTGTTTTGGACTTTGTTTTGTGTTGTTAAACAGAATCAAACTTAATATAAAGTTTGGTGGAAGTTGTTTTGAATTGGTTGTTTGATTTGTTGTTTGAATTTCAAAACAGAAATTGAATTGGAAAAAGGAAAAGATTCAGTAAAAAAAGAAAGAGGAAACAAACTCGACCCAACTAAGCCTGGCCCAGCAAGCCCAGTTCCAGCCCACCAATTCACCCCTCTGCGAAACGTTTTTCACTCAAACTCACACCCGCGCAATCGCAGACAGCAGGACCCCACCCTCCCCCTCTCTCTCTCACTGCCAGACGGCCCCACTGCCGCGTCATCGTCTTCCTCACCCCACAACCAGTTCCTCCCCCCTCGTCGCCATTTTCTGCCTCTAATTGCTCCCATCAATTCAAGTAAATGGCCGATTAAATTCTCCCAGTAACCAAGCACATTTAATCGCCCACGCTCCCTCCTTCTTTCCCCTCAACCCTCACACGCCCGGAGCCACCAGGCTGCACAAATCGCAACTTCGAACCCCTCTGCTCCGACGAACCACCGTGCAAATTCCGGCGAGCACGAACCTCCCCACTGCCCCCCAGAGCACACGGGTGTGATCCCCATCGTCTCCTGCATCTCCTAGAACCAACCCGACACCCGCGCGAGCACCGTAGCCTCGACAGCAACATCGACTGAACGCCGCCGCGTCTGCTTCTTTCTCTGACGACATCTCCTGGTGAGCCCAGACCACCCCGGACCCTCTAATGGATACTATCACACTCTCCTCTCTCACACGCATCTAACGCTGCTCTCCATTTGTCTTAGCGCGCCCTCAGTCGTCGCCTCCGTCATCAAGCAGACAAACTCGATGCCAAGAGCAACTCCGGCGAGCCATTATCATCACCTCCGTGCACCTCTTCAGCAACAACAACCTCCTTGAGCTTCCCCACGATGTTGCGAACGCGGTGAGCATCTTACCATCCTCTCTCGCTTCCTGTTTCACCAGCACCGCCACCATCTGACCGCGCCGCCGCCAGCCACCGTCGCTGCGCCGCCAACCTTTGGTCAAACACGCGTAGGCCGTTGGATCCTCATCATGTGGCGTAGACAAAACCACTTAAGCGAAGAGGTACGAGTTAATCTGCACCGTTCAGTCTCAAGTGAAACGGTATGGACGAATCAAAAACAGCCGCGTGGCACTAGTTTGGTTTAAACAGAATTCTGAATCTGATTAGAATGTGATTTTGAAAAATCCATAACTTTAGTTCTACACGTCCAAAATTTGCAAAGTTTATATCAATGGATTCAGTGGAACAAGCCCTAGCCAACCATACAATTTGTTTAGTAAAAAGCTTCTGGTAAAATGATTGTTTTTGCAGAAACTTTTGTATGCTTGTTTAGGTTGTAAAAATTGTTCAAAAATGATTTTAGGGATAAAATCTTTGGAAATTGGATTGTTTTGAACCTACTGACCATAGGAAACACTTTGTGGATTCAAAAATGTATTTGGAGAAACAAAAGAATGAATCTTTGATTTAAAACCAATTCTAGTCAAATAAAATTATAGTTTATTTATTAAAAATGGTTTTGGAAGAAAACCTTTGGGAAATGTTTTGTTTTAAACTCTCTGACCCTAAACACCAAGTTTTATGGTTTGAAAACATATTTGGTTAACCCTATAGATTAATTCCTTAGTAAAAACATTTCTACACCACATAAAATGATACCTTGTTTTGAAAATGGTTTATGAAGTGAAATCTTTTGCAAATGACTTTGCCACTATATAAAATGACCATTAGGTGTTTTCAAATGTTTATGACCCATTAGGAACCACTTTTTCAAATAAAACAAATCTTGGCATGCTTGCATGCATTACTTTGTCCCATTACTTTCACTAAAAAGCCAAGTGATGCTACATACTTTTGTCCCATTACTTTCACTAAGCATTCATGATTTTTCTAAGTAAAACTTGCATGGAATTTTTTTGCTAAGTATAAACCTTGCTATGGGAAATCCTAGTGGATGAAACCTTAGTAAAATTTCCTAATTTAAGACTCCTACTACTATCATCCTTAGCTTAGCTAGTAGAAAATAAGGGTGGAATATCGTTCACACTATGGAAAAATTTCTAAGTCTGAGGACTTCTGTTTTTGTTTAATAAAACAACTAAGTTAATGAATCACCTGGGTGGAATGGTAATTGCTTGGTGGTTTTTGGTTGAGTGGTTACACAAGGCCCATGGCTATGTTTACCTTGTGTATCACACTTGTGGATTGCCACCCAGGAACAAAGAGATTTGAGATGTCAAATGTTGAGAAGCTTCAAGTGCAACCACTTGGCATTATGGGCTCTGCCTGGATCACATAGGTTGCTAGAACTTAGCCATTTGTACAGTTGGTGGTAGTGGGATGATAGGTTGGAGCGCGTCCATTTGGTCTAAGGAAAGGCTTCTGAAAGATCTTGTCTTGGTGAAACCAAGTCTTGTGGGGAAAGTGCACCACCTCTGCAGAGTGTAAAATCTAAGTACTTAGCCATGTCCCTGGCAAAGGACAATTTGAGCATCAAGACATGGAAGCAATCAAGAATCTCATCATCCAAATTTCTAAGTTAAAAACTTGTGGTTGAACAAGGGTTGAAAGGATCTCCAATCTTTTATTGGGAGATACCTTGGGAAAGATTTTTGTCACAGCAAAAATTTAGTGCTTTCAAATGATAAGGAAAATCTATTTTGAGCAATGCAAGCCTAAGCTCCACTTAGCCAAATGCATATAGATGATAGACTCCACTATACTACCATAGTATCACTTGCCAATACAAATCAAATGTATTGACCCTTGTGGCTGTAACTTGTTATGTTGCGGGTTTGTTTGGTTTAGTGAAGTGTGTTAATTAGGATTACAAGTCTACAACCAACATGTCTGCCTGTGGCACTTTGAAGGTGAAGGACCCCATGCTTATAGATATTCTGCTGCAATGTAATGTAATATCCAAATGAGCTATGTAAGATGTAATAAAATTATGTTATTCCTTGTTATAAAGTTGTATTATGACCTTTGTTTCTTGATATTACATCTTAATTGTGGATGCTAGCTATTGATCCAGGGACTAGCATTGTAAACACAGGGATCTCTACCTTATTAAAGGTTGGGAACTCTACAGATGGTATCAGAGCATTGTGTTGCCTGTAGGATTTGTAAACCTAGGATTGGACAAAAACCCTTAGAAAAAAAATAGGAGTTGTATTTGTTCCAAAACTTGTTTACAAACAATCTTGTAAACTCGTTCCTCAACCATTTTGGTTTCAACTCTACATCTCTTCTACTTCAACTTGATGGACAAACCTACCCCATGGCCAAAGACTTCACCATGAGCTAAGGACTTCATCAAGTCTAATGACTTCAACTTCTTCAACTCTAATGACTTCAACTTCTTCAACTCTAATGACTTCAACATCTTCAACATTTTCACCAAGGACTTCAACCTTGGATATCACTAAGGACAAGTGAGACAAGCAATCTTGCTCAAGGTTTGAAGACTAAGGAAACATAACTTAGAAGAAGCCATCATCACCTTTGAGGATTTGTGATCAAGAGTTTTTCCAAGGAAGCCATGATCTCATGCAAGAAGGAATCAACCAAGAAGGATGGAAAGATCACAAGTGAACCATATAGATGGACCACCATATTTAGTTTAAGTCAAACCCACCAACTTATGTGGTGTAACAAAATATTTTTGGTTGCCTAAGAATATGCTTGGAAACTTGTTGTTTGAGTGGAATGTTTGTTTGTGATTGCTTGCACATTGCTTGTGTGAATTGTGTGTGTGTGATTAGAATTGATTCCCTTAGAAATATTTTGCCTATTATAATCTCCATTGAACCCAAACAGATGACTACTCCAAGATACTCCAACATCAAGGTTGATGACAACAACAACAACCAAGAGGACAACATGAGAGAACTTATAACAACCCAAAACCAGTTGAGCCAAGAGACAACTCAGCTTTTAACCAACAACAACGGACTAGACCCAGCCATACAAAGGATTTTGAAACTTCAATCCCAATTGTTGCAAGGATTGGTTACTCAAATGATCAACATGGGAGAAAACTTTTCCCAGAGAGCTAATGACAACAAGGATGACAAAGATGTTATTCTAGAAGGAACCCAAGCATGCAATATTTGTGGAGACAAGGATCATACATCCAAGGAGCATGAAGATCAAAGCCCTAATTGTGAAGAAGAAAGTCATATCTCTAGTAACTGCCTCAAGAAGAGAGAAAGATTTCCCACCTTTGAGGTGAGCATGAACTAGAAGAACTCCTAGCTTTGGAGAGACCCAAAAAGAAGAAGAAGGACAAAAGCCAGTTGCAATGTTACAATTGCAAAGATATGGGACACTATGCCAATGAATGCCCAGAAGAGAAGAAGAGCCAAGAAGACAAACAAAAGCTAGTGAAACCCAAGATGAGGAAGGATATTAGCCAAGTGTTGTGCAACCATTGCAAAGAGTTAGGACATTATGCATCATATTGTCCAGAGAAGCCACCTCAAGACCTCAACCTTATCACATGTTTCAAATGCAAGGAACTAGGCCACTATGCAAACTTCTGTCCAGAAAATATGAAGCACAAGATAAACCAACCTATGAAGGATCTCAGCCTTGTCACATGTATCATGTGTGAAAACAAAGGACACTATGCAAATGTTTGCCTAGAGAAGTTTCCCCAGGATCACAAGAAGGCCAATATGTAATTTAGTTGGAAAATTTTTAAGGATGGTAGTACCCTAGATGCTTTTGAGCCAACTTGTAACCCTAGCCTTCCCAAATCTCGGGACGAGATTTATTTTAAGGGTGGTAGCCTATCACATCCCAAGATTTTCCAAATCTTGTAATGTGAAAAATAAATGAATAAAATAAAACTTTGTTGATTTTCAGGGTGAGAAGAAACTTTTTGAATCCAATTGGAAACTTTCAAAACCTATTTGGATCAAATAAAATCCTCAAGGGATTTAAAAAGATAAATAAACAATAAACTTAAAAATATTTAAAACTACTATTTTTGGATCTTTTAATAAAAAGATTTGGTTTTCAAATGAAAAGGGTATAATTTAAATAAAGACTATTTTTATAGAGCCAAATTAAAACTTGGCCAAGCCTTTAAAATAAAATATTTCTAATTGATAAAAATAGTAAAGGTAATTTAAATAAAATAATGGGGATTTATTAATACCCAATTTTGTTAAAGTAAAGTGTAAGATCCCTCCTTTGTAAAGGAAAAGGATCCCTGTGATTGCAATGCTAGTCCCTGGATCATTGCTAGCATCCACAGTTTAAGATGAAGTACACAGATACAAAGGTCATTTATTACATCCATTCCAGAGATAAAACATAGTCTTTTACAACTCAAGGCCACAGGCCTAATACAAGAGTTTGGAATAAGTATATAAACATAAGTCTTCATCTTCATGTGCCATAGGCAAGCATGTTGAGTGTAGACTCATGACACCTAATCATCATCGGAGTAACTTGCAACATCACAAGTTACAGCCACAGTGGGTCAATACTTTGGAATAGTATTGGCAAGTGATACCTTAGTAAATTTTAAGTGGACTATATTACTATATGCATTTTGGCTAAGTGTAGCTTGGCTTGCTTTGCTCAAAATAGGTTTTTCCTATTAGTTGAAATCACTAAGTTTTTCTTTGTCAAAACTTTTCCCAAGAAACCACCAATAGACATTGGGGTCCTTAACCCTTGTTCACCCACAAGTTTTTACTTAGAAGTTGGAGTGATGAGATTCTTGATAGCTTCCATGTCTTGATGCTCTAGTTGTCCATTGCCATGGACTTGGCTAAGTACTTAGATTTTTCCATCCGCAGAGGTTGTGCACTTTCCCCACCAGACTTGGTTTCCCAAGACAGGACCTTTCAGAAGCCTTTCCTTAGACCAAATGGACGCGCTCCAACCTATCATTCCCACTACCACCAACTGTCCAAATGGCTAAGTTCAAGAAACTTATGTGATCCAGGCAGAGCCCATATTGCCAAGTGGTTGCACTATAAGCTTCTCAACACTTGGCCTCTAAAATCCCCTTGTGCCTGGGTGGCATACCACAAGTGAGATACACAAGGTAAACCATGTCCATGGGCCTTGTGTAACCACTCAACCAAAAACCACCATTCAAGTCCCATTCCACCCAGGAGATTCATTGACTTAGTTGTTTTATTAAGAAAACATAAGTCCAAAGACTTAGAAATATTTTCATCATAGCATGTATATACTTTACCACCCTTGTTTGCTACTAGCTAGACTAAGCATGGCATAGTAACTTAACTTAGGAATTTCCTAGCATATAACTACTTAGGATTTCCCAACATGGCATTTGGCAAAATAGTAACGTTGAAAACTTAGTAAAATATTTCTAATGCTTGTACAAAAATATAGGGATAGAAATATTCATGAAGTACCACTTGCCTTGGTAATGGGGGGAGTAGCACTCTTCACAATCACAATCACTAGCACCAAAATCTACACAAAATGGTAGCACAAAATTACACACAATTCATATACTAGGGCATCCCGCAAAACCACTACTAGAAAATCGCGTTGTTTTTCTGCATTGCATCATCATGACCGCATGCTCATGTCATCATGCCGCATTGCATTTGAGCATCGTCATCATCTTGCATTTGTTTGCATAAAACTATTTTCGGAAAAACCGGTTCCTGTTTTCTAAACGCCCTGTCTTTATTCAAACGCAAACCCGGGTCTCCGGATTATTTTGTTTTGGCCGCTGTCGGTTTGCAAACGGCCCGTTTAAAACAAATAAAATATTATATTATTTTAGTGGGGCAGTCGAACGGGCCAATTGACCCGAACGACCACCCCCGAACTAAAATCGGTCCACCTAACCCGCCCTTCTAAATCCTACAGCTACCAATCTACCTACCCACACCCAGCCTCCACCTCACCCCGGCCAACCCCGTCGCGCCACCTCACCTCTCCTCTTCCCCCCACCCAATCAGATGTTGCCACTTGGCCTCCCTCTCTCTCTCACCCCCCACTTCCCTGCACCACACCCCACACACCCAGGGCCACACACGCACCCACCGCACCGATCCCCACCCCTCTGCCCCGCTGACCCCACGCCTGGCCCACCCCCTGGCGCGCCCCACCTCCCTCCTCCTCCCCGCACGCGACTACCCTCCTGGAATCTTCCCCGCTCCTCCCTCAACCTCCCACGCGCCCGACCCCCACCTCCCTCACCGCCCCTCGTCCGGATCCTCGCCCCTCGCCGGCGCCGGCCGCAGCTCCCGGCTCCGCAGCCCCCCAGGCCCCGCCGCCTCCACCACATCCTCCACCGCCAGCTCGCCGCCCCACCAGCAGCCTCCCTCCAACCGCCCCGGCCCGCCGCTCGCTCCCCGCCGCCGCGCCTCGCACGCCCGCCGCCACGCTCCCCGACCCCCGCTCCTCCGTCGGCCCCCCCCCCTCCGCCGCCAGGGCTCGCGGCCGCGCTCGCCTCCAGCTCTCCATCGCCGCCCGCGTCTCCCCCTCGCCGTGCGCCTCGCCGGACCGCCGCTTCCAGCGCGTCACCGCCGACCCGCGGACCTCCCCCTCGCCGCGCCGCTGCGCCTCCTCTCCGCCGGCGTCGCCCGCGCGCCCCGCTTCCGCGCCCTCCGCTCGCCCCGCCCTGCACCCTTTCCGGCCGCGCGCCGCCCGTCTGCGACAGCCGTCCGCCTTCTGCCACCCGCCGTCGCCGAGGCCACGGCCACGCCTCCCCGTCGCCCTGGTCCCGTCGCCGCCTTTGGCCGTGCAGCGGCCGTTGTCCAGCGGCCTCGCCCGTGTCCTCTGCGCGTCTGCCTCGTCTCGCGAGCCCGAACCCCATCGGCCTCGCGCCGACCGCTCGTCGGTGTGCCTCGTCCATGTACCCTCCTGCAAGTGTGTCTTCCGTCCGGACGATAGTTGTTGCCTAATGTTGTGACCGTGTTGTGTTTTGGGTATAGTGGTGCACTAACGATGTATGTGGCGGGGTGAAGTGAAGATGACCTGGTTGTGCTGCCACGAATCAAGACCTTCCCGAAAAAGTGAACGAGATGTTGGACAGGCGCATCGATGTCGTCGACAAGATCTTCGATGACCACCGGATTGGATTCAAGCTCTCCATCGTCGACAAAATCGTCCTCAAGGATCCGAAGACCCCAACTCCGAAACCCCGAAGGCCGATCCGATGCCGATCCAAGTTCTTCCTCTCGGACGCCAAGGGGCCGAACCCGAAGACCATGGAATCGCCAAGATCTACTGACGCCCGGCGCCCGAAGCCGAGGACCCCGACAAGAACCCCCGCACGGACACACCGAGTTCTCCATCGAGGAAACCAAGGCCGCCGAGTGCTTCACCCCGGGCACCGAGACCCTGGACGACAAGTTCTCCTTCCCGGACGCCGAGCTCGCCGAGAACCCGGATGCGACAAGACCTCCCTCTATTATCCGAGAACGTTTCCGTCGAACCCGGGACCCTGAGACCGAACCCCGAACCCCGGAACCCCCAAGATCGTCGAGACCCCTAGTGTGTGAACCCCTTCCCGAAAACCCTATTTTATAATATAATAACCTTGTCGCATATTAAAATTGTCATTCATCTCGCATGCATATCATTGGTTTGGGGGCCTTATGCCGATTCACCTCATAATTAAATATGGGGCCCATATGCGGGCAAATCTAGCCTTATATTGGCCTCATTTAAATTTGTGTAGCGAACCCGGTGCTATCTTCTGCCATGTTAAAACAACATATAAATTGCGGGGTAGTTAAATAACTTGAACCGTTTAGTTAATTTTCGGGACCCCGGTTCCGCTTAAT
Organism: Avena atlantica; assembly: GCA_910589765.1. Lineage (NCBI taxonomy): Eukaryota > Viridiplantae > Streptophyta > Magnoliopsida > Poales > Poaceae > Avena > Avena atlantica. The sequence continues at coordinate 32,041,207 of OU342736.1, forward strand.
ATGACCTAATTGCATTGCACCTTTGCCATGCCATGCATCATACATGCATCATGCCGATCTTCTGCCGTTGTATTAAATATTGCATCCGGTGTTTCTTCTAGTGTTTTGCTTCTTCGCGGATAAGGCCGTTGAGTTGATGTGAGCTTCGCCCCGATCTTCGGTTGAACCTTCGACAATGTTTTCAGGCGAGCATCTCCCCCTTTCTACCTATCTTACTTTTATAGTATTTATTCCCTCCTGTTGATCTATTGCTATCTGTGTTGCGTTGCTCTAGTTTCGTACCCGTGATATCCCTTGCAGCCCTATATTGCCATGGCCACCTCCTATTACCTGTTGTTTGGTAGATAGCTGGACTTGCGCGTCGTAGTCGCTTGCTCAAGTGCTGTTGCGTGTCGTCAAGTGGCACAGTTGTTGATGTATTGCCGCATGTTGATGTTGGAAATGATCTTGGCTTTACTTATTATGCACTTTAATTCATGTTTAACAACTAAAATTGAAGTAAGTAAGCAGAGGCATCGGTGGGTGATAGATAATATTTGGTTTCCGAACGCCCACTTGTGTCCCGTAGGACCCCGAGTAATTGATACCTGTTCCTTGATTTATCGCGCTATCCACATATGGGGAATTATGGGCCCCCCTTAGCCAGAGCTTGATTCCGTCTTATTTCTTGGGGCCACAAACTAGTTTGAGGTTTTATTTACGATCCTGTACTTATGCCATGCTTTACTGCTTTAATTAAATTGTGCGACAGATAGCACCTGTACTGTTTAGGATCGGGACACGATTCCGCGGTGTCGACAAGCCCAGTTCTGGGTTCCCAGTCGTTCACAGCCGTCTACCCAAACCTTGAGTCCGTCTCGGAGCTTGCTTACTTCGTTGCGGTTCTACTCAATGGGGTGGCCCCCTGAAATAATTCTGAATCCTGTGATTGCTTTGTCGTGAAGACCTCGTTGGGTTTTGATTTGGTTTTTCCGAGGTTGATCGTGTGTGTGTTGCTATTTGTGCAGCCCGGCCAGGTTAAAACTTTCTGAAAGCCGTGTCCGCGGTTATGGACGACTTGGAGCACAGTATCTTGATCATAGACAACTATAACTAAAGTTTACTGTTATAAATTGACTTGTATCTGATATGACTAGTAATCAGCTTCAACTACAACGGAATGGCTAACTAAAACTGCCAACAATTGCTTGCTTGTGTGGTCGCTTGCGACCATGGTATCTGACTAGTAAATATTGCAACTACAACGGAATGGCTAAATAAAAGTACCAACAACTGCTGGGTTTTCGGGATATCTCATGCTATTTGTATCTGATTAGTAAGTGCCGCAACTACAACGGAATGGTTAATTAAAAGTGCCCACTGCTTAATTTATCAGGATGATTATCTAAACCTGACTAGTAAAGTGTCGCAACTATAACTAAATAAGTAAAACTGCCAACTGTGTGAGTTCCTCGGTTGACCTCCTCGTTTGGTCTCGAGGGGGAAACACCAGGATGGGTTTGAATGGTGGTAGTATCAGGATGGTTCCGAATAGGTCTTTCTTACCCCTCTCTGATTGCCGCCAGTTGTATCGAGTCTCTATAGGGTGTTCAGTGCATGCTGCCGCTACCGCTTCAGTCCACCATACCTATGTAGGCGAGGACCGCCGAATTCTAGTCTCGCCATGTACTGGCCTCAGTACTGACGCTCCTCTTTTTCCTTTGCCCTTTGTCGGCACCCCTTTTGTTTAAGCAGGTTTTGAGCTCGACGCCGTTAGCAGGGTTACCCTTCCGGCTTGGCCTGGGCAGGGTTATGGACGCCATTGGTTATTCTTCAGGGCTCTTAGCCCCATTTGCATCTTGTCCGTAGACGGACGCTCCATCGTTTTCGAGGTGATTTGGATCTTTGTACCGTATATCTGTATTCTTGACTCTTTGAGTCGCTGTTCTATATATCCGTTCTGTGGGTCCCATCGAGGACTATTGTGTAATGTTATTACTTCGTTTTCCACCCGCACGAAAGTGCCTGGTGGGCACCTTTGAATCGTTTCTATGCGGGTTTGGCGGGTTTCGCTAAAACTTGCATAGGGTCGATTCTGAGGGTGTTACAGAGTGGTATCAGAGCTCAGCAGTTACGATACCCCACAAGTCCAGCCTGTAGGATAACCTAGCTAACGGCCGAAGTAGAGTGTCAAAACTATTTTGAAAATCGGTTGGATAGTTCTGATTAGGTCTGCTTTTACTCCTTACCCCTCTGCTATTCTCCTCTTACCTCTACGTGTTTTGAATCCGCTCTCGTCTTCTCTTCGAGTCCAGGACTTCTCGTGGTTGGGTTTTCCGTCGTATCTTTAGGGTTTCGCTTCCTCCTTTGGTGACGGTGTTCTACCATCCGGTGTTCATGCTGCTTGAGGAATCCGTCTGTTGTGGTACCATTTTTTGTTCCTTGTTTGTGCTTCCGGTGTTTTCCGACACGACGACATCATCTACGCCAGATCCGATGCAGAGTCTGCATCACTCCTTTATTTCCGAACCTCGCTTGTCGAGATCTTCAGTCTGATTCCGAGAATGGTTGCACTCTTTCTACTGATTGTGCAGAGTAATAGTTTGGGTGCGTGATGGATTGGCCCCCATGCCGACTACCCCTTCTATTCGCTTTTGTACATTGAAGTGGATGAGAATGCATCGGTTCCGTTTTCCCATCGAAGTTAGGGGTGGCTTTATTTGTTGATACCTCTACCTTCGACCTTTTGTTTCCGGAGTGTTCCCTCGACGATCACGGACAACGACCTCTTGTTAGTGGTGTCGTGAGGATCTACACGAAGCGAGAAGACGCAGTTCGCCGACCTTCCTTCTGGTACCATGAGGCGGATCTCGAGGGCGAGATCCCTTGTTAGTGGTGTCGAATTGTGGCATCCCGCAAAACCACTACTAGAAAATCGCGTTGTTTTTGTGCATTGCATCATCATGACCGCATGCTCATGTCATCATGCCGCATTGCATTTGAGCATCGTCATCATCTTGCATTTGTTTGCATAAAACTATTTTCGGAAAAACCGGTTCCTGTTTTCTAAACGCCCCGTCTTTATTGAAACGCAAACCCGGGTCTCCGGATTATTTTGTTTTGGCCGCTGTCGGTTTGCAAACGGCCCATTTAAAACAAATAAAATATTATATTATTTTAGTGGGGCAGTCGAACGGGCCAATCGACCCGAACGACCACCCCCGAACTAAAATCGGTCCACCTAACCCGCCCTTCTAAATCCTACAGCTACCAATCTACCTACCCACACCCAGCCTCCACCTCACCCCGGCCAACCCCGTCGCGCCACCTCACCTCTCCTCTTCCCCCCACCCAATCAGATGTTGCCACTTGGCCTCCCTCTCTCTCTCACCCCCCACTTCCCTGCACCACACCCCACACACCCAGGGCCACACACGCACCCACTGCACCGATCCCCACCCCTCTGCCCCGCTGACCCCACGCCTGGCCCACCCCCTGGCGCGCCCCACCTCCCTCCTCCTCCCCGCACGCGACCACCCACCTGGAATCTTCCCCGCTCCTCCCTCAACCTCCCACGCGCCCGACCCCCACCTCCCTCACCGCCCCTTGTCCGGATCCTCGCCCCTCGCCGGCGCCGGCCGCAGCTCCCGGCTCCGCCGCCCCCCAGGCCCCGCCGCCTCCACCACATCCTCCACCGCCAGCTCGCCGCCCCACCAGCAGCCTCCCTCCAACCGCCCCGGCCCGCCGCTCGCTCCCCGCCGCCGCGCCTCGCACGCCCGCCGCCACGCTCCCCGACCCCCGCTCCTCCGTCGCCCCCCCCTCCGCCGCCAGGGCTCGCGGCCGCGCTCGCCTCCAGCTCTCCATCGCCGCCTGCGTCTCCCCCTCGCCGTGCGCCTCGCCGGACCGCCGCTTCCAGCGCGTCACCGCCGACCCGCGGACCTCCCCCTCGCCGCGCCGCTGCGCCTCCTCTCCGCCGGCGTCGCCCGCGCGCCCCGCTTCCGCGCCCTCCGCTCGCCCCGCCCTGCACCCTCTCCGGCCGCGCGCCGCCCGTCTGCGCCAGCCGTCCGCCTTCTGCCGCCCGCCGTCGCCGAGGCCACGGCCACGCCTCCCCGTCGCCCTGGTCCCGTCGCCGCCTTTGGCCGTGCAGCGGCCGTTGTCCAGCGGCCTCGCCCGTGTCCTCTGCGCGCCTGCCTCGTCTCGCGAGCCCGAACCCCATCGGCCTCGCGCCGACCGCTCGTCGGTGTCCCTCGCCCATGTACCCTCCTGCAAGTGTGTCTTCCGTCCGGACGATAGTTGTTGCCTAATGTTGTGACCGTGTTGTGTTTTGGGTATAGTGGTGCACTAACGATGTATGTGGCGGGGTGAAGTGAAGATGACCTGGTTGTGCTGCCACGAATCAAGACCTTCCCGAAAAAGTGAACGAGATGTTGGACAGGCGCATCGATGTCGTCGACAAGATCTTCGATGACCACCGGATTGGATTCAAGCTCTCCATCGTCGACAAAATCGTCCTCAAGGATCCGAAGACCCCAACTCCGAAACCCCGAAGGCCGATCCGATGCCGATCCAAGTTCTTCCTCTCGGACGCCAAGGGGCCGAACCCGAAGACCATGGAATCGCCAAGATCTACTGACGCCCGGCGCCCGAAGCCGAGGACCCCGACAAGAACCCCGACACGGACACACCGAGTTCTCCATCGAGGAAACCAAGGCCGCCGAGTGCTTCACCCCGGGCACCGAGACCCTGGACGACAAGTTCTCCTTCCCGGACGCCGAGCTCGCCGAGAACCCAGATGCGACAAGACCTCCCTCTATTATCCGAGAACGTTTCCGTCGAACCCGGGACCCTGAGACCGAACCCCGAACCCCGGAACCCCCAAGATCGTCGAGACCCCTAGTGTGTGAACCCCTTCCCGAAAACCCTATTTTATAATATAATAACCTTGTCGCATATTAAAATTGTCATTCATCTCGCATGCATATCATTGGTTTGGGGGCCTTATGCCGATTCACCTCATAATTAAATATGGGGCCCATATGCGGGCAAATCTAGCCTTATATTGGCCTCATTTAAATTTGTGTAGCGAACCCGGTGCTATCTTCTGCCATGTTAAAACAACATATAAATTGCGGGGTAGTTAAATAACTTGAACCGTTTAGTTAATTGTCGGGACCCCGGTTCCGCTTAATATGACCTAATTTTATTGCACCTTTGCCATGCCATGCATCATACATGCATCATGCTGATCTTCTGCCGTTGTATTAAATATTGCATCCGGTGTTTCTTCTAGTGTTTTGCTTCTTCGCGGATAAGGCCGTTGAGTTGATGTGAGCTTCGCCCTGATCTTCGGTTGAACCTTCAACAATGTTTTCAGGCGAGCATCTCCCCCTTTCTACCTATCTTACTTTTATAGTATTTATTCCCTCCTGTTGATCTATTGCTATCTGTGTTGCGTTGCTCTAGTTTCGTACCCGTGATATCCCTTGCAGCCCTATATTGCCATGGCCACCTCCTATTACCTGTTGTTTGGTAGATAGCTGGACTTGCGCGTCGTAGTCGCTTGCTCAAGTGCTGTTGCGTGTCGTCAAGTGCCACAGTTGTTGATGTATTGCCGCATGTTGATGTTGGATATGATCTTGCTTTACTTATTATGCTCTTTAATTCCTGTTTAACAACTAAAATTGAAGTAAGTAAGCAGAGGCATCGGTGGGTGATAGATAATATTTGGTTTCCGAACGCCCACTTGTGTCCCGTAGGACCCCGAGTACTTGATACCTGTTCCTTGATTTATCGCGCTATCCACATATGGGGAATTATGGGCCCCCCTTAGCCAGAGCTTGATTCCGTCTTATTTCTTGGGGCCACAAACTAGTTTGAGGTTTTATTTACGATCCTGTACTTATGCCATGCTTTACTGCTTTAATTAAATTGTGCGACAGATAGCACATGTACTGTTTATGATCGGGACACGATTCCGCGGTGTCGACAAGCCCAGTTTTGGGTTCCCAGTCGTTCACAGCCGTCTACCCAAACCTTGAGTCCGTCTCGGAGCTTGCTTACTTCGTTGCGGTTCTACTCAATGGGGTGGCCCCCTAAAATAATTCTGAATCCTGTGATTGCTTTGTCGTGAAGACCTCGTTGGGTTTTGATTTGGTTTTTCCGAGGTTGAGCGTGTGTGTGTTGCTATTTGTGCACCCCGGCCGGGTTAAAACTTTCTGAAAGCCGTGTCCGCGGTTATGGACGACTTGGAGCACAGTATCTCGATCATAGACAACTATAACTAAAGTTTACTGTTATAAATTGACTTGTATCTGATATGACTAGTAATCAGCTTCAACTACAACGGAATGGCTAACTAAAACTGCCAACAATTGCTTGCTTGTGTGGTCGCTTGCGACCATGGTATCTGACTAGTAAATATTGCAACTACAACGGAATGGCTAAATAAAAGTACCAACAACTGCTGGGTTTTCGGGATATCTCATGCTATTTGTATCTGATTAGTAAGTGCCGCAACTACAACGGAATGGTTAATTAAAAGTGCCCACTGCTTAATTTATCAGGATGATTATCTAAACCTGACTAGTAAAGTGTCGCAACTATAACTAAATAAGTAAAACTGCCAACTGTGTGAGTTCCTCGGTTGACCTCCTCGTTTGGTCTCGAGGGGGAAACACCAGGATGGGTTTGAATGGTGGTAGTATCCAGGATGGTTCCGAATAGGTCTTTCTTACCCCTCTCTGATTGCCGCCAGTTGTATCGAGTCTCTATAGGGTGTTCAGTGCATGCTGCCGCTGCCGATTCAGTCCACCATACCTATGTAGGCGAGGACCGCCGAATTCTAGTCTCGCCGTGTACTGGCCTCAGTACTGACGCTCCTCTTTTTCCTTTGCCCTTTGTCGGCACCCCTTTTGTTTAAGCAGGTTTTGAGTTCGACGCCGTTAGCAGGGTTACCCTTCCGGCTTGGACTGGGCAGGGTTATGGACGCCATTGGTTATTCTTCAGGGCTCTTAGCCCCATTTGCATCTTGTCCGTAGACGGACGCTCCATCGTTTTCGAGGTGATTTGGATCTTTGTACCGTATATCTGTATTCTTGACTCTTTGAGTCACTGTTATATATATCCGTTCTGTGGGTCCCATCGAGGACTGTTGTGTAATGTTATTACTTCGTTTTCCACCCGCACGAAAGTTCCTGGTGGGCACCTTTGAATCGTTTCTATGCGGGTTTGGCGGGTTTCGCTAAAACTTGCATAGGGTCGATTCTGAGGGTGTTACATATACAAACATAAATATATGCATGCATGCATAATGCTAAGTGATGATTTTAAAAACTCCACCAAGCAAGTGCATAGTACTGAACCATAAACAAGTCAAAATCTTGCCAATCCAAGTTTATTTTACACTAAAACAATTTTCTACACAATTTCTATACTCAAAATAGTCCTAAACAAGTTTCTGCAAAAGAAACCATTTTAACAGAACCTAAACTTTAAACACATTGCATAAACAGAAAGGGCTTGTCTCCCTGATTCCAACGGTATAAAGTTTGCAAAAATCTAACGTGGGATTCAAAAGTTATAGCCTATTCAAATTCGAATCCAAATCTGTTTTAAATTCTGTTTTAAACTCAAACCCTAGCCACGCGTCTTAATTCTATTGGTTGATACCGTTTCGCTCAGGATCACCCTCCCGCGCCGTCGGATCTACTTAAAGCACACGGCTCAGATCTACCCATAACGATTCGTTAAGTGATCTAATCCTATACGCTGGATCCAGATCTGACGGCTCTGGATCAAACTACCAAAGCGGGGCGGCGCTGGCGGCGGCTACTGGCGGCGGCGAGCTCTGTCTGCGGCGGCGCGGCGCTACAGGTCGTCCAGAGAAGCAGGAGGATGCTCACCAGGTTCGCAGCGTCGAGGATAAGCTCAACTTGGCAGCGGCTTAACGAGGGGCGCACGGGCACGGTCGCTGGGGCTCGTCGGAGTTGCGGGCGGCGTCTGTCGCTTGCTGTCGAGGTCGCTGTCGAGGCTCCGTGTCGTCCTAGCACAAGGCAGAGGTTTTAGAAGATGCGCAAGTGACTAGCGAACAAGTTGGTATCAAAGGGAAGGCGAGGGGCGCTCAGTTCTTACCGCTATTGCTCGCCGGAGTCGAGCGGCGGCGCTGGTGGTTGCGGGCGTGAACGGAAACGATGACCTGGGTCACAAGCAAGCAAACCAGAGGCGTTAGCAGATGCACTAGATCATTCTGGTTGCAGTGGTTTGAACGAGAGGCGACGGGGCGGTCTGAGCTTACCGTGGTTCGTCGCTGGAGCGTGTCTGTCTGCGGCGGCGCAAGTGCGATTGTGGGCAGCCTGGTGGCGATGTGGAGGCGCTGAGCGAGGGGAAATGACCGCGGTGCAAAGGGGGTTATGTAGGCAAGAGGGGAGGGGCGATTAAGCGCGGAATCAAGGGCAATTAAGCGAGGAATCAATCGCGGCAGTGATGGGCGGAGGAAACGGCCGGCGACGTGGTCGGGCGCGATTTGGGGAAGACGAGGGTGACGTGGACGGGGCCCGCTTGTCAGCGAAATAAGCAAAAAGGGAGTGGGGTCTGGGTGTCAGTGGCTCTGCGGGTGCGTTGGCGCGTGCGAGAGAGAGAGGGAGGCCGGGTGGGCTAGCTGGGCCGGTTGTGCTGTTGGGCTAGATTAGGAGCGCCTGGCCCTTTTCTTTTCTTTAATCTTTTTCTTTTTCCAGAATGAATTTCAGGAATGGTTTTCAAATGAATTCAAATTCCATTTGAATTCAAATCTATTTGGGATTTTTGCAGTGTGCAACAGTCTCAATTCTAGGTATAAAACCATGGGGTCACTTTGAAAAGGCTTGGTTATTTTTGGAGAAACAAAATAACAGGGACTTTGCACTTGATTTGCAAATGTTTGAAAAATGGTTTTTGAAACCATTTCCATTTTGTAAAGTTTGGTTCAAATTCCACATTCAATCCATTCAACAAGGGAGATAAACAATATAGGTTTAAAACATTCAAACTCTCAAATGGGGATGGCCATTTGATAAAAGTTTGTTCACATAAAATGATAGCACTATGTGCTTCTGTTTTCTGAAATGAGTTTTGAAATTGATCTCAATTCTATATGCATGCATGAATGATATGAAATCTTTGAAATCATGATTTTAGGGATGTTACAAATCTAACCCCCTTAAGGTGAATCTCGCCCTCGAGATTCGGATTGGCTAGCAAATAGGTGAGGGTGGCCCTTCCGAAGATCATCTTCTCTTTCCCATGTTGCTTCCTCTTCGGAATGATGATTCCACTGCACTTTGCAAAACTTGATAGTCTTTGTCCTTGTGACTCTTTCTGCAGTCTCAAGAATTTTGATAGGTTTCTCTTCATAAGTGAGATCACTTTCTAGTTGAACTTCCTCCAAAGGTATAGTATCCTTCAAAGAAGTTTCCTCCATTTCTGGGTGACATTTCTTAAGCTGACTCACATGAAACACATTATGGACAGCTGATAGAGATTCTGGCAATTCAATTTCATAGGCAACTTCTCCTTTGCGACTCATGATCTTGAATGGCCCAACATATCTTGGTGCCAATTTTCCTTTGACTCCGAATCTTTTCACTCCGCGAAGTGGTGACACTCTAAGATAGGCTCTATCACCCACTTCGTAGGTGACTTCTCTACGTTTAGGATCCGCGTAGCTTTTCTGTCGAGACTGTGCTATCTTTAACCTGTCCTTAACCAATTTGACCTTCTCTTCGGCTTCTTTGATAAGATCTGGCCTGAATAAACTTCTTTCTCCCACACCATTCCATAACAATGGGGTGGTACACTTTCTTCCCTAGAGAAACTCAAACGGTGCCATCTCAATGCTGGCTTGATAGCTATTGTTATAAGAAAATTCTGCGTAAGGCAGACTTTCATCCCAACTGGCTCCATAGTCTAAGGCACATGCTCTCAACATGTCTTCAAGGATTTGATTTGTTCTTTCTGTTTGTCCATCTGTTTAAGGATGGAAAGCGGTACTGAATTCCAACCTCGTTCCCAATGACTCATGTAGCTGTCTCCAAAAATGGGAAGTGAATTGAGTTCCCCTATCAGACACAATACTCTTGGGCACTCCATGTAGACATACAATTCTACTCATGTAGATTTTGGCTAGCTTAGCACTTGTATAAGTTGTCTTCATGGGTATGAAATGAGCCACTTTAGTTAGGCGATCCACTACTACCCATATTGAATCATATCCTGACCTGGTCCTTGGTAGTCCGGTAATGAAATCCATTCCAATTTTGTCCCACTTCCAATCAGGAATAGGTAGTGGTTGAAGCAAACCTGCTGGTTTCTGATGCTCCTCTTTCACTCTACTACACACATCACACAAAGCAATATGTTCGGCGATGTCTCTCTTGATATTATTCCACCAAAATCTTTCTTTCATGTCCATGTACATTTTGGTGTTACCCGGGTGAATAGAATATGGAGAGTTATGTTCTTCCTGCAAAATCAGTTTCCGTAACTCCGGATCTTGTGGAACACAGATACGTTTCCCATGCCATAAAGTACCTTGTTCGTCTTCATGGAAACTTTTAGCTTTCCCTTGGCCAATCTTTTCCTTAATCTCTTCAATTTCCTTATCAGTCTTTTGGGCTTCTCTGATCTTGTCCAACAAAGTGGGTTGAACATCTAATGACATGAGATGTCCTTCAGGTACAATCTCCAACCTGAGTTTTCTGAATTGGGTACACAAATCATCCGGCAATTCTCCTTTGGTAAGGCCATTCACAAATACCTTACGACTTAGAGCATCTGCTACAACATTTGCTTTACCGGGGTGGTATTGCAAACTTAAGTCATAGTCTTTGATAAGTTCTAGCCATCTTCTTTGTCTCATATTGATTTCCTTCTGGGTGAAGATATACTTCAAACTTTTGTGATCAGTGAACACTTCACAACGCTTTCCCAAAAGATAATGCCTCCATGTTTTGAGTGCATGGACGACATAGGCTAACTCTAAATCATGAGTGGGATAGTTCACCTCATGAGTTTTGAGTTGTCTCGAGGCATAGGCCACAACTTTACCGTCTTGCATAAGTACTGCACCCAAACCTTGATGAGATGCATCACAATATACTTGGAAATCCTTTTCCAAGTCTGGCAGACACAAGACTGGTGCTGTCACAAGTCTCTTATTCAACTCCTGAAAGCTGACTTCACAACCTTCAGACCAAACAAACTTCTTGTCTTTCTTTAACAATTCAGTCATGGGCTTAGCTACCTTAGAGAAATTCTCAATAAACCTTCTATAGTAACCTGCTAAGCCAAGGAAACTACGAACTTCTTTCACGGACTTGGGAGATTCCCATTCAGTCACAGCTGAAACTTTAGCAGGATCAACTGCTACACCATCCTTTGTCATAACATGACCAAGAAAACCAACTTCCTCTAACCAGAACTCACACTTGCTGAATTTGGCATAAAGTTTATGCTCCCTTAATTTCTCAAGTATCAAACGCAAGTGTCCTTCATGTTCTTCTTTGCTCTTGGAGTAGACTAAGATGTCATCGATGAAAACGACAACAAACTTGTCAAGGAATTCCATGAACACTTTGTTCATCATATTCATGAAGTATGCTGGAGCATTTGTCAAGCCAAAAGGCATTACGGTATACTCATACAATCCATACCTTGTGGTGAATGTTGTTTTAGGTATGTCTTGTTCTCTTATCTTGAGTTGAAAATAGCCTGACCTTAGATCAATCTTTGAGAACACACATGCTCCTTCAAGCTGATCAAATAAGTCATTGATTCTAGGCAAAGGATATTTGTTCTTGATAGTTACCTCGTTGAGTGAACGGTAATCTATGCATAACCTTTGACTTCTGTCTTTCTTCTCCACAAATAAGACTGAGGCTCCCCAAGATGAAGAACTTGGTTGAATAAATCCTTTATGCAACTGTTCTCCAAGTTGCTTCTTGAGCTCTTTCAGTTCATCAACTGACATTTTATACGGTCTCTTTGCTATTGGTCCAGACCCTGGTAACAAATCTATCAGAAACTCCACATCTCTATCTGGTGGCATTCCCGGCAATTCTTCCGGAAACACATCCGGATACTCACTTACAATTGGTACACTGTCCATGCTAACCCCCTTAAGGGAATTTAGCTTACTTCCTTTAGATTCAAAGTTGGACTTGAACTTAATCCGTTTTCTTTCCGGGCTTGTTAGTGCAACAGTACGATTAGCACAATCTAGTACTCCTTCATACTTAGCCATCCAATCCATTCCCAATATTACGTCCAATCCTTGGGAATCTAGGATTATCAGACTCACCGGAAACTTATGTTTTCCAAATTTTATTACTAGATCCCGGCATCCAAGACTTACTATCATTTCTCCACCCGGAGAACTAACTTTTATTGGACACCCAATGTTTTCAGTTGGAAACCCATTTCTATCAACAAATGCTTTTGATATGAATGAATGCGATGCTCTAGTATCAAAAAGAACAAATGCTGGAATAGAATTGAGTCTGAACTTACCAGCAACAGCATCAGGTTACTCATAGACTTCCTCCACATTGATGTGGTTCACCTGACCTTTCTGAAAAGGATTGGGCTTGACAGGTCCTTCAACTTTCTTTTCGGGGCACTCATTTGCATAGTGTCCCATCTTCTTGCATTTGAAGCATTCAACCTGACTGATGTCTCTCTTAGCAGGCTGACTTCCACTTCCACTTCCATTACCACTGTGGTGTCTCTTATGTCCACCCTTGTGGTTCTTGTACTTGTCATTGTCATGACTGCGGTGATGCTTGTTGTCATGACGGTTGTGGTTGTGGTGCTTGTTGAATTTCCCATGCTTGTGGGATCCTGAGCTTCCACTGTCATCGTAGTGAGATCGTTTGTGAGACGACCCCGAGCTGTGCTTGTCGGAGTGCTTTCTCTTTCTAGTCTCGACTTGCTTCATTTTGTTCTCCAATATAGCAGCCTTGTCACAGAGCGACTGATAAGTGGGAACATATGCCACAGCCAGTTGCAGATTCAGCTCATCATTCAATCCTTCCAGAAATTTTTCCTTTCCCTTGGCATCCGTGTCAACTTCATCCGGTGCATAACGCGCTAGATTGTTGAACTCTTCAATGTACTCAGCCACGCTGCGGTGACGCTGCTTCAGATTGTGGAACTCTCTCTTTTTCAGGCTCATTATTCCTGATGAGATATGAGCAGTGCGAAAGCCATCCTCAAAGATAGCCCAAGTCACCTCATCTATAGGAGTGGTGATCTGAAAGTTGTCCCACCAAGTGGCGGCTGGCCCTTCCAGCAGATGTGCTGCAAATCTGACATTTTCAGCATCCGTGCAGCCCACGGTTACTAAGTCCTTGTTTAAAGATCGTAGCCAATCATTGGCCACCATGGGATCAGTCGTCCCCGAGAACTTAGCTGGCCTCAATCGCAAAAATCTGGTGAGCATATCAAAGCCCGGAGGGTTGTTGTTGTTATTGTTGTTGTTATTGGGGTTGTTGTTGTTGTTTTGGTTCTGAATGAATGTTGTCATCATCTGCATCAGCTGTGTTTGAGCAGTCATCATTTGTTGCATTTTTGTTGTGATGTTGTTGTTGTTGTTGGGGTTGGGGTTTGCGCGACGGGGAGGCATCTGTGGTTTGTTCAAATAGAGATAAGAATGAGATACCCATAGATGTTTTCATGCACATTACATCACACAAACAAACACATAGCAGGCAACAAAGATATAAAAGTTCAACAACAAAATAACAAGTTCACAAAGTGAAACACACAAGTATCAAGCCATCCACATGTCGGATGGTCCAATAACAAGTTCTCAGATAACAAGTATGATAATAAAAGATAAACGAGTAGTCAAGTCTACTCATCAACATCAATCTCCTCCTCGACAAAGGTAAGACATGCGTTCTCCATCGCAGCCTTGTTCTCCTTAATAGTAGTGGTCAAGGACTCAATCTTGGCCTTGAGAGCCCTCTTCTGGGAACGAAGCCTCTCTATCACCGTCTGCTGCTGCTCTAGCTCGAAGTCCTTGGATTGCAGTTCTTCAGTCATATCCCAGATCTTCTTGTTCCTATCCTGGACACGTTTCTCCTGACTCTTGAACTTCATGTCCTGGGTCTCGAACTTTGCCTCCATTTCCTTGACTATCTCGTCCTGCTGTGCGAAAAGCTTGTCCTTCTCGCGAAGCTGCACCTGGAGCTCGTCATTACTGAGCATGACATTGGTCCTGTCCGTGTCCACGTGCCTAATGAGAGACTCTAAGTCCTGGAGGTACAGACGTATCGGCTCTACGGCCTCCCTTGAGTCGTCCTCGAAGTCGATGGACTCTCCATCCTCATCACGTCTTCCGAAGACGTGAAAGTGGGTGCCTCTAACCTGTCGGGAGTGTCGACCTAGCAGACGTCCTATCAGGTCCTGCATAACTACCTCCATGCCTCTCTCCCTGTCGTCGTGCATAAGCTTGAAGACGATGGCCTCCGTAGTAGGCTCTGTCTGGCGTCCGGGCTGGTTCAACTTGAAGCCCCAGAGGTCCTTCCTCTCGAACTTGGTGAGTGGATGCACCATGATGGTGGGAAGAGGGAGATTGAGCAAAGTGGTAAGTTCAACGATACGAGGACCAAAACGGGTAACAGTGCTGATGGTAATAGGCATCTATTTATAAGATAGAAAAGTTAGAACAACACAATTTAAGATAAAACAAAGACAAACATCACATACATATCCTTGGAAAACAAAATCACACAAGTCATGCATACATGAATCCATTACATCAACCATGGTCCAATCTTATTTAAGGTATCATCTTGGAAAATAAGGTGATAGGTGGTGGTCCAACTAACGAAGTATGTTTACAATCCTATCTCACTGGATCTGTTGGCTAACACAATGTTATCAGCCTATCTTGCTCACATGATTGCATCACTAAGTCTATAATATCTCCTCTTAAGGTTTGGTTGGTGGCTTCCAACTCATGGGTAAGTTCCTTCTCTTTTATCAAGTCTTTTTGGAGGTTGAGCATTCTGCACTTGACTCTTGCACTAAGTTCTTTGATAGTCCTCCAAGCTGCTTCTCTTGCTGACTCAAAGAATGTGGTGTGCACCACTATGTTGGTGTACGTGCAGAATCCTTTTTCTTTGTGGTTGTCTTCCTTGTTTTTATACAAGTGAAGTTGCACCCACCAGTACTCAACTCCTTCATCCATCACTGGAAAGCACTTTGTACACAGCTGCACCATGTATTTCCATTGCCACCATGAGGTCCTTGAGAATTTTAGGAAACTCAGTTTCACACTCCAAGGTCATGGTCATGAGTGGTCCTTTCTTTACGGCTTCGTTGATGGAGTTCATCTACAAATACAGATGAGAAAGAGAAGATTAGAAAAGTTTACGAGAAGAATAGACAAGTGTAGAAGTAGTTAAAAATTTTCCTTAGTGGTTTCTAGTCCTAGGGTCATAATCCTACAGGCAACACAGTGCTCTGATACCATCTGTAAGATCCCTCCTTTGCAAAGGAAAAGGATCCCTGTGATTGCAATGCTAGTCCCAGGATCATTGCTAGCATCCACAGTTTAAGATGAAGTACACAGATACAAAGGTCATTTATTACATCCATTCCAGAGATAAAACATAGTCTTTTACAACTCAAGGCCACAGGCCTAATACAAGAGTTTGGAATAAGTATATAAACATAAGTCTTCATCTTCATGTGCCACAGGCAAGAATGTTGAGTGTAGACTCATGACACCTAATCATCATCGGAGTAACCTGCAACATCACAAGTTACATCCATAGTGGGTCAATACTTTGGAATAGTATTGGCAAGTGATACCTTAGTAAATTTTAAGTGGACTATATTACTATATGCATTTTGTCTAAGTGTAGCTTGGCTTGCTTTGCTCAAAATAGGTTTTTCCTATTAGTTCAAATCACTAAGTTTTTCTTTGTCAAAACTTTTCCCAAGAAACCACCAATAGACATTGGGGTCATTAACCCTTGTTCACCCACAAGTTTTTACTTAGAAGTTGGAGTGATGAGATTCTTGATAGCTTCCATGTCTTGATGCTCTAGTTGTCCATTGCCATGGACTTGGCTAAGTACTTAGATTTTTCCATCTGCAGAGGTTGTGCACTTTCCCCACCAGACTTGGTTTCCCAAGACAGGACCTTTCAGAAGCCTTTCCTTAGACCAAATGGACGCGCTCCAACCTATCATTCCCACTACCACCAACTGTCCAAATGGCTAAGTTCAAGAAACTCATGTGATCCAGGCAGAGCCCATATTGCCAAGTGGCTGCATTATAAGCTTCTCAACACTTGGCCTCTAAAATCCCCTTGTGCCTGGGTGGCATACCACAAGTGAGATACAAAAGGTAAACCATTTCCATGGGCCTTGTGTAACCACTCAACCAAAAACCACCATTCAAGTCCCATTCCACCCAGGAGATTCATTGACTTAGTTGTTTTATTAAGAAAACATAAGTCCAAAGACTTATAAATATTTTCATCATAGCATGTATATACTTTACCACCCTTGTTTGCTACTAGCTAGACTAAGCATGGCATAGTAACTTAACTTAGGAATTTCCTAGCATATAACTACTTAGGATTTCCCAACATGGCATTTGGCAAAATAGTAACATGCAAAACTTAGTAAAATATTTCTAATGCTTGTACAAAAATATAGGGATAGAAATATTCATGAAGTACCACTTGCCTTGGTAATGGGGGGAGTAGCACTCTTCACAATCACAATCACTAGCACCAAAATCTACACAAAATGGTAGCACAAAATTACACACAATTCATATACAAACATAAATATATGCATGCATGCATAATGCTAAGTGATGATTTTAAAAACTCCACCAAGCAAGTGCATAGTACTGAACCATAAACAAGTCAAAATCTTGCCAATCCAAGTTTATTTTACACTAAAACAATTTTCTACACAATTTCTATACTCAAAATAGTCCTAAACAAGTTTCTGCAAAAGAAACCATTTTAACAGAACCTAAACTTTAAACACATTGCATAAACAGAAAGGGTTTGTCTCCCTGCTTCCAACGGTATAAAGTTTGCAAAAATCTAACGTGGGATTCAAAAGTTATAGCCTATTCAAATTCGAATCCAAATCTGTTTTAAATTCTGTTTTAAACTCAAACCCTAGCCACGCGTCTTAATTCTATTGGTTGATACCGTTTCTCTCAGGATCACCCTCCCACGCCGTCGGATCTACTTAAAGCACACGGCTCAGATCTACCCATAACGATTCGTTAAGTGATCTAATCCTATACGCTGGATCCAGATCTGACGGCTCTGGATCAAACTACCAAAGCGGGGCGGCGCTGGCGGCGGCTACTGGCAGCGGCGAGCTCTGTCTGCGGCGGCGCGGCGCTACAGGTCGTCCGGAGAAGCAGGAGGATGCTCACCAGGTTCGCAGCGTCGAGGATAAGCTCAACTTGGCAGCGGCTTAACGAGGGGCGCACGGGCACGGTCGCTGGGGCTCGTCGGAGTTGCGGGCGGCGTCTGTCGCTTGCTGTCGAGGTCGCTGTCGAGGCTCCGTGTCGTCCTAGCACAAGGCAGAGGTTTTAGAAGATGCGCAAGTGACTAGCGAACAAGTTGGTATCAAAGGGAAGGCGAGGGGCGCTCAGTTCTTACCGCTATTGCTCGCCGGAGTCGAGCGGCGGCGCTGGTGGTTGCGGGCGTGAACGGAAACGATGACCTGGGTCACGAGAAAGCAAACCAGAGGCGTTAGCAGATGCACAAGATCATGCTGGTTGCAGTGGTTTGAACGAGAGGCGACGGGGCGGTCTAAGCTGAACGTGATTCGTCGCTGGAGCGTGTCTGTCTGCGGCGGCGCAAGTGCGATTGTGGGCAGCCTGGTGGCGATGTGGAGGCGCTGAGCGAGGGGAAATGACCGCGGTGCAAAGGGGGTTATGTAGGCGAGAGGGGAGGGGCGATTAAGCGCGGAATCAAGGGCAATTAAGTGAGGAATCAATCGCGGAAGTGATGGGCGGAGGAAACGGCCAGCGACGTGGTCGGGCGCGATTTGGGGAAGACGAGGGTGACGTGGACGGGGCCCGCTTATCAGCAAAATAAGCAAAAGGGAGTGGGGTCTGGGTGTCAGTGGCTCTGCGGATGCGTTGGCGCGTGTGTGAGAGAGAGAGAGGGAGGCCGGGTGGGCTAGCTGGGCCGGTTGTGCTGTTGGGCTAGATTAGGAGCGCCTGTCCCTTTTCTTTTCTTTAATCTTTTTCTTTTTCCAGAATGAATTTCAGGAATGGTTTTCAAATGAATTCAAATTCCATTTGAATTCAAATTTATTTGGGATTTTTGCAGTGTGCAACAGTCACAATTCTAGGTATAAAACCATGGGGTCACTTTGAAAAGGCTTGGTTATTTTTGGAGAAACAAAATAACAGGGACTTTGCACTTGATTTGCAAATGTTTGAAAAATGGTTTTTGAAACCATTTCCATTTTGTAAAGTTTGGTTCAAATTCCACACTCAATCCATTCAACAAGGGAGATAAACAATCTAGGTTTGAAACATTCAAACTCTCAAATGGGGATGGCCATTTGATAAAAGTTTGTTCACATAAAATGATAGCACTATGTGCTTCTGTTTTCTGAAAGGAGTTTTGAAATTGATCTCAATTCTATATGCATGCATGAATGATATGAAATCTTTGAAATCATGATTTTAGGGATGTTACATAAAGGCTTTTCCATTTTAATAAAACACTAAAACTTATTAATTTATTTTAAATAAGTTTTCCAAGTATTCTATATTTTCAAATAAAACCTACTGATTTGGTTTTGATAATATTTAGATTTCAAATTGAGATTTTAAATAAAACAAATCCTATTTTAATGATTAAGGTCTATTTTATTTAATTATTAAATAGATCCTAAAAGGAATAAAAATAGTGTTTTGTTTTGGACTTTGTTTTGTGTTGTTAAACAGAACCAAACTTAATATAAAGTTTGGTCGAAGTTGTTTTGAATTGGTTGTTTGATTTGTTGTTTGAATTTCGAAACAGAAATTGAATTGGAAAAAGGAAAAGATTCAGTACAAAACAAAAGAGGAAACAAACTCGACCCAACTAAGCCTGGCCCAGCAAGCCCAGTTCCAGGCCACCAATTCACCCCTCTGCGAAACGTTTTCCACTCAAACTCACACCCGCGCAGTCGCAGATAGCAGGACCCCACCTTCCCCATCTCTCTCTCACTGCCAAACGGCCCCACTGCCGCGTCATCGTCTTCCTCACCCCGCGACCAGTTCCTCCCCCCTCGTCGTCGTTTGCTGCCTCTAATTTCTCACATCAATTCGAGTAAATGTCCTATTAAATTCTCCCAGTAACCACGCACATTTAATCGCCCACGCTCCCTCCTTCTTTCCCCTCAACCCTCACACGCCCGGAGCCACCAAGCTGCACAAATCGCAACCTCGAACCCCTCTGCTCCGACGAGCCACCGTGCAAATTCCGGCGAGCACGAACCTCCCCACTGCCCCAGAGCACACGGGTGTGATCCCCATCGTCTCATGCAACTCCTAGCACCAACCCGACACCCGCACGAGCACCGTAGCCTCGACAACAATTTGTTTTTGCAGAAACTTTTGTATGCTTGTTTAGGTTGTAAAAATTGTTCAAAAATGATTTTAGGGATAAAATCTTTGGAAATTGGATTGTTTTGAACCTACTGACCATAGGAAACACTTTGTGGATTCAAAAATGTATTTGGAGAAACAAAAGAATGAATCTTTGATTTAAAACCAATTCTAGTCAAATAAAAATATAGTTTATTTATTAAAAATGGTTTTGGAAGAAAACCTTTGGGAAATGTTTTTTTTTAACTCTCTGACCCTAAACACCAAGTTTTATGGTTTGAAAACATATTTGGTGAACCCTATAGATTAATGCCTTAGTAAAAACATTTCTACACCACATAAAATGATACCTTGTTTTGAAAATGGTTTATGAAGTGAAATCTTTTGCAAATGACTTTGCCACTATATAAAATGATCATTAGGTGTTTTCAAATGTTTATGACCCATTAGGAACCACTTTTTCAAATAAAACAAAGCTTGGCATGCTTTCATGCATTACTTTGATTTTATCATTTTATGTGATGAATTGCTTGAATGGTAGATTGAGCTTGTGCCTTGCTTGATTGAATTGTAGTGACTTGAAGATTGTGATTATTGCAAATACAAGGAGTGAACTTATACCCTCTACCAAAAAGGCAAGTGATGCTACATACTTTTGTCCCACTACATTCACTAAGCATTGGTGATTTTTCTAAGTAAAACTTGCATGGAATTTTTTTGCTAAGTATAAACCTTGCTATGGGAAATCCTAGTAGATGAAACCTTAGTAAAATTTCCTAAGTTAAGACTCCTACTACTATCATGCTTAGCTTAGCTAGTATAAAGCAAGGGTGGAATATATATTCACACTATGGAAAAATTTCTAAGTCTCAGGACTTGTGTTTTTGTTTAATAAAACAACTAAGTTAATGAATCACCTGGGTGGAATGGTAATTGCTTGGTGGTTTTTGGTTGAGTTGTTACACAAGGCCCATGGCTATGGTTTACCTTGTGTATCACACTTGTGGATTGCCACCCAGGAACAAAGAGATTTGAGATGTCAAATGTTGAGAAGCTTCAAGTGCAACCACTTGGCATTATGGGCTCTGCCTGGATCACATAGGTTGCTAGAACTTAGCCATTTGGACAGTTGGTGGTAGTGGGATGATAGGTTGGAGCGCGTCCATTTGGTCTAAGGAAAGGCTTCTGAAAGATCTTGTCTTGGTGAAACCAAGTCTTGTGGGGAAAGTGCACCACCTCTGCAGAGTGTAAAATCTAAGTACTTAGCCATGTCCCTGGCAAAGGACAATTTGAGCATCAAGAAATGGAAGCAATCAAGAATCTCATCATCCAAATTTCTAAGTTAAAAACTTGTGGTTGAACAAGGGTTGAAAGGATCACCAATCTTTTATTGGGAGATACCTTGGGAAAGATTTTTGTCAAAGCAAAAACTTAGTGTTTTCAAATGATAAGGAAAATCTATTTTGACCAATGCAAGCCTAAGCTCCACTTATCCAAATGCATATAGATGATAGACTCCACTATACTACCATAGTATCACTTGCCAATACAAATCAAATATATTGACCCTTGTGGCTGTAACTTGTTATGTTGCAGGTTTGTTTGGTTTAGTGAAGTGTGTTAATTAGGATTACAAGTCTACAACCAACATGTCTGCTTGTGGCACTTTGAAGATGAAGGACCCCATGCTTATAGATATTCTGCTGCAATGTAATGTAATAGCCAAATGAGCTATGTAAGATGTAATAAAATTATGTTATTCCTGGTTATAAAGTTGTATTATGACCTTTGTTTCTTGATATTACATCTTAACTATGGATGCTAGCTATTGATCCAGGGACTAGCATTGTAAACACAGGGATCTCTACCTTATTAAAGGTTGGGAACTCTACAGATGGTATCAGAGCATTGTGTTGCCTGTAGGATTTGTAAACCTAGGATTGGACAAAAACCCTTAGAAAAAATAGGAGTTGTATTTGTTTACAAACAATCTTGTAAACTCTTTCCTCAACCATTTTGGTTTCAACTCTACATCTCTTCTACTTCAACTTGATGGACAAACCTACCCCATGGCCAAAGACTTCACCATGAGCTAAGGACTTCATCAACTCTAATGACTTCAACTTCTTCAACTCTAATGACTTCAACTTCTTCCATTCTAATGCCTTCAACATCTTCAACATTTTCACCAAGGACTTCAACCTTGGATATCACTAAGGACAAGTGAGACAAGCAATCTTGCTCAAGGTTTGAAGACTAAGGAAACATAACTTAGAAGAAGCCATCATCACCTTTGAGGATTTGTGATCAAGAGTTTTTCCAAGGAAGCCATGATCTCATGCAAGAAGGAATCAACCAAGAAGGATGGAAAGATCACAAGTGAACCATATAGATGGACCACCATATTTAGTTTAAGTCAAACCCACCAACTTATGTGTTGTAACAAAATATTTTTGGGTGCCTAAGAATATGCTTGGAAACTTGTTGTTTGAGTGGAATGTTTGTTTGTGATTGCTTGCACATTGCTTGTGTGAATTGTGTGTGTGTGATTAGAATTGATTCCCTTAGAAATATTTTGCCTATTCTAATCTCCATTGAACCCAAACAGATGACTACTCCAAGAGACTCCAACATCAAGGTTGATGACAACAACAACAACCAAGAGGAAAACATGAGAGGACTTATAGCAACCCAAAACCAGTTGAGCCAAGAGACAACTCAGCTTTTAACCAACAACAACGGACTAGACCCAGCCATACAAAGGATTTTGAAACTTCAATCCCAATTGTTGCAAGGATTGGTTACTCAAATGATCAACATGGGAGAAAACTTTTCCCAGAGAGCTAATGACAACAAGGATGACAAAGATGTTATTCTAGAAGGAACCCAAGCATGCAATATTTGTGGAGACAAGGATCATACATCCAAGGAGCATGAAGATCAAAGCCCTAATTGTGAAGAAGAAAGTCATATCTCTAGAAACTTCCGCAAGAAGAGAGAAAGATTTCGCACCTTTGAGGTGAGCATGAACTAGAAGAACTCCTAGCTTTGGAGAGACCCAAAAAGAAGAAGAAGGACAAAAGCCAGTTGCAATGTTACAATTGCAAAGAGATGGGACACTATGCCAATGAATGCCCAAAAAAGAAGAAGAGCCAAGAAGACAAACAAAAGCTAGTGAAACCCAAGATGAGGAAGGATATTAGCCAAGTGTTGTGCAACCATTGCAAAGAGTTAGGACATTATGCGTCATATTGTCCAGAGAAGCCACCTCAAGACCTCAACCTTATCACATGTTTCAAATGCAAGGAACTAGGCCACTATGCAAACTTCTGTCAAGAAAAGATGAAGCACAATATAAACCAACCTATGAAGGATCTCAGCCTTATCACATGTTTCATGTGTGAAAACAAAGGACACTATGCAGATGTTTGCCCAGAGAAGTTTCCCCAGGATCCCAAGAAGGCCAATATGTAATTTAGTTGGAAAATTTTTAAGGGTGGTAGTACCCTAGATGCTTTTGAGCCAACTTGTAACCCTAGCCTTCCCAAATCTCGGGACGAGAATTATTTTAAGGGTGGTAGCCTGTCACATCCCAAGATTTTCCAAATCTTGTAATGTGAAAAATAAATGAATAAAATAAAACTTTGTTGATTTTCAGGGTGAGAAGAAACTTTTTGAATCCAATTGGAAACTTTCAAAACCTATTTGGATCAAATAAAATCCTAAAGGGATTTAAAAAGATAAATAAACAATAAACATAAAAATATTTAAAACTACTATTTTTGGATCTTTGAATAAAAAGATTTGGTTTTCAAATGAAAAGGGTAGAATTTAAATAAAGACTATTTTTATAGAGCCAAATTAAAACTTGGCCAAGCCTTTAAAATAAAATATTTCTAATTGATAAAAATAGTAAATGTTATTTAAATAAAATAATGGGGATTTATTAATACCCAATTTTGTTAAAGTAAAGGCTTTTCTATTTTAATAAAACACTAAAACTTATTAATTTATTTTAAATAAGTTTTCCAAGTATTCTATATTTTCAAATAAAACCTACTGATTTGGTTTTGATAATATTTAGATTTCAAATGGAGATTTTAAATAAAACAAATCCTATTTTAATGATTAAGATCTATTTTATTTAATTATTAAATAGATCCTAAAAAGAATAAAAATAGTGTTTTGTTTTGGACTTTGTTTTGTGTTGTTAAACAGAACCAAACTTAATATAAAGTTTGGTGGAAGTTGTTTTGAATTGGTTGTTTGATTTGTTGTTTGAATTTCAAAACAGAAATTGAATTGGAAAAAGGAAAAGATTCACTACAAAAAAAAGAGGAAACAAACTCGACCCAACTAAGCCTGGCCCAGCAAGCCCAGTTCCAGCCCACCAATTCACCCCTCTCTGAAACGTTTTCCACTCAAACTCACACCCGCGCAGTCGCAGACAGCAGGACCCCACCCTCCCCCTCTCTCTCTCACTGCCAGACGGCCCCACTGCCGCATCATCGTCTTCCTCAACCCGCGACCAGTTCCTCCCCCCTCGTCGCCGTTTGCTGCCTCTAATTGCTCGCATCAATTCGAGTAAATGGCCGATTAAATTCTCCCAGTAACCACGCACATTTAATCTCCCACGCTCCCTCCTTCTTTCCCCTCAACCCTCACACGCCCGGAGCCACCAGGCTGCACAAATCGCAACCTCGAACCCCTCTGCTCCGTCGAGCCACCGTGCAAATTCCGGCGAGCACGAACCTCCCCACTGCCCCCAGAGCACACGGGTGCGATCCCCATCGTCTCCTGCATCTCCTAGCACCAACCCCACACACGCGCGAGCACCGTAGCCTCGACGGCAACATCGACTGAACGTCGCCGCATCTGCTTCCTTCTCCGGCGACATCTCCTGGTGAGCCCAGACCACCCCGGACCCTCTAATGAATACTCTCACACTCTCCTCTCTCACACGCATCTAACGCTGCTCTCCATTTGTCTTAGCGCGCCCTCAGTCGTCGCCTCTGTCATCAAGCAGACAAACCCGACGCCAGGAGCAACTCCGGCGAGCCATTATCCTCACCTCCGTGCACCCCTTCAGCAACGACAACCTCCTTGAGCTTCCCCACGACGTTGCGAACGCGGTGAGAATCTTCCCATCCTCTCTCGCTTCCTGTTTCACCAGCACCGCCACCATCTGACCGCGCCGCCGCCAGCCACCGTCGCTGCGCCGCCAACCTTTGGTCAAACACGCGTAGGCCGTTCGATCCTCATCCTGTGGCATAGACAGAACCACTTAAGCGAAGAGGTACGAGTTAATCTGCACCGTTCAGTCTCACTTAGATCCAACGCACCCCGTAACCGATCCAAGCGAAACGGTATGGACGAATCAAAAACAGCCGCGTGGCACTAGTTTGGTTTAAACAGAATTCTGAATCTGATTAGAATGTGATTTTGAAAAATCCATAACTTTAGTTCAACACGTCCAAAATTTTCAAACTTTATTTCAATGGATTCAGTGGAACAAGACCTAGCCAACCATACAATTTGTTTAGTAAAAAGCTTCTGGTAAAATGATTGTTTTTGCAGAAACTTTTGTATGCTTGTTTAGGTTGTAAAAATTGTTCAAAAATTATTTTAGGGATAAAATCTTTGGCAATTGGATTATTTTGAACCTACTGACCATAGGAAACACTTTGTGGATTCAAAAATGTATTTGGAGAAACAAAAGAATGAATCTTTGATTTAAAACCAATTCTAGTCAAATAAAAATATAGTTTATTTATTAAAAATGGTTTTGGAAGAAAACCTTTGGGAAATGTTTTGTTTTAAACTCTCTGACCCTAAACACCAAGCTTTATGGTTTGAAAACATATTTGTTGAACCCTATAGATTAATGCCTTAGTAAAAACATTTCTACACCACATAAAATGATACCTTGTTTTGAAAATGGTTTATGAAGTGAAATCTTTTGCAAATGACTTTGCCACTATATAAAATGACCATTAGGTGTTTTCAAATGTTTATGACCCATTAGGAACCACTTTTTCAAATAAAACAAATCTTGGCATGCTTGCATGCATTACTTTGATTTTATCATTTTATGTGATGAATTGCTTGAATGGTAGATTGAGCTTGTGCCTTGCTTGATTGAATTGTAGTGACTTGAAGATTGTGATTGTTGCAAAGACAAGGAGTGAACTTATACCCTCTACCAAAAAGGCAAGTGATGCTACATACTTTTTTCCCATTACATTCACTAAGCATTAGTGATTTTTCTAAGTAAAACTTGCATGGAATTTTTTTGCTAAGTATAAACCTTGCTATGGGAAATCCTAGTATATGAAACCTTAGTAAAATTTCCTAAGTTAAGACTCCTACTACTATCATGCTTAGCTTAGCTAGTAGAAAACAAGGGTGGAATATATATTCACACTATGGAAAAATTTCTAAGTCTGAGGACTTGTGTTTTTGTTTAATAAAACAACTAAGTTAATGAATCACCTGGGTGGAATGGTAATTGCTTGGTGCTTTTTTGTTGAGTGGTTACACAAGGCCCATGGCTATGATTTACCTTGTGTATCACACTTGTGGATTGCCACCCAGGAACAAAGAGATTTGAGATGTCAAATGTTGAGAAGCTTCAAGTGCAACCACTTGGCATTATGGGCTCTGCCTGGATCACATAGGTTGCTAGAACTTAGCCATTTGGACAGTTGGTGGTAGTGGGATGATAGGTTGGAGCGCGTCCATTTGGTCTAAGGAAAGGCTTCTGAAAGATCTTGTCTTGGTGAAACCAAGTCTTGTGGGGAAAGTGCACCACCTCTGCAGAGTGTAAAATCTAAGTACCTAGCCATGTCCCTGGCAAAGGACAATTTGAGCATCAAGACATGGAAGCAATCAAGAATCTCATCATCCAAATTTCTAAGTTAAAAACTTGTGGTTGAACAAGGGTTGAAAGGATCACCAATCTTTTATTGGGAGATACCTTGGGAAAGATTTTTGTCAAAGCAAAAACTTAGTGTTTTCAAATGATAAGGAAAATCTATTTTGATCAATGCAAGCCTAAGCTCCACTTAGCCAAATGCATATAGATGATAGACTCCACTATACTACCATAGTATCACTTGCCAATACAAATCAAATGTATTGACCCTTGTGGCTGTAACTTGTTATGTTGCAGGTTTGTTTGGTTTAGTGAAGTGTGTTAATTAGGATTACAAGTCTACAACCAACATGTCTGCATGTGGCACTTTGAAGATGAAGGACCCCATGCTTATAGATATTCTGCTGCAATGTAATGTAATAGCCAAATGAGCTATGTAAGATGTAATAAAATTATGTTATTCCTGGTTATAAAGTTGTATTATGACCTTTGTTTCTTGATATTACATCTTAATTGTGGATGCTAGCTATTGATCCAGGGACTAGCATTGTAAACACAGGGATCTCTACCTTATTAAAGGTTGGGAACTCTACAGTTTACCCTTCATGACATCTTGTTTATCTAAGGAGAGCACCTCTAGTGAACTATGGACCCCGGTCCAATTTTATCATTGATACATCTTCCACTGTTTACTTGCTTCAAACCACTCATCACCTTCCACACCATACAGTTAATCCATTGTTACAGCAACCGGTGAGATTGACAACCTCACTGTTCGTTGGGGCAAAGTCTTGAGTTTGTGTTGTGCAGGTTTCCATGTTGCTTGCAACACTTGGGTGACGTTTCCTTCCTCCTACTGGCTCGATAACCTTGGTTTCTTACTAAGGGAAGACTTGCTGCTGTGATGCATCACACCTTGCTCTTGGGGTTTCTCGACGAAGCGCTCCTACATCAACCAAGAGCATCAACAGTTCTCGAATTATAATGTTACTTATTGGCTTGATAAATCTTGTTGCTGTAGGAGGTATAAACACCTCCCTTTTCAATATGAGTATAATGATAATGTTACCATATCTTCTTATGTTAAAGGAAATTATGACTTTTATGATGTGGACCAAAATGAAGAATTTATTGCTTGGAAGGGTGCATTTGAACTTGGTAGGTTGCTTGAAAATACTGATGATTCACCTTATGAATATGAGGTTTAGAATATACTTAAATTTTTATTTTATAATTACAAGGAAGAAAATGGCTATATTCTTGAATATATTAATAGATGCTTTCCACAAACAAAAGAGACTAATGCCTTGCAGGATCTTATGGAAGAAGAAAATGCTGAAACGGGAAGCTCATTAGATGAAAATGAGGAGGAGAGTGATGAACAAAAGGAGGAAGAATTGATCTAACCATGCCTACCTTCTAATGAGAGAAACTATTTATCCCTTACATTATTTGATTGTCCCACATGCTTACCAAAGGAGGATGAATGTTATGTTCCTATGAATCCTTTTGAAATATCTACTTTGGATAAAACCTGTGATAATAAGTGTGATCCTGTTATCTATGATAATCCATGCTATTTTGATAAATCTTATGATAATCCTTTATTTGCGCCTAATTTCAAAATGCATGGTACTAAAGAGTTTTGCTTAGAAAATGTTTATGATAAATATCTAGATGATGGTCATATACTGGTTAATAATATTGATAGTACTACTATTGAAAATGAGATTGGAGAGGTCTTGACTTTAACTTGGAACCCCATACCTCTTGATAATGATTATTCATCTTATTATAAAATTGTTAAAAGTAGGTTTCAAGGTTTTAATCCCACTATTTTTGAGCTTGATAAAAATTATGTGCTTGTAGATCATGAAAAGAATAATTTATGTGATAGTTATAATTTTTTGTTTATTCATGAGGCTACTAAAAAATATTATGAGAGAGGAAAATAAGGTTGTAGAAGTTTTCATGGTACTAAAACACCTCTCTATGTGCTGAAAGTTTTGAAGTTGCTCTTGTTTCATCTACCCATTCTTGTTACTATGTGCTTCTTTGATTTAGTTTCTTACAATATTCCTATGCATAGGAAGTGGGTTAGACTTAAATGTGTTTTGAATTTGCTTCTTGATGCTCTCTTTTACTTCAGTTCATATTTCCGATGTGAGCATCTTCTCAAACTATCAATGCCTAACATAAAGGCCTTAAAGAGAAGTACTTCTTGGGCGATAACCCAATAATTTTATTGAGTCTTGGAAGTTATTACTTCTGTAATAACCTCTCCTTATCCTTTTTGTGTGATTTTTGTGCCAAAAATAACGTCTAATGAGAGAGAAGTAAGATTTGGGGAAGTTTCTCTCCCGAAACAGATTTTTGTGCTTCACTATAAACATTCGTGAAAAATCTTTGTATGTAGGATTGAGCTGTAATTTTCTGAGTAAATGCCCCAGATTTTTATCTAACTTTCGTTAGTTCAACACTTTTTGATTTGAGCAACATAAGGTCTTCGAAAAAATTGGTTTTTACCTGCTAGCCTACTTTGATAGATTTCTGCCATTATTTGTATTTGCCTCTTAATCAGTATCTTTTTGAGTTATTCTTGATCACTTGAGATTTTTAAAGGAATTACTATAGTATCTTGTGTTGACTGAAAGTTTTACTTATGTTGAAACTAAACCAAAGGCCTATTATTTTGAATACACTAATGTTGCTAATGAAGATTGTGTGAAGTTTTGTATGAAGGAAATTTCCATGTGTAGGGGAAGAATGATATAATGAGATGAAGAATGGACAAAAGCTAAATCTTGGGATGCCACCCCGTGTCACCCCAAGAAATATTCAAGAGGTACAAGCAACAAAGCTTGGGGATGCCCAAGGCATCCCCTTCTTCATCAATAAATATCTCAGGTCTCTTTCTAGACACTTCGTTTTTATTGTTTCATGCACTATTGTGTTATGCTTGGAGCGTCTTAGTTCTCGTTTGCTTAGTTTGTTTGAATAAATTAGTTGGACCCCCGCATTCGCTATGTTGTTTCAAATAATTTGATTGGTGTTGGAAAAGAGTAGAGAGTTTCATGCTTAAGTGGTATAAAAGGGAGCTTGTTTTGACTATGACTTAGACTTTATCATGTCATGCTAGATGTTGTTTTGACCTTGTTCTTAGTGATTATTGTTTTAGAATGACTTGTTCCAAACAATTGAGATTGCTTAATGTGCCTTGAAATAATCATGCATTGTTTTCGCATACAAAAGAATAATATTGTTGTATTCTCCTTTGATGCTTTGTTTGGGTTGACTTGGCACATGCTCAAACCATGTTATGACTATGAACCAGTCATCTTAGCCTCTATGAACATTTAGTTTTTGACTTGTGGTACCACTTTATGCTTTAGTTGTTAATTTTTTGTCGCTCTGCATGATTATGGCCATTATTGCTCTCTTAGTTGGTCGCTCCCAGTCTTTTGCTAGCCTCCACTTCTATTGAGTAAGTTCTTCTACTCATGCATACAACTCCCAAAAAAAACAAGTTATTCCAAAGAGTCCACTATAAATTCCTATGCATGGTGTGTTACACCATTCCAATTATACTCTTGTTTTATCTATCTTCCAAATTAAACTTGTTATGTGAAAATTAGTGATTAAAGCTCTCACAAACTTGATGGCACACTTTAATTTTCTTGCCCCTAATAAAGTTGAACCATTGTGTCATCTATGTTGTATATGATTGCACTTATAAGTTGGGAATTAGCAGAATTGTGCTATCACTGGGAGCGCTTTCAACACCTGTACATATTACCTAGTTGATATCATGCTCTTTTGTTTACGGATGTCGACGGTGTGAAATAAAAGGGGAGGCTGTAAGTTCATGGAGTTATGTATGTGTGTTAGAGAAACGCCTGGGCCGCTAGCCTAAGCCATGCCTAATCATGGTGGAAACTTGTAGCATCACCATAGTCAGCAATCCATGAAGCATCCTCAGAAAAAATATAGAAAAAAAGAGAGAAAAAATAAAAAAAATATGCACCATGCTCATGGTAAATAAAAGGATAGCTGAGATGCTCACTGTTTGTTGCCTTGTCATTTTGATATGGGATAGCTCCTGTGTCATGGGGAAAGGGGTACCCCGTTGGCGGTTCTCTATGATACACATATACTTACAATGACAAGAACTTGCTTGTGACTAATGTTGAGTATCATGAGGAACGACCCTCGTAATCAAGGGACATGAGATTGCCAACTTATGATTTGTCGAGCATATACTCCATACTTTGTTCACTTAAACGTTAATCACTTCTAGATTCTTATGATAAAGGCAATGAGAGATGAAAGCTAATAAGTACCATAATTTTTGGAAGCTCTTTATGAATCTTGAAATCCATGCTTCCCTGTGCATGGCCTTTCTTCCTACTTCTATATTGAGTCCCCACCTTCTATCTTTATGCACCAATTAAGAGAGCATAGTTGTCATTCTTAGTTCTATGTGCATTGTCCCAAAACTTATTGATTGATTCATAATGTTGATATTTCTTGTTCTTGAACTATTTGTCCCAAAACCTATTCCCCTATCTATCAAGGCAAGTGATTCTTCACCTTTTTGTCCTACTATTTTATCTATGCACTAGTGATATTTTGAGTAGGATTTGCATTGGGATTTTTCTAAGTATATGCTATGCTATGGTAAATCCTAATAAATGCTGTCATAGTAGTTTTTCCCTAAGTTAAGGAACTTGCTATACTAGTATGCTTAGCCTAGCTAGTAGAATAGAAGGGTGGAATATTCATGATATGGTATTATGCAAAGTCTATGACTATGTTTTTGATTAATAAAACAACTATGTGAATGAATCACCTGGGTGGAATGGGAAGATTGGTTTGTGTTGAGTGGTTACACAAGGCCCATGTCTATGGTTTACCTTGTGTATCACACTTGTGGATGGCCACCCAGGAACAAAGAGATTGGAGATGTTTAGTGTTGAGAAGCTTCTAGTGCAACCACATGGCATATGGGCTCTGCCTTGACCAACTAGGTTGCAAGAACTTAGCCAGATGTACAGTTGGTGGTAGGGTTGATTGGATGGAACGCGTCCATGGTGGTCTAAGGGAATTCTTCTGAAAAGTCTCGTCTCGATGCATGTCGAGTCTTGTGGGGAATGTGCACCACCTCTCGAGAGGGTAAAACCTAAGTACTTAGTCGTGTCCCCGATAACGGACATTTTGAGCTTCAAAGACATTGAAATGATCAAGGATCTCCTCATCCCAATTTCTGTAAGTTAAAGCTTGTGGTTAAACGAGGGTAAAGGTTCATCAATGTCTATTGGTGGTTCCTTGGGTGTTTTTGTCAAACAAAAAGTGTTTTCAACTAACAAGAAAAACCTTATTTTGAGCAAAGCCAGCCTGAACTACACTTAGCCAAATTCATGTAGTTATTAGATGTTACTATACTACTATGGTATCACTTGCCAATACAATTACAAATGTATTGACCATCTATGGTTGTAACTTATTATGTTGCAGGTTACTCTGATGGTGACTAGGGTTATGAGTCTACACTCAACATGTTTGCCTGTGGCACATGAAGATGAAGACTTTATTTATTTTTGTTAAGTATTGTGAACTCTATGTATTAGCCTTGGGCTAATGAGTTGTAAGAACTATGTATCTCTGGATATTACAATGTAATAATGACCTTTGTATCTCTGTACTTCATCTTAAACTATGGATGTTAGTAATTCGATCTAGGGGCTAGCATTGCAATCACATGGGCCTTTAACTTAAAAGGTGGGGTCTTACAATGAGCATGAAAGATGGAGTTCTAACAGTAAGACAAAGTAATTATGCATGCAACATGAAAGGCTACAAACAAAGATCATGAATAACATGCATTGAAAAACATTTGTTTACTTCACATACAGAAAACATAGCATAGTGGCATTCAGCTTGTCCCTCATGGAGTAGCAAATAGATTCATAGGACACCTTCAAAGTTCATAAGAGTTACTAGATACAAATAGCACAAGAATAAGTAATATCAACAATATGCAGCAATCAATAAGTTTTGGGACAATGCCATAGAACTAAGAATGGCAACTATGCTCTCTTAATTGGTGCCTAAAGATAGAAGGTGGAGACTCAATATAATGGTGGAAGAAAGGCCCTTCATAAGGGAAGAAGGGATTTCAAGTCTCAAAAAGAGCTTCCAAAAATTACGGTAGTTGTTAGCTTTCAGCTCCCATTGGCCCTATCATAAGAATCTTGAAGTGATTAAGGTTAAAGTGAACAAACTATGGAGTATATTCTTGACAAAGTATAAGTTGGCAATCCCATGTCCCTTTAATACGGGGGCCGCTCCTCATGCTACTCAAGTTCAGTTACTTGCAAGTTTTTTTCATAGTAAGTACATGTGTATCATAGAGAACCTCCAACGGTGTACCCCTTGCACATGGTACAGGATCTATCCCATAACCAAAATGACAAGGCAAGCAGACAATGAGCATCTCAGCATTATGCTTATTTACCATGGGAATATGGTGCTGTTTCTCTCTTTCCTCTTTTCTCATTTTTTTTCTCAATATCTTTTTTCTCTATCTCTTTTTTTCATAAGAAGAATGCTTCATAGATGTCACTATGGTGATGCTGCAAGTTTCCTCCATGATTAGGCATGGCTTAGGCTAGCGGCCTAGGCGTTTCTCTAACACACATACATAACTCCATGGACTTACAATCTCCCCTTTCATTTCACACCGATGACATCCATAGACAAAAGAGCATGATATTAACTGTGTACAAAGTACAAGTTTAATGTTGAAAGCGTTCCCAGTGACAGAACGGTTCTGGTAATTCCAACGTATAAGTGCAAGCATATACAACATAGATGACACAATGGTGCAAGTTTATTAGGGGCAAGAAAAATAAAGTATGCCGTCAAGTTTGTGAGAGCTTTAATCACTAAGTTTTCACATAACAAAATACTTTTTAATTGGAAGATAGATGAAAAAATAATATACTTGGAATGGTGTAACACACCATGCATAGGAAGTTATAGTGGAAACTTTGGAATAACTTGGTTTCTTGGGAGTTGGATGCATGAGTAGAGCTTACTCATACAAGTGGAGGCTAGCAAAAGACTGGGAGCGACCAACTAGGAGAGAAATAATGCCCATAATCATGCAGAGCGACAAAACATTACTAATTAAAGGATAAAGTGGTACTACAAATCAATGACTAAATGATCATAGAGGATATGGTGACTTTTTCATAGTCATAACATGGTGTGAGCATGTGCCAAGTCAACCTAAACAAAGCATCAAAGGAGAATACCACAATATTGTGTTTTTGTATGCTAAAACAACGCATGATTCCTTCAAGGAACACTAAGAAATCCCAATTGTTTGGAACAAGTCATGCTACAGAAATAATCACTAAGCATAAGGTCAAAACAACACCTAGCATGACATGATAAAGTCTATGTCACAGTCAAAGCAAGCTCCTCTTGTACTACTCAAGCCAGAACTTTCTACTCCTCTCCAACACCAATCAACTTATTTGAAACAACACGGTGAGAACGGTGGTCCAAACTAATTTATGCAAGCAAACTAATCAAACCAAACAAAAACTAAGATGCTCCAAGAACAACACAACAGTGCATGAAACAATAAAAATGAAGTGTCTAGAAAGACCTGAGCTTTTTATTGATGGAGAAGGGGATGCCTTGGGAATCCCCAAGATTTGACGCTTATACCTCTTGAATATTTCTTGGGGTGACACGAGTTGGCATCCCCAATCTTGACCTTTTGTCCATTCTTCATCTCATTGGATCAATCTCTCTCTACACCTGAAATTTTTTCCTTCATACAAAACTTCACACAATCTTCATTAGCAACATTAGTGTATTCAAAAGATAATAGACCTTTGTGTTTAGCTTTAGAACAGCAAAACTTTCACTAAAACACAAGCTACTATATAAATTCCCTCAAAAAGATCAATTTCCCAAAAATAACCCAAAAAGGAATCAATAAGAAGCAAATGCAAATAATGGCAGAAATCTGTCAAAACATACCAGCAGGTAGAAACCAATTTTTCGAAGACCTTTTGTTGCTCAAATTAACACGTGTTGAACTAAATAAAGCTATCTAACATACTGGGGGATTTATTCACAAAATATTAGCTCAATCCGACTTACAGAGTGTCAAA
Organism: Avena atlantica; assembly: GCA_910589765.1. NCBI lineage: Eukaryota > Viridiplantae > Streptophyta > Magnoliopsida > Poales > Poaceae > Avena > Avena atlantica. The sequence continues at coordinate 32,075,878 of OU342736.1, forward strand.
TCCCAAGATTTTCCAAATCTTGTAATGTGAAAAATAAATGAATAAAATAAAACTTTGTTGATTTTCAGGGTGAGAAGAAACCTTTGAATCCAATTGGAAACTTTCAAACCTATTTGATCAAATAAAATCCTAAAGGGATTTAAAAAGATAAATAAACAATAAAGTTAAAATATTTGGAAATAAATTTTTTGGATCTTTTAATAAAAAGATTTGGTTTTCAAATGAAAAGGTAGAAATATAAATAAAGATTATTTTATAGAGCCAAATTAAATCTTGGCCAAGCCTTTGAAATAAAATATTTCTATTTGACAAAAATAGTAAAGGTTTATTTAAATAAAATAATGAGAGTTTACTAATAAACCAAATTTAATTAAAGTAAAGGTTTTTCCCATTTTAATTAAAAAATCAAAACTGGTTAAAATTATTTCAAACAAGTTTTCCAAGTATTCTGTATTTTCAAATAAAACCTACTAATTTGGTTTTGATAATATTTAGATTACAAATCGAGTTTTAAATAAGTCAAATCCTATTTGATTTAATTTAATTATTAATGGACCCTAAAATAAAAATATTTTATTATTTTGAGACTTGGAATATTGTTGTTAAATAGAAGCAAAACTCAAGGCAAAGTTTAGAGGAGTTTTGAATGGATTTGAATGTTTGATTTGTTGTTTGAATTTCAAAACAGAAAAATCAAAATAGAAAAAGATAAAGCATTTAGAAAGAAAAAAATAGAAAAAGACCGGACCCAACCCAATAGGCCCAGCAGCCCAGTCCAGCCCAACTAGCTCTCTCCCCGCAGGAAAATGTTTCGCACCCCGAAACCTACCCACACCCTCACTAACGACAGGACCCCACCTGCACTTCTATCACTCACTGACGAAGCTGCCCCATACTGCCCTGTCATCGTCTTTCTCCCCGCGTTGAACTCGCCGGCCATTTCCTGCCGTTGATACCGCGAATGAATTCGCTTCAATGCCTCACCTTAATCTCGCCACGACCACGCCTTCTTAAACGCCTCCCACCTCTCTCCATTTTCCCTCAGAAACCTCTGCAAGTGAGCCACCAGGATGCCCCTGATTTGGTTTGCACGACCACTGCTCTGACCACCGTCCCCAGCCAATTCCGGTGAGCCCAGCCACCTCCTTGCCTCCTCGACCAAGCTCACACACTCCCCAAACCTAGGCGCATCTCCCTGTGCCTTTAGTTCTCCCGCGCTCGCCCTAGAGTGTCAGCAAGGACCAGCTCGATTCACCGCCGCCGTCTGTCTCGCCTCCGACGAGCTTTCCTGGTAAGAACCAACCACCCCGAGCCCTCTCAATCACGCACGCATCATCGCCATGTCTTTGCGCGTCTGACCATGCTTCCCGTTTGTTTCCTCGTGACCCGTAGTGCCGTCCTCGACGACGATAGAGCGTGGCCATCGTCAGACTCAACTCCGACGAGCGATTAACCGCAACCTTGTGCGTCCCTTCATCAACCACGAGCAGGCTGAGCATCCCCACGTCACTGCGATCACGGCGAGACCCTCCTCTGTCATCCTTGCTTCCTGTAACCGCCGCTAGCACATCGTCCGACCGCGCGCCGCCGCTCACCGCCGTCAGCGCCGCTCGAGTTTGGTCAATCAGATTTACACCGTTAGATCTTGATCCTATGGCTAATATTAGAACCTGAGCGAAAGGGTACGAGCATGTCTGAGCCACGTGATCTGTTTAGAGCCAACACCTCACAGAGGCCGATCCGTGCGAACCGGTACCGACTAGTAGTATTGCGCTGCGTGGCCAGCTTTTGATTTAAAACGGATTTTAGAATCTGATTTAGATGCAAATTTGTAAACCTTATAACTTTTGATCCACACGTCCAAAATTTGCAAACTTTATATCAATAGAATCAGCAAGACAAGCCCTAACCAACCATGCAATTTGTTTAGTAAAAACCTTCTGGTAAAATGTTTGTTTTTGCAGAAACATTTGTATGCTTGTTTAGGTTATAAAATTTATTCCAAAATGTTTTTAGGGTTAAATTCTTTGCAAATTGGTTTGTGTGAACCTACTGACCTTAGGAACCAACTTATGGATTTAAAATGTGTTTTGTGAATATTAGGTTTGAATAATTGAATTGGCTCATTTTTAGTCAAATAAAAATATTGATTTTGTTATGGAAATGATTTTTGAGAAAAAACCTTTGGAAAATGTTTTGATTCAAACCTACTGACCCAAAACACCAAGTTTTGTGAATTAACAACTTATTTGGTGAACAATATAAAGTTGTTGCTTTGCTAAAAACATTTTCCACCACATAAAATAATGATTGGATTTAAAAATGGTTTATAGATAAAACCCTTTTGCAAATGACTTTGCCACTTTGGAAAATGACCACTTTGAGCCTTACAATATTTAGAGTCTAGTAGAAACCACCTTTGCAAATAAAACTAACTTTTGCATGCTTGCATCCATGACTTAGTTTCTATTATTTTATGTGTGTTAGATTGTTTGATTATTGGTTGGAATGCTAGTTGATTTTGTGTTTGCTTGAATGAATTGTAGTGGAATTTAGAAGAGTGTGAGATTAGCAAGATCAAGAAGTGAACCAACATTCCCTACCAAAAAGGAAAGTGACACTATCATCCAAGTCCTACTATCTTCATTATACTTAGTGGATTTTTGAAACATGCATGAAAAGGATTTCTATACTTTATGCTATTCTAAATCCTAATAGGATACCCTTATACATTCCTTAGTGGAAACAATGTAGTTGTAATATGCTTATCCATGCTATATATTTTGAGAAGAGATACATGTTGAGATTTTATGAAGTTGAGAAAAGACTTATGTTTTATATAATAAAACAAGTACTCAATGAACCACCTGGGTGGACAAGGATACTCAAGTTTTGGAAAAGGTGGCAACAAGAGGAACCATGTTTATATGGAAATCTCTTTTTGTTTTGCACCAGATGAAAACCACCCAGGGGCTTAGAGATTGAACATGTTTCTCCAACAGTGGCTTCCGTGTACAGCTATATGGCTCTGGCTTAGTCGACTACATTGGGAAGACCCATGCATTGGTCTTCAGGTTAACTGGAAATGAGGGAACTAGGAACCCTACATTGGTGCCTGAAGACAAGCTAGCATTATGTATGGGAGGACCCTATGGAAAGACTTCGTCACATTCTCAATCTGCCAGTATTCCATCTTGGTGAGTACTTATCCAGCGGCCACTGGTGGCAACAAGATGAGATTGTGTCATGTGGGTAAAGTGTACAACTTCTGCAGAAGATAAAAATTCTAAGTACTTAGCCGTGTCTCCGGTTATGGACAATACTGAGCAACTAAAGCCTGAAGCTATGGGAAATCTCGACATTCCAATTTCTAAAAGAAAAACTTTAAAGTGACAACAAAAGACTTGAGGCACTTGGGGTGTACCAAGGAGCTCAAAAGATTTTGATAAAAACTTGAAGCACTTGGGGTGTACCAAGGAGCTCAAGAAATTTTGATAAAAACTTGAAGAACTTGGGGTGTACCAAGGAGCTCAAGAGATTTTGACAAAGACCTGAAGCACTTGGGGTGTACCAAGGAGCTCAGGAAGATTTATGACGAAAGATCAAAACTGTTTTGAAAAGATAGGATAAATTATTGTTTTCTACAAATGAGCCTAAAACCCTACTTAGACAAATATGCATGAAATGATAGGATCCACTTATTTCTACATAGTAGTGAAACTTGCCAATACAATTCAAATGTATTGACCCTTGTGGCTGCAACTTGTTATGTTGTAGGTTTGTTTGATGTTAAGTGTGTTGATTAGGATTACAAGTCTACAACCAACATGTTTGCCTGTGGCACTTTGAAGATGAAGGACCCCATGCTTATAGATCTTCTGCTGCAATGTAATGTAATAGCCAAATGAGCTATGAAAGATGTAATAAAATTATGTTATTCCTGGTTATAAAGTTGTATTATGACCTTTGTTACTTGATATTCCATCTTAACTGTGGATGCTAGCTATTGATCCAGGGACTAGCATTGTAAACACAGGGATCTCTACCTTATTTAAAGGTTGGGACCTTTACAGATGGTATCAGAGCATTGTGTTGCCTGTAGGATTTGTAAACCTAGGATTGGAAAAAAAAACCTTAGAAAAATAGGAGTTGTTTTGTCCCAAAACATATTTACAAACAATCTTGTAAACTCTTTCCTCAACCTTTTGGTTTTGATTCTACATCTCTTCTATATTCAACTTGATGGATAAAGCCTACCCCATGGCCAAAGACTTCACCATGTGCAAAGGACTTCTTCAACTCTAATGACTTCAACATCTTCAACTCTAATGACTTCAACATCTTCAACTCTAATGACTTCAACATCTTCGACTCTAATGACTTCAACATCTTCGGCATGTTCACCAAGGACCTCAACCTTGGATATCACTAAGGACAAGTGAGATAAGGAATCTTGCTCAATATTTGAAGACTATGGAAACACAACTTAGAAGGATCCCTCGCCACCTTTGAAGTTTTGTGACCAAGAGATTTCCCAAGGAAACCATGATCTCAAGCAAGAAGAATCAACCAATAAAGATGGAAAGATCTCAAGTGAACCATATTGATGGACCACCATATTTAGTTAAGTCAAACACACCAACTTATGTGGTGTAACAAAAATATTTTTTGGTTGCCTAAGAATATGCTTGGAAACTTGTGTTTGAAAGAAGTGTTTTTTATGATTGTATGCACATTGTTTGTGTGAATTGTGAAAGTGTGTGATTAGAATTATTTCCTTAGAAATATCTTGCCTATTCTAATCTCAATTCAACCCAAACAGATGACTACTCCAAGAGACTCCAACATCAAGGTTGATGACAACAACAACCAAGAGGACAACATGAGAGAACTAATAGCAACCCAAAACCAGTTGAACCAAGAGACAGCTCAATTCATAGCCAACACCAGTGGGGAAGATCCAACCCTGCAAAAGTTTTTGGAAACCCAAGCCCAGATGTTGCATAAGGTGACAGATCAAATGCTCAACATGGAAAGCAACTTTTCCAAAGGAGATTATTTCAACAAGGATGGCAAAGATGTTATTCTTGAAGGAACCAAAGCTTGCAATATTTGTGGTGACAAGGATCACACTTCCAAGGAGCATGGAGATCAATGCCCCAACTGTGAAGAGAAACATCCAGTTGGCCAATGTCCCACATCTCAAGCTACTTGTTACCTATGTGAAGGAAATAATCATGTCCTTATCCAATGCCCCATCTACTCCATAGTTGAACAAAGGAAATAAGGTGGAGTGCAACAAATGATTGCAAACTATCAAGAGGGATCCAAATCAATCAAGAAGAATGAGGACAAAGGAAAAGCTCCACTTATACCTCCATGCAATACAACACAATTTAAAGGACCAAAGAAGAGGCATATGAATTATCCAAAGAGCAATAGAAGGTCAAAGAAACCAGTAGACATTCCTACCTATAAGATAACATATGAACAACATGAACTAGATGCACTCCTAGCTTTGGAGAAACCCAAGAAAAAGAAGGACAAAAGCCATGTGCAATGTCATCATTGTACTGAAATGGGACACTATTCCAGTGAATGTCCAGAGAAACAGAAGTATAAGGAGATTGGTCAAGTATGGTGCAACAACTGCAAGGAGCTAGGCCATTATGCAGCAACTTGTCCACAAGAGACACGTGAAGAACTCAAACTTATCACATGTTTCAATTGCAAAGAACCAGGACATTATGCAAGCAATTGTCCAGAAAAGACGAAGCACAAGATAAACAAGCCTATGGAGGATCTCAGCCTTGTCACCTGTTCCAAGTGTGGAAACAAAGGACACTATGCAGATGTTTGCCCAGAGAAGTTTCCCCAAGATCCCAAGCAAGCCAATATGTAATTTAGTTGGAAAGTTTTAAGGGTGGTAGTACCCTAGATGCTTTGAGCCTACTTGTAACCCTAGCCTTCCCAAATCTCGGGACGAGATTTATTTTAAGGGTGGTAGCCTGTCACATCCCAAGATTTTCCAAATCTTGTAATGTGAAAAATAAATGAATAAAATAAAACTTTGTTGATTTTCAGGGTGAGAAGAAACTTTTGAATCCAATTGGAAACTTTCAAACCTATTTGATCAAATAAAATCCTAAAGGGATTTAAAAAGATAAATAAACAATAAAGTTAAAATATTTGGAAATACTATTTTTGGATCTTTTAATAAAAAGATTTGGTTTTCAAATGAAAAGGTAGAAATATAAATAAAGATTATTTTATAGAGCCAAATTAAATCTTGGCCGAGCCTTTGAAATAAAATATTTCTATTTGAAAAAAATAGTAAAGGTTTATTTAAATAAAATAATGAGAGTTTATTAATAAACCAAATTTATTAAAGTAAAGGTTTTTCCCATTTTAATTAAAAACATCAAAACTGGTTAAAATTATTTCAAACAAGTTTTCCAAGTATTTTGTATTTTCAAATAAAACCTACTAATTTGGTTTTGATAATATTTAGATTTCAAATGGAGTTTTAAATAAGTCAAATCCTATTTGATTTAATTTAACTATTAATGGACCCTAAAAGAAAAATATTTTATTATTTTGGGACTTGGAGTATTGTTGTTAAACATAACCACAACTCAAGGCAAAGTTTAGAGGAGTTTTGAATGGATTTTAATGTTTGATTTGTTGTGTTGCATTTCAAAACAGAAAAATCAAAATAGAAAAATATAAAGCATTTAGAAAGAAAAAAATAGAAACAGACCGGACCCAACCCAATAGGCCCAGCAGCCCAGTCCAGCCCAACTAGCTCTCTCACCGCAGGAAAATGTTTCGCACCCCGAAACCTACCCACACCCTCACTGACGACAGGACCCCACCTGCACTTCTATCACTCAGTGACGAAGCTGCCCCACACTGCCGTGTCATCGTCTTCCTCCCCGCGTTGAACTCGCCGGCCGTTTCCTGCCGTTGATACCGCGAATGAATTCGCTTCAATGCCTCGCCTTAATCTCACCACGACCACGCCTTCTTAAACGCCTCCCTCCTCTCTCCATTTTCCCTCAGAAACCTCTGCAAGTGAGCCACCAGGCTGCCCCTGATTTGGTCTGCACGACCACTGCTCCGACCACCGTCCCCAGCCAATTCCGGCGAGCCCAGCCACCGCCTTGCCTCCTCGACCAAGCTCACACACTCCCCTGACCTAGGCGCACCTCCCTGTGCCTTTAGTTCTCCCGCGCTCGCCCCAGAGTGTCAGCAAGGACCAGCTCGATTCGTCGCCGCCGTCTGTCTCGCCTCCGACGAGCTTTCCTGGTAAGAACCAACCACCCCGAGCCCTCTCATTCACGCACGCATCATCGCCATGTCTTGGCGCGTCTGACCATGCTTCCCGTTTGTTTCCTCGTGACCCGTAGCGCCGTCCTCGACGAAGACAGAGCGTGGCCGTCGTCAGACTCAACTCCGACAAGCGATTAACCGCAACCTTGTGCGTCCCTTCATCAACCACGAGCAGGTTGATCATCCCCACGTCACTGCGATCACGGTGAGACCCTCCTCTGTCATCCTTGCTTCCTGTAACCGCCGCTAGCACATCGTCCGACCGCGCGCCGACGCTCAACGCCGTCAGCGCCGCCCGAGTTTGGTCAATCAGATTTACACCGTTAGATCTTGATCCTATGGCTAATATTAGAACCTGAGCGAAAGGGTACGAGCACGTCTGAGCCGCGCGATCTGTTTAGATCCAATGCCTCACAGAGGCCGATCCGTGCACACCGGTACCGACCAGTAGTATTGCGCCGCGTGGCCAGCTTTTGATTTAAAACAGATTTTAGAATCTGATTTAGATGCAAATTTGTAAACCTTATAACTTTTGATCCACACGTCCAAAATTTTCAAACTTTATATCAATAGAATCAGCAAGACAAGCCCTAACCAACCATGCTATTTGTTTAGTAAAAAGCTTCTGGTAAAATGTTTGTTTTTGCAGAAACATTTGCATGCTTGTTTAGGTTATAAAATTTATTCCAAAATGTTTTTAGGGTTAAATTCTTTGCAAATTGGTTTGTTGTGAACCTACTGACCTTAGGAACCAACTTATGGATTTAAAATGTGTTTTGTAAAGATTAGGTTTGAATAATTGAATTGGCTCATTTTTAGTCAAATAAAAATATTGATTTTGTTATGGAAATGATTTTTGAGAAAAACCTTTGTAAAATGTTTTGATTCAAACCTATTGACCCAAAACACCAAGTTTTGTGAATTAACAACTTATTTGGTGAACAATATAAAGTTGTTGCTTTGCTAAAAACATTTTCCACCACATAAAATAATGATTGGATTTAAAAATGGTTTATAGATAAAACCCTTTTGCAAATGACTTTGCCACTTTGGAAAATGACCACTTTGAGCCTTACAATGTTTAGAGTCTAGTAGAAACCACCTTTGAAAATAAAACTAACTTTTGCATGCTTGCATGCATGACTTAGTTTCTATTATTTTATGTGTGTTAGATTGTTTGATTATTGGTTGGAATGCTAGTTGATTTTGTGTTTGCTTGAATGAATTGTAGTGGAATTTAGAAGAGTGTGAGATTAGCAAGATCAAGAAGTGAACCAACATTCCCTACCAAAAAGGCAAGTGACACTATCATCCAAGTCCTACTATCTTCATTATACTTAGTGGATTTTTGAAACATGCATGAAAAGGATTTATATACTTTATGCTATGCTAAATCCTAATAGGATACCCTTATACATTACTTAGTGGAAACAATGTAGTTGTAATATGCTTAGCCATGCTATATATTTTGAGAAGAGATACATGTTGAGATTTTATGAAGTTGAGAAAAGACTTGTGTTTTATATAATAAAACAAGTACTCAATGAACCACCTGGGTGGACAAGGATACTCAAGTTTTGGAAAAGGTGGCAACAAGAGGAACCATGTTTATATGGCAATCTCTTTTTGTTGTGCACCAGATGAAAACCACCCAGGGGTTTAGAGATTGAACATGTTTCTCCAACAGTGGCTTCCGTGTACAGCTATATGGCTCTGGCTTAGTCGACTACATTGGGAAGACCCATGCATTGGTCTTCAGGTTAACTGGAAATGAGGGAACTAGGAACCCTACATTGGTGCCTGAAGACAAGCTAGCATTATGTATGGGAGGACCCTATGGAAAGACTTCGTCACATTTTCAATCTGCCAGTATTCCATCTTGGTGAGTAGTTATCCAGTGGCCACTGGTGGCAACAAGATGAGATTGTGTCATGTGGGTAAAGTGTACAACTTCTTCAGAAGATAAAAATTCTAAGTACTTAGCCGTGTCCCCGGTTATGGACAATACTGAGCAACTAAAGCCTGAAGCTATGGGAAATATCGACATTCCAATTTCTAAAAGACTTGAGGCACTTGGGGTGTACCAAGGAGCTCAAAAGATTTTGATAAATACTTGAAGCACTTGGGGTGTACCAAGGAGCTCAAGAAATTTTGATAAAAACTTGAAGCACTTGGGGTGTACCAAGGAGCTCAAGAGATTTTGACTAAGACCTGAAGCACTTGGGGTGTACCAAGGAGCTCAGGAAGATTTATGACAAAAGATCAAAACTGTTTTGAAAAGATAGGATAAATTATTGTTTTCTGCAAATGAGCCTAAAACCCTACTTAGCCAAATATGCATGAAATGATAGGATCCACTTATGTCTACATAGTAGTGAAACATGCCAATACATTTCAAATGTATTGACCCTTGTGGCTGCAACTTGTTATGTTGCAGGTTTGTTTGATGTTAAGTGTGTTGATTAGGATTACAAGTCTACAACCAACATGTTTGCCTGTGGCACTTTGAAGATGAAGGACCCCATGCTTTTAGATCTTCTGCTGCAATGTAATGTAATAGCCAAATGAGCTATGAAAGATGTAATAAAATTATGTTATTCCTGGTTATAAAGTTGTATTATGACCTTTGTTACTTGATATTACATCTTAACTGTGGATGCTAGCTATTGATCCAGGGACTAGCATTGTAAACACAGGGATCTCTACCTTATTTAAAGGTTGGGACCTCTACACAGAGATTCCTCACGAATTTTTATGGTGGAGCACAAAAATCTGTTTCAGGACAGCAACTCCACAAATCTTACTTCCCTCTCATTAGAGGTCATTATTGGAACAAAAGAAAATACAAAGGATAAGGAGGGGTCATTACTGAAGTAATAACTTCCAAGACTCAAGAAAACTCTTGGGTTATCTCCCAACAAGTACTTTTCTTTAACGCCTTTAAGTTAGACACAAGAAGGAAGAATCAAGTATTTTCAAATGAAGAAGCATTAACATCAAACCTTGCTTTCAAAGGAGGATAAAAAAGCAACTTATCTCTCCTCATAGGGAAGTGTTCAATACCTTTCTTGAATGGAAATTGATATTTAATGGTGCCTTCTTTCATATCAATGATGGCACCAACAGTTCTAAGAAAAGGTTTTCCCAAAGTAATATGGCAAGAAGAATTGTATTCAACATCCAACACATAGAAATCAATAGGGACATAAGCATTGTTAACCATAATAAGAACATCATTAACACTCCCCATGAGTTTCTTTTTATCATTATCATTAAGTGGGACATCCAAATAACAATCTTCCAAAGGTGGCATATCAAGAATTTCATAAATCTTTCTAGGCATAATAGAGACACTAGAACCAAGGTCACATGAAGCTTTGAGATCAAAGTCATTCACTTGAATATTAATAATGGGTTCCCAACTATCTTCTACTTTCCTAGGAATAGATGCTTTGTGTTTCAACTTCTCTTCCTTGATTTTAATAAGAGAATCTGTAATGTGTTTGGTGAAAGCTACATGCATATCACTAGCATCAGGACTTCTAGCAAGCTTTTGTAGGAACATAATCACTTCAGAAATATTGCAACCAGCAATATCAAAATCAAACTTAGCATCACTAGTAGTAGACTCATTGGGCTTAGGCATTGTGGTAGGAGGAATAAGGACTTCTTGTCGTTTAGTGGCATCCATATTGGTGGTGGTGATAGTGCACACACTATTGTTTCTAGAAATTTCAGCTTCTCTTTCCCACTTAGCATGAAGTTGGGCTAACAGTCTAACATTTTCATCTATAGTAACTTGTATCGAATGAGTAGCAGCAAAGGTACTTTCCAAGGTTTCAGGTTTAGCAGCCATTTTATTAATCAAACAGGAATGTGCTTCAGACAAAGAGGAAATATTTTTCTCAACATTCAAAAGCTTTTCCTCCACAGTCTTATTGAAAGTGGTTTGTTTACTAATAAAGTCTTTGAGCATGACTTCAAGTTCAGAGGGGGCACTTCTAGTATTGTTGTAGGAGATTCCATAGGTATTGCCATTATTAAGAGGATAAGGCCTATAATTGTTGTTACTACCAAATTTTTTCCTATAGGCATTATTGTTGAAATTGTTGTTTCTTCTTGAGCAACCAGAGAGGCTAAGGGAACATTAATAGGATCTAAAGGATCTTTCCCATTAACTAGCATAGCCATGATAACATCAATCTTATCACTCAAGGAGGAGGTTTCTTCAACAGAATTTACCTTCTTACCATGTGGAGCTCTCTCAGTGTGCCATTCAGAATAATTAACCATCATATTATCAAGGAGTTTGGTTGTTGCACCCAAGGTTATGGTCATAAAGGTACCTCCAGCAGCTGAATCCCACAGGTTTCTTGAAGAGAAGTTAAAACCTGCATAAAAAATCTGGATAATCATCCAAGCAGTAAGTCCATGTGAAAGAGCATTTTTCTAATCCCTCTGATTTTGATGTTTGATAACAATACATTTATCGATTTAACCGTGTACTAAGTTTATCACAGGATTGACAAAAGAAGGCACAAGTCATGGCATAGAAGTTTTCCCCTTGCAAAACTTCAGTGTCAACCGGTAGTACCGGACCTGCAACCGGTACTACCGCTTGACACCGGTACTACCGGTTCTAGTACCGGTTGGCGCAGATCAGAAGAGAGAAGGGTGAGTACTAGTCAGTACCCACCGGTACCACGGAGCGGAAATACCGGTCCAACCGGTAGTACCGCTTGGTACAAGCGGTACTACCGCTTGAAGCGGTCGTACCGCTCATAGGTACCGCTGCATACTGACTAGCACCCTCCCCTCTCCACTTTGATCGTACCAAGCGGTACTTGGGACCGGTACAACTGCTCGTACCGGTAGTACCGCTGACAATGTCCGGTACTACCGCTTGGGGGTAGGACCGCAAGGGGGTACCGCCCAAGACTGAAGATTTCACACAAGGGCAAGGTTTCCACCGGTACTTGGTCCGGTACTGGACCGGTAGTACCGCCTGCAAGCGGTACTACCGCTTGTGTACCGGTACTACCGGTCATTTATTGCTCCAACGGCCACCTGTTTCGTGGAGGGGTATAAATACTCCTCCACCTACCTTGGGACAAATTGCTCAGCACATTAAAGTCATTGTCCACCATTGGAGTCCGTTGGAGCCACTCAAATGCACAAGATCTCATCATCCAACCATCCAAAGTCCTTGATCTTTTGGGATTCGAAGGAGGAGTCCCCGATCTACTACTTCACCAAACAAGATCTTCATTTCCCCCTCATTTCATTGAGGCCCCCTTTGCTCTAGTGTTTGTTGGAAACCCTAGCTCAAGTTTTTGTTCTTACAAGCTTGTCTTTGTTTGCTTTGACAGCTTGCTTGTATTTGGGAGCCTCCGATTAAGTTGTGGATGTGTGCCCCAAACTTGTAACGGTGCCGGCTTCCACCTTGAAGGTTGCCGATATAGTGGAAGGTGAATCGATCCCATTGGGGTGAGATTCATCGGAGAACAAGGGAGGCCTCTTGTGGCGTTGGTGGTTTGTAATCACCCCCTCTCCAAACGTAGACGTACTTCCCCTCAAAAGGAAGGAACTACGGGAATCAAATCATTGTGTCTTCGTGTCCACTTTTCGGTTACCTCTATCCTTTACCGCACCTTACTTACTTGTTTCTTCTTTGTGTTGTGGTAGCTCGTGCATTTTGTCATATAGGTAAATTCACCGTAGTTGCATTATCTAAAGAATTTACCTTATTATCAAACCTCAATTTGAAAAAGAAGAAAATTTGAAGTAGCACCTATTCACCCCCCCCCTCTAGGTGCCCATACGATCCTTTCAATTGGTATCAGAGCCTCGGCTCTTTATTCGGGCTTTACCGCCTAAGAGAATATGGGTAGCCAAGAAGGGGAAGGTGGTAGTGAGTAAACTCCGGTGACCATGGAAGATCTCAGAAACTTGGAAACAAGATTGAGCTCTTCCTTGGTCAACGAAGTCAAGAAGATGCTTGAGCAACTTCTTAAAGACAAAGATGGCTCATCCCCCCCTTCCCCTCAAGAGGAACTACCATCCGCACCTAAAGGGAATACTCCAGTATCCCCCGAAGGTATGGTGGTAGGGGATAAACTAGACACTACTATTTCCTCCACACGACCTGATGGAGGGAAGGGCGAGCACCGTGACACTTGGTACTCTCCCGATCCTCCCATCCCTCACCCTCATGTGTACAATAGAGGTGACCCACCTAAGCTTGAAGAGTCTGCTACTTTTGCTCAATGGCAATCACTAATGAGAACTCATATGCGCAACTCTTGCATTGAACTATGGAACATCATCGAGCATGGACTCTTTATTGGGGATCCAAACAACTTGACAAGAAGAGAGGTTGTCAACAGTCAACTCAATGCCACTGCTTTGCATATGATTCAACAAGGATTGGGAACAAAGGATTATCCACACATTGAGCACTTTAGCATTGCCAAGGAAGCCTGGGATGCTCTCACTGTGTTGTTTGTTGGAAATGAGAGTATGAGGAGGAACAGATATGATGCTCTAAGCAATGAAGCCGAAGGTTTCTATATGAAAGAAGGTGAAGATCACGAAGACATGTATCGAAGGCTCAAGACCACCGCCACCGCTTTTAGAAACGTGGGTGCCTCTCATGTGGATGATGCATGGATAAAAAGGAAATATGTGAGTGCACTCATGCCTTTTGAGCCCACCGACTTGAAGAGCCTACAAGGAAGACACAACTACCATCTCATGACCTCAAACAAAGTTATGCAAGAGATGGCCGCTTTCAAGGTAGCCGCCAAGAACGCCAAAGATGCCCGTGCTCGTGCCCTCGGTATGAGCAATGTGGTCAATGTGGCTTTAAAGGCCAAAGTTGTGAACTTTGAAGATGAAGATGATAGTGATGAAGGCCTCTCCTTGGACCATCCCGATGATGTCAAGATTGCTCATAGTCAATATATGGCTTTCTATGCAAAGAAATTTTGGAAGAATCCCGCCAAGGCCAAGATGGAAATGCAACGGAGAAGCAATCCAAATGGGAAAAGAGAGAATGCCACTAGACTAAGAACTTGCTTCAATTGTGGTGACCTCTACCACTTTGTGGCAAGCTGCCCCTATGAGAAGAGAGAAGATAATGGTGGGAAGCTTGTGTTGAAGAAGTCTCCCAAGGCACACTACAAGAAACCTTTCGTCAAAAAGAACCCCATCAACAAGAAATCGGGAGAAATTGTCTTGATCACTCATGAAGAATACTCCTCCGATATTGACGATGATGAAGATGAGGAGGAAGAAGAAACCTCACATGGTATGGCTGCACTAGCCACCACCTCTACTCCGACACTCTCACTCTTCGACTCTCCAAATGAGAACTCCTCCTCCAAGGACGTCACTTGCCTTATGGCAAGAGGAACGGAGGTATCCTCATCATCCCACTATACTCAATTAGATAATGATGAAATTGATGATGAAATGTCTCTTGATGTTAAAAAGGAATTAATTGCCTTTGATGAGTTCATGACTAACCTAGAAGGTGATGCTAAACTACATTTTGGGAACATCTTAGATCAACTCTCCCATACTCAAGAGCTTCTAGATGTTAGATGTAAACTTGGGCATGAACATATGATTGAACTAGAGGCGTTAAGCAATCCTCTAGAAGAAGAACAAGAGACTAGGTTGTCCCTTGAGTCAAAACTTGAAGGGCTTGATGACGCCAATGACATTATTGTTAACAAACTCATTAAAGAGTGTGATCATGCTATTTCCAAATACAAAAGAGCTAAAAAGGACAAGGTTGAGTTTGGTGTGGTTCATGAAAAACTTGCCGAGGACTTTAGCTTGCTTAACAAGGCCCACAAAGCCTTGGAGAGTGAAATCTTGTCTCTCACAAAGTCCCATGAAACGCTTCAAACTCAATTGGCCAATATTCCTTCACCTAGTAACTTCATTCCATCGAGTAGCATGACTATCCTTGAAGAGAATGCTAGGTTGAAGGGGGAGCTTGCAAAGACCACATTTCCACAAGGTAACAAGTCCATTGATGATATTTTGAGCAAGCAAAGGCGTAGTGGAGATAAAGGTGGCATTGGTTTTGTCTCCAAAACAAAGAAGAAGAAGGACAAGCCCGCACAAGAGACCAACAAGACCATTGTGGGAAGTAAGACCACAATTGGCAAAACTATGTCTCATGACGATTTTGCGGAAAGTGCTAACCCTCACTATGTTCTAATGCGTGATTACTATGGTGATGTGTATGCTCAATATGTTGGTCCGTATGATGGTTATATTGCTTGGTCTATTTGGGTTCCCAAGACCCTTGTTGCTAACAAAAGAGGACCCATTGAAAAATGGGTACCTAAAAACTAGCTTGATCTTTTGTAGACCTATGCTTCCGGAGGTTCAAAATGGGTGCTTGATAGTGGTTGCACTTGTCATATGACCGGAAGCTCGTCTATTGTCAAGGACTTGGTGTCAAATGAAGATCAAATCACCGTCACATATGCTGACAAGTCAAAATCTACGGTAATGGGTTTCGGCAAGGTTGTGGTGGCTCACGACATTACACTCGTGAACGTCATGCTTGTCGAAACCCTTGGTTACAATTTACTTTCTGTTCGTGCACTTGGAAAGATGGGCTTTGCCGTCTTTATTGATAATGATATTGTGGTCCTCTTATGGAGCAAGTCTCTCAAGGTCGCTTTCGTTGGGTACGTCGAAAATGACTTGTATGTGGTGGACTTTTCGGGGCAAGCCACTGCAGGTCCGATGTGCTAATACGGAAAGGCCGATGTGGGCTGGCTATGGCACCGCCGACTAGCCCATGTCAATATGAGAACTTTGCAAATTCTCCATAAAGAGGGCCACATTGTTGGACTAAAAGAAAATGTTTCCTTTGCCAAAGATCGTGTTTGCAGGGCATGTGTTCTAGGGAAGATGCATGATGCTCCTCATAAGCCCACGAACCAAATCAAGTCTAACAAGATCTTGGAACTTCTTCATGTGGACCTATTTGGTCCTCCATCTCATGCAAGCCTTGGTGGGAAGAAATATTGTTTGGTGATTGTTGACGACTTTTCAAGATACTCTTGGGTTTATTTCTTCAAGTTGAAGAGTGAAACTCAAAGGACTTTTATCAACTTCATCAACTTGGTTCAACGGCAAAACAATGTTCCCGTGTTGATTATAAGAAGTGACAACGGCACCGAGTTCAAAAACTACACCTTGAATGACTTTCTTAGTGATGAGGGGATTAAGCATCAATATTTCGCCGCATACACCCCTCAACAAAATGGTGTGGACGAAAGGAAGAACCGGACTCTTATTGAGATGGCTAGGACCATGTTGGCGGAGTTTAAATCTCCATACAACTTTTGGGCCGAAGCCGTCTCCACCGCTTGCCATGCTTCAAACCGGCTCTACCTCCGCAAGAAAATCAACAAGACTCCATATGAGATACTTACCGGTAACAAGCCCAACATATCTTATTTCCGGGTGTTCGGTTGTAAGTGTTTCTATCTCATCAAAGGTGTTCGTTTGTCCAAATTCGAATCAAAAGCATTAGAGGGTATTTTTGTTGGCTATGGTCTCGAATCTCACACTTATAGAATCTATGAAAAGCTCTCCGGAGCCGTCATAGAATCTTGTAGTGTGACCTTCGAAGAATATGATGGTCCCCAAGGGGGGCGTGTTGATGCTTGTGATGCAGATGTTGAAATGCCTCAGGATGCCATAGGAAGAATGGGTGTGGGTTATATCCGCCCCATTGAGGAACCCCTTATGGTGGATCGAGAAGAACTATGCTCCACTCGAGTGGAGCCCTCATCTTCACAACCTCAACAAGCTCCATCTACCAAGGAGGACGTTGACTCAAGCCAAAGACAAGATGTGGACCCTCAACATAGTGATCAATGTGTGAACTCTAGTCAAAGGGAACATGATTCATCTGATGGGGTGTCAAGTGGAGTCAAGTCAATTTGCCAAGGAAGATCCATCCAAGCTGCTTTGAGGGATGCTCAAGTTGAGACTAGAAGATCACTTGATCAAGACCAAGGTCAATCCGTGCCTCCCAATATAGAGGATGAATCCAATAATGATCAAGGTCAAGTTGATGGTCAAGACGAGGATCAAAATGATGAAGAGGGTCCTCCAAGAAACAACAAGGAGATCCATACTCGTCGCGAAGCTAGAAAGGAAAGAATGTTGGAAATAAGAGACCACTCCCTCCAAAATATTGTTGGAGATTTAAGGAAAGGTATTTCCACACGAGCACAATTGAAGAGGTTCAGTGAACATCAAGCTCATATTTCCATGATTGAACCAAAGAAAGTGTGGGAAGCTCTTGAAGATTCGTATTGGTTAGAAGCTATGCACAAAGAGCTCAACAATTTTGAGAGAAACAAAGTGTGGAAGTTAGTTGACAAGCCAAAAGATTGCCGCAATGTTATTGGAACAAAGTGGATATTCAAGAACAAGAAAGATGAGCATGGGATTATTGTAAGGAACAAGGCTAGATTGGTTGCACAAGGTTATTCCCAAATTGAAGGCATTGATTATGGAGAGACTTATGCACCCGTGGCTCGTCTTGAGTCCATACCTTATGACTAGTAGGTTCCGGATGTCCTTGATGGGGGAGTTGAAAGTATTCCTTGGGTTTGAGATAAAGCAAGTTAGAGGAGGAACCTTCTTCAATCAAGCCAAGTATACCCAAGATATGGTCAAGAGATTCAAAATGCAAGATTTGAATGGAGCCCCAACTCCCATGGCAATAAAGACTCATCTAGAACAAAATCCAAATGGTAAAGATGTGGATCAAAAGGTATACCGGTCTATGATTGGTTCTTTGCTTTACCTTTGTGCATCTAGACCCGATATTGTGTTGAGTGTAGGTGTGTGTGCAAGATATCAAGCGGCTCCTAAGGAAAGCCATTTAATGGCGGTCAAGAGAATCTTTCGATATTTAGTTCATACCCCATTTTATGGTCTTTGGTACCCTCAAGGCTCAACATTCGCTCTTTGTGGATACACGGACTCGGATTGGGCGGGAGACAAGGATGATAGAAAATCAACATCCGGGGCTTGCCAATTCCTTGGTAGGTCCTTGGTATGTTGGTCTTCTAAGAAGCAAAATTGTATTTCTCTCCCCACCGCCAAAGCCGAGTATGTTGCTGCTGCTAGTGCGTGCACCCAATTGCTATGGATGAGGCAAACTTTAAAGGAATACGGTGTCCATTGTGACAAAGTGCCTCTTCTATGTGACAATGAAAGTGCCATCAAGATTGCATACAACCCGGTGGATCACACAAGGACAAAGCATATTGAGATTCGACATCACTTTATTAGAGATCATGTTGCTAGAGGTGATATTGATCTATCCTATGTATCAACCAAAGATCAACCTGCCGATATCTTCACGAAGCCTCTTGATGAAGCAAGGTTCTGCTACTTGAGGAATGAACTAAATATCGTAGATTCTAGGAGTTTGACTTGATTATCTTGCACTCTCACCTAATTCTCGACCCATGTTTGGTTTAGGTGTAGGCATGGAAATAGGGGGAGTGCGGTCCTAATTGATTGGACTATCCCTCCCCCCATTATGCGCAAATTAAACAAAAATCATTCCTCTTAATATCATTTTGTGATATGTGAGCTAAATGATGAGTTTCGGTAATGGACCCAAGATATATCTTCGTGGTGCCAAGCCGAGTATACTAAAATATGGTGGCCTAGGCCACCGCCCCCTCTCAATCGAGAGGTTGGATGTGCTTAATCATGTTTGTCACTTGGTTGTTTTGGTCTTCACTCTTATTTGTCATCTGTTTGGAGTGTCTTCTTCCCTCTTAGTCTCGTGCACTCTAGTTTGGTTTTTAGTTGTTTCCTCCATTTGGCTTTAGAGTGCATGTGCTTCTCAGCTCTCGTGTCTTAACCCAATCCTCCGTACTCCCTCATGAAAACCCTCTCTCTTCCCGCACAAGAATCATCTTTGATCCCTGGCTTTGGACTCAGATGGAACCGGTACTACCGGATGTGCGAGCGGTACTACCGCACCTGGGAAGTTCCCAGGTCATGTCCTGGCAAACTTCTCCAGGAACGGTACTACCCCCGCGTGTCCGGCCCTACCGGTAACCGGTACTACCGGTCGTAGAACCGGTACTACCGCTTCCAAGCGGTAGTACCGCTCCAACTACCGGTACTACCGGTTGACGGTTCCAGGTATATAAGGGGCGCGTGGGGAGAGGCACCCCTCAGTGCCTCATTATTTCCCACTTCCCCCTGTCTTACCTATGCCGCCACCGGAGATCTTGAAGGCCCCGGAGCTCTGCCGCGCCCTCCTCCCTCCGGATTCCCTTTGGATTCGGCCTCCGGGCAAGCTCCAACTCCCTTCCACCGCCATGGATCCGGGTACAACCGCCCCTCCTCTTCTAGTTTAATTTCCCCATTAGATCTAGGTTTTGGCTTAGATCCGTGGAGAAATTGACTACTTGCAAGGTTGTACTGCCATATTATTCCTTGTTATCGCGTAGGATCTTCAATTTAACAGTATACTTTGTCAATTTGGGCCGTTCTCATCAGATCTGACAACCTGTGTGCCGCTCAACCGGTAGTACCGGAACTTTTTCCGGTACTACCGCTTGCAAGAGGTACTACCGGTTGTCAGGTCCGGTAGTACCGGTCCACTCTGGCCACTGTGTTCTGCTCAAACTTGTAGATTCTCTCGGTATTTCCTTCTTGATTCTTGTGTCCTTATCTCCGTGCTTTCCTCCCTCGTGCTTTCACAGATGCAGGTGGTTCTTGGGGTGCACGGAAGCGCTCCAAGTCTGACCGTGAGATTGTTGAGGAAGAGACTGAGTCTGAGGAAGAAGTTATGCCTCAGCCTAGACGCCATTCCAAGTTGCCTACCACTCGAGGTGGTCGTGGGGGTCGCGAAGGGGCTACCAAGCGCTCAGCTGGGCGTGGCAGAGCCCCTCCCCCTCACCCCCCTTCCACTGGGCGTACCAAGAGTCTCAGCTCTAGGCCATCTGGGCCAAAGTCACTCTCTGACATCTCTGAGGCAGAGTTTAGGGCTCTCTGTCTGGACAATGCATACTCTCATAGCAGGAGCGCGTTAAGGGCGGACAGTCTTTTCTATGATGACTTCCAAGAGCGTGTGTACCATGAGGTTCTTATGACCAATACCCAGCTGGTGGTGCCTCAGCAGTGGATTGACTTGGGCCACATTGACAAGAACTCTGGCTATTTTGGTGAAGCTAAGGAAATCTGCTCAAACCTTGGTATGCTCCCCATTATGCAGTTTCAGCATGACTATGATCCCCTGCTCATCTATCAGTTTTATGCCACTGCTCACTTCCACACTGGCCGCACTCGGAAGATTACATGGATGACTTAAGGTGCTGTCAAGGAGGCTACGCTTGCGGAGTTTGCTGCCATTTTGGGTATGAGGATCGCGGTCGGGACGTTCCTTGTGGTTTCCGCTGCCACATGCGGGAGAATCCCTCCAAAAAGGATGTTCTCCGACCATTGTATATTCGAGGCCGTGGGATTGCTGGTAAAATCAAGGACCTCCTCCCCACTTATGACATTCTCCATCGCATTTTCCGTGAGACTGTGGCTCCTCGCGCGGGCAACAAGGACGAGATACATGGCTTCTCCGTTGACTTGCTGTTCAACACCTTCCTCAACAGAGAAACCGGTCAACCTCTTGATGTGACAGACTACATTTGGAATGAGATGGTTGCGGCTGCACACACTCGGAGGGTTCCACCTTTTGCGCCTTACATTATGGCCCTCATTGTGTCCAAGTGCCCTGTCGTTGCTCGGACGCTCTCCACTCGCTCTCTTGTTGTGCACAAGCCCAAGGCCCTCAAGATCAAGGTTCATGCCAAACCTCGCGCTGCACCAGGTGAGGAGGATGAGGATGAGGATGACTCTGCGCATGCTGACAGTGGTTATGACGATGACTTTGAGATCTCTCGCCGCAAGCACGCCAAGCCCTCTTGGGCCAAAAGGATGGAGGTCAAGCTCAAGAAGATCGTCAGCTTCCAGGTTGACAACCAGAAGTGTATGTATGAGGCGCACGTGT
Source organism: Avena atlantica (assembly GCA_910589765.1). NCBI lineage: Eukaryota > Viridiplantae > Streptophyta > Magnoliopsida > Poales > Poaceae > Avena > Avena atlantica. The sequence goes on from OU342736.1 coordinate 32,097,290, forward strand.
CTGCAAAGAAAGCCTATGCTCGTCAGAAGAAGCTCATGTCTGCTCAAGGGTTGACCATCTCTGAGGGATCCGAGAACAATATCACTCCAGAGGATCAGTGGATTTCTCAGGACAGCCGTTGGGACGATGATGTCTCTTCCTCGCACCGCGCCCCACCTGCATATGAAGATGAGGAGGATCTTGAGGATGAGGAGGAAGAGGAGGAGGAGTATGATGATTGATCTTTGGGGCGTTAGCTCTGCACTTGTCCCTTTTTGGCGTCTTGATGCCAAAGGGGGAGAAGTTGCACTTTAGGCACGGGTGTTGCATGGGAAGTCACAAGCTCGCTCTTCTCTTTATCTTTTTTTATATTGCTTGTGAACTTTGTGGTCTACTATGTGTTTATGTCGTGTGTGAAACTTTGTGGTTGGATCCATCTTATGCACTATGTGTTTTATGTCTGTGGATCCATCTTGTGATGTTATGCAACACCTGTTGTCTATTTATTACTCATCACATGTTTTGGGCAAAGGTATGTCTTCAATTGCTAGTTTCCATACTTGTGCACCCATGTTGGGTTTGTAAATTAGAGGGGGAGATTTCTCTCTACATATCTAGCGGGAGTATCTTCTCTAGTTTACAAATCTCAGTTGCCTATTGTTAAAATCATCCTGCAAAAGTGTATTGTCATCAAACACCAAAAAGGGGGAGATTGAAAGAGCATTTTTCTAATCCCTCTGATTTTGATGTTTGATAACAATACATTTATCGATTTAACCGTGTACTAAGTTTATCACAGGATTGACAAAAGAAGGCACAAGTCATGGCATAGCAGTTTTCCCCTTGCAAAACTTCAGTGTCAACCGGTAGTACCGGACCTGCAACCGGTACTACCGCTTGACACCGGTACTACCGGTTCTAGTACCGGTTGGCGCAGATCAGAAGAGAGAAGGGTGAGTACTATTCAGTACCCACCGGTACCATGGAGCGGCACTACCGGTCCAACCGGTAGTACCGCTTGGTACAAGCGGTACTACCGCTTGAAGCGGTCGTACCGCTCATAGGTACCGCTGCATACTGACTAGCACCCTCCCCTCTCCACTTTGATCAGTACCAAGCGGTACTTGGGACCAGTACAACTGCTCGAACCGGTAGTACCGCTGACAATGTCCGGTACTACCGCTTGGGGGAAGTACCGCAAGGGGGTACCGCCTAAGACTGAAGATTTCACACAAGGGCAAGGTTTCCACCGGTACTTGGTCCGGTACTGGACCGGTAGTACCGCTTGCAAGCGGTACTACTGCTTGTGTACCGGTACTACCGGTCATTTATTGCTCCAACGGCCACCTGTTTGGTGGAGGGGTATAAATACTCCTCCACCTACCTTGGGACAAATTGCTCAGCACATTAAAGTCATTGCCCACCATTGGAGTCCATTGGAGCCACTCAAATTCACAAGATCTCATCATCAACCATCCAAAGTCCTTGATCTTTTGGGATTCGAAGGAGGAGTCCCCGATCTACTACTTCACCAAAGAAGATCTTCATTTCCCCCTCATTTCATTGAGGCCCCCTTTGCTCTAGTGTTTGTTGGAAACCCTAGCTCAAGTTTTTGTTCTTACAAGCTTGTCTTTGTTTGCTTTGACAGCTTGCTTGTATTTGGGAGCCTCCGATTAAGTTGTGGATGTGTGCCCCAAACTTGTAACGGTGCCGGATTCCACCTTGAAGGTTGCCGATATAGTGGAAGGTGAATCGATCCCATTGGGGTGAGATTCATCGGAGAACAAGGGAGGCCTCTTGTGGCGTTGGTGGTTTGTAATCACCCCCTTTCCAAACATAGACGTACTTCCCCTCAAAAGGAAGGAACTACGGGAATCAAATCCTTGTGTCTTCGTGTCCACTTTTCGGTTACCTCTATCCTTTACCGCACCTTACTTACTTGTTTCTTCTTTGTGTTGTGGTAGCTCGTGCATTTTGTCATATAGGTAAATTCACCGTAGTTGCATTATCTAGAGAATTTACCTTATTGTCAAACCTCAATTTGAAAAAGAAGAAAATTTGAAGTAGCACCTATTCACCCCCCCCCCTCTAGGTGCCCATACGATCCTTTCACCATGAGTGGGACAATTCTTAAACAAAGATTTCATTCTTTCCCAAGCTTAAGCAACATGTTCATTATCAAGTTGTTTAAATTTCATAATATCATTTATCATAGATATAATCTTAGAAGGAGGGTAGTACTTTCCAATAAAAGCATCTTTGCACTCAATCCAAGAATCAACACTATTCCTAGGCAAGGATAGCAACCATTCTTTAGTTTTTCCTCTCAAGGAGAAAGGAAACAACTTGAGCTTAATAATATCTCCATCTACATCCTTATATTTTTGAATCTCACAAAGTTCAACAAAATTATTGAGGTGGGCAGCAGCATCATTAGAATTAGTACCAGGAAATTGCTCTCTCGTCACAAGATTCAACAAAGCAAGCTTAATTTCATAAAAGGTAGCATCAGGAGCAGGTGGAGCAATAGGAGTACTTAGGAAATCATTGTTGTTTGTTCTAGTGAAGTCACACAATTTGGTGTTCTCAGGAGAGTTCATTTTGGCAAAAGTAGAGCATGCCAACAGCAGCAGCAACTAGGGCAGGAACTAATTTTTTTGTGTTTTTGATAAGAGAAAGCAAACAAAACTAAACTAATTTTTTTTGGAGTTTTTGATAAAAAGAGGCAAACAAAACCAAGCAAAAGAAACTAAGAAAAAAAAGAAAGTAAAGAGAAAGATTGAGAAAGATCCCCCTTCTGAAGACGTCCTTAGCCTCCCCGGCAACGGCGCCAGAAAAAGCTTGATGATGGGCGTGTTGTCAATGCCTCGTTGGGAGACCCCAAGAGCAAGGTGTGATGAGAACAGCAACAAGTTTTCCCTCAGTAAGAAACCGAGGTTATCAAAGCAGTAGGAGGAAGGAAACGACTCAAAGGTGTTGCTAGCAACTTGGAGACCTGCACAACACAAACTCAAGACCTTTCCCCAACGAAGAGTGAGGTTGTCAATCTCACCTGTTTGCTATAACAAAGGATTAACTGTATGGTGTGGAAGGTAATAGTGGTTTACAGAAAGTAAACAGTAACAGTGGAAGATGTATCACTGGTAATGATTGGTCCGGGGTCCATAGTTCACTAGAGGTGTTCTCCTCAGATAAACAAACATGACAGCAGGGCAATTGACAGGACTGAGCAAGGCATAACAATGCAATACTATACATTCATGATCCTATGAGATTCGATTGGGAAATACAACAAGATACATAGACCGCCATTCAACTGCATCTATGACTAGAAATCCACCTTCAGGTTATCATCCGAACCCCCTCCAGTATTAAGTTGCAAGCAAGAGATAACTGCTTTAAGCAAAGTGTGTAAGGTAAACAATCCACTTGTTCCATGAACAAGAGACCATTGTTTTCTCCCTAGTGGAAACAGCACATCTAAAACCTTAGAGATTTCCGTCACTTCCCTTAGATTAAATAGAGGCATGAACCCACTATCGAGCATAAATACCCCCTCTTGGAGTCACTAGCATCTACTTGGCAAAGATAGCTACTAGAAACGGAGAGCATGCAAGATCTCAAACAACACAGACATGATAGAATCAATAAGACAAAACCATTAATCAATCTGACATAGTAATCTCAATATCCATCAGATCACGCAAACACAACATGCATGATTACAAATAGATGAGATCTTGATCATGAAAGGAGCTCACAAGATCTAAACATAATAGCACAAAGGAGGAGATACAACCATCTAGCTACTACATGGACCCATAGTCCAAGGTGGAACTACTCACACTTCATACCGAAGGCTGGCATGATGAAGAAGAAGGCCTCCGGGATGATCTCCCCTCCGGCAGGGTGCCGGGAAGAGCTTCAGATCCCCCTGACCTAGGGACGATGATGGCGGCGGCTACAGACGGTTTCGTGGAAGATTAATCAGATACTTTGGGTTTAGGCATCTGGGGGTCTTTATAGGCAAAGAGGCGAGGTAGGGGGTCGCTAGGGCAGCTGCACCCCCCCCCACCAAGCGTGGGCCCACCTTGGCAGCGCGGCCAGGGGTTGTGGCCTCCTGGTGGCTCTCCTCCATCTTGAATTCAGGCTTCATGTTCCCCACGGTAAAATATTGACTTTGGCTTTTGTCCCGTCCAATTTCGAAAATATTGATTTTCTGCCATTTTAGAACCAAAAACAGAAGAAAACAGGCAATTGGCACTGTGGCATCTTGTTAACAGGTTAGTACCAGAAAATATATAAAAAACACCTCAAAGTGTAGACAAAGCAAAGCAAAGTATATACTAAACAAGCATGGAACATCAAAAATTATAGATACGTTTCTGACGTATCAGTATTTTAGTTTGAAAGCTCACTATTGAGACAATTAATTGATAATAAATATGTTATGGAAAAAATATGAAAATAATAAGCTGGATATTTTTAAGCTAATGAATTATTAGAATGTTGTTGGAAGTTCATAATGTCCAATATATGTAGTTCACTCTTATGGTATCAGGTAGTTCAGATGTAGTTTATAAATAAGGAAGTCTAGAATAATATTTGTGTGGAAAAGAATATGATAAATAAGAAAGTCTAGAATAATATTTTGCCAGTAGTTCAGAGTTAAAAACATAAGAATTTCATTAGTTTAAAACTTTTCTGCAGGGATAAGAAGACCAGCAACACAGTATGGTTTCGAGGCGCACCTGTTGAATGAGTATACAAGGGCTGTGTACACAGTTTTATGGGAAAGACTATATCATAGCATAGCTTTCCGAATCAAATCTTTTCAAGATGATCCAAGAAACTCTCTTGCGGATGATCCAAGAGACTATATCAAGATTTGGTGTACTCGAACCTGGTGGCAGTTCTGATTCCTTCTGGATGACCACGGCACATAGGTAGCGCCCGCGGATTGGGTCGCTGTTGCCGCAACTTTCGGATCCGGAACCGTAGGTTCCTTCATCCGAGGGAGGGCCGCACATATCTGAGTTGCAGTTGCAGCTGGCGTCTGACTCATCTGTCAGTGTCGACGCGTGTAGCGCGCCGATGGGTGGGGTCCATGAAGCAGTCCCGATGGATGGTGGTGGCACCCGCTCTGGGAGGCGGAGAGTACCGGTCTGCCCCACCTGGAAGCAGAAGCTCCCGAAAAGCATCTCGAGCCCATCGCCGACGGACTCTAACTCACTCAGGGTGGTTGGAAAGTGGGTGGTGAAGTCGAAGGTGCCGAAGAGGAGGTGATTCTCCGTCGCCAACGAGTTGTAGATCGCTCCAGATGGGACCATCATGATCGCACAAGCAGCGTCCCTAGGTCCCACAGACAGCGCCAATTGACGAGGTTCGATCTCGTCAATGCTCATTGTTATGGACTTGGGTTTTGGAGAAGATGGGGATGCTGGAGATCGCGGAACGATTAACAGACAAGCAATACAGGGACACGAGATTTACCCAGGTTCAGGCCCCCGGAGGGAAAACCCTACGCCTGCTTGTCTACTCTTGATTACAGCGGAACCAAAGGATATAGGGGTGCGTAGAGTCGGTTACAGATTAGGGTTTGTCCCCTTTGAAATTATATCTATTCTAGTCTTGTTCTCCAAGGATCCGAAGGCGTTATGGGCTTGGGCCACCCAAAATCTCCACATGTCGCGTATCTTGTCGTGGGCATTCCCTGGAATGGACTAGGTATGCCAATATTGTGTACCCATGGGGTATAACCATGTCAACTACAACCATAGTAAAGAATTTGCTTGGTCAAGGCACGAGTTCTGTGTGCTTGCTGGTGAGGATGAAGGATGGTATGAATGTGAATGGAAATTGTGGAAGCACACAGGTAACTAAAAAATTAGAAAACAAATTTTTAAAAAGGGTGAATAAAAACACAATAAAAAGTACTACCTCTGATCCATAATAAGTGTCGCCATTTTGAACTAACCTCAGTTCAAAACGGCGACACTTATTATGGATAGGAGGGGGTACAATTTTTAAAATTACCAAGTTCTTTTGATATACTAAAAATGTAACCTTCCTTCATCGTACAGGGTTATTCTGCAACCATATCATAGTTGTGTTTGAGCACATAAGACTCGACGTGGTTCCACAAAAGTAATACTGAAAATATACTCAAGAAATAAAGTGACAAACCCTGATTTCAACCTCAGAAACTTCAAAGCGACATCTGCAGATGGCACATCGCTAGAATACAGGAGAACCGTACTATACAACGAAGCGATGAAAATAGTGAGCATGGTTTGTTCATCAGAAGAGATGTTCTAAATTGCCCTATCATCTTTCAAAGAGGTCAATGCGCAAATGGACGCAGTAGATCCCAATGTGGGAAACACCAATCGGGAGTCGTGGTGTGAAGAAGCACTAACACGATCATCTGAAACTGATGAGGATACCATTACTGGAAATGGTGAAGGTGATGAGATTCCAGTGACTAGAAATGATGATCTGTATGCTTATATTCTCCCACCCCATAAATCAAAAACAAAAGAAAGTAGGGTCCTTGAAAATGAACCGAAAACTAAGTAAAAAAAGAAAGTAAATAAGACTGCACCCGTCCGTCCACTTCCAGAGCTGGATAAAAATGATAAGCCAATGGGTCAGAGGCTATGCAGCAAATGCAATACTATTTTAGGACACAATGCAAGGACTTCCAAGAACATGAAGCTTGCAACACAGCTACTGGTAATTCACCACAATGTGACTAGTGCATCTGGAACTAGGAAGAACATACGGGTTCGGATCAATAATGTGCTTGCGCAGCGCAATGTTGAAGGGGGAGAAGATGAAGAAATACTGCTAACTGATGAAGATGAAGATTCTGTAGACAAAACAAATGAGGATGAGGGATATGATGAGGAACAAGAGGAATATGATGCTGAAGAAGAGGGTGAAAAGAAGAAGATGAAGAAGAAGAGGCAGCGGGAGTTCACAAAAATGTTCATGGCAGTGCAAATGGAAAAAAATAGCAACCATGCATTGCAAAACAACGAGAAGAAGGCCTTAGCTTTTGTGGCATTTGCAAAGAAATGAGAAAACACAATGCAAGAATGTGTCCCAAAGAATATGAAATCCTTGTAAAACAAAACACAGAATGACAACATGAGTTGCTTCATGGCTCAAATAGAAATGCTATCATGATGAAAAAGGGGAAGAAAATTTGTCATACTTGTGGTACCATCACGGGACACAATTCAAGAACATGTGTGAGGCTTCAGTTGGCTGAGAAAGAGCAGCAGAAAAGGATACATAAACGGGAGGAAGAGCGGCAGCAGAAGTTGCTGATAGAGAATGAACAGCAGCAGAAGAAGTTAAAACACAAGACAAATGGAGATGCACATGCTAGCAAGGATGAGAAGAATGCAATGCACGCAAAGAATACAGATAACACACATGGAGCAAAAGAAAAAGCGATAAGGAGTAGCAGATTGATGAAAACTACAGATTGAATTACAAACAAAAAGGAAAAAATACATATACTTAGTTAGTTGAGTAGGCTATTGTATAGTTTTCTTCCATATGAACTTGATCGGGATAATAATAGATGTGCACCATATTAAATTTGGATAACAACTGTTAATGACGTGTGGAACTTCATTTTGTTTCATCTGGATATTGACCAAATAAACAGGGGAGAAATTTACTTCTTACTTGCATGATAAATTATTCTGCTAGGATAATAACAAAACTGGGAACTGTAATCCTTTGAGTAAGCGACTTGATAAAAGATGTTCCAATTGAATTTTTGTGTAAGTTCACTTTTTTGTTATTGTGAAGTTCACCATACAAATAAAGCGAAACACAAAAACAAACTATCAATTTCACTGAGCATAAAACAAAAAAACAAAGATGCAAAAATAAAATCTTGAGTGATTTTCATGAAATAAGACTAATACTTTAACAAAGTAAAAATTAATAGCATAAGGAAGTTTACTATATCTGATATCTGAAGTTCAGAAGATCTAAGAACAAAAATTTGAATCTAAAAAATAAAGTATGAAAATGGGTGATATTTATTGATGATAAACCTAAAATGCCATGCCATCAAAACAAAACAAAGTGATCAGAAGTTCACTTTGTTGTAATTCAGAAGTTCACAATTACGGGGCAGGAAGTTCACTTGGATTAAGGTGTACTCACAGTTTATTAGACGGAAGTTGTCCTCGGAACAATAGTAAGGGTCCACCGTATGCGTCAAGGTGTTGAGGAACTCAAGTGTCAGGCGGCGGTACGTGGCGACATCCTGAAAAACAAAGTCATACAAACCAACATTGTTGTAAAGGAAATCGAAATAAGCACGACTGCTAAGTTGGTTCAGGATATAGGGGTACGACCACTTGGTGGACTTGATTTCTCAGATCTTGAGACGGTTGAAACGGTGCATCTGAAAATCCTGGTGAACTCGATACCAAGTGACTCGAGGGTCAACGTATCAACGGGTGGTGCAAAAGATTCTGCAGTCATCACACGTGTACGGCTCCTCGTGTTCATCTAAAACAAAATAAATAAAGGTTGCTAGTTAAAGATTTTAGTCCAATAGAAACATAGAATATACGATCCTCTACACTAGTTACAAAATAAACTCCTCTAAAACAATACTAAGCATGCTCAATATCAGTATTAAATCAAGAATACGACCTAAGTCAATATTGAAAATGATGAATGCTTAAGTGAAGCTTTGGTACAAATAAGTTGAATATTGGAGGAGAATCATACCTTAGATCGATTGAGTGCGAGGAATCGAAGAAATATTAAGTAAATTTGAAGATCAAATGGACGTGGTTTGGAGTTTGGAGGAAGAAGAAAGAGAAATATTTGTTTTGTGGATTTTTAGGTTACCTCCTCATGGTGTTTATGGCTGCCGCGTACATGGTACAGACGGACGGTACGGCTAGAGCCTAGCCGTACTGGGTGACATACCTTGGGGGTGATCAATCCCTTCTGGCAATGCACTCGTACTACTAGTCGTTATTCATATGATACCTTTGCTTGAAGGGTATGGTATGGTCGTGCTATACGGGCGTGTCCGACCATCACTACTAGGGAAAAAACTATAGTAGATAGGATTATAGGACGCACATCCTAACCATATGCGCCTTTACTAAATATACAAGGCGCACGGCTAAAAGTTACACCTTGTATATTTGAATAGTTTAGGCGCACCAATACTGGAGACGCACCATGTAATATGCGCCTCGACTATAGGAGGCGCATCCAGTCGCAATGTTCCACGACTATCGGAGGCCTGGGTATACTCACTCGGCCGATACACACACGGGCAGGGGTACTGCAGGGGTTTGACCTACCGCTGCTCGAAGCCGCCAAATGCCGCCACGAGAGCATCTGCCATCGAGTTGAGCCCCACTCCACCTCCCTATCTTCCTTCCCCCTTCCCCCTCTCCTTTCTCCCAAATCTCACGAGCTGCCGCTCATCACCATCCTGCAGTGTCGCTCGTTGCTGTCCGCTTTGCAAAGGAGGAGCCGCTCGTGAAGTAGGAGGAGCCGCCTGACCGTGGAGGAGGAGGATCCTCTCGTGGAGGTGTCGTTGTCCTCGACCGCCCGTGGAGGAGCCGTCCGTCATCCGCGGCCTCCACCTCCTCGACCTCATGCATGACCACCTCCTCTCCACCCTCGCCCTTCAAGGTGAGACTCTCCCCCCCTCTCCTCTCTGCTAAGGACTATGGTCACTGTTTTTGAATTGTATCCTACCTTGTATTATGTTGAATCAACACCTTGTATCCACTTGTGTTGTATGAGATTTTGGTTTCTTTCTATATTTTCCTAGTGGGGTGACTAGCTAGCTAGCTAGACAAGTTCTACACAAGTTCCTAGTGCCAAAAATAGTTGCAAAAACTATAACCCTGTCATGAATATTATACAATCATGGGAGCTTCAAGGGGAAATGAAATTGTCTTGCATTTGCATAGTGCTCTTTTTTATATTCAATTACTTTATTTTCCACTACATTCTTAGATGCAGACCTAGGAGGGCAATGGTGTATCAACACACCCAAGGTACTGGGCTATGCCTCACATGATGATGGTATGCTTATTGATATAACCAAAGAAGAATATAGGAAGATATTGTGCCTACCATGTACATAAATTGAAATAAGTGAAAGATATATGTTTTTTTAGTTTCCATCTGATAACACTCCAGCAAGGATTAAGTGTTATTCGACAAGACTCTCCCCTGGTGCCCCTCCCCTGGCGCTGCCTCTCCTCTAGCCACCACTGGCTCACTGGCGCCACCGCCACCGCCTCTCCCCTACTCTCCCACTCCAACCTGGGTCATCAGCACCTCTATCGACAACACATCGACAAGTCTAGAACTTGTCAAGACTTGTATACTTGTCGGTACCCAGCGACAACTTGCGATAGGTCGACATGTAAACCTTGCACTCCAGTTGTGGAATAGTCACTAAGCATTTTGGATTGATCATTTAAGTGTGCTGAAGATCCGAGGGTATTTTTTTACTAGGTAAAGCGAGTGAACAACAATGTTTGTATAGTCAAACTCGAGTTATGCATGAAGGCAACCAATTTAGTTGAAGCATATATCAGAATAAGCATCATTATTTCTAATTCCACAATCATTGTGATCATTTTTTTCTAATTTTAATCATTGAATTTTTTCTGTTAGCAATCTTCCCTTATTTTTATTTGATTAGGTAACTAAATTTAAGTGTTCAATAGTAATTTCCTGACTTTGACTTCCTGTTAGTTGAAACCGCAGGTTGGTGAAAAAATTCATAGTTCACTTCAGTATCAAGTTAATTCTATCATGTTACATCCGGTTAGTTGAAATAGTAGGTTGTGCTAGCTTGCTTCCATTAAATGAAAGAATAAGAGATGGTACTAGATTGGTGTGCATAGATGCACTTGTGCCAACATCACTTGGATTAAGTGGATTTGACTTGCTTTGGTGCATTCGGTGGATCAGAGTTGCACCATTTTCTACTAGCAGTGCATTTTATTCATAGTTCATCCCGCTACAAACACGTACACATCATTCTGCCACAAGCATATTCATAGAGTTCATGCATCCTTCTACAAGTAGATACACCTACTACAGCTCTAGTAGCTGTATTTTATTCATAGAACAAACTGCCTTCTTCTTCTTGTTGTTGCCTTCACCAAACTTCTCCTTCTTCTTCAACATGTTGATCTTATATTTGCAATACACAATTCCTTTTTAATCGATAACAAAGAACTAGGCGCTTTGAGCTTAGGAAGCAACCTTGATGGAACTACTTCGGGCAAAGGAGCATTTCTTTTGAACAAACCTTGGCAAATGGCTTCATGCTCTACTATTGCTGGATCATCTGGCATGGCTAACTTATCAAGTGAGTTTGCATCCTTCCTCTCCTCCTTCTAAAACTTGGTGTCCATAGCTGGGAACACTAGTAGAAAAAAGGCTATCCGTTCGTGCCTCCTAACAGCATTAGTCCCGGTTTCGCCACGAACCGGGACTAATGCTGGCACGCGTCCCGGTTTGAGCGGGCACGGGGCCGGGAGGCATGCATCCCGGTTGGTAGGGGAACATATGTCCCGGTTTGTAACACACCTTATAAATGCAACGCCCCAACCCTCTGCCTCCACTCTATTTTTTCTTGGTGGAAGGTGTGAGGGGTGTGCTAGTTTTTTCCCCTATGCATGCATTCAAGGTGTTTGATGAAATGTTTGAGTGAATGATCCCGTTCAATTTCTCATAAAAAAAATATAGAAGGTGTCCGAGACACACTTGAGCTTTCTCCTCTTTATTTCCCTCGATCGAGGTTAGCAATCTTATCTTTTCTCTGTCATTGATACAATGCATGTGTCGATGTGAATTGGTCATTTCACTATTTATGATGTCCTGTTTTTGATAAACTTACTTATATGATGCAGATGAACGGTCGGGAATGGATGTACGGTGACCGGCGTGTACCCGGGTATATGAAAGGCATGGATAAATTTATCGATGTGGCTACGACAAACAAAGAGAATGGTTTTATACGTTGTCTATGTGTTGAATGTCGGAACAACAAGGAGTACTCTTCCTCGAAAATCATTCGCGGCCACCTGATTATGAAAGGTTTCATGCCCAACTATAATTGCTGGACCAAGTGTCAACACCCGGGTTTTTAATCCCAGATGCCTGTTATGCCATACATCGCAATCCCAGGATTACCATTTTTGCGAGACATAACAGAATTGGATACCATAGTATATAATCCATTACAAACCATACATAAGGTTTTACACAAATAAGGATCTCATGATCCAGTTCTTAATACAACTTCAAGCAGCGGAATACGTAATAATAACGGTAGCGTAGGCAAAGCTCCATCTTCGGGGTCATAGGCAATGCTGACGATGGGAGATGATCCTAGTTGTCGTAACCTTCCTGGGGTCCATCCTCCAGGTACTCCTCTTCATAGTCTGGCCCGGGAATAGCCAGGGACAAAGCCATGAGTACTCTTTAAGTACTCGCAAACTAATACTAACAAGTGAAAGGGGTTTTTGATAATAGGACACTAGGCTCTAGGGTTGTTTTGCAAAGGCCAGATTTATCTCTACTAAGTTAAGAAGCAAGAGAGCTAGTTGAAGTTTATAGCACCTAAGTGGGAACTTGTATTTCATGTCACAACTCTGTTGGGATCAAGTCAAAGTATCAACTCATTTCACATGTCCTTTTGAAAACATCTGACGAAGAAACAGTATGGCCACTCCAACTGTCCATAACCGCGGACGCGGCTATTCGAATAGTTTGACACTCTGCGGAGATTGTACACTTTCACCACAACATTCGATACATACGTCAGGAACAAATCCTGAATTCACCATACTCAGTATGCGGATAATCAATCCTAACCTTTCAATTACACGCCCTAGTATAAGCACCTCTTCTGTGAGTTTGGCCTCCCAACCATGACCAACTGTCATCTTGGGTACTGCACAGGTGGACAATCTTCACAAGGTAGCCTCAGCTCAGACCTTGGCCGTGAGGGAACTAATACTAAGGTATATAAGTTTCCAGTCAAGCCCTACCCAATCTTCGGGTATTGTGGTTGTACGGAGAAAATTGGAATGGTATCGCATCCAGACAACTATCAGTTTTATAACGGGCTAAGGCTCCTGCCTCAACATTTTCATCACCAAAATCATCTGGTGTTGGGAAACACATGTCAAAACATCTTAGTAGAATGATCCATCATTCTAAGGTTTTCATAACCATTTTCACCAAGTATTCCCATCTAAAGTTGATCAAGTTTTATGCTTAGCACTAGCATCTACAGGTGGGGGTAAGTACTAAAGAGAGGTGGTAAACTAGTGGAGTTTTAACTAAGTTCCATCTCATGCCTTAGGGTGACATCAAGATTATCTAGCTTAGGCCAAATTTTATGCTCTTTATGTAACCTTCAAAAATTATTCTTCTAGGATCTATAAGTCACTTAAGTCAACTCTAATTTAAAGCCTTGATAAAGAAATAAATTAGAAGCTTGCAAATAAAACTAGGATTGGGTTAACAAGTGGGTATGATCACATATGCTTAAGGTATATAGTTGGCATGGTAACAAGTAAGAGTTTGCTTGCGTCGGTAGAGTATCTTGCAAGTGTTAGCTTGCACAATAAACTAGTAGCATTAGGCTTGCACCATACCAGTATAAGCTTGCCTTGTGCAGAGAAGTGGTTGAAGTTCTCCTCGGCTTCTTCTTCGTAGTATCCTCCTTCCTCCTCGTATCCTTGGTCGGTACTAGCGTCTATAAATAAATACGATGTACACAATCACCAAACAATACTTAACTACTTGCAATCATCACACAAAAGGGTCCTATAGATGATCTAGCATCATCACTATTATTACAAGATTAAGGATTGGTTTAATTCCTTTTATTTTTAGAAAAGTAATTTCTACTCACTGAAAAACTACTTAAGATTTACTATTCTCCAAACCAAACATGGGATCATGTTGACACATGTCATCACCACATATTTTAGTCCATGGGAATATGATTTAAAGTGGTGTCACAATTTAATAAGGTTTTACCCTTTTATTTTAATTAATTAAAGTGGATAGAAATGCATATGTGGCATTCTTTTATTACTTGAACATTATTTCTGTAAGTAAACCAATATATTTTTATATATTCTGAAAGGTATGGTTAAATGTGATTTTTGGGAGTTGGAAACAACTCAAAAGCTATTGTGGTTTAAATTTGAAAAATATTTGAGTGCAGAAAAGCTTCGTCCTTGTTATTTTTACCAAGGATGATCTACAGATCCAAATGCCTTGAATCCAACGGGCTTGGATTCAGCATTTTCAGACCTTTCTAACAAAATTGGTTTCATTCAATTTGGTGCACTGAGTCGACCTGGGTTGATTTTTGAAACTGGGTACAGAAGTGTGTTTGAAATAAAATGGAAATGGTTTAATTCAAATAACTGGGCTGTGCGGGAAACGGTACTTGGCCGGCCTGTTAAGCGCAGCGCTTCCGCGGGATGTTTAAGTTACTGTCCCCACATGTCAGTGAGACAAGGGGGTGCTAAGCGGTATGGGGCGATGTGGTGCGTTCGATCTGGTTCTAATCCAACGGCTGAGGGTCATCGTCGACGTTGGGCAACGCCGGCGAGACAGAAACCTAGCACGGCCAGTGGGGGTCGTTGGGGGCTCACCGGGGTTCAGGCGAGGGTCGGAGAGACGGGCGAACGACGAAGTCGATGACGGCAAACCTCCAGGTACCGGCAGCTTCTCCTGGGGCGGCTCCAATCGCTGGCGCCCTTCTTCTCCAGCAGCGGCAGGCTCCGGTGAAATTCCGACAAAGTGCTGCTCGCCGTGCTCCGGGAACGGGGTGACACGATCAGTGAGAAGAGGGGAGTGAGATGGTATTCTCAATTCGGCTGGAGGTGGCCTCTATTTATAGTCGTGATGACGAGACCGAACGGGATGGGCAGGCGACGGTGGCGACATGGCTACGGGCTGCTAGAGGCATGGCCGGCGGTGGCGATCGCTTAGTGGTCTCCTGGCGATGCTCTAAGGCTTTAATGCGTGCGTAGGGGCAGTGCGGTTTGGTCTGGAACGCGCGATGCTCTGCGCGGAAGAGGCGGCGTCTTCGAAGGCGAGAGGTGCCTGGGCGGCATGGGGCGGCGAACGGGGATTTCTGGCGGTCTCCTGGGTCGGTGGAGATCGCGTATGCATGCGGCGAGGGCAGCGCGCGGTCTATGGGCGTTGGTCGAGCGTGGCGCTATGGCGCATGCTCGGCACGGTTGCTGGCGAGCTGGGCGCGGTTCGTGCGTGTGGTCCAGGGGTTGGAAAGGTTCGAGCGTTGGACAGGGGGTAGCGGTGGACGGTGGGCTGCCTCCTAGACAAGGTTCGCACGGCTAAATCTCCTGCTAGCTTGCTATCTCCACTGCGGTGGCATGGTGAGCTTCGGCTGTTCACCATTGATGTCATTGCCCAGCTTACAGTGAGGCTAGTGATTGGTTTAACTTGCTAGATGATCTACTGAGATGGTTGTGAGATAAAGGGGGAACAAGTTAGGCTTCAATCACTGCTCACAATAGTGTTTAGGATTTTGATGATTTGTGTCTGCAACCTGTTTGATGAAATGGCCGCAAGAACTCAAGTTTTGAATTTTAAAAAGATTTTTGGTGGGTGTGCTAGGTTGATGCTGGGGAGTCTGCAGATTCTTGGGTTTTGAAAGTTGAGCTTGTTTGAGTGGTTTTTGAAAAAGTGGGATCTTCCCATATGAGAAAGATTCAATTTTGAATTGTCAATTAAACTATGTATTTGAAAGTTTATGGATGATCACAAAGTGGGCCTTGATACTTTGTTATGAGTAAAATCAAGGGGTGCAAAGATCCAGAAAAGTTTCTGTTAAGTACTGAAAGTTTGAGACATCCAAAGTAGGCATGGGAGTTAAATTGGTCAAAATGACAATTCCCTTATTTTATTTGTTTTGATTTACTTGTCTTTAAGAAAAGTGTGGGAAATGTTTATATGATGTTTATTTCACCTAAGCATCCATTTATAAGCAATCGAACACACAAACAAGGTGGTTCAAAAGAATTCAAAATGAAATGCATACTCACATGCATGCTTCCATAATTTTATTTAGAAAAGTTGTTGTTAACCCTAATTTTAATGATTAGAGTTTGATGATCCAAGTGTCGTATTTTTGGGATGTTACAAACCTTCCCCTTAAACAAAATCTCGTCCCGAGATTTGAAAAAGGACAAAAAAGATTACCTAGGATTTGAAGAGATCAGGAAACTCCGTCCTGATGTGATCTTCGCGCTCCCATGTAGCTTCCTCTTCTGTGTGGTTGCTCCACTGAATCTTGAGAAACTTGATGCTTCGGGTTCGGGTAGTTCTGGAAGCTTCTTCCAAAATACGGATGGGTACTTCAGGATAGGTCAGGTCATCGTTGATCTCTATGGTCCGATGGTCAATGTTCTTGAACACTTCGGTCTTCTCTGGGACTTCGAGACACTTGCAAAGTAACGAGATATGGAACACATTGTGCACTGCTGACATTTCTTCGGGTAGTTCCAATTGATACGATACTTCTCCTCGACGGTTCAAAATATTGAAAGGTCTGATATATCTGGGGGCTAACTTTCCTTTGAGTTGGAAACGCTGCATTCCCTTCAATGGCGACACTTTCATATAAACAAAATATCCTATGTTGAAGGCGAGGTCTCGACGTCTCTTGTCGGCGTAACTGTTCTATCTGGATTGGGCGGTCTTGAGGTGCTCACGAATCTTGTGAACCTTCTCTTCTGCTTCTCGTAGGATGTCGGGTCCGAAATTCTGACTCTCTCCTACTTCCGACCAGTTCAAAGGGGTGCGACACTTTCTTCCGTACATGAATTCAAATGGGGCCATTTGCAAACTGCCTTGATAACTGTTATTGTATGAAAATTCTGCAAACGGCAGACAGTCTTCCCACTTGGATCCATATTCCAACACACATGCTCTCAGCATATCTTCGAGTATTTGATTTACTCATTCCGTTTGTCCATCTTTCTGAGGGTGATACGCGGTACTGAAATCTAGGCGGGTTCCTAAACCTTCTTGGACTTTCTTCCAGAATCTCAAGGTAAACTGAGTTCCTCGATCCGATACGATGTTATTGGGGAGTCCATGCAAACTAACTATTCTAGCGATGTATAACTCCGCTAGCTTCAAACTCTAATATGTGGTCTTGACGGGCAAGAAATGGGCGACTTTGGACGATCGGTCCACTATGACCCAAACAGAGTCATTTCCCCTACTAGAAGTAGGCAATCCGGTGATAAAGTCCATTCCAACTGAATCCCATTTCCATTCTGGAATCTGCAATGGTTGCAACAATCCAGCGGGTCTTTGATGTCCTGCCGTGACTCGCTGACATATATCACACTTGGCGATATAGCTTCCTATTTCTCGCTTCATCTTATGCCACCAAAATTGCTCCTTCAAATCTTGATACATCTTAGTTCCTCCGGGGTGGATAGAATAAAGAGTATCATGAGCCTCCTTCAGAATAACTTCTTTCAACTCAGAATCTGCTGGTACACAAAGGCGTCCTTTGTACCACAGCACTCCTTCTTTGTCTTCGGTGAATCCAGGTACTTTGCCTGTACCGATATGACGCTTGATTCTGTCGATACTAGCATTTCCTTTCTGCGCCTCTTTGATCTGGCTGATCAAAGTGGGCTGAAGTTCTATGCTAGCCAAAAATCCTTCACTCACTAATTCTATTCGAAAATCTTCCATCTCTTTGTGCAAACTTGGTTGCTCCTTCAAGATCATGGAGTTCAAGCGGCACGGCAATCTGCTAATGGCATCTGCCACCACATTGGCTTTACCAGGGTGATAGTGAATGTCCTGATCATAATCCTTAATTAGCTCAATCCATCTTCTCTGTCTCATATTCAGCTCCTTCTGAGTGAATATATACTTTAGACTCTTGTGATCCATATAGATCTCACAACGATTTCCCATCAGGTAATTTCTCCATGTCTTCAGGGCTAGAACTACAGCTGCGAGTTCGAGGTCATGGGTTGGGTAATTTTGCTCATGTTGCTTTAGTTGTCGAGATAGATAAGATATAACTTGGCCCTCTTGCATTAGCACACATCCGAGACCGATCTTGGATGCGTCACAATACACATCGAAGGGCTTCGTGATATCCGGCATGATCAAGATTGGGGCTGAAATCAATCTCCTCTTAAGTTCTTGAAAACTCGCTTCACATTTGTCAGTCCATTCAAACTTCTTGTCCTTCTACAGCAGTTGGGTCATGGGTCGGGCGATACTCGAGAATCCTTCTACGAACTTGCGGTGATATCCCGCCAATCCGAGAAATGCACGAACTTGGGTTTGAGTGGTTGGGGCTTGCCAATCTTCTACATCTTTTACTTTGGCAGGGTCTACGGAAATTCCTCTGGCTGATACAATGTGACCGAGGAATCCTACCTCCTGTAACCAGAATTCACATTTGCTAAACTTGGCATACAACTAATGCTCTCTAAGGGTTCCAAGAATGGTCCTTAGGTGTAGCTCATGTTTTTCTTCTGATTTGGAGTAAATCAGAATGTCGTCGATGAAATCAATGACAAACTTATCCAGGAAGTCCATAAAAATCTTATTCATGAGGTTCATGAAATAAGCGGGGGCATTGGTTAATCCAAAAGACATGACTATATACTCGTATAATCCATATCTGGTGGTAAAGGCAGTCTTTGGAATATCCTCTGCACGAATCTTGAGTTGATGGTAACCAGTTCTAAGATCAATCTTAGAAAACACTTTGGCACCGGTCAAATGATCAAACAAATCTTCTATCTTGGGAAAGGGGTACTTGTTCTTGATGGTGACATCGTTCAACTTCCGATAATCCGTACACAAACGGTTACCTCCATCCTTCTTGTCCACAAACAAGACAGGTGATCTCCATGGTGACGCACTTGGTTGAATCAATCCGATTTCTAGCATGGAATCCAGTTGCTTCTTCAGTTCTTCTAGTTCCGACGGGTTCATACTATAGGGTCTCTGGGCTATGGGTCCAGTTCCAGGGATTAGTTCGATGATAAACTCTATATCCCGATCTGGGGGCATACCGGGCAAAACATCTGGAAATACATCGGGGTATTCACAGACTATCCGGACTTGGTCAATGGTAGGTTGGGCTATACTCTTGTTGCACTTGAATTGACGAGGTAAGGTTTCAGATATATGCTCTACTTATATTCCGGCTGTACTGGTCATGGTGATGGCTTTCTTGGCACAGTCAATCAATCCTTTATGTTTGGACATCCAATCCATTCCTAGTACTACTTCCAAACCTTTAGTTCCGAGTACTATCAGATTACCATAAAAATCTATGCCATGGATTCGGATAGGGACGGCTTTGCAAATTTGCCTAGCCTTGGTGGTTGATCCGGGAATTTGAACAATCATTACATGCTTCAGTTTGGTTGGTTGAATTTTACTTGTGCATGCAAATTCTTCGGTGATAAATGAATGCGATGCACCAGAATCAAACAACACTCTTGCAAGTACTGAATTAATAGAAAACATACCCAGCATGACGTCTGGCGCTTCCTGAGCTTCTTCAGCATGCATGAGAAAAAGACGGCCATTGCGGTTGAGTGAATTCCCTGGGGCAAATCTTCTTCCGGGCTGAACACGACGCTGCTGCTGAGCTGGGGCATTGGCATTGGGGGCTGCGGCATTATTCTTGTTGGGGCACTCGTTGGAGTAGTGACCCTTATTTCCACAGTCATAGCAAGTCACTTGCGACTTGTCCTTTGCCGCTATAGGCACAACATTGCTTCCAGTCCTTGGGGCAGTGTTAGTGTTGGTGGCAGCATTGTTGTTCTTGAACTTGGTGGGGCACGATTGAAATTGCTAGAGTTGCCGGGGTTGTTGTGATTTCCTCCAGGTCTAGGGTTTCCATGGTTTGGATAGGTTGGACGGTTCATCGGGGGTCTGTTTGTTCTTGGGACAAATCCGGGAGATGATCCCTCCTTTGTAACGGAAAAGGATCCCTGTGATTGCAATGCTAGTCCCTGGATCATTGCTAGCATCCACAGTTTAAGATGAAGTAGACAGAAACAAAGGTCATTTATTACATCCATTCTAGAGATAAAACATAGTCTTTACAACTCAAGGCCACAGGCCTAATACAAGAGTTTGGAATAAGTAAATAATTATAAGTCTTCATCTTCATGTGCCACAGGAAAACATGTTGAGTGTAGACTCATGACACCTAATCCTCATCGGAGTAACCTGCAACATCACAAGTTACAGCCACAGTGGGTCAATACTTTGGAATAGTATTGGCAAGTGATACCTTAGTAAATTTTAAGTGGACTATATTACTATATGCAATTTGGCTAAGTGTAGCTTGGCTTGCTTTGCTCAAAATAGGTTTTTCTCTATTAGTTGAAATCACTAAGTTTTTCTTTGTCAAAACTTTTCCCAAGAAACCATCAATATACATTGAGGTCCTTCACCCTTGTTCACCCACAAGTTTTTACTTAGAAGTTGGAGTGATGAGATTCTTGATAGCTTCCATGTGTTGATGCTCAAGTTGTCCATTGCCATGGACTTGGCTAAGTACTTAGATTTTCCATCTGCAGAGGTTGTGCACTTTCCCCACCAGACTTGGTTTCCCAAGACATGACCTTTTAGAAGCTTTTCCTTAGACCAAATGGACATGCTCCAACCTATCATTCACACTACCACCAACTTTCCAAATGGCTAAGTTCTAGAAACTTATGTGATCCAGGCAGAGCCCATATTGCCAAGTGGCTGCACTAGAAGCTTCTCAACACTTGGCCTCTAAAATCCCTTTGTTCCTGGGTGGCATACCACAAGTGAGATACACAAGGTAAACCATAGCCATGGGCCTTGTGTAACCACTCAACCAAAAACCACCATTCAAGTCCCATTCCACCCAGGTGATTCATTGACTTAGTTGTTTTATTAGGAAAACATAAGTCCATAGACTTAGAAATATTTTCATCATAGCATGTATAATTCACCAACCCTTGTTTGCTACTAGCTAGGCTAAGCATGGCATAGATAGTAACTTAACTTAGAAATTTCCTAGCAATTCTACAACTACTTAGGATTTCCCAACATGGCATTTGGCAAAAAATAGTAACATGCAAGACTTTGCAAAATATTTCTAATGCTTGTATAAAAATATAGGGATGGAAATATTCATGAAGTACCACTTGCCTTGGTAGTGGGGAGAGTAGCACTCTTCACAATCACAATCACTAGCACCAAAGTCTACACAAAGAATGGTAGCACAAAATTACACACAATTCATATACAAACATAAATATATGCATGCATGCAAGATGCTAAGGATTGATTTTTAAAACCCAACCAAGCAAGTGCATAGTACTGAACCATAAACAAGTCAAAAACTTGCTAAACAAAGTTTATTTGCCACTAAAATAATTTCCTAAACAATTTTTCTACTCAAAATAGTCCTAAACAAGTTTCTGCAAATAAAGTCATTTTAACAGAAACTAAACATTAAACACATTGCATAAACAGAAAGGGCTTGTCTCCCTGATTCCAACAATATAAAATTTGTCAAATTCTAACGTGTGGATCAAAAGTTATAGCTATTTCAAAATTGGATCTAAATCTGATTCAAATCTGTTTTTAAACTCAAACCCTAACCACGCGTCTGTTTCCTATTGGCCCGTACCGGTTCGGACGGATCGAGCTCTGCGAGCCGTACGATTTAAGTCAGATCTGGTGGCTCAGATGCGCGCATACCCCTTCGCTTAAGTTCTAATTTCAGTCGTAGGATCTACATCTAACGTTCCTGAACGCTTTGACCAAAGATGAGCGGCGCTAGCGGCGGCGACTGGCGGCGGCGCGTCTGTCAGCGGCGGCACTGGCATTCTAGGTCGCGCGGGAGTGGGGGAAGAGGCTTACCAGAACCGCGGTGGTGTGCGGAAGCTCAACGTTGCGGTGGCTTGGCAAGGGGCGCACGGGGTCGTCAGAGATTCCTCGCCGGAGTTCGCGAACGCGTCGGGTGTGGCTGCTATCGATGTTGGCGAGGTTCTACGTCGCGCTAAGTCAAAAGGAGGGCACTGTTAGATGCGAAAGACAATGGGGGTCCTAGGCGTATCAGGCAGAGGGCAAGGGGCGGCTGATACTTACGGGGATAGGTCGCCGGAGTTCGTGTAGAGAGCGGCGGCGCTCGGTCGAAGTCGTTGCCGAAGCTACAGACCATGCGAGAACAAACAGGGTGCGTCAGTATATGCGCAAGGAGTTGCTGAGCTTGATAGTATGAGTCAGGGACAGAGGGGGACACGGTGCTCACCGGAATTCGTCGGCGCAGTCGTCGGAACAGCGGCGGTGTCGAGCGAGTTGCGAGCAGCCTGGGGGCGTGAAGGGGGAATTGGTTGAGGGGAAATGGTCGCGAGAGAGAGGGGATTAAGTAGCCAGAGGCTCGACAAGAAACGCCCAGCGATTCAATGCCATTTACCTCGCGGAATCAAAGCAGCAACGGGCAGCGGCGGAGTTCGTGCGCGAGATTTTGGGGAAGATGACGATGACGTGGACGGGGCCCGTTTGTCAGCAGCGAAATAAGCAGAGAGGGAGTGGGGTCCGAGCGTCAGTGAACGCGTGGGTGCGTCTGCGCGTGCTAGAGAGAGAGAGGGAGGCCGGGTGGGCTAGCTGGGCCGGTTCTGCTGTTGGGCTAGAATAGGAGCGCCTGGCCTTTTTCTTTTCTTTAATCATTTTCTTTTTTCCAGGATGAATTTCAGGAATGGTTTTCAAATGAATTCAAACTCTTTTTGAATTCAAATCAATTTGGGATTTTTGCAGTGTACAACATACTCAAATCTAGGCATAAAACCATGTGGTTACTTTGAAAAGGCTTGGTCAATTTTGGAGAAACAAAATAACAGGGGCATTGCACTAGGTTTGCAAATGTTTGAAAATGATTTTTGAAACCATTTCTATTTTGTAAAATTTTGTCCTAGCTCCACACTCAAACCAATCAACAAGGGAGACAAACAATCTAGGTTTAAAATATTCAAGTTCTCAAATGGGGATGGCCATTTGATTTAAGTTTGCTCACATGAAATGATAGCACTATGTGCTTCTGTTTTCTGAAATGAGTTTGAAATTGATCTCAATTCTATATGCATGAATGAATGATATGCAATCTTTGAAATCATGATTTTAGGGATGTTACAGACGCTTGCGGTTCTCATTGGCTTGGTTGATCTTTCCTTCCATCTGGATAGCAGAGTCGACAAGGGCTTCAATATCAGCAAAGGGGATATTGACTAACACTATCTGCATCTCATCATGCGGACCATTCAGGAACCTTTCTTTCTTCTTGGCTTCGGTGTTAATTTCATCCGGGGCATACCTAGCTAATGACAAAAATTTGTCACGGTATTCCACTACAGTCATCCTTACTTGCTTCAGCTCTCTGAATTCGTCTCTCGTCCTCTTGATCAAACCCGGTGGCACATGGGTTCTGCTGAACTTGACCTTGAATTCCTCCCAGGTCATCATCTTCCCTCCGGTCATTGCACGAACACTGTTCCACCATGACCTGACATCTCCGGCTAGATAGTGGGTGGCGAATAGTACTTTTTCGTTCGCTTCCACTCCGGCGACTTCTAAGTTATTTTCCATGGTTTGTAACCAATCATCGGCGTCTAGGGGCTCTTCTGACTTAGTGAAAACAGGTGGGTTGGTATTCTGGAAATTCTTGAGCTTAGATCCATGGTTGTCCTGATTTCCGTGGCCTTGGTTATTGTGGGCAAGCTGAGCTATCTGTTGCAGAGTGGCTAGGTTGGCTTGACGTTCCACTCTTTCAGCTTCGCGGTCAGAGGTCAACATTTGCAGGATCTGCAACATCGGTTCCGGGGATGAACCACTTCCTCCGCGTGGCATCTGAAGATTGAGATAGATCGTGAGAAAAGAGGGAAATTTCTAAGGTTCTGGGACTTTGAAAAGTTTTTAAAGTTTGACTCAGAGTTTTCTAGCAACTTGCTTTTCATTCATTCATTCACACGATACAACACACACCACAACAAGGAAAACAGATGGTTTTAAGAACCATTCTGAAAAATACGATACAGTGGGACCGAATACTACTCACTACGCTAGTGCTCAAGTGCTACTACTCCTCGGAATCGGTGGCTTCATCATCCTCATCATCATCGATGAAGGAGAAATCATCCTCATATGTGAAGAAGTCCATAGCCTGATCCTCCAGAAAATCATCATCATCGCTGAGATAGTAGTAGGGGTCTCCATCAAGATCCTCTCCAGCATTCTCCCTTTCCTCCAACTGCATGTCTCTCCCGTGGATGGTCTCCTCCAAAGATGAGATGCCGTGGCGGAGACGGGCAATGATGCGCTCCTTCTTGTCGAGCTGACGGCGGCGATACTTGCGATCCTTCGCTAGCATGGCGATGGTCTGATCCTTCGTCTTGATGGTGGCAGACTTGTGGTTGGAGTAGTCACGACAGTTATCCAACTCCTGCTGACAATCGTACATCATGAAGCTAAGGTGGTCCAATTGAGTCTTCAGCTCGGGGTGGTATGGGGCTTCCAGTGGTTGTCCATTTGCATCACGCCTTGGGCAGAACTCAAAGCGGGTTCCCTTAATCTGATTGATGCTCTGCCCACACAGATGGGAAAGAGCTTCCTGCATGGCCCTGGCAAGTCCATCGAGCCAGTTGTTCTCTCTCAACGTAAACTGAATTCCCTCAGCAGTGGGAGGTTCAATCTTTCCTCAGAGACTTGCAACTATTAGCCACTGCAGATCTTCTCCTCCTTGACCATTGAGCTGAGCTCCAAAGAACTCGGGGTGCGGACGCTCCAGAAGTTCCGAAAGCTGATGCAAATCCCTCTCAAAGATAAGGTCTCCTCCATTCCCCAACTGATAAAACTTGTTGTACTTCACGTCCATATATAAGAATATAGGATGAGTAAGGTAGTAGAGTGATCAAGTGTGTCAAAATTTTATGTATTTTGCAAGAGTCTTTGAGGAACATGAATTTTCATGAAAGAATCAGAGAGATAAGAAGGAGAATAAGTTTTTGTAAATATTTGCTTCCTTTGGTTTTGAAACTAAGTTTTTGATTCAAATTTCCAGTCTATCTAGGGTCTCCTATGGTCAGGATGGCTCTGATACCAACTTGTCAACACCCGGGGTTTTAATCCCAGATGCCTGTTATGCCATACATCACAATCCCAGGATTACCATTTTTGCGAGACATAATAGAATTGGATACCACAGTACATCATCCATTACAAACCATACATAAGGATTTACACAAATAAGGATCTCATGATCCAGTTCTTAATACAACTTCAAGCAACGTAATACGTAATAATAACGGCAGCGTAGGCGAAGCTCCATCTTCGGGGTCACAGGCAATGCTGACGATGGGAGATGATCCTAGTTGTCGTAACCTTCCTGGGGTCCATCCTCCAGGTACTCCTCTTCATAGTCTGGCCATGGGAATAGCCAGGGACAAAGCCATGAGTACTCTGTAAGTACTCGCAAACTAATACTAACAAGTGAAAGGTGTTTTTGATAATAGGACACTAGGCTCTAGGGTTCTTTTGCAAAGGCCAGATTTATCTCTACTAAGTTAAGAAGCAAGAGAGCTAGTTGAAGTTTATATCACCTAAGTGGGAACTTGTATTTCATGTCAAAACTCTGTTGGGGTCAAGTCAAAGTATCAACTCATTTCACAAGTCCTTTTGAAAACATCTGACGGGGAAACAGTATGGCCACTCCAACTGTCCATAATCGCGGACGCGGCTATTCGAATAGTTTGACACTCTACAGAGATTGTACACTTTCACCACAACATTCGATACATCCGTCAGGAACAAATCCTGAATTCACCATACTTAGTATGCGGATAATCAATCCTAACCTTTCAATTACACGCCCTAGTATAAGCACCTCTTATGTGAGTTTGGCCTCCCAACCATGACCAACTCTCATCTTGGGTACTGCACATGTGGAAAATCTTCACAAGGTAGCCTCAGCTCAGACCTTGCCCGTGAGGGAACTAATACTAAGGTATATAAGTTTCCAGTCAAGCCCTACCCAATCTTCGGGTATTGTGGTTGTATGGAAAAAATTGGAATGGTATCGCATCCAGACAACCATCAGTTTTATAAAGGGCTAAGGCTCCTGCCTCAACATTTTCATCACCAAAATCATCTGGTGTTGGGAAACACATGTCAAAACATCTCAGTAGAATGATCCATCATTCTAAGGTTTTCATAACCATTTTCACCAAGTATTCCCATCTAAGGTTGATCAAGTTTTATGCTTAGCACTAGCATCTACAGGTGGGGGTAAGTACTAAAGAGAGGCGGTAAACTAGTGGAGTTTCAACTAAGTTCCATCTCATGCCTTAGGGTGACATCAAGATTATCTAGCTTAGGCCAAATTTTACGCTCTTTATGCAACCTTCAAAAATTATTCTTCTAGGATCTATAAGTCACTTAAGTCAACTCTAATTTAAAGCCTTGATAAAGAAATAAAGTAGAAGCTTGCAAATAAAACTAGGATTGGGTTAACAAGTGGGTATGATCACATATGCTTAAGGCATATAGTTGGCATGGTAACAAGTAAGGGTTTGCTTGCGTCAGTGGAGTATCTTGCAAGTGTTAGCTTGCACAATCAACTAGTAGCATTAGTCTTGCACCATATCAGTATAAGCTTGCTTGTGCAGAGAAGTGGATGAAGTTCTCCTCGGCTTCTTCTTCGTAGTATCCTCCTTCCTCCTCGTATCCTTGGTCGGTACTAGCGTCTATAAATAAATACGATGTACACAACCACCAAACAATACTTAACTACTTGAAATCATCACACAAACGGGTCCTATAGATGATCTAGCATCATCACTATCATTACAAGATTAAGGATTGGTTTAATTCCTTTTATTTTTAGAGAAGTAATTTCTACTCATTGAAAAACTACTTAAGATTTACTATTCTCCAAACCAAACATGGGATCATGTTGACACATGTCATCACCACATATTTTAGTCCATGGGAATATGATTTAAACTGGTGTCACAATTTAATAACGTTTTACCCTTTTATTTTAATTAATTAAAGTGGCTAGAAATGCCTATGTGGCATTCTTTTATTACTTGAACATTATTTCTGTAAGTAAACCTATATATTTTTATATATTCTGAAAGGTATGGTTAAATGTGATTTTTAAGAGTTGGAAACAACTCAAAAGCTATTGTGGTTTAAATTTTAAAAATGTTTGAGTGCAGAAAAGCTCCTGCCTTGTTATTTTTACCAAGGATGATCTACAGATCCAAATGACTTGAATCCAACGGGCTTGGATTCAGCATTTCCAGACCTTTCTAACAAAATTGGTTTTATTCAATTTGGTGCACTGAGTCGCCTGGGTTGATTTTTAAAACTAAGTACAGAAGTGTGTTTGAAATAAAATGGAAAAGGTTTAATTCAAATAACTGGGCTGCGCGGGAAATGGTACTGGGCCGGCCTTTTAAGCGCAACGCTTGCGCGTGCTGTTTAAGTTGCTGTCCCCACATGTCAGTGAGACAGGGGGTGCGAAGCGGTATGGGGCTTTGTGGTGCGTTCGATCTGGTTCTATTCCAACGGCTGAGGGTCATCATCGACGTTGGGCAACACCGGCGAGACTGGGCCAGTGGGTGTCGTTGGGGGATCACCGGGGTTCAGGCGAGGGTCGGCGAGGCGGGCGAACGACGAAGTCGACGACGGCGAACCTCCTGGTACCGGCAGCTTCTCCTGGGGCGGATCCAATTGCTGGCGCCCTTCTTCTCCAGCAGCGGCAGACTCCGGTGAAATTCTGGTGAAGTGCTGCTCGCCTTGCTCCGGGAACGGGGTCGCACGATCAGTGATAAGGGGAGAGTGAGATGGTGTGCTCAATTCAGCTGGGGGGTGTCCTCTATTTATAGTCGTGACGACGAGACCGAACGGGATGGGCAGGCGACGGTGGCGACATGGCTACGGGCTGCTAGAGGCATGGCCGGTGGTGGCGATCGCTTGGTGGTCTCCTGGCGATGCTCTACGGCTTTAATGCGCGCGTAGGGGAGGTGCGGTTTGGTCTGTAACGCGCGATGCTCTGCGCGGAAGAGGCGGCGTCTTCGACGGCGAGAGGTGCCTGGGCGGCATGGGGCGGCGAACGGGGATTTCTGGCGGTCTCCTGGGTCGGTGGTGATCGCGTATGCATGCGGCGAGGGCAGCGCGCGGTCTATGGGCGTCGGTCGAGCGTGGCGCTATGGCGCATGCTCGGCACGGTTGCTGGCGAGCTGGGCGCGGTTCGTGCGTGTGGTCCAGGGGTTGGCAAGGTTCGAGCGTTGGACAGGGGGTAGCGGTGGACGGTGGGCTGCCTCCTAGACAAGGTTCGCACGGCTAAATCTCCTCCTAGCTTGCTATCTCCACTGCGGTGGCATGGTGAGCTTCGGCTGTTCACCATTGATGTCATTGCCCAGCTTACAGTGAGGCTAGTGATTGGTTTAACTTGCTAGATGATCTACTGAGATGGTTGTGAGATAAAGGGGGAACAAGTTAGGCTTCAATCACTGCTCACAATAGTGTTTAGGATTTTGATGATTTGTGTCTGCAACCTGTTTGATGAAATGGCCGCAAGAACTCAAGTTTTGAATTTTGAAAAGATTTTTGGTGGGTGTGCTAGGTTGATGCTGGGGAGTCTGCAGATTCTTGGGTTTTTAAAGTTGAGCTTGTTTGAGTGGTTTTTGAAAAAGTGGGATCTTCCCATATGAGAAAGATTCAATTTTGAATTGTCAATTAAACTATGTATTTGAAAGTTTATGGATGATCACAAAGTGGGCCTTGATACTTTGTTATGAGTAAAATCAAGGGGTGCAAAGATCCAGAAAAGTTTCTGTTAAGTACTGAAAGTTTGAGACATCCAAAGTAGGCATGGGAGTTAAATTGGTCAAAATGACAATTCCCTTATTTTATTTGTTTTGATTTACTTGTCTTTAAGAAAAGTGTGGGAAATGTTTATATGATGTTTATTTCACCTAAGCATCCATTTATAAGCAATCGAACACACAAACAAGGTGGTTCAAAAGAATTCAAAATGAAATGCATACTCACATGCATGCTTCCATAATTTTATTTAGAAAAGTTGTTGTTAACCCTAATTTTAATGATTAGAGTTTGATGATCCAAGTGTCGTATTTTTGGGATGTTACAAACCTTCCCCCCTTAAATAAAATCTCGTCCCGAGATTTGAAAAAGGACAAAAAAGATTACCTAGGATTTGAAGAGATCAGGAAACTTCGTCCTGATGTGATCTTCGCGCTCCCATGTAGCTTCCTCTTCTTTGTGGTTGCTCCACTGAATCTTGAGAAACTTGATGCTTCGGGTTCGGGTAGTTCTGGAAGCTTCTTCCAAAATACGGATGGGTACTTCAGGATAGGTCAGGTAATCGTTGATCTCTATGGTCCGATGGTCAATGTTCTTGAACACTTCGGTCTTCTCTGGGACTTCGAGACACTTGCGAATTAACGAGATATGGAACACATTGTGCACTGCTGACATTTCCTCGGGTAGTTCCAATTGATATGATACTTCTCCTCGACGGTTCAAAATATTGAAAGGTCTGATATATCTGGGGGCTAACTTTCCTTTGAGTTGGAAACGTTGCATTCCATTCAATGGTGACACTTTCATATAAACAAAATATCCCATGTTGAAGGCGAGGTCTCGACGTCTCTTGTCGGCGTAACTGTTCTATCTGGATTGGGAGGTCTTGAGGTGCTCACGAATCTTGTGAACCTTCTCTTCTGCTTCTCGTAGGATGTCGGGTCCGAAAATCTGACTCTCTCCTACTTCCGACCAGTTCAAAGGGGTGCGACACTTTCTTCCGTACATGAATTCAAATGGGGCCATTTGCAAACTGGCTTGATAACTGTTATTGTATGAAAATTCTGCAAACGGCAGATAGTCTTCCCACTTGGATCCATATTCCAACACACATGCTCTCAGCTTATCTTCGAGTATTTTATTTACTCGTTCCGTTTGTCCATCTGTCTGAGGGTGATACGCGGTACTGAAATCTAGGCGGGTTCCTAAACCTTCTTGGACTTTCTTCTAGAATCTCGAGGTAAACTGAGTTCCTCGATCCGGTACGATGTTCTTGGGGACTCCATGCAAACTAACTATTCTATCGATGTATAACTCCGCTAGCTTCGAACTCTGATATGTGGTCTTGACGGGCAACAAATGGGCGACTTTGGACAATCGGTCCACTATGACCCAAATAGAGTCATTTCCCCTACTAGAAGTAGACAATCCGGTGATCAAGTCCATACCAACTGAATCCCATTTCCATTCCGGAATCTGCAATGGTTGCAACCATCCAGCGGGTCTTTGATGTCCTGCCTTGACTCGCTGACATATATCACACTTGGCGATATAGCTTCCTATTTCTCGCTTCATATTATGCTACCAAAATTGATCCTTCAAATCTTGATACATCTTAGTTCCTCCGGGGTGGATAGAATAAAGAGTATCATGAGCCTCCTTCAGAATAACTTCTTTCAACTCAGAATCTGCTGGTACACAAAGGCGTCCTTTGTACCACAGCACTCCTTCTTCGTCTTCGGTGAATCCGGGTACTTGGCATGTACCGATACGACGCTTGATTCCGTCGATACTAGCATTTCCTTTCTACGCCTCTTTGATCTGGATGATCAAAGTGGGCTGAAGTTCTATGCTAGCCAAAAATCCTTCACTCACTAATTCTATTCGAAAATCTTCCATCTCTTTGTGCAAACTTGGTTGCTCCTTCAAGATCATGGAGTTCAAGCGGCACGGCAATCTGCTAAGGGCATCTGCTACCACATTGGCTTTACCAGGGTGATAGTGAATGTCCAGATCATAATCCTTAATTAGCTCAATCCATCTTCTCTGTCTCATATTCAGCTCCTTCTGAGTGAATATATACTTTAGACTCTTGTGATCCATATAAATCTCACAACGATTTCCCATCAGGTAATGTCTACATGTCTTCAGGGCTAGAACTACAGCTGCGAGTTCGAGGTCATGGGTTGGGTAATTTTGCTCATGTTTCTTCAATTGTCGAGATAGATAAGATATAACTTGGCCCTCTTGCATTAGCACACATCCGAGACCGATCTTGGATGCGTCACAATACACATCGAAGGGCTTCGTGATATCCGGCATGATCAAGATTGGGGCTGAAATCAATCTCCTCTTAAGTTCTTGAAAACTCGCTTCACATTTGTCAGTCCATTCAAACTTCTTGTCCTTCTACAGCAGTTGGGTCATGGGTCGGGTGATACTCGAGAATCCTTCTACGAACTTGCGGTAATATCCCGCCAATCCGAGAAATGCGCGAACTTGGGTTTGAGTGGTTGGGGCTTGCCAATCTTCTACATCTTTTACTTTGGCAGGGTCTACGGCAATTCCTCCGGCTGATACAATGTGACCGAGGAATCCTACCTCCTGTAACCAGAATTCACATTTGCTAAACTTGGCATACAACTGATGCTCTCTAAGGGTTCCAGGAATGGTCCTTAGGTGTAGCTCATGTTTTTCTTCTGATTTGGAGTAAATCAGAATGTCGTCGATGAAAACAACCACAAACTTATCCAGGAAGTCCATAAAAATCTTA
The DNA here is from genome assembly GCA_910589765.1 of Avena atlantica. NCBI lineage: Eukaryota > Viridiplantae > Streptophyta > Magnoliopsida > Poales > Poaceae > Avena > Avena atlantica. The sequence goes on from OU342736.1 coordinate 32,128,989, forward strand.
TTCATGAGGTTCATGAAATAAGCGGGGGCATTGGTTAATCCAAAAGACATGACTATATACTCGTATAATCCATATCTGGTGGTAAAGGCAGTCTTTGGAATATCCTCTGCACGAATCTTGAGTTGATGATAACCAGTTCTAAGATCAATCTTAGAAAACAATTTGGCACCGGTCAACTGATCAAACAAATCTTCTATCTTGGGCAAGGGGTACTTGTTCTTGATGGTGACATCATTCAACTTCCGATAATCCGTACACAAACGGTTACCTCCATCCTTCTTGTCCACAAACAAGATAGGTGATCTCCATGGTGACGCACTTGGTTGAATCAATCCGATTTCTAGCATGGCATCCAGTTGCTTCTTCAGTTCTTCTAGTTCCGACGGGTTCATACTATAGGGTCCCTGGGCTATGGGTCCAGTTCCGGGGATTAGTTCGATGGTAAACTCTATATCCCGATCTGGGGGCATACCGGGCAAAACATCTGGAAATACATCGGGGTATTCATAGACTATCCGGACTTGGTCAATGGTAGGTTGGGCTATACTCTTGTTGCACTTGAATTGACGAGGTAAGGATTCAGATATATGCTCGACTGATATTCTGGCTGTACTGGTCATGGTGATGGCTTTCTTGGCACAGTCAATCAATCCTTTATGTTTGGACATCCAATCCATTCCTAGTACTACTTCCAAACCTTTAGTTCCGAGTACTATCAGATTAGCATAAAAATCTATGCCATGGATTCGGATAGGGACAGCTTTGCAAATTTGCCTAGCCTTGGTGGTTGATTCGGGAATTTGAACAATCATTACATGCTTCAGTTTGGTTGGTTGAATTTTACTAGTGCATGCAAATTCTTTGGTGACAAATGAATGCGATGCACCAGAATCAAACAACACTCTTGGAAGTACTGAATTAACAGAAAACATACCCAGCACGACGTCTGGCTCTTCTTGAGCTTCTTCAGCATGCATGAGAAAAAGACGGCCATTGCGGTTGAGTGAATTCCCTGGGGCAAATCTTCTTCCGGGATGAACACGACGCTGCTGCTGAGCTGGGGCATTGGCATTGTGGGCTGCGGCATTCTTCTTGTTGGGGCACTCGTTGGAGTAGTGACCCTTATTTCCACAGTCATAGAAAGTCACTTGCGACTTGTCCTTTGCCGCTACAGGCACAGCATTGCTTCCAGTCCTTGGGGCAGTGTTAGTGTTGGTGGCAGCATTGTTGTTGTTGAACTTGGGTGGGGCACGATTGAAATTGCTAGAGTTGCCGGGGTTGTTGTGATTTCCTCCGGTTCTAGGGTTTCCAGGGTTTGGATAGGTCGGACGGTTCATCGGGGGTCTGTTTGTTCTTGGGGCAAATCCGGGAGATGGGTTAGGGCGATACTTTGGGGTCTGATGGGTTCCTGGCTGATGCATCATGCGACGCTTGCGGTTCTCATTGGCTTGGTTGATCTTTCCTTCCATCTGGATAGCAGAGTCGACAAGGGCTTCAATATCACCAAAGGGGATATTGACTAACACTATCTGCATCTCATCATGCAGACCATTCAGGAACCTTTCTTTCTTCTTGGCTTCGGTGTTGATTTCATCCGGGGCATACCTAGCTAATGACAAAAATTTGTCACGGTATTCCACTACAGTCATCCTTCCTTGCTTCAGCTCTCTGAATTCGTCTCTCATCCTCTTGATCAAACCCGGTGGCACATGGGTTCTGCTGAACTTGACCTTGAATTCCTCCCAGGTCATCATCTGCCCTCCGGTCATTGCACGAACATTGTTCCACCATGCCCTGGCATCTCCGGCTAGATAGTGGGTGGCGAACAGTATTTTTTCGTTCGCTTCCACTTTGGCGACTTATATGTTACTTTCCATGGTTTGCAACCAATCATCGGCGTCTAGGGGCTCTTCTGACTTAGTGAAAACAGGTGTGTTGGTATTCTTTAAATTCTTGAGCTTAGATCCATGGTTGTCCTGATTTCCGTGGCCTTGGTTGTTGTGGGCAAGCTAAGCTATCTGTTGCAGAGTGGCTAGGTTGGCTTGACGTTCCGCTCTTTCAGCTTCGCGGTCAGAGGTCAACATTTGCAGGATCTGCAACATCGGGTCCAGGGATGAACCACTTCCTCCGCGTGGCATCTGAAGATTGAGATAGATCGTGAGAAAAGAGGGAAATATATAAGGTTCTGGGACTTTGAAATTTTTTTAAAGTTTGACTCAGAGTTTTCTAGCAACTTGCTTTTCATTCATTCATTCACACGATACAACACACACCACAACAAGGAAAATAGATGGTTTTAAGAACCATTCTGAAAACTACGATACAGTGGGACCGAATACTACTCACTACGCTAGTGCTCAAGTGCTACTACTCCTCGGAATCGGTGGCTTCATCATCCTCATCATCATCGATGAAGGCGAAATCATCCTCATCGGTGAAGAAGTCCATATCCTGATCCTCCAGAAAATCATCATCGCTGAGATAGGAGTAGGGGTCTCCACGAAGATCCTCTCCGGCATTCTCCCTTTCCTCCAACTGCATGTCTCTCTCGTGGATGGTCTCGTCCAAAGATGAGATGCGGTGGCGGAGACGGGAAATGATGCGCTCCTTCTTGTCGAGCTGACGGCGACGAGACTTGTGATCCTTCGCTAGCATGGCGATGGTCTGATCCTTCGTCTTGATGGTGGTAGACTTGTGGTTGGAGTAGTCACGGCAGTTATCCAACTCCTGCTGACAATCGTACATCATGAAGCTAAGGTGGTCCAATTGAGTCTTCAGCTCGGGGTGGTATGGGGCTTCCAGTGGTTGTCCATTTGCATCACGCCTTGGGAAGAACTCAAAGCGGGTTCACCAAGTATTCCCATCTAAAGTTGTTCAAGTTTTATGCTTAGCACTAGCATCTACAGGTGGGGTAAGTACTAAAGAGAGGTGGTAAACTAGTGGAGTTTCAACTAAGTTCCATCTCATGCCTTAGGGTGACATCAAGATTATCTAGCTTAGGCCAAATTTTATGCTCTTTATGCAACCTTCAAAAATTATTCTTCTAGGATCTATAAGTCACTTAAGTCAACTCTAATTTAAAGCCTTGATAAAGAAATAAAGTAGAAGCTTGCAAATAAAACTAGGATTGGGTTAACAAGTGGGTATGATCACATATGCTTAAGGCATATAGTTGGCATGGTAACAAGTAAGGGTTTGCTTGCGTGAGTAGAGTATCTTGCAAGTGTTAGCTTGCACAATCAACTAGTAGCATTAGGCTTGCACCATATCAGTATAAGCTTGCCTTGTGCAGAGCAGTGGTTGAAGTTCTCCTCGGCTTCTTCTTCGTAGTATCCTCCTTCCTCCTCGTATCCTTGGTCGGTACTAGCGTCTATAAATAAATACGATGTACACAATCACCAAACAATACTTAACTACTTGCAATCATCACACAAAAGGGTCCTATAGATGATCTAGCATCATCACTATCATTAAAAGATTAAGGATTGGTTTAATTCCTTTTATTTTTAGAAAAGTAATTGCTACTCATTGAAAAACTACTTAAGATTTACTATTCTCCAAACCAAACATGGGATTATGTTGACACATGTCATCACCACATATTTTAGTCCATGGGAATATGATTTAAAGTGGTGTCACAATTTAAAAAGCTTTTACCCTTTTATTTTAATTAATTAAAGTGGCTAGAAATGCCTTTGTGGCATTCTTTTATTACTTGAACATTATTTCTGTAAGTAAACCTATATATTTTTATATATTCTGAAAGGTATGGTTAAATGTGATTTTTGAGAGTTGGAAACAACTCAAAAGATATTGTGGTTTAAATTTGAAAAATGTTTGAGTGCAGAAAAGCTTCTGCCTTGTTATTTTTACCAAGGATGATCTACATATCCAAATGACTTGAATCCAACGGGCGATTCAGCATTTCCATACCTTTCTAACAAAATTGGTTTCATTCAATTTGGTGCACTAAGTCGACCTGGGTTGATTTTTGAAACTGGGTACAGAAGTGTGTTTGAAATAAAATGGAAAAGGTTTAATTCAAATAACTCGGCTGCGTGGGAAACGGTACTGGGCCGGCCTATTAAGCGCAGCGCTTCCGCGGGCTGTTTAAGTTGTTGTCCCCACATGTCAGTGAGACAGGGGGTGCGAAGCGGTATGGGGCGATGTGGTGCGTTCGATCTGGTTCTAATCCAACGGCTGAGGGTCATCGTCGACGTTGGGCAACACCAGCGAGACAGAAACATAGCGCGGCAGTGGGGGTCGTTGGGGGCTCACCGGGGTTTAGGCGAGGGTCGGCGAGGCGGGCGAACAACGAAGTCGACGACGGCGAACCTCCTGGTACCGGCAGCTTCTCCTGGGGCGGCTCCAACCGCTGGCGCCCTTCTTCTCCAGCAGTGACAGGCGCCGGTGAAATTCCTGCGAAGTGTTGCTCGCCTTGCTCCGGGAACGGGGTGGCAGGATCAGTGAGAAGAGAGGATTGAGATGGTGTGCTCAATTCGGCAGGGGGTGGCCTCTATTTATAGTCGCGACGACGAGACCGAACTAGATGGGCATGCGACATGGCTACGGGCTTCTAGAGGCATGGCCGGCGGTGGCGATCGCTTGGTGGTCTCCTGGCGATGCTCTACGGCTTTAATGTGCGCGTAGGGGCGGTGCGGTTTGGTCTCGAACGCGCGATGCTCTGCGCGACAGAGGCGGCGTCTTCGACAGCGAGCGGTGGTTGTGCTTGGTTTAACTTGCTAGATGATCTACTGAGATGGTTGTGAGCTAAAGGGGGAACAAGTTAGGCTTCAATCACTGCTCACAATAGTGTTTAGGATTTTGATGATTTGTGTCTACAACCTGTTTGATGAAATGGCCGCAAGAACTCAAGTTTTGAATTTTGAAAAGATTTTTGGTGGGTGTGCTAGGTTGATGCTGGGGAGTCTGCAGATGCTTGGGTTTTGAAAGTTGAGCTTGTTTGAGTGGTTTCTGAAAAAGTGGGATCTTCCCATATGAGAAAGATTCAATTTTGAATTGTCAATTAAACTATGCATTTGAAAGTTTCTGGATGATCACAAAGTGGGCCTTGATACTTTGTTATGAGTATAATCAAGGGGTGCAAAGATCCAGAAAAGTTTCTGTTAAGTTCTGAAAGTTTGAGACAGCCAAAGTAGGCATGAGAGTTAAATTGGTCAAAATGACCATTCCCTTATTTTATTTGTTTTGATTTACTTGTCTTTAGGAAAAATGTGGGAAATGTTTAGATGATATTTATTTCACCTAAGCATCCATTTACAAGCAATGGAACACACAAACAAGGTGGTTCAAAAGAATTCAAAATGAAATTCATACTCACATGCATGCTTCCATAATTTTATTTAGAAAAGTTTTTGTTAACCCTAATTGTAATGATTAGAGTTTGATGATCCAAGTGTTGTATTTTTGGGATGTTACACCAAGCACGGGGAAAGAGGGGTTATGATGCAAGATGGTGAAGAAGAAGATGATGATAACAACTATGATCATATGTTTCCTGAATACAGTGATACTGCAATGGAAGACAATGGAGAGGAAGGAGGTGAAGAACGGGCATCAGATGAGCCGGCTGATGAACTTGGTAGGGTCATTTCTGATGCAAAGCGAGACTGTGAAACAGAAAATGAGAAGTTGAAGTTAGAGGGCATGTTAGAAGATCACAAGAAATTGTTGTACCCAAATTGTGAAGATGGCAGCACAAAGCTCGGTACCACACGGGAATTGTTGCGATGGAAGGCAGAGTGTGGTCTAACTAGCTCCTCATTTGAAAAGATGCTGAAAATAATGAAGCCGAAGTTTCCAAAACATAACAAACTTCCCGAGAGTACCTACGAAGCAAAGAAGACTCTCTGTCCTCTAGGATTAGATGTGCAAAAGATACACGAATGCATTAATGACTGCATCCTCTACCGCGGTAAGAAGTATGAGAATTTAGATAAATGCCCGGTATGCAATGCATTGCGGTATAAGATCAGACTAGATGACCTGGTGATGTTGAGGGAGAGCCCCTCTGGAAGAGGGTTCCTGCTAAGGTTATGTGGTATGCTCCTATAATACCAAGGTTGAAACGCATGTTCAGAAACAAAGAGCATGCCAGGTTGTTGCGATGGCACAAAGAAGACCGTAAGAAAGACGGGAAGTTGAGACACCCTGCTGATGGGTCACAGTGGAGAAAAATTGAGAGAGACTTCCCAGACTTTGCAGGTGACGCAAGGAACTTATGGTTTGGTCTAAGTACGGATGGCATGAATCCTTTTGGGGAGCAGAGCTACAGTCATAGCACATGGCCCGTGACTCTATGTATCTACAACCTGCCTCCTTGGTTGTGCATGAAGCATAAGTTCATTATGAAGCCAGTGCTCATCCAAGGCCCGAAGCAACCGGGCAACGACATTGATTTTTACCTTAGGCCATTAGTTGAAGAACTCTTACAGCTGTGGGGCAAACCAGGTGTACGTGCGTGGGATGAGAACAAACAGGAGCCATTTGATCTACGAGGGTTGCTTTTCGTAACCATCTATGATTGGCCTGCTCTTAGTAACCTTTCAGGACAGACAAACAAGGGATATAAGGCATGCACACACTGTTTAGATAAGACTGAAGGTACATATTTTCATAAATGCAAGAAGGTTGTGTACCTGGTGAATCGACGATTTCTTCCGACCAATCATCCCATAAGAAAGAAAGGCAAGCATTTCAAAGGTGAGGCAGATCACCGGAAGAAGCCTGAACTCCCTGCTGGTGATGATGTATTTGGTATGGTCAAGGACATAGAAGTAATCTTTGGAAAGGGTCCCGGCGGTCAATCAGTTCCGAACGACGTCGCTACAGGACACGCACCCATGTGGAAGAAGAAATCTATATTTTGTGAGCTGCCATATTGGAAAGTCCTGCGTATCCGCTCTTCAATTGACGTGATGCACGTGACGAAGAATCTTTGCGTGAACCTGCTTGGATTCCTAGGCGTGTATGGGAAGACAAAAGATACAGCAGAAGCACGGGAGGACCAACAAATTATGAAAGACCCAAAGAACATGCATACACAGAACAAGACGGATAAAGGGCGTCACTTAAGTCGTGCCAGCTATGCTCTTACCAAAGCAGAGAAGGAAATCTTTTTTGAAGTCCTTTACAGTAGCAAGGTGCCGTCTGGCTTCTCATCTAATATAAAGGGGATAATAAATATCACAGAGAAAAAGTTCCAAAACCTGAAGTCTCATGACTGTCACATGATTATGACGCAGTTGCTTCCGATTGCATTGAGGGGGCTTCTACCGGAAAATGTTGGAGTACCCATTGTGAAGCTGTGTGCATTCCTCAATGCAATATCTCAGAAGGTAATCAATCCAGATATTCTGCCAAGGTTACAGAAGGATGTGGTACAATGTATTGTTAGTTTTGAGTTGGTGTTCCCACCATCCTTCTTTAATATTATGACACATCTCCTAGTTCACCTAGTGGAATAGATTGCCATTCTCGGTCCGGTATTTCTACACAATATGTTCCCCTTTGAGAGGTTCATGGGAGTCTTAAAGAAATTTGTTCATAACCATGCTAGACCAGAAGGAAGCATCTCCAAGGGATATGGAACAGAGGAGGTCATTGAGTTTTGTGTTGACTTTATTCCTGACCTTAAGCCAATTGGTGTTTCTGACTCGCGGCATGGGGGAAGACTAAGTGGAAAAGGCACGCTGGGAAATAAAGCAATGATATGTAGGGACGGGGGTTCATTCTCTAAATCACACTACACAGTTCTACATAATTCCACCTTGGTAGCTCCGTATATCGAGGAACACAAGAATATTGTACGCTCCAAAAACTCGGGGAAGCCTGAATCATGGATTATAGATGAACACATGAAGTCTTTCGGTGGTTTGATGCAGACATATCTCTTGAATGACACCACTGTTGGAGATCAGCTATACTTGTTAGCCGCGTCACCATCTTCTACTGTATTGAATTTCCAAGGGTACGAAATAAATGGGAATACATTCTACACGATCGCCCAAGATAAAAAGAGCACCAACCAAAATAGTGGTGTCCGCTTTGATGCAATAGACGAGAATGGACAAAAGGACACATACTATGGTTACATAGAGGAGATATGGGAACTAGACTATTGAGTCTCTTTTAAGGTCTCTTTGTTTCGCTGCAAATGGGTCGACCTGAATGGGGAAGGGGTAAAGATAGACCAGTTGTACGGAATGACAATAGTGGATCTCAACAATCTTGGATATAGAGATGAACCATTCGTCCTAGCCAATGATGTGTCTCAGGTTTTCTATGTGAAGGACATGTACTCCAGACCGAAAAAAAGAAAAAATATGCAAACGAATACATCATGTGATGAGCCAAAGCGTCACATAGTTCTTTCAGGGAAAAGAAACATCATGGGAATCGAGGACAAGACAGACATGATAGAAGATTATAATAAGTTTGATGAAATTCCTCCCTTCACAGTGAAAACTGACCCAAGCATTCCGTTAAGTAAAGAAGATGCTCCATGGTTACGTCTGAAGCGATCATAAGGAAGGTCATATGCCAAGAAGTTCATGCTCATATTATGTAACTCTAGTTCATGTCTTTCGCGGTTTGTGGCTTGACTGAAGGATATCTTTCGCGGTTTGTGGCTTGACCGGGACTATATATAGGGGGGCCTTTAGTCCCGGTTTTGTAGTCTCAGTTTTTAATATTAATAAATGTCTTGAGTGTTAGTCCCGTTTTGTGGCTAGACCGGGACTATGAAGAAGTTGTCCTGATTCGTACTTACCATTAAGATCTGATCTCCAAACGCGCGCGGTCACATATTAGGGAGTGCCACTATGACCAGTTTCTTGGAGATGTCGGAGGACTGGGATCCGGCGGCATCTCCCTGAAACTGGTCATAGTGGTGTCCCTGCTCTCGAAAACCATCTTGCAGCTTGTAGCTTCTCTAACTAGATCAATACACCTGGGAGCTAACTAATTTCACATATTAGGGAGTTCCTCTATAACCAGTTTCTTGGAGATGCCGGAGGACTGGGATCCGGCGGCATCTCCCTGAAACTGGTCATAGTGGTGTCCCTGCTCTCGAAAACCATCTTGCATCTTGTAACTTCTCTAACTAGATCAATACACCTGGGAGCTAACTAATTTCACATATTAGGGAGTTCCTCTATAACTAGTTTCTTGGAGATGCCGGAGGACTGGGATCCGGCGGCATCTCCCTGAAACTGGTCGTAGTAGTGTCCCTGCTCTCGAAAACAATATTGGAGATGCCTCAATCTGGCTAGAGGACTGGACTCACAAGGATGCATATTTATAGTACAAGCAGCTCGGCATAGTGTCGACACTTACGACATAATGTCGACACTCACCCCTATTATTAGTGTTGACTCGTGTTTTGTCCCGGTTGGTGTCTCCAACCGGGACTAAAGGTTCATCTTTAGTCCCGGTTGGTGACACCATCCGGGACAAGGTACACGCCGCACGACATAATGTCGACACTCACCCCTATCATTAGTGCTGCCTGGCCCAGCCTGCCGAAATCCCTCCAACCGGGACTAAAGATGAACCTTTAGTATATTGAAAATCCGAACAATGAAAATCCCCCGCGTGGTGTCATATTATGTGACATAGTTGAAAGGAAAAATACCAGACTTGGTATATTGATCATGTCTCGAAAAAATCTTCACAAAATGACCTATCATGTTCGAGGTTTCATGGCTTTCGGTCCAAATGACCAATGTTATGTGCTGAATCACGGCATAGTTTGTGATGTTGTGCCCATATTATGCATGCATGTGGACATTGGTATGGAGAACAATGTTGCAGGAGGAAGTTTTACTTTTTGTCGCACGGAAAAGCCCTTTTCCATTTTCCGAGCGCAAAAAACGGGTCGTTTTGTGAAGTAACCACCAAAATGCTGTTTCAGAATGCTACCGTCCCATTTCCTAAAATACTGGACCACCTTACATGGAGTATCTCCCAACCGGGACATCTCAAACCTTTTCGTCCATCCCGGGTAAAAAGGACAAATGTCTGCCGAATCGGTAGGAAGTGGGTCCGGTTTGTACTACAGGTACATGATCTATCGCCCGTGATTTTTTGAAAAATCATTTTTAGACTCGCAATATGTGGTTTCTTCAGAGATCCGCAAGTTCTAACGATGCTCGTCCCCTATCTTCATGCACGCCGGTTTGACCATAGTTAGAAATTCAAAAAATTCAAAACGGGCATAAGAAATTCAAAAAAAAAATCCGAACAATGAAAATCCTTCGCGTGGTGTCATATTATGTGACATAGTTGAAAGGAAAAATACCAAACTTGGTATATTGATCATGTCTCGAAAAAACCTTCACAAAATGACCTATCATGTTCGAGGTTTCATGGCTTTCGGTCCAAATGACCGATGTTATGTGCTGAATCATGGCATAGTTTGTGATGCTGTGCCCATATTATGCATGCATGTGGACATTGGTATGGAGAACAATGTTGCAGGAGGAAGTTTTCCTTTTTGTCGCACGGAAAAGCCCTTTTCCATTTTCTGAGCGCAAAAAACGGGTCGTTTTGCGAAGTAACCACCAAAATGCTAGTTCAGAATGCTACCGTCCCATTTTCCTAAAATACTAGACCACCTTACATGGACTATCTCCCAACCGGGACATCTCAAACCTTTTTTTCCATCCCGGGTAAAAAGGACAAATGTCTGCCGAATCGGTAGGAAGTGGGTCCGGTTTGTACTACGGTTACATGATCTATCGCCCGTGATTTTTTGGAAAAATCATTTTTAGACTCGCAATATGTGGTTTCTTCAGAGATCCAATGCAAGTTCTAAATGAGCCATTTTTCTTCCCGCCATTTCTTCCTACCATTTCTTCTCGCCATTTTTCTTCCCGCCATTTTTTTCCGCCAGTTCTTCCCGCCATTTCTTCCCGCCAGTTCTTCCGCCAGTTCTTCCCTCCAGTTATCTTCCTGCCATTTCTCACTATATATATATATATATGTAGGGTTGGCCTCCATTGTCATTGCACATCTCTAGACTCATATCTGCAACCTCATCACTCTTTCCCATGACTTCCACCGTAGCACTAACTCCCAGGGAGGCAGAGGCGCTTTGCGCCTCGAACTAACCCTGCCCGCCGGGCTACTATGTCCCCGTCGGCTGGATGCTGAGCGCCGGAGGCGTGCCGGTTCCTCCTGTCCCTCTAGGTGTGGTGCGCCGGATGGCCATCACGAACCACTACTACTTCGAGCTCACGCCGGAGCAGCGGAGGAATCCCAGATGGCATCCCGACTATTTCTCGACTTGGGAAGCCTTCTGAAAGGATACAGATGTCGCATAGAGGGGGGTGAATAGGCGATTAAAACTTTTCCTAGAATAACTAAGGTTCACCTATGTGCACCAACAACTTATGCTAAGCAATACAAGCAACAAACTGATAGCAAGATATATATTACTTCAAGCACGAAGTCTATCACAATGTAAAGTGCATAAGTAAAGAGCTTAGGTATAGAGATAACCGAGGCACGCGGGGACACCAATATTTTACCGAGTTCCTCCCAACATGGAGTACGTCTCGTTTGGAGAAGGGGTGGTATCAAACCACCAACGCCACAAAAGGCCTCCCTTATTCTCCGGTGAATCTTACCCCAACGGGATCGATCCACGCTTCCACTATCAGTGCACTTGTCGGTGGCAACCGGAACCTCTCACAAGGTTGGGGCACTTCTCCATAACTTAATTGGAGGCTCCCAACAAATGCCACAAAAGGCCACAATGCCACCAAGGCCACAAACCGTCTAGGGTTCCAAGAACCCAAGAGGGACAAGCTCTAATGAGTAACTCAAACCAAATCCTCCGAGGAGAACTCAAACCGATGCACCAAGTGCAAATGGAAAGAACACCACAGAGGTGATCAAATACCTCACTCTCAAGTTCCAAAAAAGCTACTAAAGCTATTGGGGGAACAAGAGAGGAGGAATCAAAGAGAGACACAAAATCCCCCAAAATCTAGATCCCCAAAAATACAGTCACAAAGAGATGTTTTGGTTTGGTCAAAACGTAGATCTAGATCTCCTCTATATTTCTCTCAGATATAGGCACGAATCATTGGAGAGAAATCATAGAATCAAGCTCAAGAGGGAATAAGAATATGGGGCAAAGCTTGAGCAAGAATGGAGAGAGAAGAAGCAACCCTAAACAATTATGGACAAAGTCTATTTAAAGGGTAGGGCTAAATCTGCCCGTTGGGGCATTTTTCTGAACGGTCCGGTAGTACCGCAAAAACTCGGTACTACCGCACCCTGCGAGCACAACCAGGAAAAACGAATCAGGGGCTAGCAAGCGGTGGTCAATGCATGCGCGCGCGGGCAAGAACTAGTGGCAGCGAGCGGGGCCCAGCGGAGAGGTGGGCCAGCGCAGCAGCAGCATCAAACGCGGTAGTGCGCGGGGCCCGCAGGAGGGGGCTATGCGCGCGGGGGGGTCAACGCGGCGGCAGCACGCGCATGCGAGCGAGCGAGCAGCAGGGCAGGCACGCGACGCGAGCGCGGCAGTGGGGCCGGGCGGGGCCAGCAGCCAAGCACGGCAGCGAGAGAGGCTAGCGACGCGACCAGGCAGCGCGAGCGAGCGGGCCCAGCGAGAGAGGCTAGCGACGTGACCAGGCAGCGCGAGCGAGCGGGCCCAGCGAGCAAGCGCGCAGGACACGAGGCGTCAGATCTAGCGGCGGCAGCGGGCGTGCAGGACAACACGGGATGCACGCGGTGGGGCCTGCAGGGCGAGTGGGGCAAGGGCGCGAGGTCAACGTGGGAGACAGGCGCACGCGGCCTGCACAGCGAGGCCAGCAGGGAGGGAGCAGATCTGGGCGAACCTGGGCCGGCCGGTAGTACTGGAAATGACTACCTAGCGAGGCAGTAGGAAATTAAGGGGAGCCCAGGGGCGAGCGGTAGTACCGGCCCGCCCTAGCGGTACTACTGCTAGGCCAAGAAAACCTATTTTTTCTTTTCTTTTTAAATAAGACTGGCAGATATTCAAACGACAATAACTTTTGATTGGAAGCTCTGATTGACCCGATTCCAATTGCGTTGGATAGAAGACGACAGGGGCTTCCCAATATTGGTTATCACCAAGTGGAAATATTGGTTATCATCAAGTGATAAAGTATCAAGTATAATAATGTGAGATACCTCACTTGGCGAGAAACTGAAAAGCCGCATAAATCAAAATCTAAACAAGATACAAACAGAAGATCCGATTTTGATGAACAAGAACTTGTTATGGAGATTAACACAAGCTCTATATCCTTCACATGGGTAAGACCAAATAACAACCAAATACGATGATGCAAGTATGGAAAGTTTTGAACTCTCTCCGAACGATGTGATCGAGTTACTCATTCGAGATCCCCTCTTGATAGTACGGTTATCTATCCTAAACCCGGTCTCCCACACACAACATGAGACCCGCAAAAGGGAAAACCTATCAAGATTATACCTTTTCCTTGAGCATTCCACTTGAGCTCGATGTAGACGATCTTGTCCTTCTTAAGATGGAACGCCTTTCTTGATTCCTCATCATCGATCCATGATCACCGAGGATGGCAAGCATCAAACATGAGATATTCTATAGATGGCGCATTCTGAGCTTGCACAACATATATTCTTCTCATTTCATCGACCTTGAAGCCGACACAATCTCCAAGCGATGCCAATGGACAAATCCTACAAGTGCAACTTAATACACACATTAGTCTATAAAGATTGTCATTAATTACCAAAACCACACATGGGGCCCAACATGTTCTTTCACCTTCAAGCTCCAAGCGATGCCAATGGACAAATCCTACAAGTGTAACTTAATACACACATTAGTCTATAAATATTTTCATTAATTACCAAAACAACAAATGAGTCCAAATGGACACACCAAGATATTATGATATGAGCAAGAGAGTGCTTTAAATAACAAATAGAGAAGCTCCCCAAGGTTTGTGCACTATTCAACATAAATGCATTAGAATACATATTGCAAAAATATGGAATCCTTGCTCCCCCATAAGCATTTAAAACACAACAAATGTGAAAGAATACAAATGAGCATTATTAAATGAATTAGATGAGCTCCCCAAAGATAATGCACCAATTATGAGAATTGCATTTGGGAACGAGGTGCATAACCATGGAATCCTCACTCATCCAAATTCATTTAACAATACAAGGCATGAGAGAGCAAATATGAGGAACAAGCACTCATAGGCAAATAAATTTGGAAGCCATGGAATAATCAAAAGAAATAAAAGGTGGTATCCAAGAAATAAATTCTCAACTAAAATTATCTTCTCATATGTGTATATGTTTCTAAGTGGATAACATTACAACGACATATGACCATAAAGAAACAAGCACACGCAAGGATGATATACAATAAAGCTCATGAACGCAAAAATGAAGTCACAACATATACCAATAAGATTTTTGCTTCAAAGCATGGCCAAAGGCTCACATATATCTTATTGTACATTGATGAGCTTCAAACACCAACACACTACATATATTACAACTATCACCAAGGGAAAAGGAGAAAGTTGGAATATATGGAGAAAGGCAACAAGTATCATAAGATAAACTAGACTAGCAAAAATCTCACTATTGCACATGAGAGAAGTTGATGAAATGATAGGCAATAAAATTGCTAGATTGACATATTTGGGATTGGAGGATCATATGCATGATTTTGTATAGTCCCAATTATATGCACTCATCTCAACTTAAACAAATATACAATATAGAGTCCTCTTAAAACCATGGCTAGAACTACAACAATTACAAATACATTAATTCATGCTAGAAGGCAACCGACAAACGGTTGGAATCAAGATATGTGAGCATGAGAAAGAGATACTTGTTACCGAGATATAATTGGTAGGATGTAGAGGATATGAATTCGTTGATCATCCTATAGCTTGCCTCAAATTTTCTTCTAAGCATCACTTCTTCAATATTGAGAGACAAGCGTCCAATATATCTCCAATGTACCTAAAACACATTTAAGTACAAAATGGTCCCCAAACTAATTGGGTTCAATGTAGTTAGTGCAACTACAATACATAAGAGAGACTCCACATAAATATGTGCATATTGATATGAAATTGAATTTCATGCACAACTTAGCCGATGGGATTTGGTGGAGTTTCCCCTATATATTGGATCAAAGAAAGCAAGCATGCCATAATATAAACATATAGTAAATATGCATGCATAAAGCTTTCAAGAACCAAAAAGAAGATACAATTTGAACAAAAAAACCAAGTAAATAGAGATTGCACACACAAGGGTGTGACTCGACAAACGATGTCCAATTTATATCCAAGAACCAATTCAACACATGAAAAGATCACAAATTCAACAAATGAAATAGGCTAAAACCAAACGAGCAAAAGATAGATAGAAATAAAAATGCTCAAGGATTTATCTCATTCTAAAATGGTCAAATCATGAAACAAGTGAGACAAAACCAACTCCCAAAAAGAGCAAGGTTCCAACAAGAAACCAAACTCCCCAAACTTCTCATGATGGCACAAATACCAAAACGAAAAGATTGAGGTTCCAAGAATATAAAACCCGATATGGACCAAACAAAGAAGTATAAATATGAGTGTTCTAAATAATATAGGAGAGCTCCCCCATAGTTAGTGCATTATGTTGGACTTTCCTTTTAAATGCAAAATGCACAAAAATGGGATCATCACTAGTACCTATAATAAGTAAAACACAAGAGGATATCAATAAAATAAGAAGATCCACAAGAAGCAAGGAAGGCTTGGGAGACAACACAAAACATTTTCTTGGCCAAAGATAGGATAAAATTAATCAAGGGCCAAAGTGAATATGATCAATAAATTCTACCATAAGTTGGGTACTCATTGTCCAAGGACCAGAAATAGAATAATTTTCCTAAGGTAGCTTACATGGATATCCAAGATCATAGTCACAACAAGAAGCATATAACTAAATATAAGAAATTAATCATGATACTTCGAGCAAGACTCTTGGTAGCTTCCAATAGTCACACAATCACTAGTGATTAGAGTAACTTGAAGCAAATGGTTTCCATGAGGATATATATATCTAAATATAGGGAAACACATACCAAGAAACATTCTCATATACAAGACCCAAAATAAGATCAATAAAGGCATTCAAGCAAATTGGAACTTGTATGAGCAAATGTGTCACATAGGAGCTAGATAATAATCAATATCAATTCTAAGTGACACAACCTCGAATATTCACATTTTCTAGGATTGTAATATGCACTAAGCATATGACTCCCCCATAACGTGATACTACCATAAAACCAACACGAGGCAAAATGATACATATAGATATAATTAATGGACATTATAAAACTTAAATTTCTCATGAGAATTATACCACATAGAGATTAGACAATAATCCAATATAAATACTAGGTGGTATTCCTTATGTACACACAATTTTAGGATTGTGAAATGCCCAAGCATAACACTATCCCAAAATGGGATAATCCATTAGTTTCTCACAAGAGCCAAATAAGATACCAAATATAACCAAGCAAGGCTCAAACATAAGAAACACACATACATGGTGTGCCACCTAATCATGCACAAATATGCTTGATACCTCAAGATAATTAAGTGGATAGCACAACATGTACAAAAGCATGGAAGATACAAATCCAATAGATGCACAAGGTGGCGAGTAACTTTCAATATAAAGAGTTTAGCATATGTTACTACAAGGAGGAACATTGGAAATATAATATAATCATGATAATCCAAATGGCTTGGCTTGACAATAATAATTGATGAAGATCCCTCAATTATTCATAATGTAGCCAAGATTCCAATGCCCTCCAAAACACACCTATTGATCAAGTTTTGGCTTGTTGGTCCCCAAACAAGTTGGGTCCTAAGAGGTTAGTCACAATAGGCTTGGAAACCCAAATCGTTCTTTTCTTGACACCACATTGAGCACCAACAAATTTGGCAAACACATTGCCAACCTCATCCTTATAAAGAGAATAAGAATCATCAATCAAGATAGGATGGGATGAGGAGTTACCAATAGTGCATGCGGAAGAAATGTGCCCCTTCTCACTACATATGTAGCAAGTTCTACTCTTGCCATCTTTCTTCTTAGGTGAAGCCACAACTCGAGGAAGAGCTCGAGTATTCCTCCTAGGAAGAGGCCCATTAATGACTTGAGGTGGAGCTTGAGGCCGCTTCCCTTGTTGCTTCACACTAAGAGGCTTTTTCTTCAATGGGCAAGATCTAACATGGTGCCCTTCTTCCTTGCACTTGAAGCAAACAATGTTGGCCGGATTCTTGACTTGATCTTGGCCATTCTTCTTGTTGTCCTTGTGCTTCAACTTGATAGTGGACTTGTTCTTGACATTGGAGTTGAATCCAAGCCCGCTCTTGTCATTGGGGGATTTTTGCACACTCAAGATTTTGTTGAGTGCAACCTTCCCTTGATGACCCTTTTTCAAGTCATTCTTCAAAGAAGTGACTTGAGCCTTGAGCTCTTTGATTTCCTCTACATGGTTAGTTTCAACAAAAGTACTATAGGAAGTAGATGCTACATTTTTAGAGCAACAAAGCAAGGAATGTAATTCATCACGAGATATAGCATGGTTATGAGGGGATGAATTACAAGGACTAGCACATGGCAATATAACATTTGGAGTAGATATAGTGCTAATGTCCACATGAGGCCCACTAGATGTTACCTTTGACATGATGGCCTCATGAGCTAACTTTAGCCTACCATGGCAGACTAGAAGATCCTCATGAGATCTTGAGAGCTTAACATGACTTTCTTCTAATTTCCCATAGTTGCTAGTTAGAAAAGCAAGTTGAGCCTTTAGCTCAACATTCTCCTTCAAAATAGATGCTTCACAAGAAATAGAGTTAGTATCACAAGCATCATCATTATTAGCAAGAGGTGAGGGCAACTTGTCAAGCTCTTTTGAATATGAAGCTTTATGTTGCTCATGTGACTCGGTGAGTTTGATGAGCTCAACCTTTATGACCCTAGAGCCATTTTTGAGGTGCTCAAAATCCTCAAGGAGTTTAGCATAAGCAACTTGAGTCTCATCATTTTTACTTTTGAGATCACTTGCCACCTCAAGATCTCTATCATGATATTCCTTTACTCTAGATAGCTCTAAAGCAAAGGTCTCCTCAAGAGATTACTTAGTGGTTTGTTCCTCTTCAAGCGCTTTGTTTAGGTTTACTATTATATTAGCATACTCACGCTCAAGACTACACATTTTATCAAAGTTGTTATCATGCACCTTAATTTGTGTTTCTAACTTATTAATATGTTCTTTGCTCTTAATAGGAAAGTCCAAGACTTCAACAAAGTTAGAGCAAGCAATATCCTTTTTAACAAGGGCACGATAAACAATCTCACCCTTTTCATATAAATCATCAATATCAAGCTCTTCTTCCACATTATCCACATCCTCCTCATCACAAGAGGTAATGGGTTCCAAAGTAGGGTTTACCTTAGAATCCCTAGCCATAAGGCATAGGTGGGTACCGGAAGAAGGTGAATATGAGATTGCATATGTGGCTTCATTGAAAACCATGTCTTGGCCCATAGAATCTTCGGTTTCCTCTACATGGTTAGCAACACAAGCACTAGAGGAAATGGAAGCATTTTTATCATGGCATTAAGACAACACAAACATATCATCATGAGATTTATTCAAGTCATTTCTACATGATATGCAAGGACTATTAAAACAAGCATGTAAGGAGTTTGTAGTGCTAGAAGTGTTAAAGTCCAAAGATAGATCACTGCAACTAGATATAGATGAGGGATTACAAATAGTAAGCACACTATACAAATTGCAATTTCTATCACCACTCACCATATCATTACCTTGTGAAAAGTCACATGTTGGTGAAGTGGTAAAGGATGAGAAATCATCTCGACCGGAAGTGGAAGCAACACAATCATCCTTAATAATGTTGGACACAACATATTTATCTTGAAGTTTTGTCCATAACTCATGAGCGCTCCAAAAAGGAATGATTGAGGAGGTAACTATATAGCTCAAAGCATTAACAAGCACATTATAAGCTTGAGCATCGATATATAAGTTTTTCTCATCCTCACAAGATAGATTTTTGAAATCCATAGGAGGAGAAAAACCCATATCTACAATACGCTCCAAATTTGGGTCCATGTCCCGAAAATGAATGAGCATCCAATTTTTCCATATATCATAATTTGTGCCATCGAATATAAACATGTCAGTATGCACTAATCCCCTAGCCGACATCTTTACTCTCAAGGCGGTGAAGCCTAAAATGAGAGACCGAGCTCTGATAGCAATTGAAAGGATATGGATGTCGCCTAGAGGGGGGTGAATAGGCGATTAAATTTTTTCCTAAAGTGGCTCAACAAAGGCGCAATAAAACTAGTGTTTACTTTGTTAAGCACAACCTAGAACAACTAAGGTTCACCTATGTGCACCAACAACTTATGCTAAGAAATACACGCAACAAAGTGATAGCAAGATATATATTACTTCAAGCACGAAGGCTATCACAATGTAAAGTGCATAAGGAGAGAGCTCGGGTATAGAGATAACCGAGGCACGTGGGGACACCGATATTTTACCGAGTTCCTCCCAACATGGAGTACGTCTCGTTTGGAGAGGGGGTGGTATCAAACCACCAATGCCACAAGAGGCCTCCCTTATTCTCCGGTGAATCTTACCTCAACGGGATTGATCCACGCTTCCACTATCACTGCACTTGTCGGTGGCAACCGGAACCTCTCAAAAGGTTGGGGCACTTCTCCACAACTTAATTGGAGGCTCCCAACAAATGCCACAAAAGGCCACAATGCCACCAAGGCCACAAACCGTCTAGGGTTCCAAGAACCCAAGAGGGACAAGCTCCAATGAGTAAGTCAAACCAAATCCTCCGAGGAGAACTCAAACCGATGCACCAAATCCAAATGGCAAGAACACCACAAAGGTGCTCAAATCCCTCACTCTCAAGTTCCAACAAAGCTACTAAAGATATTGGGGGAACAAGAGAGGAGGAATCAAAGAGAGACACAAAATCCCCCAAAATCTAGATCCCAAAGATACACTCACAAAGAGATGTTTTGGTTTGGCCAAAATGTAGATCTAGATCTCCTCTATATTTCTCTCAAATATTGGCACGAATCATTGGAGAAAAATCATAGAATCAAGCTCAAGAGGGAATAAGAATATGGGGCAAAGCTTGAGAAAGAATGGAGAGAGAAGAAGCAACCCTAAACAATAATGGACAAAGTATATTTGAATGGTCGGGCTAAATCTGCCCGTTGGGGCATTTTTCTGAATGGTCCGGTAGTACCGCAAAAACCCGGTACTACCGCACACTGCGAGCACAGCCAGGAAAAACGAATCAGGGGCTAGCAAGTGGCGGTCAACGCATGCGCGCGCGGGCAAGAAGTGGTGGCAGCAAGCGGGGCCCAGCGGAGAGGTGGGCCAGCACAGCAGCAGCATCAGACGCGGTAGTGCGCGGGGCCCGTAGGCGAGCGAGCGAGCAGCAGGGCATGCGCGCGACGCGAGCGCGGTAGTGGGGCCGGGCGGAGCCAGCAACCAGGCGCGGCAGCGAGAGAGGCTAGCGGCAGGTCGCGTGCACGTGTGAGCAACGCGACCAGGCAGCGCGAGCGAGCGGGCCCAGCGAGCAAGCGTGCGGGACGTGAGGCATCAGATCTGGCAGACGCGCAGGACAACGCGGGACGCGCGCGATGGGGCCTGCAGGGCGAGTGGGGCATGGGCGCGAGGTCAACGCGGGAGACAGGCGCACGCGGCCTGCACAGCGAGGCCAGTAGGGCGGGAGCAGATCTGGGCGAACCTGGGCCGGCCGGTAGTACCGGCCCACCAAGGTGATACTACCGGGCCGGACGGTAGTACTGGAAATGACTACCTAGCGAGGCAGTAGGAAATTAAGGGGCGCCCGGCCCGCCCAGGCGGTACTACTGTTCGGCCCAAAAAATATATTTTTCCTTTTCTTTTTAAATAAGACGGCAAATATTCAAACGACAATAACTTTTGATTGGAAGCTCTGATTGACCCGATTCCAATTGCGTTGGATAGAAGACGACAAGGGCTTCCCAATATTGGTTATCACCAAGTGGAAATATTGGTTATCACCAAGTGAGAAAGTATCAAGTAGAATAATCTGAGATACCTCACTTGGTGAGAAACCGAAAGGCCGCATAAATCAAAATCGCAACAAGATACAAACGGAAAATCCGATTTTGATGAACAAGAACTTGTTAGGTAGATTATCTATATCCTCACATGGGTAAGACCAAATAACAACCAAATACGATGATGCAAGTATGCAAAGGTTTGAGCTCTCTCTGAACGACGTGATCGAGTTACTCATTCGAGAGCCCCTCTTGATAGTACGGTTATCTATCCTAAACCCGGTCTCCCACACACAACATGAGACCGGCAAAAGGGAAAACCTATCAAGATTATACCTTTGCCTTGAGCATTCCACTTGAGCTCGATGTAGACGATCTTGTCCTTCTCAAGATGGAACGCCTTTCTTGATTCCTCTTCACCGATCCATGACCACCGAGGATGGCAAGCATCAAACATGAGATCTTCTATAGATGGCGCATTTTGAGCTTGCACAACATATCTTCTTCTCATTTCATCGACCTTGAAGCCGACACAATCTCCAAGCGATGCCAATGGATAAATTCTACAAGTGCAACTTAATACACACATTAGTCTATAAAGATTGTCATTAATTACCAAAACCACACATGGGGCCCAACATGTTCTATTACCTTCTTCGTGGATCGGCGTGAGAGGGTGCTCGCCATGCACGAGGAGGACGGCCCACCTCCTACGAACTTCAACGAGGCCGGCTGTCGGCTGTGGTGGCGCGGCCGGACTCTCTAGAGCGTCATGTCCTATGACACGGCCGCTCACTCTAGCCCCTGCCTGCGCTATCCTCAAGTCCAGCCCACTCGTACTCAGCCTTCAAGGTTCAACTATGGCGACCCCGACGACGACAGCGACGACGGCCGCGGCGAGTACGACGACTAAAGTGGCGAGTATTACAAGTGTAGACAGGAGCATGACTGAATCACTCCAACATTGCAAAACAAGTTCGGCCGATTGTGGCTTAATCTGGCCATGTATCTTAATTTTCAGTTCTTCTATGTAACTTTGTGTTAGTTGTGTTATGTACTTTAATTCCAGTTCTATTCTAATATAAGTTAATTAAAATCCAAATTAAAAACAGAAAATGGTTTTGAATTAGTTATTCAAATCCAAACAATTTTTATGTTTAATTTTTTTTCTAAATTCCAAATTAATATTCAAAAAATATAAGTTAATTCATTTTTAATTTTAAATGGTTCATATTTTAAATGGTTACATTAATTATTTTTTAAAATAGAAAATGGTTTTGAATTACTTATTCAAATTCAAACACTTTTTATGTTTAAATTTTTCTAAATTCCAAATTAATGTTCAAAAAATATAAGTTAATTCATTTTTAATTTTAAATGGTTCATATTTTAAATGGTTACATTAATTATTTTTTAAAACAGAAAATGGTTTTGAATTATTTATTCAAATTCAAACACTTTTTATGTTTAAAAATTTTCTAATTCCAAATTAATATTGAAAAAATATAAGTTAACTCATTTTTTATTTTAAATGGTTCATATTTGAAATGGTTACATTAATTAATTTTTTAAAATAGAAAATGGTTTTGAATTAGTTATTTAAATCCAAACACTTTTTATGTTTAAAGTTTTTCTAAATTCCAAATTAATATTCAAAAAATATAAGTTAGTTCATTTTTAATTTTAAATGGTTCATATTTTAAATGGTTACATTAATTATTTTTTAAAACAGAAAATGGTTTTGAATTAGTTATTCAAATCCAAACACTTTTTATGTTTAAAGTTTTTCCAATTTCCAAATTAATATTCAAAAAATATAAGTTAATTCATATTTTATTTTAAATGGTTCATAGTTTAAATGGTTACATTAATTATTTCTAAAAACAGAAAATGGTTTTGAATTAGTTATTCAAATCCAAACACTATTTATGTTTAAACTTTTTCTAAATTCCAAATTAATATTCAAAAAATATAAGTTAATTCATTTTTAATTTTAAATGGTTCATATTTTAAATGGTTACATTAATTATTTTTTAAAAACAGAAAATGTTTTTGAATTAGTTATTCAAATCCAAACACTTTTTATGTTTAAAGTTTTTCCAAATTCCAAATTAATATTGAAAAAGTATAAGTTAATTCATTTTTAATTTTAAATGGTTCATATTTTAAATGGTTACAATAATTATTTTTTTAAACAGAAAATGGTTTTGAATTAGTTATTCAAATCCAAACACTTTTTATGTTTAAAGTTTTCCTAAATTCCAAATTAATATTCAAAAAATATAAGTTAATTCATTTTTTATTTTAAATGGTTCATATTTTAAATGGTTACATTAATTATTTTTTAAAACAAAAAATGGTTTTGAATTAGTTATTCAAATCCAAACACTTTTTATGTTTAAAGTTTTTCCAAATTCCAAATTAATATTGAAAAAATATAAGTTAATTCATTTTTAATTTTAAATGGTTCATATTTTAAATGGTTGCATTAATTATTTTTTTAAAACAGAAAATGGTTTTGAATTAATTATTCAAATCCAAACACTTTTTATGTTTAAAGTTTTTCGAAATTCCAAATTAATATTCAAAAACTATAAGTTAACTCATTTTTATTTTTAAACGGTTCATATTTTAAATGGTTACATTAACTATTTTTAAAACAGAAAATGGTTTTGAATTAGTTATTCAAATCCAAAAACTTTTTATGTTTAAAGTTTTTCTAAATTCCAAATTAATATTCAAAAAACATAAGTTAATTCATTTTTAATTTAAAAAGGTTCATATTTTAAATGGTTACATTAATTATTTTTTAAAAACAGAAAATGGTTTTGAATTAGTTATTCAAATCCAAACAATTTTTATGTTTAAAGTTTTTCTAAATATAAAATTAATATTCAAAAAATATAAGTTAATTCGTTTTTAAATTTAAATGCTTCATATTTTAAATGGTTACATTAATTATTTTTTAAAAACAGAAAATGGTTTTGAATTAGTTATTCAAATCCAAACAATTTTTATGTTTAAAGTTTTTCTAAATATCAAATTAATATTCAAAAAATATAAGTTAATTCATTTTTAATTTTAAATGGTTCATATTTTAAATGGTTACATTAATTATTTTTTAAAACAGAAAATGGTTTTGAATTAGTTATTCAAATCCAAACACTTTTTATGTTTAAAGTTTTTCCAATTTCCAAATTAATATTCAAAAAATATAAGTTAATTCATTTTTAATTTAAAAAGGTTCATATTTTAAATGGTTACATTAATTATTTTTTAAAAACAGAAAATGGTTTTGAATTAGTTATTCAAATCCAAACAATTTTTATGTTTAAAGTTTTTCTAAATTCCAAATTAATATTCAAAAAATATAAGTTAATTCATTTTTAATTTTAAATGGTTCATATTTTAAATGGTTACATTAATTATTTTTTAAAACAGAAAATGGTTTCGAATTAGTTATTCAAATCCAAACACTTTTTATGTTTAAAGTTTTTCCAATTTCCAAATTAATATTCAAAAAATATAAGTTAATTCATATTTTATTTTAAATGGTTCATAGTTTAAATGGTTACATTAATTATTTCTAAAAACAGAAAATGGTTTTGAATTAGTTATTCAAATCCAAACACTATTTATGTTTAAACTTTTTCTAAATTCCAAATTAATATTCAAAAAATATAAGTTAATTCATTTTTAATTTTAAATGGTTCATATTTTAAATGGTTACATTAATTATTTTTTAAAAACAGAAAATGTTTTTGAATTAGTTATTCAAATCCAAAAACTTTTTATGTTTAAAGTTTTTCCAAATTCCAAATTAATATTGAAAAAGTATAAGTTAATTCATTTTTAATTTTAAATGGTTCATATTTTAAATGGTTACATTAATTATTTTTTTAAAACAGAAAATGGTTTTGAATTAGTTATTCAAATCCAAACACTTTTTATGTTTAAAGTTTTTCTAAATATCAAATTAATATTCAAAAAATATAAGATAATTCGTTTTTAAATTTAAATGCTTCATATTTTAAATGGTTACATTAATTATTTTTTAAAAACAGAAAATGGTTTTTAATTAGTTATTCAAATCCAAACAATTTTTATGTTTAAAGTTTTTCTAAATATCAAATTAATATTCAAAAAAAAGAAGTTAATTCATTTTTAATTTTAAATGGTTCATATTTTAAATGGTTACAATAATTATTTTTTTAAACAGAAAATGGTTTTGAATTAGTTATTCAAATCCAAACACTTTTTATGTTTAAAGTTTTCCTAAATTCCAAATTAATATTCAAAAAATATAAGTTAATTCATTTTTTATTTTAAATGGTTCATATTTTAAATGGTTACATTAATTATTTTTTAAAACAAAAAATGGTTTTGAATTAGTTATTCAAATCCAAACACTTTTTATGTTTAAAGTTTTTCCAAATTCCAAATTAATATTGAAAAAATATAAGTTAATTCATTTTTAATTTTAAATGGTTCATATTTTAAATGGTTGCATTAATTATTTTTTTAAAACAGAAAATGGTTTTGAATTAATTATTCAAATCCAAACACTTTTTATGTTTAAAGTTTTTCGAAATTCCAAATTAATATTCAAAAACTATAAGTTAACTCATTTTTATTTTTAAACGGTTCATATTTTAAATGGTTACATTAACTATTTTTAAAACAGAAAATGGTTTTGAATTAGTTATTCAAATCCAAAAACTTTTTATGTTTAAAGTTTTTCTAAATTCCAAATTAATATTCAAAAAACATAAGTTAATTCATTTTTAATTTAAAAAGGTTCATATTTTAAATGGTTACATTAATTATTTTTTAAAAACAGAAAATGGTTTTGAATTAGTTATTAAAATCCAAACAATTTTTATGTTTAAAGTTTTTCTAAATATCAAATTAATATTCAAAAAATATAAGTTAATTCGTTTTTAAATTTAAATGCTTCATATTTTAAATGGTTACATTAATTATTTTTTAAAAACAGAAAATGGTTTTGAATTAGTTATTCAAATCCAAACAATTTTTATGTTTAAAGTTTTTCTAAATATCAAATTAATATTCAAAAAATATAAGTTAATTCATTTTTAATTTTAAATGGTTCATATTTTAAATGGTTACATTAATTATTTTTTAAAACAGAAAATGGTTTTGAATTAGTTATTCAAATCCAAACACTTTTTATGTTTAAAGTTTTTCCAATTTCCAAATTAATATTCAAAAAATATAAGTTAATTCATTTTTAATTTAAAAAGGTTCATATTTTAAATGGTTACATTAATTATTTTTTAAAAACAGAAAATGGTTTTGAATTAGTTATTCAAATCCAAACAATTTTTATGTTTAAAGTTTTTCTAAATTCCAAATTAATATTCAAAAAATATAAGTTAATTCATTTTTAATTTTAAATGGTTCATATTTTAAATGGTTACATTAATTATTTTTTAAAACAGAAAATGGTTTCGAATTAGTTATTCAAATCCAAACACTTTTTATGTTTAAAGTTTTTCCAATTTCCAAATTAATATTCAAAAAATATAAGTTAATTCATATTTTATTTTAAATGGTTCATAGTTTAAATGGTTACATTAATTATTTCTAAAAACAGAAAATGGTTTTGAATTAGTTATTCAAATCCAAACACTATTTATGTTTAAACTTTTTCTAAATTCCAAATTAATATTCAAAAAATATAAGTTAATTCATTTTTAATTTTAAATGGTTCATATTTTAAATGGTTACATTAATTATTTTTTAAAAACAGAAAATGTTTTTGAATTAGTTATTCAAATCCAAAAACTTTTTATGTTTAAAGTTTTTCCAAATTCCAAATTAATATTGAAAAAGTATAAGTTAATTCATTTTTAATTTTAAATGGTTCATATTTTAAATGGTTACATTAATTATTTTTTTAAAACAGAAAATGGTTTTGAATTAGTTATTCAAATCCAAACACTTTTTATGTTTAAAGTTTTTCTAAATATCAAATTAATATTCAAAAAATATAAGATAATTCGTTTTTAAATTTAAATGCTTCATATTTTAAATGGTTACATTAATTATTTTTTAAAAACAGAAAATGGTTTTGAATTAGTTATTCAAATCCAAACAATTTTTATGTTTAAAGTTTTTCTAAATATCAAATTAATATTCAAAAAAAAGAAGTTAACTCATTTTTATTTTTAAATGGTTCATATTTTAAATGGTTACAATAATTATTTTTTTAAAACAGAAAATGGTTTTGAATTAGTAATTTAAATCCAAACACTTTTTATGTTTAAAGTTTTTCTAAATTCCAAATTAATATTCAAAAAATATAAGTTAACTAATTTTTATTTTTAAACGGTACATATTTTAAATGGTTACATTAATTATTTTTTAAAACAGAAAATGGTTTTGAATTAGTTATTCAAATCCAAAAACTTTTCATGTTTAAACTTTTTCTAAATTCCAAATTAATATTCAAAAAATATAAGTTCATTCATTTTTAATTTTAAATGGTTACATTAATTATTTTTTAAAACAGAAAATCATTCTGAATTAGTTATTCAAATCCAAACACTTTTTATGTTTAAAGTTTTTCTAAATTCCAAATTAATATTCAAAAAAAAGAAGTTAACTCATTTTTATTTTTAAATGGTTCATATTTTAAATGGTTACAATAATTATTTTTTTAAAACAGAAAATGGTTTTGAATTAGTAATTTAAATCCAAACACTTTTTATGTTTAAAGTTTTTCTAAATTCCAAATTAATATTCAAAAAATATAAGTTAACTAATTTTTATTTTTAAACGGTACATATTTTAAATGGTTACATTAATTATTTTTTAAAACAGAAAATGGTTTTGAATTAGTTATTCAAATCCAAAAACTTTTCATGTTTAAACTTTTTCTAAATTCCAAATTAATATTCAAAAAATATAAGTTCATTCATTTTTAATTTTAAAAGGTTCATATTTTAAATGGTTACATTAATTATTTTTTAAAAACAGAAAATGGTTTTGAATTAGTTATTCAAATCCAAACAATTTTTATGTTTAAAGTTTTTCCAAATTCCAAATTAATATTCAAAAAATATAAGTTAATTCGTTTTTAATTTTAAATGGTTCATATTTTAAATGGTTACATTAATTATTTTTTAAAACAGAAAATGGTTCTGAATTATTTATTCAAATTCAAACACTTTTTATGCTTAAAGTTTTTCTAAATTCCAAATTAATATTCAAAAAATAAAAGTTAATTCATTTTTAATTTTAAATGGTTCATATTTTAAATGGTTACATTAATTATTTTTTAAAAACAAGAAATGATTTTGAATTAGTTATTTAAATCCAAACACTTTTTATGTTTAAAGTTTTTCTAAATTCCAAATTAATATTCAAAAAATATAAGTTAATTCGTTTTTAAATTTAAATGCTTCATATTTTAAATGGTTACATTAATTATTTTTTTAAAACAGAAAATGGTTTTGAATTAATTATTCAAATCCAAACACTTTTTATGTTTAAAGTTTTTCTAAATTCCAAATTAATATTCAAAAAATATAAGTTAACTCATTTTTATTTTTAAATGGTTCGTATTTTAAATGGTTACATTAATTATTTTTTTAAAACAGAAAATGGTTTTGAATTAGTAATTGAAATCCAAACACTTTTTATGTTTATGTTTTTCTAAATTCCAAATTAATATTCAAAAAATATAAGTTAATTCATTTTTAATTTTAAATGGTTCATAGTTTAAATGGTTACATGAATTATTTTTAAAAACAGAAAATGGTTTTGAATTATTTATTCCAATTCAAACACTTTTTATGTTTAAAGTATTCCTAAATTCCAAATTAATATTCAAAAAATATAAGTTAATTCATTTTTAATTTTAAATGGTTCATATTTTAAATGGTTACATTAATTATTTTTTTAAAACTGAAAATGGTTTTGAATTAGTTATTCAAATCCAAACACTTTTTATGTTTAAAGTTTTTCCAAATTCAAAATTAATATTGAAAAAATATAAGTTAATTCATTTTTTATTTTAAATGGTTCGTATTTTAAATGGTTGCATTAATTATTTTTTTAAAACTGAAAATGGTTTTGAATTAATTATTTTTTAAAAACAAAAAATGATTTTGAATTAGTTATTCAAATCCAAACACTTTTTATGTTTAAAGTTTTTCTAAATTCCAAATTAATATTCAAAAAATATAAGTTAATTCGTTTTTAAATTTAAATGCTTCATATTTTAAATGGTTACATTAATTATTTTTTTAAAACACAAAATGGTTTTGAATTAGTTATTCAAATCCAAACAATTTTTATATTTAAAGTTTTTCTAAATGTCAAATTAATATTCAAAAAATATAAGTTAATTCATTTTTAATTTTAAATGGTTCATATTTTAAATGGTTACATTAATTATTTTTTAAAACAGAAAATCATTCTGAATTATTTATTCAAATCCAAACACTTTTTATGTTTAAAGTTTTTCTAAATTCCAAATTAATATTCAAAAAATATAAGTTAACTCATTTTTATTTTTAAATTGTTCATATTTTAAATGGTTACATTAATTATTTTTTTAAAACAGAAAATGGTTTTGAATTAGTTATTCAAATCCAAACACTTTTTATGTTTAAAGTTTTTCTAAATTCCAAATTAATATTCAAAAAATATAAGTTAATTCATTTTTAATTTTAAATGGTTACATGAATTATTTTTAAAAACAGAAAATTGTTTTGAATTATTTATTCCAATTCAAACACTTTTTATGTTTAAAGTATTCCTAAATTCCAAATTAATATTCAAAAAATATAAGTTAATTCATTTTTAATTTTAAATGGTTCCTATTTTAAATGGTTACATTAATTATTTTTTTAAAACTGAAAATGGTTTTGAATTAGTTATTCAAATCCAAACACTTTTTATGTTTAAAGTTTTTCCAAATTTTAAATTAATATTGAAAAAATATATGTTAATTAATTTTTTATTTTAAATGGTTCGTATATTAAATGGTTGCATTAATTATTTTTTTAAAACAAAAAATGGTTTTGAATTAATTATTCAAATCCAAACACTTTTTATGTTTAAAGTTTTTTCTAAATTCCAAATTAATATTCAAAAAATATAAATTAACTCATTTTTATTTTTAAATGGTTCATATTTTAAATGGTTACAATAATTATTTTTTTAAAACAGAAAATGGTTTTGAATTAGTAATTGAAATCCAAACACTTTTTATGTTTATGTTTTTCTAAATTCCAAATTAATATTCAAAAAATATAAGTTAATTCATTTTTAATTTTAAATGGTTCATAGTTTAAATGGTTACATGAATTATTTTTAAAAACAGAAAATGGTTTTGAATTATTTATTCCAATTCAAACACTTTTTATGTTTAAAGTATTCCTAAATTCCAAAGTAATTATCATTTAAAAAACATTACAAATTTAAACCCCAAAATAAAAAATAAGGCGGGAAGAGAGAGAAAATTCCTGAAAAAAAATTGAAAACTGGGTCATATGTCCCAGTTGGAGCCACCAACCGGGACTAAAGACTCCTGCGCGTGCCAACCCTTGGTCTGCTAAAAGTAGTGGAGTATACGTCCCGGTTGGTGGCTCCAACCGGGATGTATGACCCTTTAGTCCTGGTTGGGGCTACCAACCGGGACAAAAGGTCCTTTGGTTAATAACTGGGTGCCCCTCCTCTTCTTCTTCCCCATCTCACAATCTCTTCTCGCGCACAGGGACTGAAGCGACGCCGTCAGGCTGCCCCGCCGCCCTGCACGCCCTACCGGCCGCCGCCCCTGCTCCGCCTCCGCCTCCCCGTGCCGGTATTCCCCTCCAACGGAATCGACGAAGGGCGCCCGTAACCACCGCAATCGGGATCTCCTCCCCAAAGTCCGGCCACCGCTGTTCTCGGCGATTCCGGCCGCGTCCGAGCTCGCTTGGTCGAGCTGACCTCTCCATTGCCTCCGTGGCGATCCCCTCCACCTCATAGTCCTCTCCGTTCTTCCTCTTCCTCTCTGTATCGCTGCCGCGCCGAGTACCTGAAGCCACCGCCGTCGGCCGCCGTCGTGCTTCCTGTTCTGGCGACCAATCAGGAGCGGTGCCGCCACTAAACGTCTCGTTACGCTAGCCCGCATCCATCGCACCGGCTCCCGCTTGTCCGCCCGCGCTCCAGCGCCCTCCCCGTCGACGATCTGGGGCTGATCCCCGGTGCATGACGTCATGCTGACGTCCTGGTGACATCAGCGGGCGGGGTCAGCGCGGTCAAACATGCGGTGGGTCCTGCTTGCTTGCGTGGAGGCTGAGTTGGCACTGGGGCCCTTCTGTCAGTCTCACTGGCTAGGGGTCGCCCCGGTGTAAAAATTATTTGCCTTTTTTTAATTCCAGAAAATGATTTAATATTGTAAAATCAATAACTTATTGTTTATAAGTCAGAGAAATACAAATAATATATCAAATTGTTCAGAAAAATGAAACCTATCTATTTAACCTATAATCATTCATTGTTCAACAACTTAAATGACAAGTATACTTAGAAGAACAAATGCACCCCTCTCATATGTTCCGGAGTTTCCCCGAGTTAGGGTTTTCACCCCACGGAACACCGATTAAATCATCGAGCATGTCTTAGGGTTACATTCCAATGCAAATTAACTTGTCATATCATCATACTTGCTTGAGCATTGCATCGATGCCATGTGTTGATTGTTTTCCTTTCTTTCTGGTGTTTGGTTCTTCCCGGTAGAATACGATATCGAGATCGAGATCGAAGCCAGAGATCAACACCGTCGAAGCTCGAAGACAAATACTTGACCAACTGTAATCAAGTCAAGTACAAGGATCCCAAAGCTCTACTTTCGGCTATCAACAGGCAAAGGCAAGCATAGCCCTACCATGATATAATCCTATGATTTCGAAAGCATTTCAATTCTTTCCATGATGCATACAATTCTACTGTGGTCTTTTATCGATAGATAGAGTGTCCTATTTGTTGCATTACTCCCTTTGAGATGATATTACCTGATCCACTGCTCTTGGCATATTAGGTTTATTAGTTTTATTAGTTTGGATTATTAGGTTTATTATTAGTTAGGTATTATTAGGTTTATTAATTAGTTAGGTATTATTAGACTTCGGCCCCACTGGTCAGTCACTGTGGGTAGCCCCAGACCCGATGAAAAACTACCCCCTGTGCTGATGTACATATTGATTGCGCATTGTATTATGCCATGTATTGATTGCCGCCTTTCTTTCCGGTATTGGTCCTTCGCGATAGGATCCGAGCCCGATGGTTTCTCCGAATTAGGGTTTCTGATATTGTAAATTCATTTTTATTATTAGGGTTTATATCTCTCAACACCGTACCTAACATTCTCCCTTAGCCGCTTTGACTTATCCGTTTTTCCACTTATGTAGAAAATATGGACCCACATGACAGAGACGAAGAAAAGGAAGAGTTGATCCAAGGTGTGATCCGCGAGGAAGAAAAATTTAGATGTATCGACGTTTCTGAACAACTCCGGTGAGGGTGATCCTCTTTTTACCGGAAGAGACGACTTGTTTGAGGTTGAAGGTGATGCCTTCCGCGAGGGAGAAGGCGATGCCTTGTGTGATCGAGAAGACGACCGCTCCGGCGAGGTGCATGTAATATAATTAATTCATTAATTAATCATCTGCTATCTATATAGAAATAGTAACGACGATCTTTCGTCTTTTAGCCCTCCGGATCGATGAAATCTACTGAAAAGAGCAGCTGAGGCCCAACCAAAAAGTTGGGAGACCATGAGAGGTTCAGGATCGAAGATGTCGCTGAAAACGGCAAACCGACGGCTCCCAAAGTTGTCGTAGACAAATTTGTGGCACAATGCGGAGTAATCTTTAGGGACTTAATCCCGATCACCATTCGAAATTGGAATAGGCCTGCTGATGCGGAAGAAGAGGGAACATGTTTATTTGTCCCTAACAAGGCCAAAGATTTACTGTGGAATAGGCTCATGATTAATTTCAAACTACCGAAGATAGAGCTGGATCCAAATGCGGAGGATCCAGTTCAGGACGCCTTAGAACATGGGAGAGCCATGGAGGCTAAGGTCAGGGAGTGGGCTTTGAAGAAGATGGGCCAGTGTTTCACCAACTGGAAGAAAAGATTGCACCTTGACTATGTCGTGAAAGAGAAGACTCCGGATTTCAAGAAGATTCAGTTTGAGAAGATAAAACCATTCTGGGCTGAGTTTGTGAATTACAAGACATCAGCAAAATCTAAGAAAATGTCTGCAACGAATAAGCTGAATGCTGCTAACAAGAAGTATCACCATACTATGGGGCAAGGTGGCTAGAGGGCTTGCATTCCTAAATGGGAGAAACTTGAGCAGGAACTGTGTGCTAAAAAGATCATCCCAGAGACAGACGTTTGGATCGAACGTGCAAGGAATTGGTTTTACGGGCATGGGGGCAAGTTCGAATCGTAAGGGAAGTGTATATATAACATACGACATAAAGAAGACCCCTTGCCAATCGAGAAGATGAGAAAGGCAATAAAGGCTGTTAAAAATGGGGACTTCATTCCCCATAGAGAGAATGATGAGCTCACACTCGCCCTTGGAAATAAGGAACATGATGGACGAACAAGAGGCACAATAGGCTCCAAACCATGGAGGACTGGGTTTCCCGAAGAGAGGAAGAAATATCCTGATAGAGGCCGTTAGAGGAGAAAGGACAAGGCGGAAGTTGAAGCAGATATTCAAAAAGAGCGAATGCGTATAATTAAAGAATGAATAAAGCAACAACAAGATGAAATTAACGCACTTAAAGAGCAAAGTACTACCAGCCCATCTCAGCAGCACACTTCATTCGATGCTACCGGCCTATCGAATAATCGAAAAAGCAGTGTGGCTTCCACCGAGGTCCCGGGTGATGACAATGACGATGACGATGGTGCACCGACGATCGCTCCTATTGGCTACCCAGTGGATTATATCACACAGATGACACACTGCGAGCTACATTTCAAAGTTGTGAACATATCAATGGAGGTGGCGGTCGGCTATGCCTTACCAATTGGACCCACACCAACTTACCATTGTCGTCCGGTTCCAGAGGGCTACGCTGTTGTCGGGGTGATGAAATCATGCCCACCTTTGAAGTTTGAAGCTTGACTACCCTACAGGTGAAGGGGATGTTACTGAACTGGGAGACGCAACAAACGTCACCATTCTATGGCCAAAGGAATGTATCGTGCTTCGAAATCACATGCCAAGGCCATCTTCGCCGCCGCCTCACCCGTCTCCAGCGAGGTCGTCGCCACCGCGGCAGCCGTATTTGTCGCCTCACTCGGCTCCGTCGCCTCACCAATCTCCGGCGCAGCCATCGCCGGTTCCTCAGGATAAAAAGCGTAAGCGTACCGCTACTCTGTGTCGTGGTAAGCGATCGCCGAATCGTAAACAAGAGACTCTTCCAAAAGTACCAAAGGTTCCTCCCAAGAGAACTTATGACTGTACTGAAGAGGAGACTATGGCTATCGTTGATGCGGAAACGATAGCGTTTTTCACTAAGCTGAGGCGGCCGAAAGAGCCAGAGTTCCCCAGCACCAAAGAAGAAAAAGCCAGAGTGTTCAAAATGCTAAAGACTCTTCATCAACCCGAGCCAAAGATGTCATCAGACTATGAGCGTTCTATTCTCAAGTCACATGCGGCACAACAAGCCTCGAAGAGCAGTACTGATGCAAGTGAGAAATCTGTTGCCCATCTCGGAGAACAAGCAAAACATTCTTGCGCCCCTCTCAAGGTGATTTCCCATACTAATGTGGGGTCGAGCAAATATGGGGCCGAAGAGCAGTATGATCCAGAGGTAGTTGCACAATACAGAGAAGCTGCCGCTTCTCAAGGTATGAGTATTGCCCAGTACTTATCCCAGTTAGAGTACTTCCCCATGAGTGAAGTAGCATACAAATACTAGTACGGCAAACCTCTCGTCAAACCTGAGGATGTAAATAATCTTTCAACAAAAATGCGAAGATTGCATAACTGGTACATGCATGCCACAAAGGTCGGGGCTAACTGGATAGTGCTGAGGGTTACAAAAAGCATTATGGGAAAGAAATATATGACATGATATCCATTGAATTTGATGAACTATTTCAATTATTCAATCAAGACGCCTTGGACAAATCGATCATCAGTGCCTATTGTCTGTAAGTACTAATTCTGTAATTAATTTAGTCTATAGCTATCTCACCTCGTTTATTGCATGTATATAATCATACTATAATATGCAGAATGAAGATTCTCGAATGCAGCAGAGGACAAATCTATGACATTGGCTTCATTGACCCATATTCGGTTCATCAAGCTAATCTCAAAACAAGCCCCCATGATACGGAGGATAATATCGTACACGCGTTAAGGTTTCAAGAAACCAGAAGGGAAATACTATTTCCTTACAACTTCGAGTGAGTGTTATTGTCTTGTATACACTTTCTATTTCGCTTACTCGATGGTAAGTATATAATTGATTAGTTATGCATTCGCAACTTCCATTATATTATGTTAATCATTCAACTTGACAAAGGGCGTGTACTAGTCATGGACTCGAACATAAACCCCTTGAGCAGTGGAAGGACATGCAGATGCTTCTCCAACGGTAATTCTAATCATTACGACACTATATTGGCAATGTTCGTGAATTTTATGATATCAAGTAA
Source organism: Avena atlantica (assembly GCA_910589765.1). Lineage (NCBI taxonomy): Eukaryota > Viridiplantae > Streptophyta > Magnoliopsida > Poales > Poaceae > Avena > Avena atlantica. The sequence continues at coordinate 32,164,902 of OU342736.1, forward strand.
TTAATAACTTCTTTTATTCATTTTGTTCGCCGGGCAGTGCTTGGAAATGGTTCACCAACAAGGCTAGGGGTGTTTGGAAAGAGGAGATTACATTTCAAGCACTAGATGTAAGCACCACTAGCTATATCCGCGCATCTCTTTGATTCTAGTTTTGATACCGTTATTATCATGCTTGATTATTATTTTGATTGAACTATGTTCTCGTAAAGTGCCTGACGCAGGGACCAGGTAACAATCTATGTGGATACTATGTTTGCAAGTTCATCCGGCAGACGTGTTGTGAGAAGGGCAGAAATTTAGAGCAACTCCACGTACGTAAACAATTTCTATAGTTTTTAATTACCATCAAATTGTGTTTAGTTTCATTCATATAGGCTGACTCCTTTTTTAAATCAGATCGAACGTCTACGGGACGGTCTTCTTCCAAAGGATGGCGTACTAGCAATTCAGGAGGAATTGGCGGGATTCTTGGATGCAGAAGTCCTAAACCCAAAAGGGGAATACTATTCGGGTGTGTATAAACAATAGGGATTGTACAAAGAGCAACATTTGTATGTAGTGCATGAACTCGATCCGTGTATCTAATGTCATATTGTCATGATGATCTTGTGTAATATAATGGTTCCTTTATTGATGAGTGCAAAACACTAAATAAACAATAAAACAACATAAATGAATTCTCTGCCCCGGCACAAAAAGTGGCCAAAATGCTGCCGCGGCAACAAAAGTTGGCAAAATGAATTCTCTGCCACGACAGAGAAATGTGTCAAATCTCTGCCGCGACAGAGCGTTATTTTTCCCGGTTCGTGTTACGAACCGGGACGGTTGCTCCACCCCCACCCCCCTCCTCGCCCTCTGCCGTGGCCACGTGTACCCCCTTTTGTCCCGGTTGGTGGGGCAACCGTGACTAAAGGTTGGGGCTTTAGTCTCGATTGTCCCGTCCCGGTTGGGTAACCGGGACTAAAGCCCCTTACCAACCGGGACCAATGGGGCTGTTCCCACTAGTGGAATGAAATGTTGATGCAGAGTGTGCTGGATTTTATTGACATACAAGAGCACATGTGGACAAGAGCATGCACACACAAGTAGAATAGTGCACAGTTCAAAGATGCTGACTAGCAAATGCAGCCAAAAATGGCAACTGTGCCTTTATTACATTTTGAGGTATCTATCAGGCATCTATCACTTCACCCATGCATGATTTTGGACTACGCTATCCCTCTGTGCTCACTTCACCATGCATCACTTGTACCAATGGAGTAGTTGTCCCTACTTTATGCTCCCAGCAATGATCACCAATCTATACTATTTTTTATTTATGTTTATTTTACTGCATATCATAGGTTGGAAGAAGGAGCATCCCGAGCACCACTGAGTCCTCTTCTACGACGGCAATCCACCATGCAATCCACCATTATCGAAGAAGGGTGAACTTGTACTTGGTGTTGTTTGTGATGTACTTGGTGTTGGTTGATGTTCTTGGTGTTGTGTGTAATGTAATTAGTGTTGGTTGATGTGTGAACTCTCATATGTCACAGATTAATTCAAGTTGATATGTACTTGTATTCGTGTTAGTTATACTATGTTTTGGCCAATTGCAACTTTATGGAAATTATGTGCTATTTATACTGTATTCTGGATTGTATAATACTTGTGACTGTGTATTCTAGATTGTACTGTGGATCTGTAAAATTTGAATTTCGAAAATGCTATTGGAGACGCATCTGTAGGGATATAGGAGGCGCATGTGCCAAATATCTGCGAGGAGCATATGTCAGATATACACGACGCATGTGATATGCATGTGAAGCGCATATCTATATGCGTCTTGTATATATTTATACGAGGCGGCATATCTATATTCATGTGAGCTCCTGGATGGCCGGGCGGCATGGGTGTGGTCAGGAAGGACACAGTCATGCTGGAAGAAGAGCAGGGGACGATGGCATTGTGCGCGAGGTCGAGCTCTAGAGAGGCCGCGGGGAGCTTGAGGATTCCACGACAAGGTTTGATGGTCCTCATGCCCTTGCAATGAGCATGTGCGTGTGACCGGTTAGCTCTGGTGCAGACAACTGAGTCCCGTCTAGCGCACCTATTTATTTCAATCTGTTTTGCTCAATTGTTGCCAGCATCTTTGATCGAACCGAATAGGTGGGACAATTTTATGCGGGCTTGGCGCCATGGTATTTTGATTAAGAAGGATTTCCCGACTGCCACCGTGTGTTGATTATTTTATTTTCTCTTCAAAGGGTGATCCAATTTTCTAACTATGTCTATGGGTCCTGGATACGCACTAGTGGAAACGAGGTCTTTTGTTGATCCCGAAAAAGGGCTTTAACACCGGTTCTTCTACGAACCGGTGTTAAAGGGGGGGGTCGTACCAGCGTGGCCCCTGCGGCAAAAAAGGAGCCCCCCTTTAACACCGGTTCATGCCACGAACCGGTGTTAAAGGTCCCTGCAGCAGTGGCCCGCGCACCCCCCCCCTTTAACACCGGTTCGTGGCATGAACCGGTGTTAAAGGGGGGCTATATAAGACACCACCCCAGCCCACACACACCCCACTCTTCCATTATTTCACATTTTTAAGCCTAGCAAGAGGGTGTGAAGAGTGCTAGTTTGTGTTTTTTTCATATGCACAAGAGGTGTTCGGTGAAATGCCCGAGAGCTCAAAATAAGTTTTCTTGTTGCTCTTTCCGTCTCGGTCGAGGTCGGCAACTATAGTTTCATGTGTCATTGATGTACTATATATATAAATGGTCATCTCCCTATTATTTTTTGATATATACTACATATTAATGCAGATGAACCGGCAATGGATGTACGGTGACCGCCGCACTTCCGAGTACATTACGGGCCTCCAAAATTTCATCGTTGTGGCTAATGCAAACCGTGGTCACAATGGTTTTATGTGTTGTCCGTGTGTTCACTGTCAGAACAAGAAAGACTACTCAAATACCAGAACCATTCACGCCCACCTGCTTCAATCCGGTTTCATGCCCAGCTATAATTGTTGGACCAAGCACGGAGAAAAAGGGGTTGTGATGGAAGACAACGAAGAAGAAGAGGATGATGACAACTATCATAATATGTATCCTGAATATGATGATAATGCAACGGGGGTAGATAATGAAGATCAATAGGGAGCAGATGGGCCTGCTGATGACGATCTTGGTCGGGCCATTACTGATGCAAAGGAAGAATGTGAAACTGAAAAGGAGAAGGAGAAGCTGGAGCAGATGTTAAAGGATCACAAAACATTGTGGTATCCAACTTGCGAAGATGGCCACAAAAAGCTAGGTGCCACACTGGATTTGCTGCAATGGAAGGCAGAGAATGGTGTGACTGACAGTGCATTTTCAAAGTTGTTGGTAAAAATGAAGAATCTTCTTCTAAGAAATAATGAGTTTCCCGACAGTACATACCAAGCAAAGAAGGTTGTCTGCCCTCTAGGATTAGACGTGCAGAAGATACATGCCTGCATTAATGACTACATCCTCTACCGCGGTGAGAAGTACGAGAATTTGGATGCATGCCCGGTATGCACTGCACTGCGGTATAAGATCAGACGAGACGATCCTGGCGATGTTGAGGGAGAGGCCCCTAGGAACAAGGTTCCCGCCAAGGTTATGTGGTATGCTCCTATAATACCACGGTTAAAACGTCTCTGAAATAAAGAGCATGCCAAGTTGTTGCGATGGCACATGGAAGAACGTAAGAAAGACGCGATGTTGAGACACCCCGCTGATGGGTCACAGTGGAGAAAAGTCGAGCGAGAGTACCCGGACTTCACACGTGACGCAAGGAACTTAAGGTTTGGTCTAAGTACAGACGGCATGAATCCTTTTGGTGAGCAGAGCTGCAGTCACAGCACCTGTCCTGTGACCCTATGTATCTATAACCTTCCTCCTTGGTTGTGTATGAAGAGGAAGTTCATTATGATGCCAGTGCTCATCCAAGGCCCGAGGCAACCCGGCAACGACATTGATGTGTACCTAAGGCCATTAGTTGAAGAACTTTTACAGCTGTGGGCCAAACCAGGTGTATGTATGTGGGATGAGCACAAAGGGGAGCCATTTGACCTACGAGCATTGCTTTTCGTAACCATCAATGATTGGCCTGCTCTTAGTAACATTTCAGGGCAGACAAACAAGGGATACAATGCATGCACACACTGTTTAGATGATACTGAAAGTGTATATTTGGATAAATGTAAGAAGGTTGTGTACCTAGAGTATCGCCGATTTCTTCCGAACCTGCATCCAGTAAGAAATAAAGGCAAGCATTTCAAACGTCTGGCAGAACCCCGAAGGAAGCCTGTCCTCCGTACCGGTGAGGAGGTATTTGGTATGGTCAAGGACCTAGAAGTAATCTTTGGAAAAGGTCCTGGCAGTCTATCTGTTCCGAATGACGATGCCGGACACGCGCCCATGTGGAGGAAGCAATCTATATTTTGGGACCTACCCTATTGGAAAGTCTTAGAGGTCCGCTCTTCAATCGACGTGATGCACGTGACGAAGAATGTTTGCGTGAACATGCTAGGCTTTCTAGGAGTGTATGGGAAGACAAAAGATACACCGGAAGCACGGCAGGACCAGCAACTTCTGAAGTCCCCTGAAGAGCCTATGCATCCTCAGAACGAGAAGGGTAAACGATGCCACTTAACTCCTGCCAGCTACACTCTTACCAAAGCAGAGAAGGAAATCTTTTTTGAATGTCTGAGCAGTATCAAGGTCCCGTCTGGCTTCTCGTCGAATATAAAGGGAATAATAAATATGGTAGATAAAAAATTCCAAAACCTGAAGTCTCATGACTGCCACGTGATTATGACACAATTGCTTCCGATTGCATTGAGGGGGCTGCTACCTGAAAATTTTCGAGTACCCATTGTGAAGCTATGTGCATTCCTCAATGCAATATCTCAGAAGGTAATCGATCCAGAAAGCCTACCAGGGTTACAAACAGATGTGGCCCAATGTCTTGTCAGCTTTGAGTTGGTGTTCCCACCATCCTTCTTAAATATTATGACGCATCTCCTGGTTCACCTAGTAGAAGAGATTGCCATTCTCGGTCCTGTATTTCTACACAATATGTTCCCCTTTGAGAGGTACATGGGAGTCTTAAAGAAATATGTTCATAACCGTGCTAGGCCAGAAGGAAGCATCTCCAAGGGCTATGTAACAGAGGAGGTCATTGAGTTCTGTGTTGATTTTATTCCTGACCTTAAGGCGATTGGTGTTCCAGAATCACGACATGAGGGGATACTGCGTGGAAAAGGCACCCTAGGATGCAAAGCAATGATATGTAGGGACGGGCATTCTCTCAATCAAGCACACTACACGGTTTTACAAAGATCTATCTTGGTTGCCCCGTATATCAATGAACACAGGAATTTAATACGCCTCAAACACCCGGGGCAGTCTGATGAATGGATTATAAGTGAACACATGGCGAGTTTTGGCGGCTGGCTGCAAAGACTTCTCACGAATAACACCACTGTTGGGGATCAGCTGTACTTGTTGGCCAGGACACCATCTTCGACTGTATGTACTTTCCAAGGGTACGAGATAAATGGGAATACATTTTACACGATAGGCCAAGATAAAAAGAGCACCAACCAAAACAGTGGTGTCCGCTTCGATGCAGCAGAAGACAATGGGCAAAAGACCACGTATTATGGGTTCATAGAGGAGATATGGGAACTTGACTATGGACCTAATTTTAAGGTCCCCTTGTTTCGATGCAAATGGGTCAATCTAACAGGAGGAGGGGTTGAGGTAGACAAGAAGTACGGAATGACAACGGTGGATCTCAACAATCTTATGAAGGTAGACAAGAACTTAGACGAACCATTCGTCCTAGCCAATGATGTGGCTCAGGTTTTCTATGTGAAGGACATGTCCTCCAGACCAAAAAAAGAAAAAGTATGCAAACGAATACATCATATGATGAGCCGAAGCGTCACATAGTTCTTTCAGGGAAAAGAAACATCGTGGGAATCGAGGACAAGACAGACATGTCAGAAGATTATAATAAATTTGATGAAATTCCGCCCTTCACAGTGAAAACTGACCCAAGCATTCCGTTAAGTAAAGAAGATGCTCCATGGTTATGTCTGAAGCGATCTTAAGGAAGGACATATGCCAAGAAGTTCATGCTCATATTATGTAACTCTAGTTCATGTTTTTAATAATAATACATGTCTTGAGTGTTAGTCATGTTTTGTGGATGGACCGGGACTATGAGAAGAAGTTGTTCCGATTCGTACTTACCATTAAGATCTGATCTCCAAACGCGCGCGGTCACATATTAGGGAGTGCATCTATGACCAGTTTCTTGGAGATGCCGGAGGACTAGGCTCCGTCGGCATCTCCCTGAAACTGGCCGTAGTGGTGTCCCTGCTCTCGAAAACCATCTTGTAGCTTTGTAGCTTCTCTAACTAGATCAATACACCTGGGAGCTAACTAATTTCACATATTAGGGAGTGCCTCTATGACCAGTTTCTCGGAGATGCGGAGGACTGGGCTCCGTCGGCATCTCCCTGAAACTGGTCGTAGTGGTGTCCATGCTCTCGAAAGAAGGTAAGGCATAGCCTCAAACTGGCTGGAGGACTGGACTCACAAGGATGCCTATTTATAGTACAAGAAGCTCGACATAGTGTCGACACTTACGAAATAATGTCGACACTCACCCCTATTATTAGTGCCGACTCGTGTTTAGTCCCGGTTGGTGTCTCCAACCGGGACTAAAGGTTCATCTTTAGTCCCGGTTGGTGACACCATCCGGGACAAGGTACACGCCGCACGACATAATGTCGACACTCACCCCTATTAGTAGTGATGACTCGTGTTTTGTCCCGGTTGGTGTCTCCAACCGGGACTAAAGGTTCATCCCGCCATTTTTTCCCGCCATTTTTCTTCCCGCCAGTTCTTCTTCCCGCCATTTTTCTTCCCGCCATTTTTCTACCCGCCAGTTCTTCCCTCCAGTTCTTCCGCTAGTTCACTATATATATATGTAGGGGGTTGGCTCCATTGTCATTGCACATCTCTAGACTCATATCTGCAACCTCATCACTCTTTTCCATGGCTTCCACCGTAGCACTAACCCCCAGGGAGGCGGAGGCGCTTTGCGCCTCGAACTACCCCTGCCCGCCGGGCTACTGTGTCCCCGTCGGCTGGATGCTGAGCGTCGGAGGCGTGCCGGTTCCTCCTTTCCCTCTAGGTGTGGCGTGCCAGATGGCCATCACGAACCACTACTACTTCGAGATCACGCCGGAGCAGCGGAGGAATCCCAGATGGCATCCCGACTATTTCCCTACTTGGGAAGCCTTCTTCGTGGATCGGCGTGAGAGGGCGCTCGCCAGGAACGAGGAGGACGGCCCACCTCCTCCTAACTTCAACGAGGCCGGCCGTCGGCTATGGTGGCGTGGTCGGACTCTCCAGAGCGTCATGGCCTATGACACTGCCGCTGACTCTAACCCCCGTCTGCGCTACCCTCAATTCCAGCCCACGCGCTACCCTCAAGTCCAGCCCACGCGTACTCTCCAGAGGTTCAATTACGGCGACCCCGATGACGACAGCGATGACGGCGGCGGCGAGTACGACGACTACAGTGGCGAGTATTACAGGTGTAGGCAGGAGCATGACTGAATCACTCCAACATTCTGAAACAAGTTCGGCCGATTGTTACTTAATCTGGCCATGTATCTTAATTTTTAGTTCTTTTATGTATCTTAATTTTCAGTTCCAGTTCGGCTTTATGTAACTTACTATTAGTTGCATTCTCATTCGAGGTTGACAATATGCTATTTTATCAAAAAAACAATGCAAGTTGAGCGAGGCTTGGCCCCGAGCTAAGAATCATCATGCCCGTTGTTCGACAAAGTTTGTCGATAGTTTAAAACGGGGATAAAAAAATAAAAAAAGATTGAAACAATGCGAAACCTTCGCGTGGTGTTTTATTATGTGACATAGTTAGAAGGAAAAATCACAAACCTTCACAAAATGACCTATCTCATTCGAGGTTTCTTGGCTTTCGGGTCAAATGACCAATGTTATGGCTAGAATTAAGGCATAGTTTGTGATAATATTGACATATTGTGCATACATGTGCATCATGGCATGGCAAACAATGTTGCAAGAGGAAGTTTTCCTTTTTATCGCACCAAAAAGGCATATTCCATTTTCCGAGCATAAAAAACGGACGGTTTTGTGAAGCAACCACCAAATGGCTAATTCAAAAAACCACCAACACATTTTACAAAAATACTATACCACCTTATATGCACAATGTACCAACAGGGGGATCTGAAACCTTTCCGTCCACCTCTGGTGAAAAAGACAAATTCCTACCGAATCGGCAGGAAGTGGGTCAGATATGAACTACAGGTACATGATACGATGCTCATGATTTTTTACAAAAATCATTTTTAGGTTTACAATATGCTATTTTATCAAAAAAACAATGCAAGTTGAGCGAGGCTTGGTGAGATTCAAGTGTATAAAAAAGATGCGACATTTAAATATCCAATCAATTCAAAAATGTTAATACAAAAGATGCGGCATTAAAATATGATTTGATCTAATAAAATAGGGTTAGATTTATTTTTAGATGCTTAATATTTCTTATGTTCAAAGTTTTAGGATTTAACAATTTATTTTTGTTTGAATTCAATAATCAAAATTTATATGTAAGTGTTTTAATTATTTTGAAAATTTTCATGTAAAGTAAATATAAAATGATTTACATGAATGGATAGATATTATTTTTCTGAAAATTATGATATATTATTCATATTTTTCTGAGTTGAAATGAAAAAGATGTGAATTTTCTAAATTCATATCATATTTTTTGAATTAAAAATGCCCCTTTAATGCATGAAATAAATGCCCCCCCTTTAACACCGGTTCCAGACACGAACCGGTGTTAAAGGGGGGCATTTATTTCGTTTCCCGCGCGCACCACACCCCCCCCCCCTTTAACACCGGTTCGTGGCTGGAACCGGTGTTAAAGGGGGGTGTATTAAATGCCCTCCTTCCCCTTCCTCTCTTCCCCCACGATCGAACCAGGAACCAAATAAGCAGAGGAGCTCGCCGTCGCCTCCGTCCTGCTGTCTATCGCCGCCCTGCGCGCTGTCCGCCGCCGCGTCCGTCGTCCTCGCGCCGCCCCGACGTCGCTCATCGCCGTCCTTCGTCCTCGCGCCGCCCCGACGTCGCTCATCGCCGCCTCCGCCCGCGCCAGCCGCCGACCGTTTGCCGCACGCCGCCGTCCCCCACACCGGTTCTGTGCGCCGCCCGCGCCCCGCGCTTCCCCAGCCGCGCCTCCACCATACCGGCACCCCGCCACCCGCGCTGCCAGCTGCCGGCCGGCCACCCTGTAGAGGTAATTAGTACTAGCTAGTTTAGTATTTTATTTTGTTAGTTTTTGGGTTAGTTTAGTGTTAATTAGTTAGTATTAGTTAATTATTAGCAGTTTAGTGTATTAGTTAGTATCTTTTTTAGTAGTTAATTATTAGTAGTTAATTAGTTAGTATTAGTTTAGTATCTTTTTTTGGGTTAGTTTAGTGTTAATTATTAGTAGTTAGTTAGTATTTTATTTAGTTAATTAGTTAGTATTAGTTTAGGGTTATTTAGTGTAGTTTAGTGTACGGGGACGACCTCCCCTCTCGGCTGCAGGGGCGGCCTAGGTGGTGCGAGCTCCGGTGGTGGCCATGGCGGTATAGTATGCCATCGATGTCGGGGTATGCATGGTCCTTCTCGGGTTGCAGGTGTGTCCGCTGGCAACGACGGCACGGCGTCCCTCTCTTCGGCGATGCGATGTGTCGTTGGTCGTCGGAGTGGTGGCTAGAGTTCGCAATGTCGGTGGCGGCCTTAGAAGAAGGTGGACTGCGCGGGCAGCTCGTTGGTGAGCGTCGTGGCTTCTCTCCTCGGTCTGGGGCCTATCTTGGGGACAACGGGCGGGGCCAAAGATGGGGAAAACCCTTTACCATAGGTCTCTGGGGCCGTCGATGCTGCTACCTTCTTCGTCACAGGGCTCCGGGTGAAAACCCTTTACCATAGGTCTCGTTGGTCGTTACCATCTTGGGGGCGTCGTTGTGGAGCTCTGACTCATCCTGATCTTGGTTCATTGACTTCGGCGGCAAGTTTAGGTTCTCCGCGGTTTTTCTTGCAGCAGACTCCCGCGGTTTTTCTTACTGTAAACTTGTTTGCTCGATAAATTTTACTACATGCATAGATTAAAACTTGTATACAAATTGGACCTCTCACTCATCCTGATTAGGGTTTCGACCCCTCGGAACTCGTTTAAAATGATCAAGCATCCTTAGGGTTTTAATTTTATTTGTGTATGAATCCAAGTCCACTTGAATGTTTACACTCTTACTCTAGATAATATTATTGTTTTAGAAACTATGGATCCACTTAGTAGAAACCTTGAAGAAGAAGAAATAATGGAGAACATTATTGATGAGGACACCTCACAATATCTGAACTTGGAGGGACATGATGATGACAGCTCAAGTACTAGTCATGGAGAAGATGAAGACTCCGGTGAACGCAATTTAATGGTTACAAAGTCCGGCGAGGTATATGCATTGATTAAGCCTCTGCTGACTTCCACCAACAATCTTCTTCTACATGTATTAATTAATTAACGCTTCTTTCTTCTTTTAGCCCTCTGGATCGACCAGCCAGCAATCATCTTCTTCTACGAAAAAGAGCAAGCAAGGCGCGAGCCAGCGGTTGAAAGATCGTGCAAAGTTCACGATCGAAGCAGTCCGTGTTGATGGCAGGCCGATGGAGCCCAAGAAGGCCGCAGACAAATTTGTACGTCAGGCTGGAGTTCTTGTTAGGGACCAAATCCCAATCATAATTGAAAATTGGAAAAGCCAAAGAAGGGCGACGGTACCTTCGTCGATGACAGATCCAAAGAAACGCTTTGGAATTCGTTGTTGTTAAATTTCAACCTTCCGCCAGAGGAGGATGAAAACAACCCGGTTATAAAGGAAAAGGTCAAAGAGTGGACTCTAAAGAAGATGGCTGACGCTTTCCGCAACTGGAAGACAAAATTGAACAAATTTGTCAAATCTGGCGAGACTCCAAATTTCGAAGACGCATATTATGCGAAGATAAGACCTCACTGGCCCGAATTTGAGACATATAAAAAATGCTATAGCTAAAAAGAGGTCAGAAACCAATACGCTTAATGCCCTGAAGAAGGAATATCACCAAAGGACGGGGTCAGGTGGCTACATATCTTAGAGGCCTAAGTGGGAGGAAGCTGAGAAGGCCCTGCGCGAGAGAGGGATCACACCCCAGACAGATGGGTGGGACCTACGTGCAAAAACTTGGTTCTACGGAATCGGGGCAAGGTTGGACCCAGAAACAGGATTGTGTATCTTCCCAACCCTCCTTGCCAAACCCGTCACTGAACTCATCACGGCATACGAGGAAACATCCGCCAGGACCTTCCATCTCGACAGAGAGAATGACCAGCTCTCACGCGCCATCGGTAAAAAAGAACACCCTGGACATGCACGAGGCACATGGGGTATGACGTGGAAGGATGGGTTTGCCGACTGGAGAGACTCTTACAGATGGCGCGGCAGAAAAGAAAAGAGCGTACAGAGCGGATGACACAGATAGAACATGCACTTGCGGCGCTGCAGGCGCAAGTGAATGCACAACAGAGCCATCAAGCTACCGGCCCATCTCAGCGGCACGAAGAGCCTGCATTGGAAGCTGCCGGCGGCCCAGACTCTGCGCGGAAAAGCAGTGTGGCTTCCACGGAGAACGTGCAGCCCACGCTTGAAATGGCGGGTCCTCGATACCCCGTGGATGAGATCACGGAGAGCGAACACGCTGAGCTGCATGTGAGATTAATGGGCTTATCCATTAAGGTGGCTGTCGGCTATGCCTTACCTCCTGTAGCTGGTGGAACTTACCACTGCCGACCGATTCCAGATGGCTATGCTATTGTAGGGGTGGATGAGGTTGTGAAGGAATATGAGGAAGCACAGCTTGACCATGCTATAGGTGAAGGGGAAACTCAACTCAAATTTGCAGTGAAAACAACCATTCTTTGGAAGAAGGAACACATTGTGCTTCCAAATTGGAGGTCACTGGCACCCCCGCCGTCTCCGCAGCGTCAGCAGTCTGAGTCGCTTCAGCTATCTCCTGCACGGCAGCCATCTCCGGCGCTTCATCCATCTCCTGCGCGGCAGCCATCTCCGGCCCGTCAGCCATCTCCGGTGCTTCAGCCATCTCCTTAGCGTAAGCGGAAGAGCACTGCCATGAAGAGCATCAGTAGCACTGGCACAAAGAAACCCATAGGAAACCGTACTCCAAAGAGTTCAAAAAACTACGTCCCGCAGCCTTCCGCCAAGCCATTGCCGGTTTTACCGTGGAATCGCAGCGACGAGGAGACCAATAGGATCTCGGAAGAACAGGTCAAGAAATTATTTGCACCTAGACGGGCCGAGCCAAAGGAGAAAGTAGATCCGGCGGTGGTGGAGAAGTTTTACAAAAATCTTTTGAAACCTGAAACCCCACTTGTGCCGGACTACGAGCGCCAGATTTTGAAGGCGGATGCAAGGCGCCGTAGGGAGACTGAAAGTAGCAGTCGTGAGGCACCCCAGAAAACAGTTCCCACGCTCGGAGAGCAGGAAAACCAATCATGCGCCCCGCTCCAAATGTTCGACACACGGGACGCTCCTCCCGTAAATGATTATGAGGCAGAGCTACAAAGAAAGGCCAATGAGATGGGGATGACTTACATTGCATACTTGAACGTCATGGGAGACAACTTGCCCAAATGCGATGCCAACCCCATACAGCCATGGAAGTATGGGAAGAATCTCGTCAAGAAAGAGGAGATCAAGAATCTACCAACAAAGATGCGAAAATTGCACAAGTGGTACCTTGATTTCTGCAAGACGAGAAAAGAAGAATGGATCACGGCGCATATAAGAGATCAGATTTTCTTATGCGGAGACGACGCGATTGACTTCAACATTCAAGACATGCATTTTCTATTCAATCAGAAGGAACTCGACAAATCTGTCATCAGCCTTTATTGTGTGTAAGTACTATTTCTGTAATTTTTATCTCATCTCATTCACTTCATTAATTGCATGTATATATATATATATGCTCACCATATATGTATATACTATTATGCAGGAAAAAGGTTATGGAATGCATGAAAGGAGGCCCTTTTGACATTGGGTTCATTGACCCAAATAGAGTTCATGAAGAAGTGGTAAGAACCAAACCCGGGCAAACAGAAGATTACTTGCTAAAGTCTTTACTTAGACAACAAACCAAAAGGGAAATACTATTGCCTTACAACTTCTCGTGAGTACTGTTACCCTCTCTCTTGTACACATTCTGTTTCGGCTTACTCGATGTTAAGTGTAACTGATGATGAGTTATGCGTGCGTATGTTCCACTTTATTCTGCTAGTCATTCAACCCGACTCAAGAAAAGTCCTTGTCATGGACTCGTTACGAAAAGAAAAAGAGATATGGGCAGACTTTAGAGAGATGCTCCAGAGGTAATTTCAATCATATTATCGCACTAGATCGGCAACTTTCGTGACAACAAGTAATTAATTACTCCTTTATCCATTTTCTTTGCCGGACAGGGTTTGGAAAAGGTTCACGGGCAGGGCCGTGGGTGAATGGTCAGAAGAACTAAAATTTGTAGACCAAAATGTAAGTAATACTAGCTAGCTTCCAATTCCATTATATCATGCTTTATTGATTATTATTTTGATTGAACTCTCTATTCTCGTAAAGTGCGCGCATCAGGGACACGGCAATAACTTATGTGGGTACTATGTTTGCGAGTTCATTCGCAACACGATATGTGCGACGGGCCAAGCCGCACTAGAACAACTTAGAGTAAGTAAACAAAGTCCACAACATTATTTTATTACCATCAATTGTGTTGAGTTTTATTCTTATATATATATTGACGGCCCATTCTTCATATATATTCAGATCGAACGGATGCGGGACCAACTCCTACCATTTGAACGCATACGAGCCGTTCAAGAGGAATTGGCGGGGTTCATACTTGATAAGGTCGTCACGCCTGGCGGAGAACTCTTTAGATATCCACCAAAATGAACGATGACGATGTATGTGCCGATGACGATGTTTGTGTATAATAATAGTTGCTTAATTATTCATGTACTCGTATGTACCGATGACGATTTATGTGTATACCGCTCCCGATCGATTCCCCCTCGCTCCCCCCCTCCCGCAGAAATACGCCCAGAACGGGACAGAGGCAGAAATCTCTGCCGCGGCAGAAGAACCTTTGTGTATCCAGCCCCCAACCGGTGTTAAAGGAGGGGGGGAGGGGGGGGGGGGGCTGAGGCATGCGGCAGCCCCACGTGCGCCACCTTTAACACCGGTTCGTATCGGTGTTAAAGGGCCCCCCCTCTAACACCGAACCCTCAACAGCGGTTGAGGAACCGCTGTTAGAGGACCCTCCCAACCGGAGTTAAAGGGGGGGCTCTGCACTAGTGACGGTCAAATTGGAGCTTGTAGTGGTAACGGTCCATGGTTTTTTTGGTCTTGGCGCACGTGTACCGAGTGGCTTGGCTAAGTTGGCAAGCAAAGGAGGCAGTAGAGACGCATCCGCTACACATATTTTTGTTTTTCATTGCATCGCACGGGAACATGTGCGATAAATACATAATGATGGAATTTATAAAGTTTATTGAAATGTTAGTACAAATAGACAACTATTTTTCTTAGGTATGCTCGTATGTTCATCATGAAAAGGAAGAAATAAAACTTTACCGCCATCAACAAAGTCGAGTAGAAGTATAATCAACAAACGTCTACATAGATGGTTTCCTGGACTATATTTGAGTATTTGTGTCTCTCGATACAATACACGGACACATTTGCTAGTATGTATAAACAAAGTCGAGTAGTAGTATAATTATAGACGTTCACAACAGGGGCGGAAAAACCTACCGTTAGGTACATCAAAACAAGATGCCCAGGCTCATGACGGAGGGACAGGAACATGCATCTGCTCCTTGGCCCAAGCCCACCCACCGTGTTAATGAAGTTGTCCTAGCGATTGGGGCGATCAATTTGTCAGTGTGATCGACCGGGTGCATGCATGCTCGTCGTACGAGTAAGTAAAGCCCCACAAGTTTGCATACAGCAAGACGCTAGCTTAAATGTGCAGCCACGTCGTCGCAGCCATCCCTAAAGTAACTATTCTCGCATTCAATGATGAATGTTGAGACAGTCTCCTGCCGTATTTTTTGCCAAATCTGGTCAAGTTTGAAATGTTCAACCAAGTTTGACCCTTTCTTGAAACTAATTCGGTATCTGATCCCTGGGATCGGCGCCGTTTAAAATGGTGCCGAAGTTGTATAGTTCGGCGCACACAAAATAGAAAACCGACCTGACGTCAACGTCGGCTCCCTTTAAAACGGCGCCGACCTTCCTAGTTTGCCTCCCAGCTGCTTTATCTTGGCGACGACCTGTACAACTTCGACGCCATTTTAAATGACGCCGACCCCAGGGCTCAGATTTCAAATTAGTTTCGGGAAAGGGTCAGACTTGGTTGAACTTTCCAGATTTAGGCAGATTTGACAAAAAATACTCTCCTGTCTAGGTGATCGACCGCAACGGTACAATACATTGATCGTTGATGCAAGCTACAATGTGCGTATTTGAGCTAGCTAGGTGACGTCACACTTTTGTCCCGCAATAGCTGAATTTAAGGAAATCGTGTAACAGTAGATCTGGAAAGGAAACATGAAGGTGCTGTCACACATCGACCGTCCCGCATCTCGTCCCGCCTGCCAACCCTAGTGGCTAGCTGCGAAGGTGTTCTTGTACATATGTGCCATTTACAAGAGGACACCCCACCACTACAGCGGGCAAGGACAATGCCAGAGATTCGAATTAAATGCCATTTCTCTTTTTTCCCTTTCACGAGATTTGTACAAGAAAATGCAGTTTTCTTAATCATATATAGCAGTAGGATTTTTTTTTGTAGCAGCGACTTGTTCACTGGAACACGGTTTCTCGAAATAGTCTTTCCACCTGCTACTAGCAACCATCTAATTCATATGATAAGGTAACAGCATACTCAAGCTAAAAAGGAGAGAAAAGAATTATGAAACGAAGATGACCCGTAACCATTGCATCCTCACACCACCATGCTTATAGCATTTCGTAACGGCCCATAACATGCAACACTTTAAATAATAAATGTCACGACCATGTCGCTTCCCGGACATGTCATAGGGTTTTCTACTGTACACTAAGATGAGTGATGAAGGGGTACACTGGGCACTTGGAGGAGTCACCATGTCGGTGTCGGCGAACTGACCAGGGTTTCTATCGATCTCCAAAATCCACTACCAGAAGATCAGTAGCCTTCCACCCATCTTGCCACCCACCAGCATGCTCCACCACGGTCTTGATGCCACCATCATCTTCTCACTATTGACCGAAACAAGATGACGGAAAAGGGGAACACAACATGAATTGGGTGTGGCAGCACCACATTTCCTAGGAAATTGCTTCCACCACTTTTCCGGTAGCCGACCAGAGTCTGCAGCAGCGGCATACAGGGCCCGCCGAGCCCGCCTGGTCCCAAATTGGTCACACAAAGCACCCGCATCCACGCTGCAGTGGGTCGGCTGACAACGCCGCAAGCAACCTGTATTCTTTGCCTCCGTCTCCACCTCTAGGAGCTCCGCCACAACGCGGAACGACCAACACCTGTCCTAACCTAGATGGTGCTAATGGGGCCCGGATCTTGGCCGAGCGGGCACCAACGGCTTCCCACGCACCACTGATAACCAAACTATCAGTGGCGCATCCAGGAGGCATCCATATGTGCCACTTACAGATGGCTCCTGACTTATCTATGGCGCATGGTTGTATGATGCACCACTCACTGTTGGTGGCATGGTTATACCCTACGGGTACACGAAATTAGCATATCTGGTCCAGCCCAAGGAAGGCCCACGAGAATATACGCGGCCCATGAAGATTTTCGGGTGGCCCAAGCCCATGACGTCTTCGGATCCTTGGAGAGCAAGACTAGAATAGATAGAATATTCAAAGGGGCAAACCCTAAACCTGTAACTGACTCGATCTGTTCCCGGGACCTTCCTACCTCTATATAAAGGCTAGGAGGGCACGACGAGGAGGCTCTCTCTCACCTCATTGTTGGGCCACGCGGAGATAAAACAAAAATTTCCCCTCTAACGTGGTGATCCCAAGATCTAGCTGAGGTAGAAGGCCATGAGGTTTACCACTAGACGCGCAGTTGCAGATTACTGATGAAGCGCGCCAGTTGATGCAGTGCAGTCCAACACATCTGATGGTATCCACAGGTACAAGGTGGAGCACCGGCGGCGAACTGTTACGTTCGTAACCACGGCAGCACTGCTGTGGAGCTAGGGTTTCCAACACATGGAATGACCTAACCGATCAACGATTAACCTTTCTGGGTTACGGTTCTCCACTATATATAGGGAGTGAACGTGGGCTCCACTCTCGTGGCCCATTCACTAAAGCCCATATAACACTTAGTCACCGTGAGTCCAACTCACTAACTCAGTCCTAATCCGGCTTGGGTCCAACCCAACCAGATTACCGGTTAAGATCCAATCTGGACTTGCTCCCGCTCTTAAGTGTGTGACCCCGCAGGCTCATGGCTACTTGGACACGATTGTAGTCCGACTCACAATCGATCAGTCGGTAGCGGCTCCTAGCAGAACGTGCCGACTCCCAAGTACCAAAGAGTCATGACGACTTGCCTTTCCAATGCGACTTACGTCCGAGTCCCTTTTGCCTCACGATATACCTTGTCAGACTATAGGAGAATATTTGTCATCCCTTAAATAGTCCGACTCTCTTCTCGATCCGAGATAAGTGATTCACCTGACTAACTCTTAGTCGATCGCCTCGGTTAACACTTAGCTGAGTCGTGCATGGCCATGCTTTCCGAATCATATATCACGAGAGGGCCTAGAGAATATCTCTCCAAGTGGAGGGGCAAAATCCCATCTTGGTTATTCACATCACGCAGCTTGATTCTTAGTCGACCCGAACTCTGCCTTTATAACTTCCCAGTTACGGATCAGCGTTTGACAGAACCTAAGTCGGTGATCCTCAACTCAGACTATGTAGTAACCTCAGGTCTAAGGATTATATTGATTGAGATATACAAATGACAACTTGTTCGTTATACCTCAATATGGGTTAATCCGACTCGCTGAACTCTTTAGCCGAATTTGTGTAAGTTGGAATAGCATCTCCATGCCCATGAAAAGTGGAACCGAGTCATCAAGCCAACTTTCACATTGGTCTAAGTTGTTTGTCCAGCATAACCTCAATGACCAAGGAAATTTAGTACAAACAACATGAATGTATAGTTCCACAACCGAATCACATATTCAATGATACACATCAGATGTTTATACAAGGACAACTTAATATCTTTATGAATACAATGGAAAATCTCATCATACATGATTGCCTCTAGGGCATATTCCCAACACTCATCGCATACACACATCCATGCCAGATTGCATCTGCGCACCCTTGTAACTCTTGGTTTTGCTGTAATCAAGAGAAGACAAGCAGGAGTAGGGTTTTCCCTCCGGGGGCCTGAACCTGGGTAAATCTCGTGTCCCCTGGTTGCTTGTCTGTTAACCGTTCCGTGATCTCCAGCACCCCCATCTTCTCCAAAACCCAAGATCATAACAATGGGCATTGACGAGATTAAAACTCGTCAATTGGCAGCGTCTGTGGGAGCTGGGGGCGCCAATTGTGCGATCGTGACGATCCCGACCAAAGCGATC
The DNA here is from genome assembly GCA_910589765.1 of Avena atlantica. Taxonomy (NCBI): domain Eukaryota; kingdom Viridiplantae; phylum Streptophyta; class Magnoliopsida; order Poales; family Poaceae; genus Avena; species Avena atlantica. The sequence goes on from OU342736.1 coordinate 32,183,754, forward strand.
TACAACTCCTCGGCGAAGGAGAGCGATCTCCTCTTCGGCGCTTTGGACTTTACCGCCCACTCGCCAGCCACCCTAAAGGACTTAGAGCCCGTAGGCGACGAGCTCGACATCCTGTTTGGGAGCTTCTGCTTCCAGGTGGGACAGACCGGCACTCTCCACCTCCCAGAGCGGGTTCCTCTGCCATCGATCAGCCCCGCCTCGTGGGCCCCGCATCCCAACGTGGTACGTACGACAACATCGACAGATGAGTCATACGACAGCAGCAGCTGCAACTCAGATCTGTGCGATCTCCCGTCGAATGAAGGGACCTACGGTTCCGGATCCGAAAGCTGCGACAGCAGCAATACGACCTACGGACGCTACCAATGCACCATGGTCATCCAAAGCGATGTGGAGCAACAACCACCAGGTTCGGGTGCTCACATACTGCCGCCCAACCCGCAGGGTAGAAAGGGCAAAAACAGGAGGCAACAATCCCCCCGCCCAACAAGGATGACCCTGACACCAATCGAGTAATCCACCTCAGCGAGGAAGGATGGAACCAAGCACGCGAAGCCCTGGCGGGCAACAAGATCCAGCCTGTGGGTACCTCACGGGACCTACTGATGGCATACCACCTGCTCCTCATCGAAGAGTACAAAAAGCAGGTGAAGATGCAAGAGGTACTCGACAAACGCAAGCAAGCGGCCTCGGAGTCCAGCGCGCGGCGAGCTGCGCTCTCATAGATAAGTCAGGGTCATTTATAAGAGGCACTTTGTTGCCTGTCAAAACCCACCGGCGAGCAACGACGAGCAACACGAAGAGCCGGGAGGCTCCCAGAACTGCTGGTGGGCCCTGGTCCCTCGGGCAACGGCCCGCAAAACTCCGGCACACGTCCTGGCTGGTGCAAGGGCGTGCCACCTGACCTATACCTGGTCAGGAAGGTGATGGATTGCTTCGATTAGTCTCCTGCATGGCAAACAAGTATACGTAAAATTCGAGCCGCGACCGGCTCCCAGGTTTCCCTGTGAATCGGCTCCTGGAGCCGATTATCCCATGGTTCTGCATTAAATCTACGATAACATGGGGTTTTGCTTCATCAATACAAGTTAAATCGATCTACGACAGTTTAACGTTTTCACCACATAATTGGAACATCCTACACGTAATTGAGCCTGGTAGACATAAAAGATGATAGAAAACTAACCCTAGAGAAGGCCTAACAACCGACGTAAAGTCAATTCCCGGAACAACTCCTCTCGAATTGGCAAACCATATCCTTACATACTACTGGATCGTTCAACCCGTTTGCAAGGCCTGACCATGTGGATATCAAACTAAACCTTGGAGAACAAGGCATAACTATAACAGATCAAATCGACTGAATAAAGATCAAGCAAGGTGCTACCCTTACACCCAAAAAAGGTGCAAAGGCAGCGAGATAAATAAAGGCAGCATAACTAAGTAATCATAACAAAAAGGTACCGATGCTAGCCTAAACAAATCTATGATAACAGTATTACTCGCCATCAACAAGGCTTCAGCACGAGTAACACTAAATAACGCATAAGCAGATACTGCCTAGATCACAAGATGCGATCTAGGCAGCATGATACTTACCCGAGAAAAAACCCTAGAAACAAGGGGTGGCGATGCGCCGAGATTGTGTTTGTTGTGAACGTGATCGTCCTCCTTTCTCAATAACCTTAGGTACATATTTATAGTCCGGAGACTCTCTATCTTTGGAATAACCCTAACAATTCTATCTCTTACTTAAACCAAAACGTAACCTACCATAATATACAGATACACGGGCAATTTAGCCCAAAACCACGCACAAGGCCGATCCAGCAATACGTTGCCTATATGTATCCTCCAAGCCCATCTTGATTACGGCCCATCTCCTCCTTTGGCCAAAATGTGGCGATAACACATGCCCCCCTGGTTTTGGCAATAATAATTCCAAAACCACTCTGTTTTTTTTCCTTTTTTTTATATCGGGTTACGCGTTGCAGAGCAGAATCGTCACGCCGCCCCCTCATCATGATGCCTTGTCTTCTCAACTTCTCCGCAGTGCATGATTTGACCGTTTTGGCACCACATTATGAAAAAATGCTATGGCATTGAACCACCTCCCACTATTCCCCTTATTTAAATTCATCTGAGCAGTTTGCACCCTCATCCTCTTCCATTAGCCAAAAAACCCTCTTTCTCCGCCATGGCCTCCTCTTCTTCCTCCAAATCATCCGGCCTTTCCTTCCAATCCTCCAACACACTGAGCGACCGGGAGCCGACGCCGGAGCACCCGCCAATGGCGGCGTACGAGGCTCTCGCCCCACAATGGTGGGACGAGAGGGACTGGGACTTCGCCGCCTGGTCGGAGGACGACGAGTCCCTGACCGACGGCGAGGAGGGACTCCAGTTCCTTGTCGACGGGGAACTGGAGGCGGAGAGCGCCGACGATGCCGTGTCCTGGGACGAGGACGTCGAATCCTCCGACGAGGAGGAGGAAGCGGAGGAGGACACCTCCTCCGACGAATACCTGCCGGTGAAGCGCTTCCGCGCCGGGTCCAGCGAGGACACCGACGACGACGACGAGGACGAGGAGGCCCCCGCTGACAACTTCAGCAGCAGCGGCAAAGACTACGCCGGCAGCAGCGCCGATGATAGCGGATACGACGACGGCGAAGACAGCGGCGACGACACCGGCTTCTAGATTAGGAACTAGTAGTAGTAGTACTAGTAGTAGATTTCCATTTGTAAGCAATCGGCTTCATTGTACACACCCGTCTTTTGAATCAACAAAGATTGCTTTCCCAATTCGATTTTGCCGATAGTCAAAATACGTCAACGTTCCAGAAGCCGATAGCAATGTATCGGCTTTCACCATACTACGCTCATATGGTCAACCAAGTCAAAGCCCTACGAGCCGATGGTAACACATCGACTTTCCCCACAAACGTTGACAAGGTCAAATTTGGTCGCATATTTAGATAAATCTGAGAGGCCACCTTCCAATTTCAAACGGTAGCCTGCGACCCTCTTTAAAAAGGCTAAACCAGATCTCCAATTTCCTCACCGCATAGATCGAGCTTACAGCGACAAGAACAACCCTCGATCCCCAATCGCATAGATCCATCTCCGCCGGCAAACTAGATGGCGGAATCGTCCAATACCAACACAGCGGTCTCTGGTCTGAAGGTACGCCTGCTCCTCGCAGTCTGAACACGGTTCTAGAATTAATAGCAAACACCTAAATTAATGCTTTATTCCACTGTTAAAATTTTTTTAGGTTTCAGACATCCTGCTGCCGCATCCTTCTCTCCCAAATTCTCTCTGTCTTGGCCCCCGTACAGAATCTAGTCCTGCCCATCTGATTTCTTGCGAGGCAAACAGAATCCCCTTCGTAAGCCAAAACCTAGATTTGAATTCTTAGGCCGACTGCTTGCGAGCCTGGCCTAATCCTCCTGAACATTGGGTCTCTTGGTATAGCAGGGTAGCCAAAACTTACCAATCCCAATGGAAAACCACGGGAATAGCCGATGCCTTGTATTTGTCATTGTCTCCCCTTGAGAAACATGAAAATCTTCTAAAAACCATCGGCTATTTCTGGTCCGATGCTCTGAATTGCTTCATGTTCGGTCATGGCCCCATGACACCAACTCTGTTAGACGTGGTGATGATTACAGCCTGCACGAACTGGGGTGCCTATCTTCAAAGCCACATGAAAACTAAAGGCCCTGTCACAGAGAAAGAACACACAGCTTTACTCAACTTCTGGCTGGAACATTTCATATTCTGTGGCCCTTCCCTTTCTCCAACCAAGAATTATCTCTCCTTGGCCTATGAACTTGCCAGAGGCACTCAACTTGGCATCGGAAAACTGTTCCTTGGAGAAGTCTATCGATATCTCCAGTTGATGTCTGTCAAACTATCCTCTGGCATAGCAGTCAAAACAGGAGGTCCTTGGTGGTTCATTCAGCTATGGTCTCAGCTGTATTTTCAAAACCATGTCCCAAACTTCCCCCTTTTGGCGAGTTGCACCTTCCCAGATGCCAAAGGGAAGCAGATCCGATGCACCAGTTACGGCCAAGCTCTGTATAGACTGCCAGGTAGCAAACTGATCCCTCAGGAAGCATCCAAGTGGTTCAGTATTTTCTTCCAAGGCCTGAACAATCCTATCTTCTTCCCTTACACGGAAGAATCGGAACATTTTGAAAATCCAATCTCCTTCAGGCTAGACAACTTTGCCGATGACACCAGCACTCGGTAGCTATTTTCCATTGTGATCCGTCCCTGCTTCCTTCGAGTTGGCATGAGCACATCCAACAGAATAATCAAGCCTGGATACGAATTCTACCAGCCGGTCGTAGTGGCTCGGCAATTTGGCCTTGGACAAGTACCTCCCCATTTCTTTCTCCACCATCTTACAGAGAGCAGAGCTGACCTGCCCGATCCTCTCACCAGTCAAAGGTGTTATTCCTTTTTTGATGCTCTGTCCATCCCAATTCCTAACAACCTCACCTTCGCTTCATCAACCGATGGTTTTGAGAACTGGTGGTCGATGTGGAAGACTCATGCCTTCAGGAGAGCTCTGGGACCATTGCTGAAACAGCTCGATGCTGAATATGATATCCCTGTAGAACAGGTACCACTACTTGTAAATTTTCTTGATGCAGCTCACAAATGATTCTTCTAATAACCCGCTCTGTCTCCTTGCAGCAACAAGATGGTCCTGAACCTACACACGGTGATGGCTCCCCCTTCGAATTCTTTCCACCAGCTCCTGTGGTCCTTTTCTGCAAAAACTCGCCACCTTTGAAAAAGGTCGTGATGCAGAACCAGCCGATATCACCACAATCGGCTTCCAAGATCCAAGCAACTTGTGGGTCCGCCGCCTCTCGAGTTCCAACTAAAACAAGAACGGTGGTGAGGAAGGTAGCTGCCAGGAAGACTTTGAGGCGCCGGAGCCCTTCTCTAGAAAGTTCGCATGTACGCTGATCCATGCCTTGGTCGATCTCTTTCATCCTTGCAAACATGCTTGTGTTTACTAGCTCTCCTTTTCTTACAGGGTTCCATCGAAGACACCTCCAGCGGGGACACACAATCCAATCGAGGAGAATCGGGCCCAACAGACTCTGAAAGGACCACCACACCGAGCCAGCCATATTTGCTACCATCGGCTTCCAGGAAAAGGCCGGTTCCTGCACCTACTGCCCCCCGAGCATCAGTCGAGGCGGGGCCAGCTGTGAGCCCCAAGAGGGCTCGCAAGGGGCTGCAAACTTCTTCGTCGAGCCAGGAGGTTTCGAAAGTCATCACCCTCGATGCTCTTACCAATTATTTTTTTATATCTGCCGATTCATCACTTATTTACATCGGCTAAGCACCTTCCATGCAGACGACTGGCACTTCTAGTGGAAAAGCCGGGGAAGTGCCGATGCCTTCCGCAAGGCTGGATCTAGTAATCCCTGAAGGTGTAGCTGAAACGGTTACCACTTTGGCCAAGCCCCCAGCAACAACACACAAGCCGGTTGTCTCGTCATCTGCTATCCCCCTGACCTTAGGAGAGGTACGTTCGCTTCGTTCGGCTCTTCCTTCCATGTTGGACGCATACTGACGCCATTTCGGCCTGCCAGTGTTGTGATATCTCAGGCCTGCTGACGTTCGACCCTGAATCCATCGAACCAACTCTCTCTGTTGACAACGATGAACCACGAGCAAGGGCTGTTCTACCTCAATTCCAGCGTCTCAAAGCCTTGCTGTCCTCCCCGATCGAGAAGTTGATCGAGGGTTCTGAAGAGGTGAAGAGTGTTCTTGCCAAAATCAAGGACCAACTCCCAGTAGCACTGCAGGTGAAGCTTTGGCCAGTTGTAACTCTGTCTTTCTACGGGTCAAGGGTGAAGTTGGCTCGTGAGAGGATTAATATGCGCCGCGCCCAACTCCCACTGAAGGCCAATATTGCAGACAAATGTCAGCAGCTCAACGAGAAAAAGGCGTCTCTGGATGCCAAAACTGACACCTCTGTCAGCACCGCCGAGCTTGCATCCTTGAAAAAGGAACTGGGAGATCTTGAAGAGAAGGTCCGGGTGACTAAACAGCTCATCCGTGACAAAGAAGCATTCATCGCCCGCTCCCAAGACGAAGCGGAAGGCCTCAAAGCTCAACTGAAGACTGATCTGGCGGAAATACGTGCCCTGAACAAGCAGCTAGTGATGGGCAAGGACGAAGACGATGAAGCCGAGATCGCTGAGGTGGATCGTGTCCGCGCTGACGCCCTCCACGCCTTCGAGGCATTCCTTCAGTAGCTTATTCATGTAAACTGACACCTGCCCGTAACAGTTTGAACCTCTAGAGTCGATGGCCGTGCATCGGCTATATTTTTTTTTATTGGCCGATTTCATGTATCGGCCCCCATATTTCACTGTCCATCATCCCACATGCTTGGGAAATATTTCTTGAGATGCTGACCGTTGACAGCCACTGGGAATTTCACGCCGTCCAGCTCCTCAAGCATGTACGCGTTCCCCCTTAAAACTTGATCGACCCTGTATGGCCCGTGCCAATTTGGAGACCATTTACCATATGCTGCATCCTTAGTCCCCAATGGCAATACAGCTTCCCATACCAGATCACCAACGTGGAACTCCTTTGGTCTCACCTTCTTATTATATGCACGAGCTACCTTGGCCTTGTTCTCTTTGATTTTCTCAAGCGACCACAGCCTAAGCTCAGTTAAATCCTCAACACTGTCACTCATCAGGGCCGCATATTCTTCAGTTGTTAGATCGTTCTGAAAAGTGACACGTCTAGATCCAGCCATAATTTCCCAGGGCAATACGGCTTCTTTTCCATAGACTAGATGGTATGGCAAGGTTTTTATCGCTCCATGACATGACATGAGATAAGCCCACAAAGCCTCTGACAAAACCTCGTGCCAACGCCTAGGGTGCTCATCGATTTTCCTCTTGATCAGCTTGATAAGGCTCTGGTTGGACGCTTCAGCTTGCCCATTTGCTTGAGCATAGTATGGGGATGATCGGATCAGCTTAATTCCCTTGTCCTCACAGAACTTTCTAAACTCGTGAGAAATGAAGACCGAACCTCCATCGGTCGTGATAGTTTGGGGAATCCCGAATCTATGAATGACATGTTCTTTCACAAAATCGATAACATCCTTCGAGTTCACTGACTTCATAGGGACGGCTTCCACCCATTTAGTGAAATAATCCGTAATGGCCAAAATCCACATGTGGCCTTTGCTTGATGGAGGATTGATCTTGCCGATCATATCCATGCCCCAACCTCGGAATGGCCAAGGCTTGATGATGGGGTTCATTGCTGACGCGGGTACCAACTGAATTTTTCCAAATTTCTGACATGCTTGACACCCTTTGTAGTACTTAAAACAGTCCTCAAGCATGGTGGACCAATAAAACCCTGATCGCCTGATCAACCATTTCATCTTGTGAGCCGATTGGCGAGTTCCACAAGCGCCTTCGTGTACCTCGTGTAAGAGCCGATTGGCCTCGGTTGGCCCCAGACATTTGAGCAGTAACCCTTCCAGAGTCCTGTAGAACATGTCGTCCCCAATAAGCACATACTTCATGGCCTTGTACCTTATCCGTTTAGGTGCCCCCGAGCCGAATCTTTCAAGTAATTGAAGATATCGGCTCTCCAGTCGTCCGCCTCCAGGAACTGTACCTGAACATCAGCTCCCTCTGCTACATCTTTGTAGCCTGAAGCCATTTGTTCGAGATCATTCGCCTCGGTATTCTGCGATCGCGGGATCCAGTTCAAGTTTATGTACCGGAACTGTGCCATCAGCTCACGGCATTGCAACCATAATGGGAAGAGCGACTCTCTCTCGCACTTGTATTCCTCCGTGAGTTGGGAAATCACCAATTTGGAGTCTCCAAAAATTTCCACTGCTTCTGCTCTAGCTTCGATGAGCAACTCCATTCCCTTGCGTATCGCCTCATACTCAGCGACGTTGTTGGTGCGAGGGGTAGATAGCCTGATGGAGAAGGAGTATGTTGCCCTCCGGGGCGACACGAGTAGAATGCCGATGCCGCAACCATCATCACAAACCGACCCATCGAAAAACATAGCCCACGCTCGTATAGACAGCGCTGCTATATTAGTGTTGATTCTTTCAGCAATAAGGTCGGCCAACGCCTGACCCTTAACCGCTTTCGCGGGCTGATACCGGATATCAAATTCCGATAATGCAAACATCCATTTGCCGAGTCGGCCTTTCAACATAGGAGCCGACAGCATATGTTTTATGACATCTGATTTGCATATAATGATAATCTCCGCTGAGAGCAAGATGTGGCGCAGCTTGGTGCAGGTGAAAAACAGGCAGAGGCACAACTTATCGATCTCAGGATACCTTGTCTCTGCATCCAGCATCCTTCTGCTGATGTAAAACACAACTCGCTCCAGACCATCATAAACCTGCACCACCACCGAGGCGATGGACGTGTCAGCTACTGACAAGTAAATGTAGAACGGCCTATCTGGCTGGGGCGGAATCAACACTGGCGGCTTCGTTAGATATTCTTTGATCTCGTCGAAGGCTCATTGTTGTTCTGTCCCCCAGCGGAACTCCTCATCAGATTTAATTTTCACCAGTCCCATGAACGGCTCTATTCTTCCTGACAGATTGGAGATGAATCTTCTGACGAAGTTGATCTTGCCGATGAGAGACTGCAGTTCTTTCTTCGTGGTAGGTGGCTTCATTGTTCGCACTGCCTCTTGACTTTTCAGGCCGATCTCAATTCCGCGTTCATGGACCAAGAAACCCAAGAACTGACCGGCCGTTACACCGAAGGCACACTTCTTTGGATTCATCCGTAGGCCGAATTTTCTTGTTCGGTCCAGGACGTGCTGCAGATCGCCCAAGTGTCCTTGTACTGAAGCAGACTTGACCACCACGTCATCGATATAAATTTCCACCAGCTTGCCGATCAGATCATGGAAAATGTAATTCATGGCTCTTTGGTATGTGGCGCCGGCATTCTTTAGTCCAAACGTCATGACTACGTATTCAAACAACCCCACCGAACCTGGGACTCTGAATGCAGTCTTGTGTATATCTTCTGGAGCCATATAAATTTGGTTATAACCGGCATTGCCATCCATGAAGCTCAAGAATTTATGACCAGCAGCTGCGTTGATTAATGTCTCTGCTACCGGCATCGGATACTCATCCTTTGGAGTGGCTCTATTGAGATCCCGAAAATCTATGGCAACACGCCAGCGGCCATCTTTTTTCTCTACAGGTACGATACTAGAAATCCACTCAGCATACCTGCATGGCCTGATTAACTTAGCTGTCAACATTTTCTCGATCTCTTTCTTGACTTCTTCCAAAATTTCGGCCTTCATCTGTCGTGCTCGCTGCTGGAATGGCCGAAACCCTTTTTTAAGCGGGAGTCGATGCTCAATGATGCTCCTGTCTAGCCCGGGCATCTCTGTATAGTCCCAGGCAAAGCAATCTGGATATTCTTTCAACAAAGCTATCATCGGACCCCGCAGATTCGGATCTAACTTCTTGCTGATAAATGTTGGTCGCGGCTTATCCCCAGGACCGATGTCAATCTCTTCTAGCTCATCAGCGGAGGTAAACCCATACCCTAGCTTTCCGTCACCTGCTAAATCGATGCTAAACACGGGGCAAACAGTTGGTGAGGATAACAAAGATAATTTGGGCCGATTGCCGGAATCGGCCCCCTTTTTGATTGCATTAGTCAAGGAAGGTTTACAACTTATTTGTGCTCTACAATGGCAGGAAATCTCCCTACTACGACTGCATGACCTGTTTGTCGTAAGATTACTGCGTTTTATTTTTTGTGGCCGATCGCAGGGATCGGCCGTACCACGTGCGATCGTGGACTTTGATACTCTGTCAGGCCAGTGGATAAGACCAGCCTCACCCCGTTTTTTGTAGCTTCAATGCGCTCACAGCCGTCTAGACTGATTCCAGAGATCGGCTCTTGGTCTTCTGCCTCCCAGATGTTCATGCCAGCGATGGAGATCTCGATCGAATCATCCGCATGAATGACCTCCACTTCATCTCCATCCCACTGTATTAGGCACTGGTGCATCGTGGATGGAATGCAGCAGTTAGCGTGAATCCAATCCCTCCCCAGCAAGACATCGTAGGTGCTTTTGCTGTCAACGATGAAGAATGACGTAGGGATGGTTTTTCTGCCCACGGTCAGATCCACATTCAGAACGCCTTGCGTTTCTGAAGTTTGGCCGTTGAAGTCGCTTAACGTGACGTTGGTTTTGATCAGATCTGCAGTGGAGCATCCCAAACGCCGTAGCATGGAGTATGGCATTATATTAACTGCCGCTCCGGTGTCAACCAGCATTTTGCTGACAGGCTGCCCATTGATATAACCTCGCAGGTACAGGGCTTTCAGATGTTTGTAGCTCTTCTCTCGTGGCTTTTCAAAGATAACCAGTCGTGGGCCGCAGTGAAACTGTGCCACTGGTAGTTCTTTGGTTCTTGGAGCGCAAAACTCTGACGGAAGTGTGAACACCATGTTTGTGCCAGCCGATGTCTTCGCATCGGCTTTTACTGGTTTGGGGCGCCACTCTTTCCTTTTCGGACGAGCCTCCGTTTCCAAGGTTTGCCGAAGTTTCACGGCCAGATCGGGCCGTGCTTTCCTTAAAGCGTGGAGGTACTGCGCCTCGGCTTCCTCCAAGCTACGCAGTCGCTGAACTCTACGCTTTTGGGTGTGTCTGAGTCCATCGGGACACCACCTTGGCCGGTGATATCTGTCTTCTTCTTTTTCACCCTTTGGCTCCTTGAGATCTTTTGCTCGAGATGACTCCTCTTGCCTGTTCTGAGGTGGGAGAGGCCCTAGACGCTTGAACACTGAAACTGGACCTGTGTCCTCCTTCAGCTGTCCACATTCCGGGCAGTTGTCGATTGTAGGCAATCGGCTTATTCCCGCATCCCAGCAATACTTGAAGAAAGGACAGTCCCAATGTTTATCCATGCCTTCCTTTTCCTTTGACTTTCCCCTAGCGAGGCGTTCATATCCTTCATTATCTCTATCGTGCCGGCGACGTCGGTCATACTGACGCTCATACTTGTTAAGGAGATGCGTGGAGTGTGGCTTCTGATATCGCACGCTTCTCACTTGCTCCTCGGTTAAATACCGCCTGTCATCATAACGGGGCCGGTCGCGTGGACCAGCCTCCTCTCTTTCTTTGCCCCGAGAGCGACCGCCTTCCTCCTTATATGTGCCATGGTGGTACACAGGCCCTGTCATATTAACATCAAACGAGAAATCTAACTGACGCCTCGTAGAAATCTAACTGACGCCGGGAAACGGGTTTGTGTCTACTTTCATGGCGAATTGCCCAAGGATTAGACGGCCCTGTTCTATCGCCGTTTGGATCTGGCGACGTAGCTCTTTGCAATCATTGGTGGTGTGGGTGAACGAGTGATGCCACTTGCAGTATGGTCTCCCGTTCATTTCTTGAGCCGTAGTGATTTTATGGCCTTCGGGTAACTTCAGCTGCTTTTCTTTCAGCAGTAAATCGAATATCTGCTCAGCTTTGCTCACATCGAAGTCGAACCCTTTTGCAGGCCCTTGCTGTTTCACCCATTTGCAGGACACAGGATCTGCCCCCCGAGCCCATTCAGCCACGGCCGCCTCCTGGTCTTGTACGGGATCCTCTTCTTCTGTATCGACCAGGCCTATCGGACGTTTGAACTTGTCTTGGTACAACTCAGGGTGGCGCTGTTCATACATTGTTAGTTTCTGGGCCATGTGCGCCAATGAATTGTATTCTACTTGGAAAGCCAGATCCTTGATAGGTGCTGAGAGACCCAACACTGCCAGCTCGACTGCTTCTTTCTCAGTTAAACGAGCCGAATAACATCGGTTCTTAACAGTCCTGAAACGCTGAATGTACTCGGCTACCGTTTCTCCCCGCTTTTGCCGCACCTGCGCCAGATCTGCAATGCCAGCCTCGGCAGCTTATGAATGATACTGAATGTGGAACTGCTCTTCCAGTTGCTTCCAGGTCTCGATCGAATCCGGTGGCAACGAGGTGTACCACCCGAAAGCTGGTCCTATCAGAGATTGCGCAAAGAACCTTACGCGTAACTGATCCGATGCTGAAATCATGCCTAACTGCGCCAGGTATCCGCTCACATGCTCGATCGAGCTCGACCCTTCTGATCCGCTAAACCTTGAGAACTCAGGGAGCCGATACTTGGGTGGCAACGGAATCAGATCAAACTCGTTGGGGTACGGCTTGGAATAGCCGATTGTCCTTCTCTTCGGCACGAAGCCGAACTGGTCTCTCAAGATGGTACGGATTTGCTCCACCGTTTGAGCTGCAGGGGCTATATTCTCATGACTCGTTCCGGTGGCATACTTGGCTAGCCATGCCTGTTTATCAGCGTCCATCCCAGACATCCCTGCTCCAGAAATACCTGCTCCCGAAGCCCCTGCTCCAGAAACTCCTGCCCCAGAAATCCCTGCGGTTGCAATCTGGTTCGTGCGCGTCAGGTTATTGCAGTCCGGCACGTAGGTGCACACATATCCATGTGGGATTTCTTTAGGTGGTTCAAACAGGAATTGGCAGTCGCCAGGGTCACCTCCAACCTTGTAGACGACGTACGCCGGTGCCCCTGGTGGCTCCGGAGCTGCAAGCGTGAATGGCAGCTGTGGCCTGGTCTGGAGCGGTCTTTCTTCCTGGTGAGTCCCTAGAGTAGGCCCCGATGGAGAGTACTGATGTTTCATGATCTCCTGAACTACGCGAACCGCGACGCGCTCGAAAGCGTTCACTAGGCTCTCAGAATGGCGGTGAAGAGAATGAGCCACCATGTAATTGACTTCCTGTCGCAGAGCTCTGGTGCGCTCCTCTGAAGGAACAGACAGATCCACCTCATCAAGAGCACCTTCGGGTGAGAACCCTTTCCACCTGATGCCATGCATACGGGTCCTCTCAAAAGAGCCGATGAGATCGGCTTCGAAGAGAGCTTTGATATCATCATACTTCGCCATGTGCTCATCAGGAAAATCGTCGTACGTGATCGGTCTGCCCTCCATCGCAGCGTCGGATGTTGATGCAGACGTTGTTGAAGGTCCCACCGGGCGTGCCAGAATGTGTTGCCTGTCAAAACCCACCGGCGAGCAACGACGAGCAACACGAAGAGCCGGGAGGCTCCCAGAACTGCTGGTGGGCCCTGGTCCCTCGGGCAACGGCCCGCAAAACTCCGGCACACGTCCTGGCTGGTACAAGGGCGTGCCACCTGACCTATACCTGGTCAGGAAGGTGATGGATTGCTTCGATTAGTCTCCTGCATGGCAAACAAGTATACGTAAAATTCGAGCCGCGACCGACTCCCAGGTTTCCCTGTGAATCGGCTCCTGGAGCCGATTATCCCATGTTTCTGCATTAAATCTACGATAACATGGGGTTTTGCTTCATCAATACAAGTTAAATCGATCTACGACAGTTTAACGTTTTCACCACATAATTGGAACATCCTACACGTAATTGAGCCTGGTAGACATAAAAGATGATAGAAAACTAACCCTAGAGAAGGCCTAACAACCGACGTAAAGTCAATTCCCGGAACAACTTCTCTCGAATTGGCAAACCATATCCTTACATACTACTGGATCGTTCAACCCGTTTGCAAGGCCTGACCATGTGGATATCAAACTAAACCTTGGAGGACAAGGCATAACTATAACAGATCAAATCGACTGAATAAAGATCAAGCAAGGTGCTACCCTTACACCCAAAAAAGGTGCAAAGGCAGCGAGATAAATAAAGGCAGCATAACTAAGTAATCATAACAAAAAGGTACCGATGCTAGCCTAAACAAATCTATGATAACAGTATTACTCGCCATCAACAAGGCTTCAGCACGAGTAACACTAAATAACGCATAAGCAGATACTGCCTAGATCGCAAGATGCGATCTAGGCAGCATGACACTTACCCGAGAAAAAACCCTAGAAACAAGGGGTGGCGATGCGCCGAGATTGTGTTTGTTGTGAACGTGATCGTCCTCCTTTCTCAATAACCTTAGGTACATATTTATAGTCCGGAGACTCTCTATCTTTGGAATAACCCTAACAATTCCATCTCTTACTTAAACCGAAACGTAACCTACCATAATATACAGCTACACGGGCAATTTAGCCCAAAACCACGCACAAGGCCGATCCAGCAATACGTTGCATATATGTATCCTCCAAGCCCATCTTAATTACGGCCCATCTCCTACTTTGGCCAAAATGTGGCGATAACACACTTATAGATGGTTCCAACTTATCAGTGGCGCATAGCTATGTGACCCCCCTCCCCCAACAGACACACACAACACACACACACACTTGGATGGCCTTTTTAGTCTCGCAAAAAATAAAAAAAAATGATAAACACTTCAAATTTTAAAATACATTGACTTGTAGGTAGGTAATGTGATATAGTTTGTAGGAAATTAAAAACATGAAATTCGACTCTTTTTGCAAAAACAAATGTTATGGTACACTAAAATGGTCATAAATTTTGCATACGACCTCGGATTAAAAAGATTTTTATATGAAAATTCATCTACATAAAATTCTACATCCTCTCGCAACCACCTCCGGGTTTTTATACCAATTTTTTAGAATCTCAAAATTCGAAAAGGAAATAAAGTTACGACAAAAATAAGACTTTTTAATGCAAAAAATTTGGAGATAACTTACCCGTGATGCACCATGATGGTGCGCCATGAATAACCTAGGCGGGTTTTTATTCAAACCGGTCAGCCACCAACCCCATCTCCTCCATCTACTTCTAACTTCTCCTTTCTCCTTCTCCCTTCTTTTGTCTTCCTTGTCCTTCTCCTTCTCCTTTCTTCCTTCTCCCTTCTCCCTTCTCCCTTCTCTATTTTCATTTCTCCCATTCTCTTCTCCCTTCTCCCTTCTTCCTTCTTCCTTCTTCCTTCTCCTTTCTCCTTCTCCCTTCGCTACTATCCCTTCTACCCTCTACTGCTCCGTCCTTCCACCATGCCACTGCCTCTTTCAGAGTACTCCACCCTCCACCTCCGCAACATCCTCCTGTCGCCCTCTATCGCTAAATCCAACCGCTTTGGGCGCCAGATAGATCGATGTTGCTCCCCTCCCGCACTAGTTCGACACTGACGAGGGAGGACCATCGCGTCCACGGCCTCCTGCCCGAGCTCAGATCCCGCTTTTTTTTATGAATTTCAAAAATTTATCAGTGGCGCGCCATAAACCCATGCACCATAGATAAATTTTCATATCCCTCTTATTTTTATTTTGAAGAACTTTTCCGTGGGGCATCCTCACATGCACCACTAATAAAAAATATCAGTGGTGTGATGGCAGTGGCACATGGCCTGTGCGCCATGGATAGGATATGTCGTGCACCATCGGTAGGAAATTTTGTAGTGTTTTTGGAAGATGAAGATACATTTAAAGATGGAAATATTTCCATGGTATCTATGTCGGAGGGTCATTCTTATAAAAGATAACCATGTTAAGAGAAATTTGTATGGGAGTAACCAATGTGTATTTTGACATCATGGTGAGATAATTAAACATGTATTCTTCAAGTGTAATTTCTCTTGTTCTAAATAGTCAGTCATCCAAGTAGCTTCTGGATTGTCGTTCCCGTAGTGTTACCAATATATTTGGCATCGGGATACATGGGATTGACAATAAATATAGAATACTTATTAGTATGGGAGTGCTTACCTTTTTTATGGTCATTTCTACATCGTGTGGAGTTCCGTGACCTGTTTATAGAGCATTATGCACACTTGGAGATACGGCGAGGGATATTTTTTCCGACATCGATGGCAAAGGGATCAGCTTAGACTCGGACCTCTGGTTTTTAGCATTATTTTCTTTTCTTTTTACCTCAATCTGGATGGTTCGCGGTTGGGTGCATACTAGATATGCATAGACCGGGCATAATACTTAAACCTTTAAGTAAAAAAGCACTCGTTTTAAAAAAAAGGAATAATATGGACCATGTAAGCACTTTGTATTTTTGCTGTGAAAAGTAATGTGAAGTTAGCTAAACTAGCCAGGTTTGACAAAAAAACATATTGATATGGACAGATACACAAATGAAGATTTATTATATGGCACAGAAGCCAAGACAGATTAATTAGACTATGAAGAGTACAAAAATAAGTGAAAACACGGAATAGAAACATAGACAAGAAACGGATGCTGGTTAACGGCTGATTAAACATCAGCAGCAAACTAGCGCTAAAAATCTTCTCCTAATCAAAACGGAAAACACCATCCACAACACTCATAATCCCCACATTATTTGCAATAAAATTATCTTCTTCATCTTCCATATCCTCCGCAGAAGCGTTCAAGTCCAGGCTAAATGGACGTGATCCCACTCCCTTCTCCGTGAGGTGTTCATTGCGGTTGTGTCTATCGATAATTTGATGATACACCGTAGGGAAGGAAGCAGATGTCCTCCTCGAGCAGGACACTTCATCTGAGCTTAACACGAAAATAGTGTCTTCCAAGATGACCATGTCGCTGCCATTGGACCCCGTGATTCTCCCCGTGTCAATCAGGTTCTTGATTGCGGTTTCTGATTCATAGTCCAGTTGGTTGATACCGTCGATAAACACAACACGGTGAGGGTTTTCTTGAATGGTTTCGAACAATGTTTTTATCAGAAATACTTTGTCACTGTGTTGTGACCTGCTTTTCCTCTCGAGGGCGAGGTTGCTTGTGTCGCTGGAGCTGTCCACGGCCTTCACCAAGGAAAACTTGGTATAGGAACCAAAAATGAGCTTTGAGAGTTCCTTGGCCATTGCCTTTTTGGTGTGGAAATCTTTCCCTCGGAAGATCAACCAAGTCGTCGAACAGGTCAGGCTACTCGCCCTCCCCATCAGGCCAGATCGGCACAAGAGTATGGTGCTCGCTATGCCGGGGATGATATCCTGGTGCTGTGTGACGTGCAGCTCAAGCGCCTCGCACATAATCTTAAAATTGTTGGCCGAGAGCTCTGCGAACATTTGTTGCCGGAAGGTAGGCTGCAATGCCGATGTTACAACATTAGTTTGCAAAAGGAAAGTATAGGCTATTTATACTCGTGGATTCTAATTCCTGGACGATGCATTTTCCGCTCGCTTCAAAAAAATTGAAACCTCTTACATACATGTACCTGAATATTTGTTTTCTGGGATTCAAGGATTCCATCTTGGTGATGGTGGAGCCACGATGGAAGGCTGGCCCTCTCCGTGGTTACCCCGGACTGGCCAACGAAGGACGGCAACACCTCTCTTGGTTTTCCTTGGCTTGCACTGCCCCTAGTTGATGTCAAATGTTAGAAGTTGGATAGCCTAATCCATTCAGAAATCAGAATATTGGCTGGGCTGCATGCAGCCACATTGGCTGACATCATGCATGCATGGACGCAATGAAATATTTGGCTGACTGACATAGGTTACATATATGCATGTCCATATTTCGCCTACTCCATCTATACGGAACAGATGACAATGTAATAGATAATGCAAGCGTATAGAATATGACGCGCTTCCATTTTACATTTAAAATTAGAAATATTAATCAGTATATATATATATATATATATATATATATATATATATATATATATATATATATATATGTGTGCATATACTATGTAATTTATGCAGTTGAAGTTGGAGTGACATGCTGCTAAATTAAATTGAGCACTTATAAACGATGGAATTAGGCTAGACCAAACATTTAGTATTTACTAACCGATAGTAAACTGGAAAAGGTGCGGGTTATAATGCATGTGAGTCAAGCGAGACGATGAAAAGCTAATCTATCTAGTGAGATAATTAAAGCATGTGGCACACTACCCTACCCGCTGAGGCAGGTGATGTTTGTGGCAACTGGCCTCTCGAGTACTTGAGAGACTGTCCCACCAGAAGATGGCTGCGCAGGATTGGCCGAATTTGAGTCCTGGACGACGTTGGGCTTAACCTGGGAAGCGGAGGCCGCCTTGAGCATGGCACGGTGGACGCTCGGGTCGTCGAGCAGGGAGGCGACGAGTTGCTGCAGTTCGATCTTCACAGCGGCCACCTGCCGCTGCCTGCGCCGTCGAACTCTTCCCGACGGAATTGTATTGGCGCGCCTCAGCACGGCGGCGAGTGCGTTGGATAGATGAAACGGGCCAGCGCCGCCAACAGGGCACGCAACCGGCGGGATGCGTGCGAGTGCCTCATCCAAGGACACCTTGAGGTCGTCGTGCCCGAACGGGTGGCCAGAGAGCCGGAGGAGGCCGCCGGTCGCCCGCGTGGAGGAGATTATGGCGCTGGCGACGTGGAGTGGGGTCACGACCGCGTGCCCGAGACGGCTCGCCAGGCTCCCCGCCTCCCGCACGGTGGCCGACGCCTCCGCCCCCACGGCTTCGAGCAGCATTGGGTAACCGCGATTACGCATATCGATCGGCGCGCGATAGCTAAGCTAGCTATAGCTCGTATGGTGTCTAGATCTTCTAACGATGCCCTGCAGTGATGCATGTAACCCGCGCTGATATATGCATGGCGGCCGGCCGGAGAGATTTTGCCGCTCTGTACCTTGGATCTCAATTTACACCATGTATGTTGCCGTACCCGTACGTCGTCGGTACGTCAGGTTGAGAGATACGACGTGATGCATGTGGCAGTACCTATACAAAGCTAATGGTCGTATAGGACTCAACGTACTAGCTTGAAGAGTAGATATGGGGTGTAAATTACATTGTACTACATGGGTTCAATTCAACTGTGTTGACGACGACATAATTTTTTTTTACTATCCGTCATTTTTACCAAACTAGCGTGGTGGCCCTCGCATTGCGAGGGCATCATCTTTCATGAGTTGACAGCATCGAAAAAATAGAGTTATAGTTTCAAATTTTAGGATAAGAAATAATATGAAGCTGGAACTAAAAAATTGTTGTGGTAAATAAAGTATCTCATATGCGATAATTCATTGTTTATGTACGCTCTACTTATTTGTGGTTCAATGCAACACACATACTGGATAACAAAGTTCTAGCATGTTGATCAATGTTCAATTTTATTGAGTGATTCAATGATTTATGCTCTTATGTTGACTTCACTACATCCTAAAAAAGACACAAAAATATTCTAAGGATGTCACAACATACAAAACAAAAAATCCAGTAATATCTAAAAAATTAAATATACACATGTTAGGTCCTCTAAATAAAGAAATAGTACATCGATTTGTGATGTGGAGAACAAAGATGAAGCATATCTATTAATTCACCCAACAAAAAACATCGACCGATAAAGATACCTCGTCCAACCATCTTGGTAATGTAGGGTGTATATGTTTGCTCTCATAAGTATAAAATGTCGTGCATTTGTAATGATAGGCAAATAAGAATGTACTATGTAGTCACTTTTTGGGTTGTAGGACTTTCTCGAAAGTCTGTCTCGTCGAACTTACGATAATGCTTTTAGTTCTTATATTTTGGATTTTTAGTCATTATAATTGAGAACTAAATGAACTTAAATTTTTTTGTTCTCCCATGCACATCTATAGATAGATGTGTTAATCCAATAAATTTACAACCTCCTGAAGTGCCTATTATCCAATAGCATTAGCTCGTCCTCCTCCGCGTTGGCGTCCCACTCCTCCGGCTCGGCGCCGCTGCACGCGCCGACGACAGTCAAGCGTGAGGCGGAGTCACATGTGCGCTCGCCGCCGCGGACGCACTCGCGCGACATCGTCATTCGCGAGCCGCGGACAACGGCGTCGCCAACCGGCCACCTATGCCTACGCTGCCCCAAGATCGAAGGTTCGGCGCCGGCCGAAGACGCCGCGTTGAAGATGGCACTGGAGCAGTCGCAAACTAATCCTAAAGGAGTTAAAAAGATAAACAAATATTAAATAAAATTATACAAATTGGAATCACCAATATTGAATCTATAAATAAAAAGATATGGATTTTATAACGCAAAGGAAGAAATAAATAAATAAGGAATATTTAAAAGCCAAATTAAAACTTGGCCAAATACATAAGCAAATGGAATAAATATAATCCAAATCCAAATAAAATAAATGGATAAAGAATATTCAAATAAAATTATATGGCATTAACCAAATTCCATTCTATATGGATAAAGATAAAATTCCTAATAGAAATGATTAATTAAACCATGGGAGTAGCCCCCGAGTGTCTGTCGAGTCGTAGACTCGAGCAGAGACTTTAGTCCAAGCATTGTTTAGTTGTTAAGTCCGTAGGACTCAAAAATTTTCGGATGATTAAATCCATCTTCCCTATGGGAGTAGCCCCCGAGTCCGTAGTGGAGTCGCATACTCGACGTAGGACTCGAAGAAGTACTTTGTCGTTATTCATCTTCCGGGTGCGCGGCCAACGCTCCTGATAGGAGTAGCCCCCGAGTATTTAGTCGAATCGAAGATTCGAGTGAGTACTCCTAGATCTTAGCTGTGGAGCCGAGGAATCTTAATTGGTGCTAGTATAGCTTTTGATGACATCAGTGCTGACGATCGATGACCTCAAGCGTCTGCTACGCCAGAGATGACTTGACTGAACGAACATGGGTCCCACTTTGCTGACTTTGAATTGACCGGTCACGCGGGGCGTGGAGATAATTACGGCGTCTCCTCGATTTCCGCGCGTAGTGGACGGCGTGGTAACGACGGTTCGTTGTGATGTTGACACGTGTACGGCCAGATCTGCCGTTGGCGTTAGGTCTTCTGGATGAACGGCTGCTATGCGTCGTCTTCACTGTTATAATCATTGAGGGAAACCGTGGTTTGTTTTCACCGCACCAGTTCTTGTGTTTCACTGCCTCCTTGCGCTCGAGTGATTCTTGCTGCGCGCTTGGCTTTCCTTCCATATTTCTGTCGTCCTTTGTTCGTTTTCACCGCCGGCGCGGCCGTAGCGTGATGGGGAAACCAAAGAAGTCTTCATCTGCGGTTGGGACCAGCGCCGCCGGAGGAAAGAAGGGCGCCGCCGCTGCTCGCGATCAGAGACGCGGGAGAGCGATCTCCGCAAGCTGCGCGACCGGGGCTTGATCCCGGAGGACAGGGAGGCTGTTAAAATCCCCGGCAATGAGGTAATCCCCCGTCCCCCATCTGGGTACCGGGTTATGTTTCTCGCCTTCGTTTTGCGTGGGTTTTCGTATCCAGTCCATGACTTCCTTCGTGGACTGATCTTCTTCTATGGGGTTCAGCTGCATCATCTGTCTCACAATTCTCTTCTCCACATTGCTTGTTTTATCAATTTTTGTGAGTGCTGGCTTGGCATTGAGCCGCACTTTGGCCTCTTCCGGAAGCTCTATTCCGTGAAGAGGCAATCTGGTTCGGATGGTGTGTATCCCATTGGGGGTTTCATCATCTCTCTTAGTCCCAATCTGCTCTTCTTTTCCTTTTCCATGTCCGAATCTGTCAAGTACTGGCGGAGGCGATGGTTTTATATCCGCGACTCCGTAGTGCCCGGGCAAGATTTTGGTCTTGTTCCCTTTGACCCCTCCCAAATGATTGAGAATAAAAGGTCTTGGAAAAACCAAATCTTAGACGGTGAGGTGGCGGAGATAGAGGCCTTGTATCGTCGGGTGGAGGATCTCCAACTGATTCCTGAGAAGGAGGTGAACGGTGTGGACATCATCCGGACGTTTCTTGAGCGTCGGGTGCAGCCTCTCCAAGCGAGGGCGCACCCGATGTTTCTTTATTCTGGGCGCCGTGATCCGACGAGGGTTTCGAGTGAGAAAATATCCGAGGGGGATCTTGACAAGGCTCTTCGCGCGTTGTTGAAGTTCAAGGCCGACGAAGAAATCCCGGGGAAGTCGCTGACTCCTCCCTTTTCTTCGACGTTGGTCGTACCGAAGGTGTAGATTTTGCGCACGTAGTGCTCCCCCTTTTTTTGTCGGCTCTGTATTTGTTTCCTTTGTTTGCTAACAAAGTTCCTTCTGATTTTGTAGAGCTTCAAGGTGCCGGGGATGGTACCACCATTGTCCGAAAGGTATCCGAATGCCCCGGATAATGAAGTGGTTGATTCCGTGTCGGAGCTACCATCAGCGCGATCTCCAGCAGAGGATGCTGACGAGTCGATTGAGGACCATTCGCGCAAGCGATCACGAAGCTCCAGCGAGTCTTCCGATGCCTCGACTCCTCCGACTCCCAGAAACCCTCTGGGCCTTGAGCGTCATGATGACGTTCATGGAGGTTCTTCCTCTCCCCTTCCTGCCATTCCTGTGCGGGCTGTCGCGCCACACCCGCCAGCAAAGCGGAAGAAGGAAGAAAAGAAGGAGGAGAAGAAGGAAGAGAAGAAAGAGGAGAAGAGGGCCCGAAGGGCTTCTCCTATCTTCGACCTGAGCGCATTGGGCTCGTAAGTTTTCTTGTTATACTGGTATCCTTGTTCCTTCGTGATTTTTGTACTTGTGCTGAGTGGTTTGTATGCAGGCAATCCTCCCATGATTCCTCCAGTGATGGTGAACGGGAGATGATGGGGGAGTCGAAAATTGCGTCTCCTCCACCTCAAACGGTGGCGACTTCGGGTGACGCGCCTCCGGATCCTCCATTGCAGGAGGTGCAAGTGGTTGCGCCTCAGAATTTTGCAGGCGGTCCTTCGGGGTCGTCATCAGAGCATGTAAGTTTTTCCTGCCTCATGGGGGGAGCCCCCGAGTGTCTTCGTGTGCGAATCTTATTTTTACTCCTTTGTGTTGGGCGTAGCCCCCAAGCCCTTTTCTTACTGATATTTCTTTTTCTGCAGCCTTTTGTGCAAGAGGCCAAGCGGCTTGTGCAAGAGCGCCTGGTGCTGGAAGCGAACCTTCGGCAGCTTCAAGGTATCTATCTGACTTTTCTCTTATGTATCCTGGTTTAGTTCTTTGACACTTGTTTGTTTTGAATGCAGAGGAGCATAACAAGTCTCTCCGTGAGGTTGACGCTCTCAAGAAGAGCCTTGGTCAATCGGAGCAGAAAGCCGGAGCCGCCGTTGGTGCAAAAGAACGCCTGGAGCTAGAGTTGACTAAGGTAGCCAAAGCGAAAGAGCGTCTGCAGCAGGAAGCCGCAGATCGTGAGGAGCAGCTGGCCACAGTTGCGGCTGTCCACGAAAAAGAGGTGGCGACGAAGCTCATGGCTGCTGCCAAGGCTATTTCGGGTGAGTACTAGTTTTGTACTTTTTCTTTTCCTTCGGGTCTTCTTTTATGTCGCTTTTCTTCATGTCTTTCTTCTTTTTGTCTCAGGTGCCACAGGCATCGAGTTCGACCGCGGTGCTCTGGAGCACGGTAGTGCTCTAGATGATGCCACTGCGGCGGTCGAAGACCGCTGCAGCACCGTCGTCAACTCCCTTGCCAAGGAGAAAGAGGTCCTTGGGCGCTTCTACAAGGAGCTCTGTCAGCCGAAGCGCCTGCGGCGTACAAACACAAGCAGAAGGGCATCGGCGCGTCCGTCGGGCTGGCGATGGCCATGGCGGCTGGAGCGGAGCTGGATCTGCCCCAGATCACTTCTCGGATGCCGACGGCTGCGGATGGATCCGAGGTAGCCTTTGCTGCCTATTCTGCTCGCTGCAGGCGATATGGGCCCAAGCTCATTGATTTACTGTCTGA
The DNA here is from genome assembly GCA_910589765.1 of Avena atlantica. Classification (NCBI taxonomy): domain Eukaryota; kingdom Viridiplantae; phylum Streptophyta; class Magnoliopsida; order Poales; family Poaceae; genus Avena; species Avena atlantica. The sequence goes on from OU342736.1 coordinate 32,207,344, forward strand.
GTATGTGCTGCGGCAGCATGGTGGGACCAAAGCTAGGCAGTCTGGCTCCGAAGCGACTCAGGCTCCTGCATCTTAGGCGTAGTAAATGTAGGCTAGTTTGTAGTTTGTTTTGTTGTAAATATCTTGAAGAACACCATCCTTGTGCCACGTGGTGGCTTTATATATTCAATGAATTTCTCTGAGTTGTGCTCCATCCTTGGCTGAATGTTTGTGTTCCTTTCTTTTGCTGCCGCTCTAGGTTCCTTCGGGTGCTGACCCAGTTGACGTTCCATCCGCAACGCCATTGCGTCCATCCTTGGATGATTCCTCGCAGCTTACTTTCCTTCAGGATCGTGTGCGCAGTCTGGAGAGGGAATTGCTCAGGCTACACGGTCATGCCGACGTTTGGAAGTCCAAGGCGGATCGTGGCACAGCCAGATAGGAGTACTTGATGGCGGAGTTGGTTTGTCTGTCCGAGCAGCTGCAATGTAAGTTGTTCTTTGGTCGAGCTGTAGCTCTGGTCTTCGGGTGAGCCTGTTGGCCTTACTCTTATTTTGTTCGATTGCTGCAGGTGCAAATCTTGCTCCGAGGGAAGAAAAAGAGTGTGTCGCTGTTCGGGTCAACTGCTTGACTCAACAGGACATGGAGGCCGGCGGCTTCTTCTGGATGGATCGTGATCGCGCCATAGCCCTGGGGACGGTGCAGGATCGTGTTCATCAAGTTTCGCGGGTGCTCCGCCAAGTACAGACATCGCTTTCCTCGGTGCTGCACGTCATGTTCCCTTTGGATGCCGCGCCAATAAACCTTGCGGGTCTTCTGTCGAAATTTCGGAACGTAAGCAATGTCAAGGAGTTGGTGCGGTAGCAGCTTGTCGCCGGAGTGAAGGCTGCGTTGTCTCTTGTGAGGCTGCACCGGCCTGATGTGGATTTGGCTGTCCTGGCTGCTTGGCCACCTCTTCGTCCTGATGGTAGCGAGTGGGACATGCGTACGCATTACGCGGCTGTGAGGCAGTATGCCGAACAGATTGTAGATTTGATTGAGCAGCGTGCCCAGGTTATTCTTTAACATAGGTAGTACCTGTAGAAAGAGAGAGATGTAAAATTTGTATATTTCAGCTGGGCGTGTTGTGCCCTTTGTTGTAAAGGTTTGTTTGTATGTGAGCACGCAGTGCTTTAATTGGATACGTGTCCTTTTCGTTTGCCAGACGTTGTTAGCTACTCAGGTGTACACGTTTGGCCCTCAGTCGATGAAATCGTGAGGTGGGGGGAGCCCCCGAGTGCGTTTGTAGCATATAGTATAGTTGCAGAAAATTGTGAAACGAAGTTTTGGGGCGAGACACTTAGCTTTATTTATATCGTAATGGAGGAGATACATTGTTCGGCTGAGTAGCCTTGGCTGGAAGCCTTATTGAAAGTAAAAGAAGGGGGTAGGTTGCTATGGATAGAACCGTCGCAGGTGTGAGATATTCCATGGGTTGGAGTATGCGACTCCAGACTCCACGTGCTTGAGGCGATAGGCGCCACCTGGGATGACTTCGGTGATGATGTAGGGTCCTTCCCATGGCGACTCGAATTTATTCGGTCGCTTTTGCTTGAGTCGCAAGACGAGGTCTCCTTCGACGAAGGACCTTGGGCCAGCCGGCGGCTGTGGTAGTTGCGGAGACTCTGCTGGTACACCGCTGATCGAGCTGCTGCTATATCCCGTGCTTCGTCGAGTGTATCGACAGCGTCTTCGAGTGCAGCCGTGGATTCAGCTTCGCTGTAGGCGACGACCCGTGGGGCCTGGTGGCGTACTTCGGCTGGTAGCATGGCTTCGGCTCCGTGTACCATGAAGAACGGTGTGTAGACGGTGGAGCTGTTTGGCGTAGTTCGTAAGCTCCACAGGACGGAGGGTAGCTCCTTCGTCCAATTTCCAGCTTTGTGTTCGAGTGAGCTCATGAGGCGCTTCCTGATGCCTGCTCCGATTAGGCCGTTGGCCTTTTCCACTTGCCCGTTCGTTTGCGGGTGCGCCACTGAGGCATATGTGATGTTGATCCCAAGGCCTTCGCAGAAGTCCTGGAATTCTTTGGAGATGAAGTTCGATCCGTTGTCGGTGATGATGCTGTGTGGTATGCCGAACCTGTAGACAATGGACTCGAAGAACTTGACGGCAGTTTTGCCTTTTTGGTTGGTGACTGGCATGGCCTCGATCCACTTGGTGAATTTGTCGACCACAACCAGGAGGAAAACGTGTCCTCCTTTCGAGGATTTTGGTATTTTGCCGATCATGTCGAGGCCCCATTGAGCGAAAGGCCAAGCTATAGGTATGGGCCTGAGCTCGGACCCAGGTGCGTGCGGTTTGTCGGCGAACCGTTGGCATACGTTGCATCTTAGGACAATGTCCTTTGCGTCTCTCATGGCCGTCGGCTAGTAGAATCCTGCTCGTAGAGCTTTAGGTACAAGGGAGCGGCTGCCTGCGTGGTGGCCACAGATGCCTTCGTGGATGTCTTAGAGTATGGCCTTGCCGTCGTCGATGGTGATGCACCGTTGAAGTATACCCGTGATGCTTCGCTTGTATAGATCGCCATTGATGACGGTGAAGGCTTTTGACCGGCTAGATATGCGCCAGGCGTCTGTTGGGCTGTCAGGAAATTCTCCGGTTATCATAAACTGGAGGTACGGTCGTTTCCAGGATTCTTCGACTGCCATGACCTGCATTAGGTTGACCATAGCGACCTCTGTGTCCAGTTTCTCGGGTCCTTCGCGTCCTTCGGGTAGCGTAGCTCCCGAGTGCTCTAATTCTTCGGGTGATCCCTTGGGGAATTTGCGCTTGATGGATGGCACACAGATTTGTTCAAGGAACACACCTTGTGGCCCCTTTGCGCAGGTGGAGCCAATGTTGGCGAGTCTATCGGCTTCCTCGTTGCTATCTCTTCCAAAGTGCCGAAGTTCGCAGCCGTCGAATTCTCCTTCGAGTGCGTTGTAGAGCGTGCAGTACGCGATCATGTTTTCGGCGTGTGCGTCACACTCATTCATCGTCTGCTGGACGACGAGGTTGGAGTCACCGTAGATGACCAGGCGCGTTGCGCCGCATATCTTTGCCATCCTCATGCCATGGATGAGGGCTTCGTATTCGGCTTCGTTGTTGGAGGCCCTAAATTTCATCCGAAGGACGTACTTCATCTTGTCACCCTGCGGGGAGGTCAGTATGACCCCTGCCCCTGCTCCGGCTTCGCGCTTGGAGCCATCGAAATGCATTGTCCAAGACTGCGACATGTCTGGGGTGTCTGGCAGCTGTAGCTCCATCTAGTGCACCAGGAAGTCCGGAAGGACTTGCGATTTGATTGCGTGTCGCTTCTTGTAGACGATGTCCAAGGGTGATAGTTCGCTGCCCCACAGGGCCACCCGTCCTGTGGCCTCTGGATTATTCAGGATGCTGTTCAGGGGTGCTTCGTTGACGACCATCACCTGGTGCTCCTGGAAGTAATGGCTCAACCGTCGAGCCGTCATGAACACGCCGTAGGCTAGCTTCTGGTAGTGAGGGTACCTCTGCTTTGTTGGTGTCAGTACCTCGCTGAGGTAGTAAATTGGGCGCTGGACCCCGTGGGTCTTGCCTTCTTCGGGTCGTTCTACCACGAGTACGGTGCTGACCACCTGGTGTGTGGCTGCTATGTACAGCAGCAGGGGCTCGCGCTCCTTTGGTGTGACCAAAACGGGCGAGGTGGAGAGGAGCCGCTTGAGGCTTTCGAATGCATCGTTGGCTTCTGGTGTCCACTCAAACTTGTCTGCTTTACGCAGCAGCTGGTAGAATGGTAGGGACTTCTCGCCCATACGACTGATGAACCTGCTTAGCACCGCTACTCGTCCGGCGAGCTGCTGGACTCCCTTGAGGTTTTTCGGCTTCTCCATTGTCATGATGGCTTTGATTTTCTTCGAGTTCGCCTTGATCCCTCGTTGAGAGATGAAGTACCCAAGAAGCTGACCTGATGGGACGCCGAAGGCACATTTTTCGGGATTGAGCTTGATCCTGTAGCGATCGAGGTTGTCGAACGTCTCGCGGAGATCGTCGATAAGTGTCCTTGCCTCCCTGGTTTTTATTACTATGTCGTCGACATAAACTTGGACGTTGCGACCAATCTGGTCCTTGAGGCAGGCCTGCATGCATCGCTGGTACGTGGCACCCACGTTCTTTAGCCCGAAGGGCATTGTGTTGTAACAGAATACTCCGAATGGTGTGATAAACGCCGTTTTCTCCTGATCTTCGACCTTGAGCCGAATCTGGTTATAGCCTGAGTAGGCGTCGAGGAAGGAGAGTTTCTCGCAACCTGCAGTCGAATCGATGATCTGGTCGATCCGTGGAAGAGGGAAGTGGTCCTTTGGGAAATGCTTATTTAGTGATGTGAAGTCCACACACATCCGCAGGATGTCCGTGTCCTTCTTCGGGACCATCACCGTGTTTGCAAGCCACTCGCTTTCTTTGATTTCCCTGATGAAGTCTGCAGCGAGCAGTCTATTGATTTCCTTGCCGATAGCTTCGGCTCGTGGCTCCGATAGTCTTCGGATGGACTGCTTGACTGGCTTGGTGTCTGGAAAGACATTGAGTGCGTGCTCGGCGAATTCCCTGGGAACTCCTGGCATGTCCGCAGGACACCAGGCGAAGAGTTCCCAGCGCTCACGGAGGAATTCCACGAGCGCGCCTTCCTATGCGGTGCTGAGGTCATTGGCTATCAAGGCCGTCTTGGAGGCATCCGTCGGATGGACCTGCACTTTCTTGGTGTTGACGGTGGAGTCGAAGGACATGTCGGGTGCGTTCTGCCTTGTGACTGGGGGTAGCCCATTGTCCGTCACCTCGCAGAGCCTTACAAGCTCCTCTTGCATGCCGAAAGACTGGGAGATTTTATTGAAGTCCCTATCGCATTGGTCCGATCGGGTGAAGCTCCCATGGACTGTGATGACGCCCCTTGGTCCTGGCATCTTGAGTAGTAGGTATGCGTAGTGTGGGACGGCCAGGAACCTTGCGAATGCTACACGCCTCAGGATGGCATGGTATTGTGACGGCCAGTCCACCACTTAGAATTCGAGTCGCTCCTGCCGAAAGTTGTCCGGCTTCCCGAAGATGACGTCAAGCCCTATTTTGCCCAGGGGGAATATGTCCTTTCCTGGTACAATGCCGTGGAACGTTGTGTCTGATTGTTCCAGGATGCATTGCGGGATCCGCATAGCTGCCAGGGTGCTTGCGAACATTAGGTTGATGCTGCTGCCACCATCCATGAAGACGCGACTCATCTCGAAGCCTCCGATCTGCGCCTCCAGCACCAGGGCAGCATGACCTGGGCGAGGGATCTGGCAAGGGTGATCCGCGCGAGTGAACGTGATGCAGGACTCCGATCCGCTGAGGTACTCAGGGATTGCCGGTGGAGTTGCCACGGCCAAGTTGATTTGTCGGGTGATTTTCTTCTGCACCCTGTTTTTTGGGCGTCCCTTCTGGATCATATTTAGTGCTCCCTTTGGTGGGGGGTATGCGACCCCGGCGTTGTTTTGCGCTGGTGCGACTGGTTGGTTTGGGCCTCCAATAGGTGGCGGAGGAGGAGCTCCGTGTGCTATTTCTCCTTGCGCGGGTGCGTTTCCGAACGCGGGGATTGGGGCTTGTTGCCTCATCTGCGCCATGCTTTCGCTGAGTTTCTGGAACTCGCGGCAGTCCTTGAGCATGTGGCTGGCTTTCTTTTTGCCATCTTGCTTGTCGATGTAGAAGTGGATAGTGCATGGACCCGAAAGTTTTTCGAATGCTGAGGGTCCGTTGTCGCGATCGCGGCGTTGCCACGATTATGATGATCGTCCGCTGTCTCGGAGATTTCCTCCGCGGTAACCTCCGCTGGTGCGGCTATTGTCGTTGCGGCGGTCGGCGTAGCCAGCCGCGACCATGTCGGGTCCGTCGAAGTCTTCGTAGACACGCGATCTCCTCTTGCTACGGCGTTCTCGCCTTCGGCCGTAGTCGTCCTCTTCATCTGATTGCGCTCGCTGGATGCAATCTTCGCCGTCTGCCCAACTGTTGGCAATTTCCATGAGGTGGTCGAGTGTCTTGGGCTTGACACGTCCAAGTTCTTCCTTGAAATCTTGGCGCTTGACGCCGTCTCTGAAGGCGTCGATGTCCCTCTCCTCGGAGATATGCGCTGTGGAGTTCTTGGTGGTAGACCAGCGTAATATGTACAAGCGAATAGATTCCCCCGTTCTCTGAGTGCAGGCTCGCAACTCTTCGATTGAGGCGGGCCTCTTGCTGGTGCCCTTGAAATTTCGGATGAAGCTGTAAGCTAGCTCCTCCCAACTTCGGATGGATCCTGATGATAGGCTGCTGAGCCAGACCCGCGTCGCGCCTGTCAGCTGCAGCTGGAGGCATTCCATGGCGGTTTCTTTGTTACCGTCGTGCAGCTTGACGGATGACAGATGATCGCTGAGCCAAGATTTTGGATCTTGTGTGCCGTTGAACTTCGGAGTATCCGAAGGAAGCTTGAATTTGTGTGGCATCTTTGTTCGTCGAACAGATCTACTGAAGCATCTAGCTCCACAGAGTTCTCCTTCATCTTCATCCATCTCGGATTCGGATGAGCATGCGCGTTTGGCTCGCGCTTTGTCGATTTTTCCCTGCGTAAGCGCGTCTCTGGAGTCGTAGTCGCGTTTATGGCGATGCGAGCTCTTCTTCCTTCGAGGAAGGTCGTGCTCCTCCTCCTCTTCGGATGAGGGGGTGGGGCTACGGTCACGTCTGACCGGGGCTTTCTTCTTCGGCTCCACAGGAGCGTCTTCGTGGAGCGCAGCTCCGACGAGTCCGAGTCCAGTGAGTACGGACTTATGCATGGCTCTTTTCGGGTCCCCTTCCGGAGGTTGGTGGGCCGCGAGATACGCAGTGGCTGCCAGGATCGCAGCCTGCGGTGTCTTCGTGATGATGTTGCCGTCGGCATCCATATCCATGAACGACGTGTGGAGAGTTCGGGTCACATCACGAAGTTCCTTGGGATCCATGTTCTCCACTCGTGAGCGATGCTTGTTTCCCTGATTTCCGTTCGTGCTAGAGCCGGGTGCCATGGCGGAGAGCGCAGCTCGTCGCGCGCTGGACTCGGAGGCTTCTTGCTTGCGTTTATCGAGTGTCTCCTGCATCTTGACTTGCTTCTTGTGCTCCTCGATGATGAGGTAGTGGTACGCCATCAGTAGGTCGCGTGGTGCATCCACAGGCAGGACTATGTCGCCTACGACGGCACGACGTGCCTGTACCCATCCTTCTTTGCTAAGTTGGATGACGTGGCCGTTGTTCTCCCCTTCGGGTGGGGGGGATTGGCTTCTTCTGTTCCCGCCGTTTCCGTCGTTTCCGTCCTGCGGGTTGGGGTTCGTGTTGGGCGTTTGTTGATCCTGGATGACCGCGGCGCATAGGTAGCGCTCGTAGATCGGTTCGCTGCTGCCGTAGCTTTCGGGTCCGGAACCGTAGGTCCCTTCATCCGAAGGTGGATCGCACAGATCGGAGTTGCAGCAGCTGCTGCTGTAGAACTCATCTGTCGATGGTGACGTGCGTAGCACGGGGTGTGGAGCCCACGAGGCGGGCCTGATTGATGGCACGGGCATCTGCTCAGGAAGGCGGAGGGTGCCAGTTTGTCCCACCTGGAAGCAGAAACTCCCGAACAAAATCTCGAGTCCGTCGCCTACGGGCTCGAAATCCTTCATGGTGGCCGGCGAGTGGGCGGTGAAGTCGAAAGTCCCGAAGAGGAGGTGATTCTCTGTCGCCGCGGAGTTGTAGATCGATCGGGTTGGGACCGTCACGATCGCACAATCAGCAGCCCCTTTTCCCACAGACGGCGCCAATTGACGAGGTTTAATCTCGTCAATGCCCATTGTTATGGACTTGGGTTTTGGAGAAGATGGGGATGCTGGAGATCGTGGCACGGTTAACAGACAAGCAACCAGGGGACACGAGATTTACCCAGGTTCAGGCCCCCGGAGGGAAAACCCTACTCCTGCTTGTCTGCTCTTGATTACGGCGGAACCGAAGGTTACAGGGTGCACAGATTCGATCTGGCGTGGAGGTGCGTGCGAAAGTATGAGTCGAGAGATCTAGGACGTGCCCTCCTGGCCTTTATATAGACTTAGGCAGGTCCCGGACATAGTCCTAGTCGGTTACAAGTTCTAGGGTTTTACCCCTTTAAATTTCCTATCTAGGCTAGTCTTGCTCTCCAAGGATCCGAAGGCGTCATGGGCCTTGGCCACCCGAAAATCTTCATGGGCCAGCGTACGTCTGCTGTGGGCCTTCCTTGGGCTGGACGAGGTTTGCTGAAGTCATGTACCCGTAGGGTATAACCATGTCAGTTACCCAACAAGTTCATTATATGCAAGGTGGGAATTTTGATGCTCTAACTACCACCTCGGATTATAAATCCTTGGCACTATGCAATTTTTGTAAATCTTTATTTAAAGATTGATTTTATTCCAAAAAACTATGACAATCAGCCTTCACAGGTTGACCAGAACTTTCATGGAGTTCCTTTCCTGCCGCGTTCGTAGCTCCTTCCCGGAACAGGGAGTAACAAGTTATAGTTCTTACACTCTGTAGAGGTGCGTTACTTTACCCATGAGAGATCAACTCCTTGTTGCCCAACCGGACGTAGTTTCCCGTCCACATTTCCATGTTGTGGGTCCCAGTAGTTGGTCCAAGCCAATCACTGCCCCCTTCGCGTCCCCGCATGCCTCCTTGGTGTACAGCATGCCCATATAATGAATTACGACAATGGTTTGTATAAACCGTTAGATGCCAGAACTATCGTGGGACGATGAGGGTTTCCACCCATATCCTCTACAAAGTACCAATTAATATGCACGCTACAAGGATAACAGCCACGACCTGCACATACGGCTTCATGCGAGAGGATGAAGATACATCTGATGTCTCTGTCCCATTCCAAATCTCATGGCTAACGCGTAATATACGGCGCTAGAATCACTGATGTCAGGGGTTATTAAGTCCCTACTTGATCATTATTGTTGCAAATATAACCCTAAGTTCTATTGCTCCATTATATCACCACTTAGGATGATATCTATGATTTCTTTATTTATGAAAATAATATTTTCTTTCTTTTATAGCATATATGATAACACACAATTTGCAAATACTTTGATAAAGACTCATCAAAGGACATGAGCAAGTGTTGAACTTGCCTTGTGATGGCAAGGTAGTGAAGTCTGATGCTTGTAGTGGACCTTGAGATTCTAGTTCTACAAAAACATCATTATTGCCCGGTAAGGACAATATTTAAAGAATCAAAATGATTATGCAAGTAATGTACTGCATTTTTTTAATTCTATATGCATTTTCCCTATATAAGGTGCCTTTTAATCAATCATTTATAAATATTATCTTTTTGTATTTATTGCATATATTTAATTATTTTATTATATTTCCCTTTTTATTTGATTTTTATTGATTTAATAATTCTTTTAGGAATTATTCATTATATATTAAATTTATTATTAAATATTTATTTAGTATTTTTCAAAAATACTTTAATATTAATAAATAATGAAAGTGATTTTTATTTTTTTATCATCTTTCAATAATTTTGTAAAATTCCATCAGGAATATATAAATTACAAAATTCTTATAAAAATTTAAATGTCAAAAATTTTATATTTTATTTTATTTGGATAGAGTGGATTATTGTTAATCCAAAAATATTTTATTTGTAATTTTTGGACTTTTATTTTATTTTCTAAAATTTTATTGAGGTCAGGGGCATTTTGGTCTTTTCCAATTGATTAAACAGTTTTTTTTGGGCTGACCTTTTGGGATTATTGGGCCAGTGTGGCCCCAATAGGGCAAGGTCAAAATACCACCCCGAAGGGTTTTGGCTGACCTAGCCCAGTCTCACTGTCTCCTCCTCGTTCTCACCCTCTCCTCTTCCTCGACCCCGCGGGCTCTGGCGCCGCCGCTGGCGATGGCCGCCGTTGTGGCTTTCCCTGGCCGCTGCCATGGTGCAGGGCGAGGTTTGCGACACCACTGGTTTGTCTAGTCCAACTCGATTTGGCTTCGGAGCTTCCCTGTGGTCAGGTTCACCCCGTTCCCGAACCCTAGGGTTAGGGAAAGGTGCTGTCGCCGCCGTCGCGGTCCCGCCTGCGGTGGTGTGCTGGGTCTGTGTGCTGATGTGGCCGCCGACGTGGCCGGTGCAGGTTGCAGCGCCCTCTGGGGTGCTCCCTGTGCCGCTGCGGTCCGTCGGCCAATCTGCTTCCTCTTCGATTGATCAGCGAGGACCTCGGGTAAGTTGCTTCGATGGTTCTCGTTCATGCTACTACCATGAATCTCTCTGTGTGTGACTAGTGGCTTCTTGTGCCTAGTGATTATGTTCTAATTAGGGTTCATCTCCTAATTAGGGTTCTTGTTCTGATTAGGGTTCATAACCCCCTGTTGATCATATCCATGATGCTTTAGATCTAGTGTTGATCATTCTTGAGCATGAAGACTGATTGTTTGCTGTGGATCATGATTTGTAGTGGCTTTGATGATGCTAGTGTCTTGTCAGATTTATTCCAGTAGTAATCCACTATGATCCCATGCTAGTGTTTCTATGGAATCCCTGATTAGATTATGTTGTTGATCTGAGAATTTACTCTACTGTCAGAATGCTTATACTGACAGTAGTTTTCTCTCAGTAGCTGCGTATTGCAATTATAATGGTAGGATTGTATGAGATTATACATACTTAATATAATCATTACATGTAATGATTTCCTATGGATGTATAGATGAATTTGATGTTGATTCCTGGCACTTGGCTTCAGGAAGATGATATGTATTGGTTTGTCCCTTTTATGTGTGGCAACTAAGCAAAGATTACTTTTAGCTCCAGTAAAACTTGTCCTTGTGATACCGCTATTATCTGGCACAAGTGATTGGGTTTTATCTTTGGGCTTAGCCTTGACAATACTTGTGATTAATATTGACAAGATAAAATGAAAGCTTTTCTTGATTCTCCTGCCTATGATGTTGGTCTAAGGCTCTATGATTTAATTCCTAGTTAGTTGAGCAAATAGTTTGTTTGAAACTTGTAGGATTAGAGGTGCTACTCTCTCTGGGAGATGTGCCCTGATCTGATAAGATCAAATGAAGAATGATCTAAGTTGCAAGAATTAACACTAAACTCTGTGATGCTAGTCTGAGGGTTTAGTGCTTTTGGCTGAGTTTGATTTCTTATCTTTATACTTGGAATCTCTAGGATAGATTCACCTCTCTTGGGTGATTATTGAGAGATCATTTCATAAAGAAACACATGCTTTTGTTTAGATAATATGATGAAATCATGTGATGGTTTTATGAGGCTCACCAAAAAATCTGATGATGGTGTAGTAGATTGATGATGATGATCTTGTTCTTGATCTGCTGGATTCCTGTGCTTGCTCTTGAGCTAGCCTACTCCTCCTAGCTCCTGGGCTTGACCTTGCTATCCACCAGATTCATCCCCTCCTTATGTCACCATCCTGGTGATGTTTGGTTGATTTGGGTGGTTTGGTTTGGCTGTTGTTCTTGGTTTAGCTGATGTTTACCCTGGCTATGCTGGTGTGCTGTGTAGTGGAGAGATGCACTGATGTGCTCCTCCACGGCTGTGCTGTGGTTTTGTGAGATTGACTATGCTTGTGAGCTTGACAACACACCACATGCATGCTGGTGTGTGTCCAGCTTGTGTGCCTGCTATGCACTTGTGGATAGGTTCAGAAATTTTGAACTTACTATTACCAAATTACATTTACCTGGCTGGTGAATTGGCCCCTTTTTAGCTATCATTTGACTTCTGGCTTTGAATTGATGAAAGATGAAATTTTTCATATTGGTGAAACTTGCCCCTTTATAACATTTCTCATTGATGAATTTGTCAAGTGCATTTCACTGACATATCTGAGAGAAATAATACTAACACTAATCTTATTTTGTTTCTATTTTGTCTTTGTTTTGCAGGTACAAAGATGAAGATGAATATTTAGTGTAGATTTAGATATAGGATAGTTAGTAGATATTCAAATGTAATTTTTATTCTTTTGTAATTTTTCTTTTATTATTCTTGTAATCTTTATTTTATTCAATTGTAATAAAGATTATATTATTATTAATAAAGAATATTATTATTCTTTATTCTTTTGTACATTGTGAAGTTTGGAATGACTTCAGTAGGTTTCATTCTTTGTAACTTGTTTATGTATTAATCATATGAAATGAATTTCATATTCAATATTGTTATTGGATAAGATTTAAGTTATAATACTTATTTCTTAATTAATTTAAGATTCAAATTTTATACCTAAATCATTTAAATTATAATTCAAATACTCAAGTTTAAAATTCAAATTTATTTTAAACACATATCTCCTAAGATCATCTCAAAGTTTATAACAATCATCCTTTAAGACTAAACCTAATCTCAAAGCATGAAAGAAACATTAATCACTTAGGTTTTTTTATTGGCGAAAATTTTACCCACATTTTCACAAATGAAGGCATTGCAACAATTTGTATTCCTAAATCTACCCTTCGTTAGGTCCTAAATACTGGGATGCTACAGACTTCCCCCTTAAATTAAACTTCATCCCGAAGTTTGTGGAGATGTACCTGAATAGTTTTGGATAAGCTTTTCTTAAATCCTCTTCTTTCTCCCATGTGGCTTCCCTGTCAGGGTGATGTTCCCATTGTACCTTGCAATATTTGATTGCTCTGTTCCTCAATCTATTCCAGTTTTCTTCCAGAATCTTATAGGGCTTTTCAATATAAGTCCGGTCTGCTTGTAGTTCTATCTCTTGATGTGTTATTGCATCATCTGGAACTTTCAAACATTTGCGAAGTTGTGACACATGGAAAACATTGTGCACTTGAGACAATCTTGATGGTAACTCTAAAGCATAAGCTATTCTTTTTTGACTAAGTATCTTAAATGGTCTGATATATCTTGGACTCAATTTCCCTTTAACTCCGAATCTCTTTAATCCTTTCATTGGACTTACTTTTAAATAGACCATATCTCCCACTTCTAGATGCCATGATCTTCGACTTTGATCCGTATAACTTTTCTGTCTGCTATGGGATATTTTCGGTCTATCCCTGATCTTATCAATGATATCTTGTCTCTCCTTGATATAATCTGGCGCAAATTCTTTGTTGCTTCCAGGTTCATACCAACATATAGGTGATCTACACTTCCTTCCATACAAAATCTCATATGGAGCTGCCTTTAGACTACTCTGATAGCTATTATTATAAGAAAATTCTGCCATTGGTAGGAGATCATCCCATGTTCCTCCAAAATCTAGTGCACAAGCTCTCAGCATGTCTTCTAGTATTTGATTTGTTCTTTTAGTTTGACCTCCTGTCTCAGGATGATATGCCGTACTGAAATCTAACTTTGAACCAAGTGCGTCATGCAATTGCTTCCAAAATGCTGAAGTAAACACTGATCCCCTATCAGTTACGATCTTTTTGGGTACCCCATGCTTACTTACTATCTCTTTGACATATACTTCAACTAACTTCTCAGCATTATCCTTTTGATTCACTGGAATAAAATGTGCACTCTTAGTGAGTCTGACCACAATTACCCATATCATATCTTTCCTTTTTGGTGTCATAGGTAATCCTGTGATAAAGTCCATACCTATTTCCTCCCATTTCCATTCAAGAATTTCCAAGGGTTGTAATGGTCCTGCTGGACTTTGATGTTCATCCTTCACCCTTTGACAAGTATGGCATTCAGATACATATTTAGCAATATCTCTTTTCATGTTATTCCACCAGAATAGTTCTTTCAAATCCATATACATCTTAGTACTCCCTGGATGTATAGAATATGGTGTATCATGTGCTTCTTTGAGTATGACATTTCTGACTTCAGTCACATACTCTCCAAGGAGAAAAGCTGATTTTTTCCCTTGAGATATCCTCCGAATTTCCTCAGCAATAAAAGGATCTTCTTCTTGAAGTCTAAAAATTTCTTGCTTAAGATCACTGTCCTGCTCTGCAACTACCTGCATAGTAGTTAATCCTCCAAGAACCTCTGTTCTGATGAATTGAAGTTCTATTCTTTCCAAGTCCATTTGTAACTTTTTGGTAGCTCCCTATTGCTAGGCTGAATCTCTGCACTCTTTCTGCTTAAAGCATCTGCTACAACATTTGCTTTCCCTGGGGTGTAATTGATTGTTAAATCATAATCCTATATTAATTCCAACCAACGCTTCTGTCTCATGTTCAATTCCCTTTGAGTGAAGAAATATTTAATACTTTTATGGTCAGTGTATAACTCACATATGGCTCCATAAATAAAATGTCTCCATCCTTTCAGCGCAAAGACTACTGCTGCTAACTCTAAATCATGAGTTGGATAGTTGACTTCATGTGGTTTCAATTGTCTTGAACCATAAGCAATCACTTTCCGATCTTGCATTAACACACATCCCAAACCTTCTTTAGACGTATCACAATATACGGTGAAGTCCTTCCGTGTTTCAGGAACTGCTAAGATTGGAGCTGTGGTTAATCTAGTCTTCAACTCTTGGAAACTTGCTTCACATTTCTCATCCCACTTGAATGGTGTATTTTTACTTAATAATTTGGTCATTGGTCCGGCTATTTTGGAGAAACCTTCAATGAATCTCCGATAATAACCAGCCATTCCTAAGAAACCTCGAATTTGTTTCACATTGGTCGGTGCAGTCCACTCTAGTACCGACTGAACTTTAGATGGATTTACAGCAATCCCATCCTTACTGATCACATGACCGAGGAATTCTACCTCATCTAGCCAGAACTCACACTTACTGAATTTAGCATAAAGCTTATGTTCTCTTAAAGTCTGCAATGCTATCCTCAAATGATTAGAATGCTCTTCCTTATCCTTGGAATATATCAGAATATCATCAATAAAGACGGTGACAAACTTGTCCAAATATGGCATGAAAATCTTGTTCATCAGATTCATGAATATTGCTGGTGCATTGGTCAAACCAAATGGTACTACCACATACTCATGGTGTCCATATCTTGAGACAAATGCTATTTTTGGAACTTCTTCCGGCTTGATTTTTATTTCATGGTATCCAGATCTCAAATCGATCTTTGAAAATACTCCAGCTCCTTTTACTTGGTCAAACAAATCTTGAATTCTTGGTAAAGGATACTTATTCTTGATAGTCACGTTGTTCAGATTTCTATCATCACCACACATCCGTCTTCCACCATCTCTTTTATCTACAAAGATTACTGGTGTTCCCCATGGAGATACACTTTCCTTTATAAATCCTTTTCCTGCTAACTCATCAATTTGCTCTTTGAGTTCTTTCAACTCTTTGGGTCCCATTTTATATGGTGCTTGAGCTATTGGTGTTGTACCAGGTATTAGGTCAATGGTGAACTCTATCTCCCGGTCTGGTGGCATTCCCGGTAACTCTGTTGGAAAAACATCTTGGAATTCATTAACTATAGGAATCTCTTCTAATTTAACTTCTTTCATTGAATTCAACTGCAGATCCACCATGATATGACTGCGTTTATGTGCTTGGTAAACTATCCTTGCTCCACTTGGAGTTTTGATTGATACAGTTTTCTCCTTGAAATTTATCTGAGCTCTGTGTTCCATCATCCAATCCATCCCCAGTACTACTGCAATTCCCTTCAAAGGAATCACATAAAGGTCTACGAAATATGTACAACCACGGATCGAGATAATCTGATCTTGTTTTATGTGGCGTACAATCACATTCCCTCCTGCCGTAACTACGGTCATAGGACTTTCTAACGTTTCCCTTCTAATCCCGAACTTATCACAAAATTCTTTAGAAATGAATGAAATAGTTGCACCAGTATCAAATAGAACTTTGTCGGGATTGGTAAGGATATTGAGCGTACCTATCACTGCATGCTCCGAATTATCCACCTCCTCGAGGGTTGCACAGTTCAGTTTTCCGGTAGGTCGGTTTCTCTTGCCATTGTTGTTCTTGCCATTGTTTCCTCCTTTATTGGGTTGTCTATTTCCTCCACTGGCTTGTCCTCCTCCCTTTGTAGTCCATCCTCCCGGTGGTTTGCTCGGACAATCTGGCTTGATATGCCCCTTTTGGCCACAACCGTAACAGATCACTACAGGCTTTTTTGCATTCCCTCTGGAAATGCCCTGGAATTCCACAATTGTTACCGATAACACTCCTTCTCGGATTAGATTGATTTCCACCACTGCCCTTGTTATTGTTATTGTTACTATTGTTGTTACCAAAATTCCTATTCCGAGGTTTGAAGTCCAGGTTAGGTTTAGGTTTGCTTGCCTGAATCCTTTTGGTTTCCTTCTTGGCTCTCTTCCTCCGATCCTCTTGGACATTCTTGTAGTCATCTTCAAAAGTAATGGCTGCATCCAACAACTGCTGATAAGTTTGCTCATTGGCTAACCTTAGCTGCATCCTCACAAATGGATTTAATCCACGCAAGAAACGCTTCTTCCTCTTCTCTTCAGTGTTAACATCCTCCTCAGCATAATGAGACAGCTGGCTAAACTCCCGGATGTACTTCATGACACTAGTATATCCTTGCTGAAGCTCCTCAAATTCTTGTCGCTTCAACTCCATGACACTTTCTGGAACATGATATTCACGGAATCTCTGCTTGAACTCCTCCCAGGTAAACTCCCTTCCTGGTTGTTTCATGGCTAACTGATTTTCCCACCAAGATGCTGTAGGTCCAGTCAGCAGATGAGTTGCATACCTCGATTTTTCCTCATCATTGCAACCCATAATTTTCAGCTTCCTTTCTGTATCTGCTAGACAGTGTTCTGCATCCATTGGTTCAGGAGCTGATGCAAAAGGTAACGGTCTTGCATTCTGGAAATCAGATAAACTCACTCCTCCACCTTTAGGTGCCCTCTGATTTGCTCGCCCCAGCAGCTCTTCCATGAACTTGTTCCGGGTCTCTTGCATCATTTGCATGCATTGCATAAAGTTCTGCTCCATTAACGGCCTCATTGGTGGTGGTGGTAATGCTTCTTGTTTTGCTGCATCTGCATCGGCCTTTTCCTTGGCCTCTCGCTCCATCTGCTGCTGCTCAGTTTCCATTCCTACACCCGTATCTATGACCCTCTAGTCCTGAAACATAAAGCGAATACTCATAATTACATCATGCACATGTGTTCTGAGCTCGATTTTACGCACAGAACTAGTCACACAATGAAGATCCAAAGAAAATCCAAATATGCATTTCACATATTTTACATAATATCATAATGGTACAAAGTCATTACTACATATACCATATAGGTATATTTACAAAACTACCTTATTACTTGGGGTACAACACACAGTACTCGATACTACTAGCTAATTGTCTCCTTCTAATAGTAACTACGCTCATCATACATGCCTGATGTCCAACCGTGATGACGTGTTGTTCGTCGCACAGTTTGTGGAACATATGGCCTTCCAGAAGGAACATACTCTGCATCTGAAGTGTCAGGACTTGAGTCATTACTCAACCTGAGCGCATCTGAAGTGGTTCATCCCCGGACCCAATGTTGCAGATCCTGCAAATGTTGGTTTCTGACCGCGAAGCTGAAAGAGCCGAACGTCAAGCCAACCTAGCTACCCTGCAGTAGATAGCCCAGCTAGCCCACAACAACCAAGGACAAGGAAATCAGGACAACCATGGATCTAAGCTCAAGAATTTCCAGAACACCAACCCACCTATTTTCACTAAGTTGGAAGAGCCCCTAGATGCAGACGATTGGCTGCAAACCATGGAAAATAACCTAGAAGTCGTCAGAGTGGAAGCCAACGAGAAAGTTCTGTTCGCCACCCACTATCTAGCCGGAGATGCAAGAGCATGGTGGAACAGCGTTCGTGCAATGACCGGAGGACAAATGATGACCTGGGAGGAATTCAAGGTCAAGTTCAGCAGAACCCATGTGCCACCGGGTTTGATCAAGAGAATGAGAGATGAGTTCAGAGAACTAAAGCAAGGAAGGATGACCGTAGTATAATACCGTGACAAAATCTTATCATTAGCTAGGTATGCCCCGGATGAGATCGACACTGAAGCCAAGAAGAAAGAGAGATTCCTGAATGGTCTGGATGATGAGATGCAGACTGTGTTAGTCAATATCCCCTTTGCGGATATTGAAGCCCTTGTCGACTCTGCCATCCAGATGGAAGGAAAGATCAACCAAGCCAATGAGAACCGCAAGCATCGCATGATGCATCAGCCAGGAACCCATCAGACCCCAAAGTATCGCCCTAACCCATCTCCAGGATTTGCCCCGAGAACCAACAGACCCCGATGAACCGTCCGACCTATCCCAACCGTGGAAACCCTAGGCCCGGAGGACACCACAACAACCCCGGCAACTCTAACAATTTCATCCGTGCACCACCCAAGTTCAACAACAACAATGTTACCGCCACCACCAACACTGCCCCGAGGACTGGAAGCAATGTTGTGCCTGTTGTAGCAAAGGACAAGTCGCAAGTGACTTGTTATGACTGTGGAAATAAGGGTCACTACTCCAACAAGTGCCCCAACAAGAAGAATGCCGCAGCCCCCAATGCAAATGCCCCAGCTCAGCAGCAGCATCGTGTTCAGCCAGGAAGAAGGTTTGCCCCAGGGAATTCGCTCAACCGCAATGGCCGTCTTTTTCTCATGCATGCTGAAGAAGCCCAGGAAGCACCAGACGTCGTACTGGGTATGTTTTCTGTTAATTCAGTACTTGCTCGAGTGTTGTTTGATTTTGGTGCATCGCACTCATTTGTCACCGAAGAATTTGCATGCACTAGTAAAATTCAACCAACCAAACTGAAGCATGTCATGATTGTTCAAATCCCCGGTTCAACCACCAAGGCTAGGCAAATTTGCAAAGCCGTCCCTATCTGAATCCATGGCATAGATTTTTATGCTAATCTGATAGTACTCGGAACTAAAGGTTTGGAAGTAGTACTAGGAATGGATTGGATGTCCAAACATAAAGGATTGATTGACTGTGCCAAGAAAGCCATAACCATGACCAGTACAGCCGGAATATCAGTCGAGCATATATCTGAAACCTTACCGCGTCAATTCAAGTGCAACAAGAGTATAGCCCAACCTAGTTAAATAAAAATATTGTTTATGTTTTAAAAATGCTTTTTGAGTAAAATCTTTGGAAAATGATTTGAATTAAACTCTCTGACCCTAAACACCAAGTTTTGGGATTTAAAAATATATTTGATGAACCCTATAAAATTATTACTTTGCTAAAAGGCATTTCCAACAAAATAAGATATTTCTTTGGTATAAAAATGGTTTATAGGTGAAACCTTTTGCAAATGGTTTTAATATTAAACACTTGACCATAAAACACTAACATTCGTGTTAAAAATATATTGGGTAAACACTAGAAAATATTCCTTGGATTTAAATCATTTCTAGCAAAAAAAAATGATTTAAATGTCCATTTTCACTAACTTAATATCAAATGGTTTTACTACTTTTATAAATGACCAATAGGTGTTTTAAAATGTTTATAACCTATTAGAAACCACTTTTACAAATAAAACAATCTTTGGCATGCTTGCATGCATTGCTTTGTTTTTATTATTCTATGTGATGATTGCTTGAATGGTAGATTGAATATTTGCTTGCTTGATTGAATTGTAGTGGAATTTGAAGAGTGACTATTGCAAGATCAAGGAGTTAAATTATATTCTCTACCAAAAAGGCAAGTGGTGCTTCATACTTTTGTCCTATTATTTTCACTATGCATTAGTGATGTTTTGAGTAGGACTTGCATGGAATTTTCTAAGTATAAACTATGCCATGGGAAATCCTAGTAGATGTAACCTTAGTAGAATTTTCCCTAAGTTAAGATTCCTACTACTATCATGCTTAGCCTAGCTAGTAGAAAACAAGGGTGGATTATATTCAGGATATGGAATATTTCTAAGTCAAGTACTTGTGTTTTGTTTAATAAAACAACTATGTGAATGAATCACCTGGTGCGGTGACCCAGCATACCACTGCATGTGTAGTACACTATAGTTGTTGACATGACATCTACAGAACACCATTTCGTAAATATCACATCCCTCAGAGTGGTACAACAGAAACATTGCGGGTCCATATTACAAATGTACACACATTACTATTATTACAATACCGGGAGTTCAATACTTCCAAAAGATCCAACTTACAAACCAAAATATAAAGTGTTCAGCAGAAATTTAAAAGTAACAACTCTGACTAGGAGTTGAGCTCAACAGCCTATTCTATAGAGTTCATGCTGCTCGGCTCCGTTAGTTACTACTAACTAGGTACTTAGTTGGACTCGTTCTCATCGACACCATAGCGGATCTCGTAATCCACACCTTCAACTCCTCCGGACAGAACAGGTTCCTCGTAGCACACATCTTCTTGGCATTTGGCTACACACATTGGCACGTCTTCGGGATCCTCAGAGTCTAAGCAAGGAATCAAAGGAAAGAATGAGGTAACAGCGTTACCCAACAAGTTCATTATATGCAAGGTGGGAAGTTTGATGCTCTAACTACCACCTCGGATTATAAATCCTTGGCACTATGCAATTTTTGTAAATCTTTCTTTAAAGATTGATTTTATTCCGAAAAACTATGACAGTCAGCCTTCACAGGTTGACCAGAACTTTCATGGAGTTCCTTTCCTGCCGCGTTCGTAGCTCCTTCCCGGAACAAGGAGTAACAAGTTATAGTTCTTACACTCTACAGAGGTGCGTTACTTTACCCATGAGATATCAACTCCTTGTTGCACAACCCGGCGTAGTTTCCCGTCCACAATTCCATGATGTGGGGCCCAGTAGTTGGTCCAAGCCAATCACTGCCCCCTTCGCGACCCCGCATGCCTCCTTGGTGTACACCATGCCCACATAATGAATTACGACAATGGTTTGAACAAACCGTTAGATGCCAGAACTATCGTGGGACGATGAGGGTTCCCACCCATATTCTGCATATCCTCTACAAATTACCAATTAATATGTACGCTACAAGGATAACAGCCACGACTTGCACATCCGGCTTCATGCGAGAGGAAGAAGATACAGCTGACTTATCTGTCCCATTCCAAATCTCATGGCTAACGCGTAATATACGGTGCTAGAATCACTGATGTCAGGGGTTATTAAGTCCCTACTTGATCATTATTGTTGCAAATAGAACCCTAAGTTCTATTGCTCCATTATATCACCAATTAGGATGATATCTATGATTTCTTTATTTATGAAAATAATATTTTCTTTCTTTTATAGCATATATGATAACACACAATTTGCAAATACTTTGATAAAGACTCATCAAAGGACATGAGCAAGTGTTGAACTTGCCTTGTGATGGCAAGGTAGTGAAGTCTGATGCTTGCACTGGACCTTGAGCTTCTAGTTCTACAAAAACATCATTACTGCCCGGTAAGGACAATATTTAAAGAAGCAAAATGATTATGCAAGTAATGTAATGCATTTTTTTAATTCTATATGCATTTTCCCTATATAAGGTGCCTTTTAATCAAGCATTTATAAATATTATCTTTTTATATTTATTGCATATATTGAATTATTTTATTTTATTTCCCTTTTTATTTGATTTTTATTGCCCGCTTGCAAGGCAGAAAAATGCGTCGGTGGAGCGGCGGCACGTCACGGCACGGCGGAGCGGTGGCGAAGGGAGGCACGGCGGCAGAGCGGAGTGGCATGGCGTCGTCTTCGATGCGTCTGTGTGCTTCATCTTTGCTGCGTCGAGGAATGCCAAGTGCTGGGCACCACCTGCCCTGGCGCGCAGAATATATAGGGACGCACCCTTTAGTCTCGGGTCAAGCCACCGCCCGGGACTAGAGGGTCTCTAGTGGCTTAACCCGCGACTAAAGACCCCCCCCTTTAGTCGCGGGTTAAGCCACGACCCAAGACTAATGTGTTTTTCCGTTCGTTTGGTTTTCGCGCGCGCACGCACCCTCTAGTCCCGGGTCCAGCCACGACCCGCGACTAGTTTATTTTTTGTAAATTTTCTTTTTTTAATTCAAATCAAATATAAAACTTTGGAAAATCATATCTTTTATTATAAAAATCCAAATTAAACAAATAATATGTCTATTATTATCAAAAAATATAAAGAATCTTAATATAATATCCATATATCTGTTTGCATCATTTATAAATTATTTTATTTGTTAATTACTTTTTATAATTCAAATCAAATATAAAACTTTGGAAAATCATATCTTTTATTGTAAAAATCCAAATAAAACAAATAATATGTCTATTATTATCATAAAAATATAAAGAATCTTAATATAATATTCATATATCTGTTTTCATCATTTATAAATTATTTCATTTGTAAATTTTCTTTTTTTAATTCAAATCAAATATAAAACTTTGGAAAATCATATCTTTTATTGTAAAAATCCAAATAAAACAAATAATATGTCTATTATTATCAGAAAAATATAAAGAATCCTAATATAATATCCATATATATGTTTGCATCATTTATAAATTATTTCATTTGTAAATTTCTTTTTTTAATTCAAATCAAATATAAAACTTTGTAAAATCATATCTTTTATTGTAAAAATCCAAATAAAACAAATAATATGTCTATTATTTTCAGAAAAATATACAGAATCTTAATATAAAATCCATTTAGTCCCGGTTGTAGTCACAAACTGGGACTAAAGTGTAAGGTTCCCAACCTTTAATAAGGTAGTGTCCCTTATGTTTACAATGCTAGTCCCTGGATCAATAGCTAGCATCCACAGTTAAGATGTAATATCAAGAAACAAAGGTCATAATACAACTTTACAACCAGGAATAACATAATTTTATTACATCTTACTTAGCTCATTTGGCTATTACATTACATTGCAGCAGAATATCTATAAGTATGGGGCCTTTCATCTTCAAAGTGCCACAGGCAGACATGTTGGTTGTAGACTTTGTAATCCTAATCAATCAATCTTCACTAAAATCAATCAAACCTGCAACATTACAAGTTACATCCACAAGGGTCAATACATTTGAATTGTATTGGCAAGTTTCACTACTATGTTTAATATAAGTGGATCCTATCATTACATGCATTTTTGGCTAAGTAGGGTTTAAGGCTCATTTGCAAAAAGCAATAATTTATCCTATCTTTTCAAAACGGGTTAGATCTTTTGTCAAATCTCTTTATCAAAATCCCTTGAACTCCTTGGTAAATCCCCAAGTGTTCAAGTCCTTGTCAAAAATCTCTTGAGCTCCTTGGTACCCCCAAGTGCATCAAGTTTTTATACAAATCTCTTGAGCTCCTTGGTACCCCCAAGTGCATCAAGTCTTTTGTTGTCACTTAAAATTTTTTCTTTTAGAAATTGGAATCTCAAGATTTCCCATAGCTTCAAGCTTTAGTTGCTCAGTATTGTCCATAACTGGGGACACGGCTAAGTACTTAGATTTTATTATCTTCTGCAGAAGTTGTACACTTTACCCACATGTCACACCCTCATCTTGTTGCCACCAGTGGCCGCTGGATTGGTACTCACCAAGATGGAGTACTGGCAGATTGAGAATGTGACGAAGTCTTTCCAGAGGGTCCTCCCATACACCATTGCTAGCTTGTCTTCAGTACCCATGTAGGATTCCAAGTTCCTCATTTTCAGTAACCTGAAGACAATGCATGGGTCTTCCTAATGTAGTTGACTAAGCCAGAGCCATAAGTAGCATGTGGTTGTACACGAAAGCCACAATTGGAGAAACATGTTCAATCTCTGAGTTTCCTGGGTGGTTTTCTTTTGGTGCACAACACAAAGAGATTTCCATAGACATGGTTCCTTTTGTTGCCACCTTCTCCAAAACTCAAAGTATCCTTGTCCACCCAGGTGGTTCATTGAGTCCTTGTTTTATTATGTAAAACACAAGTCTTTTCTCAACTTCATAAAATCTCAACATGTATCTCTTTTCAAAATATCTAGCATGGCTAAGCATTTTACAACTACATTTTTTTCACTAAGGAATATATAAGGGTATCCTATTAGGATTTAGCATAGCATAAGTATAGAAATTCTTTTCATGCATGTTTCAAAATCCACTAAGTATAATGAAAATAGTAGGACTTTTAGATGATAGTGTCACTTGCCTTTTTGGTACGGAATGTTGGTTTACTTCTTGATCTTGCTAGTTTCACACTTTTCTAACTTCACTACAAATCAATCAAGCAAACACAATATCAACTAGCATTCCAACCAATATTCAAACAATCAAACACACACATAAAACAATAGAGGCTAAGTCATGCATGCAAGCATGCAAAAGGTAGTTCTATTTGCAAAGGTGGTTTCTACTAGGATCTACACAATGTAAGGCTCAAAGTGGACATTTTCTAAAGTGTCAAAACCATTTGCAAAAAGGGTTTTATCCATAAACCATTTTTAAATCCAATCATTATTTTATGTGGTGGAAAATGTTTTTATCAATTCAAAACTTTATGTTGTTCACCAAATAAGTTGTTAATTCTCAAAACTTGGTGTTTAGGGTCAGTAGGTTTGATTCAAATCATTTTCCCAAAGTTTTTACTCCAAAGTCATTTCCATAACAAAATCAATGTTTTTATTTGGCTAGAAATGGGCTAATTCAAGTTTTTATTCCTAAACTTCACAAAATCCATTTTTAAAACCTTGGGTTGGTTCCTAGGGTCAGTAGGTTCACAACAAACCAATTTGCAAAGGTTTCAACCCTAAAAACATTTTGGAATAATTTTTCTAACCTAAACAAGCATTCAAATGTTTTTGCAAAAACAAACATTTTACCAGAGGCTTTTTACTAAACAAAACGCATGGTTGGCTAGGGCTTGTTCCACTGATTCCATTGATATAAAGTTTGTAATTTTTGGACGTGTGGATCAAAAGTTACAAGGGTTTCAAATCTGCATCTAAATCAGATTCAAAATTTCTTTTAAATCACAGACTGGCCACGCGTCGCATTCTTATTGGGCGATACCGGTTCGCGTGGATTGTCCTCTCTGGTGCGTTGGATCTAAGCATATCTCACGGCTCAGGCGTGCTCATACCGCTTCGCTCTGTTCTAATTACAACCACAGGATCAAAATCTAACAGTGATAATCTAATCGACCTTACTCGGGCGGCGCTGACGGCGGCTGGCGGCGGCGACGTTCGGCCAACGGCGGAGCTGGCGTGAGGATGCTAGGGAAAGTAAGGAATGGCTCACCGTGATCGCAATAGCGTGGGGGAGCTCAACATAGTTGCGAGGAGGCGAGGGGCGCTTAGGATCTGTCGGAATTGCTCACCGGAGTCAAGGACGGCGTCAGGCGGCTCTGGTCGTGGTCGGAGGCGACGCTGTGGTTCATCCCGAAGCAAAACGAGGATACGGTTAGATGCGCAAGATCAAGGCGAAGCTGCGTGCGTGAAGGAGAGGGTGCGGGGTGTTCGGTTCATACCAGGGAACTTCGCCGGAGAGAGGCAGACGCGGCGGCGCGGTCAGTGGTTGTCGAAGTCAACGCTCAGGGGCGCCCGCGGTTGAACGGAGGGTACAGACAGGTGCGCCTGGGAGTGGGGATCACGACGGTGTGCTCAGGAAGGCAAGGGGTGGCGAGGTTGGGCCAGAATTGGAGCAAAGGCTCGTCGGAGCAGTGAGGGTCTCTGGTGAAATTAGCGTAGCCTGGTGGCATGTTGGTTGTGGCGAGAGAGGGGAAATGGGGAGGAAAGGGAGACGTTTAAGGGGGCGTGGTCGCCGGGGGAGTAATTGCTGTTAATCACGCGAATTGATCGCCGGAGTAAAGACAGGAAACGGCGAGGAGGAATCAGCGCGGTTGAAGACGATGAACAACATTGTGGGGCCTTGCTGTCAGCGAGAAAGTGAGAGGGAAGGAGGGGCCACCAGTCAGTCATTCTGCGGGTGCGGATTTAGGTCGAAAACGCTTCGCGCATGGGGGAGAGAAGCTGGGTTATCTGAGCTTGTTGGGCTTGGCCAGTTGGGATGAGTCCATCTCTATATTTTTTTTTCTTCTGAATGCTTTTTCCTTTTCTGATTTTGTTTTCTGTTTTGAAATTCAAACAACAATCAAACATTAAAAACAATTTAAACATTCCTCACACTTTGCAATTGAATTTTGTTCTGTTTAACAACATAAACCAAAGTCCCAAAAATAATATTTTTATTTTAGGGTCCATTATTAATTAAATAAATAGACCTTGTTTATTAAATCAAAAATAGGATTTGATTTATTTAAAATCTCCATTTGAAAACTAAAATGGCGTCAAAACCATTCAGTAGGTTTTATTTGAAAATAAAGAATAGTTGGAAAACTTGTTTAAAATGAAATAAGTAAGTTTTGATGTTTAATTAAAATAATAAAACCTTTATTTTTAATGAACTTGGATATTAAATCCCTATTATTTTATTTAAAAAAACATTTACTATTTTTATCAAATAGAAATATTTTATTTCAAAGGCTTGGCCAAGTTTTAATTTGGCTTTATAAAATAATCCTTATTTATTTCTATCTTTTATTTAAAAACCAAATCTTTTATAAAAAGATTTCAAAATAGTAATTCCAATTATTTTTATTTTCCTTTATTAAATGTTTATCTTTTTAAATCCCTTTAGGATTTACCTTGATCAAAATAGGTTTGAAGTTTCCAATTGGAATCAAAAAGTTTCTTCTCACCCTGAAAATCAACAAAGTTTTATTTTATTCATTTGTTTTTCACATTACAAGATTTGGAAAATCTTGGGATGTGACAGGCTACCACCCTTAAAATAAATCTCGTCCCGAGATTTGGGAAGGCTAGGGTTACAAGTAGGCTCAAAACATCTAGGGTACTACCACCCTTAAAATTTTCAAACTAAATTACATATTGGCTTTCTTGGGATCTTGGGGAAACTTCTCTGGGCAAACATCTGCAGAGTGTCCTTGTTTCCTCACTTAACTCATGGGCCAAGGTTGAGATCCTTCATAGGCTTGTTTAACTTGTTCTTCATCTTTTCTGGACAATTGCTTGCATAATGTCCTGGTTCTTTGCAATTGAAACATTTGATATCTTTGAGTTCTTTATGTGTCTCTTGTGGACAAGTTGCTGCATAATGGCCTAGCTCTTTGCAGTTGTTGCACCACACTTGGCCAATTTCCTTATACTTCTGGTTCTCTGGGCATTCACTGGAATAATGTCCCATTTCTTTACAATTATGACATTGCACATGGCTTTTGTCCTTCTTTTGCTTTTTGGGTTTCTCCAAAGCTAGGAGTGCATCTAGTTCATGTTGTTCATATGTTATCTGGTAGGTAGGAATGTCTACATGCTTCTTGGACCTTCTATTGCTCCTTGGATAGTTCATATGCCCTTTCTTTGGTCCTTTGAATTGGGTTGTTTTGCATGGAGGTATAAGTGGACCTTTTCCTTTGTCATCAATCTTCTTGGTAGATTTGGATCCTTCTGGATAGTTTGCAATCATTTGTTGCACTCCACCTTGTTTACTTTTTTCAACTATGGAATAGATGGGGCATTGGATAGGGACATGGTTACTTCCTTCACATAGGTAGCAAGTAGCTTGAGAGGTGGGACATTGTCCAACTGGGTGTTTCTCTTCACAATTGGGGCATTGATCTCCATGTTCCTTGGAAGTATGATCCTTGTCTCCACAAATAATGCAAGCTAGGGCTCCGTCTAGAATAACATTTCTGTCATCCTTGTTGTCACAAACTCTTTTGGAATAGTTGTCTTCCATGTTGATCATTTGATCAGTTACCTTAAGCATCAATTGGGCTTGAGTTTCTAAAAATCCTTGCAGTGTTGGATCTTCCCCATTGGTGTTGTCTATGAATTGAGCTGTCATTTGGTTCAACTGGTTTTGGGTTGCTATGAGCTCTTTCATGTTGTCCTCTTGGTTGGTGTTGGTTTCATCAACCTTGATGTTGGAGTCTCTTGGAGTAGTCATCTGTTTGGGTTGAATGGAGATTAGAATAGACAAAATATTTCTAAGGAATCAATTCTAATCACACACATCACAATTCACTCAAGCAATGTGCAAGCATTCACAAACAACTTTTCACTCAAATAACAAAGTTCAAGCACATACTTAGGCAACAAAATATTTTTGTTACACTACATAAGCTGGTGTGTTTGACTTAACTATAATATGGTGGTCCATCTATATGGTTCACTTGTGATCTTTCCATCCTTGGTTGATTCTTCTTGCATGAGATCATGGTTCCCTTAGGAAAATTCTTGGTCACAAAAACTTCAAAGGTGATGTTGGCTCCTTCTAACTTGTGTTTCCTTAGTCTCCAAATCTTGAGCAATATTTCCTTGTCTCACTTGTCCTTAGTGGTATCCAAGATTGAAATCCTTGGTGAATATGCTGAAGATGTTGAAGTCATTAGAGTTGAAGAAGTTGAAGTCATTAGAGTTGAAGAAGTTGAAGTCATTAGAGTTGATGAAGTCCTTTACACATGGTGAAGTCTTGGACCATGGGGTAGGTCTTTCCATCAAGTTGAAATAGAAGAGATGTAGAGTCGAAACCAAAATGGTTGAGGAAAGAGTTTACAAGATTGTTTGTAAATAAGTTTTGGAACAAATACAATTCCTATTTTACTAAGGGTTTTTGTCCAATCCTAGGTTTACAATCCTACAGGCAACACAATGCTCTGATACCATCTGTAAGGTTCCCAACCTTTAATAAGGTAGAGTCCCCTGTGTTTACAATGCTAGTCCCTGGATCAATAGCTAGCATCCACAGTTAAGATGTAATATCAAGAAACAAAGGTCATAATACAACTTTATAACCAGGAATAACATAATTTTATTACATCTTACTTAGCTCATTTGGCTATTACATTACATTGCAGCAGAATATCTATAAGTATGGGGCCTTTCATCTTCAAAGTGCCACAGGCAGACATGTTGGTTGTAGACTTTGTAATCCTAATCAATCAATCTTCACTAAAATCAATCAAACCTGCAACATTACAATTTACAGCCACAAGGGTCAATATATTTGAATTGTATTGGCAAGTTTCACTACTATGTTGAATATAAGTGGATCCTATCATTACATGCATTTTTGGCTAAGTAGGGTTTAAGGCTCATTTGCAGAAAGCAATAATTTATCCTATCTTTTCAAAATGGTTTAGATCTTTTGTCAAATCTCTTTATCAAAATCCCTTGAACTCCTTGGTAAATCCCCAAGTGTTCAAGTCCTTGTCAAAAATCTCTTGAGCTCCTTGGTACCCCCAAGTGCATCAAGTTTTTATCCAAATCTCTTGAGCTCCTTGGTACCCCCCAAGTGCATCAAGTCTTTTGTTGTCACTTCAAAGTTTTTCTTTTAGAAAGTTGAATGTCGAGATTTCCCATAGCTTCAAGATTTAGTTGCTCAGTATTGTCCATAACCGGGGACACGGCTAAGTACTTAGATTTTATTATCTTCTGCAGAAGTTGTACACTTTACCCACATGTCACACCCTCATCTTGTTGCCACCAGTGGCCGCTGGATTGGTACTCACCAAGATGGAGTACTGGCAGATTGAGAATGTGACGAAGTCTTTCCAGAGGGTCCTCCCATACACCATTTCTAGCTTGTCTTAAGTACCCATGTAGGATTCCAAGTTCCTCATTTTCAGTAACCTGAAGATAATGCATGGGTCTTCCTAATGTAGTTGACTAAGCCAGAGCCATAAGTAGCATGTGGTTGTACACGAAAGCCACAATTGGAGAAACATGTTCAATATCTAAGTTTCCTGGGTGGTTTTCTTTTGGTGCACAACACAAAGAGATTGCCATAGACATGGTTCCTTTTGTTGCCACCTTCTCCAAAACTCAAAGTATCCTTGTCCACCCAGGTGGTTCATTGAGTCCTTGTTTTATTATGTAAAACACAAGTCTTTTCTCAACTTCATAAAATCTCAAAATGTATCTCTTCTCAAAATATCTAGCATGGCTAAGCATTTTACAACTACATTGTTTTCACTAAGGAATATATAAGGGTATCCTATTAGGATTTAGCATAGCATAAGTATAGAAATTCTTTTCATGCATGTTCCAAAATCCACTAAGTATAATGAAAATAGTAGGACTTTTAGATGATAGTGTCACTTGCCTTTTGGTACGGAATGTTGGTTCACTTCTTGATCTTGCTAGTTTCACACTTTTCTAACTTCACTACAAATCAATCAAGCAAACACAATATCAACTAGCATTCCAACCAATATTCAAACAATCAAACACACACATAAAACAATAGAGGCTAAGTCATGCATGCAAGCATGCAAAAGGTAGTTCTATTTGCAAAGGTGGTTTCTACTAGGCTCTACACAATGTAAGGCTCAAAGTGGACATTTTCTAAAGTGTCAAAACCATTTGCAAAAAGGGTTTTATCCATAAACCATTTTTAAATCCAATCATTATTTTATGTGGTGGAAAATGTTTTTATCAATTCAAAACTTTATGTTGTTCACCAAATAATTTGTTAATTCTCAAAACTTGGTGTTTAGGGTCAGTAGGTTTGATTCAAATCATTTTCCCAAAGTTTTTACTCCAAAGTCATTTCCATAACAAAATCAATGTTTTTATTTGGCTAGAAATGGGATAATTCAAGTTTTTATTCCTAAACTTGACAAAATCCAATTTTAAAACCATGGGTTGGTTCCTAGGGTCAGTAGGTTCACAACAAACCAATTTGCAAAGGTTTCAACCCTAAAAACATTTTGGAATATTTTTTCTAACCTAAACAAGCATTCAAATGTTTCTGCAAAAACAAACTTTTTACCAGAGGCTTTTTACTAAACAAAATGCATGGTTGGCTAGGGCTTGTTCCACTGATTCCAGGGATATAAAGTTTGTAATTTTTGGACGTGTGGATCAAAAGTTACAAGGGTTTCAAATCTGCATCTAAATCAGATTCAAAATTTCTTTTAAATCACAGACTGGGCACGCGTCGCGTTCTTATTGGGCGATACCGGTTTGCGCAGATTGCGCTCTCTGGTGCGTTGGATCTAAGCAGATCGCACGGCTCAGGCGTGCTCATACCGCTTTGCTCTGTTCTAATTACAACCACAGGATCAAAATCTAACGGTGATAATCTAATCGACCTTACTCGGGCGGCGCTGACGGCGGCTGGCGGCGGCGACGTTCGGCCAACGACGGAGCTGGCGCTAGAGGATGCTAGGGAAAGGAAGGAATGGCTCACCGTGATCGCAGTAGCGGCGGGGAGCTCAACGTAGTTGCGAGGAGGCGAGGGGCGCTCAGGATCCGTCGGAATTCCTCACCGGAGTCAAGGACGGCGTCAGGCGGCTCTGGTCGTGGTCGGAGGCGACGCTGTGGTTCATCCCGAAGCTAAACGAGGGTACGGTTAGATGCGCAAGATCAAGGCGAAGCTGCGTGCGTGAAGGAGAGGGTGCGGGGTGGTCGGTTCATACCAGGGAACTTCGCCGGAGAGAGGCAGACGCGGCGGCGCGGTCAGTGGTTGTCGAAGTCAATGCTCAGGGGCGCCCGTGGTTGAACGGAGGGTATAGACAGGGGCGCCTGGGAGTGGGGATCACGACGGTGTGCTCAGGAAGGCAAGGGGTGGCGAGGTTAGACCGGAATTGGAGCAAAGGCTCGTCGGAGCAGTGAGGGTCTTTGGTGAAATTAGCGTAGCCTGGTGGCGTG
The DNA here is from genome assembly GCA_910589765.1 of Avena atlantica. Classification (NCBI taxonomy): domain Eukaryota; kingdom Viridiplantae; phylum Streptophyta; class Magnoliopsida; order Poales; family Poaceae; genus Avena; species Avena atlantica. The sequence continues at coordinate 32,238,973 of OU342736.1, forward strand.
TTGGTTGTGGCGACAGAGGGGAAATGGGGAGGAGAGGGAGACGTTTAAGGGGGCGTGGTCGCCGGGGGAGTAACGGCTGTTAATCACGCGAATTGATCGCCGGAGTAAAGACAGGAAACGGCGAGGAGGAATCAGCGCGGTTGAAGACGATGAACAGCGCTGGCCTTGTTGTCAGTGAGAAAGTGAGAGGGAAGGAGGGGCCACCAGTCAGTCGCTCTGCAGGTGCGGATTTAGGTCGAAAACGCTTCGCGCGTGGGGGAGAGAAGCTGGGTTAGCTGAGCTTGTTGGGCTTGGCCAGTTGGGCTGAGTCCATTTCTATATTTTTTTTCTTCTGAATGCTTTTTCCTTTTCTGATTCTGTTTTCTGTTTTGAAATTCAAACAACAATCAAACATTCAAAACAATTTAAACATTCCTCACACTTTGCAATTGAATTTGGTTCTGTTTAACAACATAAACCAAAGTCCCAAAAATAATATTTTTATTTTAGGGTCCATTATTAATTAAATAAATAGACCTTGTTTATTAAATCAAAAATAGGATTTGATTTATTTAAAATCTCCATTTGAAAACTAAAATGGTGTCAAAACCATTCAGTAGGTTTTATTTGAAAATAAAGAATACTTGGAAAACTTTTTTAAAATCAAATAAGTAAGTTTTGATGTTTAATTAAAATAATAAAACCTTTATTTTTAATGAACTTGGATATTAAATCCCTATTATTTTATTTAAATAAACCTTTACTATTTTTATCAAATAGAAATATTTTATTTCAAAGGCTTGGCCAAGTTTTAATTTGGCTTTATAAAATAATCCTTATTTATTTCTATCTTTTTATTTAAAAACCAAATCTTTTATAAAAAGATTTCAAAATAGTAATTCCAATTATTTTTATTTTCCTTTATTAAATGTTTATCTTTTTAAATCCCTTTAGGATTTACCATGATCAAAATAGGTTTGAAGTTTCTAATTGGAATCAAAAAGTTTCTTCTCACCCTGAAAATCAACAAAGTTTTATTTTATTCATTTGTTTTTCACATTATAAGATTTGGAAAATCTTGGGATGTGACATAAAGATATTTCTCGCCATTTCCCACCGCTTCCCGCCAAGTTTTCCCGCCCTTTCCTCTTCACGAGAGCTTTTAGTCCCGGTTGTAGTCACTAACCGGGACTAAAGATATTTCCCGCCATTTACCAAAGCTTCCCTCCAAGTTTTCCCGCCCTTTCCCTCTATATCTACGGCGATCGCGCCATGGCTATCCATACATCCACACCTTCCTCTCTTAGAACAATTGACAACGCCTACTAGGCCATTCTGACCCTCGAGGAGACCCAGGCGCTGTGCGCCTCCAACTACCCTTGTTCGCCGGGCTACCGGCCGCCCGCCGGCTAGATGCTGAGTGCTGGATGGGTTCCTGTCCCTCAAGGTTCCGCACACCAGGTGGCCATCACGAACCACTTCTACCACGAGCTCACGCTGGAGCAGCGGATGGATCCCCGGTGGGATCCCGACAACTACAACACCTGGAATTCCTTCTTCGCTAATAGGCGGGAAAGGGAGCTTGCCAGGTATGAGGGTGATGGCCTGTCCCCGGTGAACCACAACAAAGTCGTCCACCGTCTGTGGTGGGCGAACCGTACTATCATCGGAGTGATGCACTACATCGTCGGGGGAGACCATCCTCGCCTGCAGTGCCCACAAGTCCACCTGCAATATATCCACAAGAAGGCCCACCCCCGCCCGGCGGTAGCAGAATCGTCTTCCAGGAGACTCCTCCCCCGCCTGCCGTGAATCCGAGGCCGGAGTGGCCCCTGGTATATGCCATGGCTGGGCTGAGGATCCCCGGAGTGTTAGGTGACGATGACGATGATGATGACGATGAAGAAGAAGACCCTGAAGCTGTGTACTATAGGACTAGGCATGATTATGACTAAAGGGGCGGCTTTAGTCCTGAGTGTTAGTTAGTCCCGGTTTGTCCCGGTTTTTAATATTAATAAATGGCTTGAGTGTTACCTAAATATGAAGATGTTGTATTTAGAGGAAAAGTCCTATGAATAGAGGAAAGGGCGGGCAGGCTGGATCGAGCAGCCTATAAATAGAGGGAAATGCCTATAAAGAGAGGGTTCATCTTTAGTCCCGGTTGGAGAAACCAACCGCAACTGAAGGGATTGTGGCAAACTCGGCCAGGCAGCACTAATAATAGGGGTGAGTGTCGACATTATGTCGTGCAGCTTGTACCTTGTCCCGGATGGTGTCACCAACCGGGACTCAAGATGAACCTTTAGTCCCGGTTGGAGACACCAACCGGGACAAAACATGAGTCAGCACTAATAATAGGGGGTGAGTGTCGACATTATGTCGTGAGTGTCGACATTATGCCGAGCTTCTTGTACTATAAATAGGCATCCTTGTGACTCCAGTCCTCCAACCAGTTTGAGGCATCTCCAAGATGGTTTTCGAGAGAAGGAACACCACTACGGCCAGTTTCAGTGAGATGCTACTGGAGCCCAGTCCTCCGTCATCTCCAAGAAACTGGTCATAGAGGCACTCCCTAATATGTGAAATTAGTTACCTCCCAGTCGTATTGATCTAGTTTGAGAAGTTACAAGATGCAAGATGGTTTTCGAGAGCAGGGACACCACTACGGCCAGTTTCAGGGAGATGCCGCCGGATCCCAGTCCTCCGGCATCTCCAAGAAACTGGTCATAAAGGCACTCCATAATATGTGAAATTAGTTAGCTCCCAGGCGTATTGATCTAGTTAGAGAAGTTACAAGCTGCAAGATGGTTTTCGAGAGAAGGGACACCACTACGGCCAGTTTCAGGGAGATGCCGCTGGAGCCCAGTCCTCCGGCATCTCCAAGAAACTGGTCATAGAGGCACTCCCTAATATGTGACCTCACGTGTGGCATCCCGCAAAACCACTACTAGAAAATCGCGTTGTTTTTGTGCATTGCATCATCATGACCGCATGCTCATGTCATCATGCCACATTGCATTTGAGCATCGTCATCATCTTGCATTTGATTGCATAAAACTATTTTTGAAAAGCCTGGTTTTGTTTTCTAAACGCCCCGTCTTTTATTCAAACGCCAAACCCGGGTCTCCGGATTATTTTGTTTTGGCTGCTATCGGTTTGCAAACGGCCCGTCTAAAACAAATAAAATGTTTAAATATTTTTAGTGGGGGCAGTCGAACGGGCCGAACCGACCCGAACGACCACCCCAGTTCCAAAACGGCCCACCCATAATCCTACAGCTACCAACCTATCTACCCCCACACCCCCTCCACCTCACCCCCACCTATCCCAGGCTGCCACATCACCTTGGCCATCCCCCCCTCCAACCAAAATCTGCCACTTGGTCCTCTCTCCCTTTTCCTCTCTCTCTCAGCATACAACCCAGTCCACACACAACACACACACGCACACACACTGCCGCCCGCGGCCCCCGGTCCTACCCCTGACGCGCTCCCTCCCACCAACCGCACGCGACCGTCCTCTCCCTCGTCTCCCACCCCGCGCGAGCCTCCCTCGCCCCTGCACCGCTCCTCTCTCTCTTCCGTTTCTCTCGCCGCCTGCCGTCCTCCCCGGCGAGCGCCACCCCGCCTCACCTCCTTCCAGCTCCGGTCGCTCCTCTCCTCCCTCATCCCCAACCGCCGCCTCCCCGCCTCGCCAGCTCGCGTCGACCTCCGCTCCCGCTGTCCTCCACCGAGCTCCGCCCCGCCGCCGTTCTCGCCCCCACCCCTCTGCAAGCTCGCCGCTCTCCTCCCTCCGGCAGCCCGCGCGCCGCCGCTCGCCGCCGGGCCGCGGGCCTTCTTCCCCGCCTCCCCGCTCGCCCCCTTTTCTCCCCGCCGGCGGGCCCTCACCGCTCGGCGCTGCCACATCCCGCCGCCAGTGCCCCCGCGTCCCCTGTTCGTCGCTGCCCTCTGCACTGGCTCGCACGCCTCCATGCCGTGACGCCAACTGCAGGGTCGACCGAGCCTCGTGGTACCTCCAGTGTCGGAAATCGCCACTTTCCTCTGCCGCTGCTCGACTTGCTGAGTTCGGATGGTCCCTGTTGGGTGTAAGTGAGGGTGCTCCTGTTTTGCGACACCATCCTTGTCCATGGTGGAATAAAGACCTTCGCAGGACAATCTTCGATGCCAAGGATAACCAACCACGGAGGACACTAACAAGGCACCGAGATCCCCTCATCGACAAGACCGGCTCGTCGCCGACGTTTTGCAAGGATGTGCATCGTGCCACTCGCAGGTCTCGATACCGGTCCAAGATCGTCAACGTCGCTCGAAGCCAAAATACAAGTACTTCGTCATGGACCACAAGTTCGTCTACCTGGGTCTGATGGCCGAGCCTGAAGATTCCCCGACACCAAGGTCAACTGCGCGGGCCGACAAGAACGACACCGACCAGGGCGGGTCCGATGCGCCCTGACGCCAAACCGAGTCCTTCTTCCCGGACACCAACATCTTCGCGCGAGATGACAAGACCGACAACATGGCCCGACCACCGCGAATGCGACAAGATCTGCCCCGTTGTTCGAGAATGTTCCCGTCGAGACCGCTCCCGTCGAACCCTGGGCCCTGAGACCGAACCCCGACCCCCGGATCCCCAAGTTCTGCCGAACCCTAATGTGTGACCCCTTTCCCGAACCCTATTTTATAAATGCCATCTATCTGAATTGTTGCATATCAAATTGTCATACTCGCATGCATATTTGTGTGGTTTGGGGGCCTTAAGCCGATTCACCTGATAATTAAATATGGGGCCCATATGCGGGCAAATCTAGTCTTATATTGGCCTCATTTAAATTTGTGTAGCGAACCGGTAACTTATTTTCCCATGTTAAAACAACCTTTAAATTGCGGGGTAGCTAATTCACTTGAACCATATATTTAATTGTCGGGACCCCGGTTCCGCTTAATGACCTAATTGCATCGCACCTTTGCCATGTCATACATCAGTCATGCATCATGCCCGACCTTTTGCCGTAGTATTAAATATTGCAACCGGTGTTCCTTCTAGTGATTTGCTTCTTCGCGGATAAGGCCGTTGAGTGGATGCGAGTGTCGACCCGATCTTCGGTTGAATCTTCGGCAATGTTTTCAGGCGAGCATCTCCCCCTTTCTACCTATCTTACTTTTATAGTATTTATTCCCTCTTGTTGATCTATTGCTATCTGTGTTTCGATGCTCTAGTTTCCGTACTCGTGATATTCCTTGCAGCCATATATTGCCTTGGACACATCCTATTCCCTGTTGTTTGGTAGATAGTTGGACTTGCGCGTCGTAGTCGCTTGCTCAAGTGTTGTTGCGTGTCGCCATGTACCACAGTTGTTGGAGTATTGCCACAAGTTTGATGTTGGAGATGATCTTGGCTTTATTTATCGTTCACTTTAATTCCTGTTTAACAACTAAAATTGAAGTAAGTAAGCAGAGGCATCGGTGGGTGATAGATAATATTTGGTTTCCGACCGCCCACTTGTGTCCCGTAGGACCCCGAGTACTTGATATCTGTTCCTTGATTTATCGCGCTATCCACATATGGGGAATTATGGGCCCCCCTTAGCCAGAGCTTGATTCCGTCTTATTTCTTGGGGCCACAAACTAGTTTGAGGTTTTATTTACTATCCTGTACTTATGCCATGCTTTACTGCTTTATTTACGATTGTGCGAGGAGCACACTGTACTGTTTAGGTAAGCGGAGTGTTTTCGCGGTATCGACAAGCCCAGTCACACTTTCGGGTTCCCAGTCGTTTACAGCCATTGACGCAAACCTTGAGTCCGTCTCGGAGCTTGCTTACTTCGTTGCGGGTCTACTCAATGGGGTGGCCCCCTGAAATATTTCTGAATCTTGTGATTGCTCTGTCGTGAAGACCTCGTTGGGTTTTGATTTGGTTTTTCCGAGGTTGATCGTGTGTGTGTTGCTATTTGTGCACCCCGGCCGGGTTAAAACTTTCTGAAAGCCGTGTCCGCGGTTATGGACGACTTGGAGCACAGTATCTCGATCATAGACAACTATAACTAAAGTTTACTGTTATAAATTGACTTGTATCTGATATGACTAGTAAGCAGCTTCAACTACAACGGAATGGCTAACTAAAACTGCCAACAATTGCTTGCTTGTGTGGTCGCTTGCGACCATTGTATCTGACTAGTAAATATTGCAACTACAACGGAATGGCTAAATAACAGTACCAACAACTGCTGGGTTTTGGGTTATCTCATGCTTATTGTATTTGATTAGTAAGTGTTGCAACTATAACGGAATGGTTAACTAAAACGGCCCACTGCTTATTTTATCAGGATGATTATCTATACCTGACTAGTAATTACTGCAACGATAACAGAATAAATAAAACTGCCAACTGTGTGAGTTCCTCGGTTGACTTCCTCGTTTGGTCTCGAGGGGTAAATACCAGGATGTGTTTGTTTGGTGGTAGTATCAGGTTGGTTCCGAATAGGTCTTTCTTACCCCTCTCTGATTGCGGCCAGTTGTATCGAGTCTCTATAGGGTGTTTAGTGCATGCTGCTGCTGCCGCTCAGTCCACCATACCTATGTAGGCGAGGACCGCCGAATTCTAGCCTCGCCGTGTACTGGCCTCAGTACTGACGCTCCTCTTTTTCCTTTGCCCTTTGTCGGCACCCCTTTTGTTTAAGCAGGTTTTGAGATCGACGCCGTTAGTAGGGTTACCCTTCCGGCTTGGCCTGGGCAGGGTTATGGACGCCATTGGGTATTCTTCAGGGCTCTTAGCTCCATTTGCATCTTGTCCGTAGTCGGACGCTGTATCGTTTTACAGGTGATTTGGATCTTTGTATTGTATATCTGTATTCTTGACTCTTTGAGTCGCTACTGTCTATATATCTGTTCTGTGGGTCCCATCGAGGACTGTTGTGTAATGTTATTACTTCGTTTTCCACCCGCACGTAAGTGCCTGGTGGGCACCTTTGAATCGTTTCTATGCGGGTTTGGCGGGTTTCGCTAAAACTTGCATAGGTCCGATTCTGAGGGTGTTACAGAGTGGTATCAGAGCTCAGCAGTTGCGATACCCCACAAGTCCAGCCTGTAGGATAACCTAGCTAACGGCCGAAGTAGAGTGTCAAAACTATTTTTGCAAAATCGGTTGGATAGTTCTGGTTAGGTCTGCTTTTACTCCTTACCCCTCTGCTATTCTCCTCTTATCTCTACGCGTTTTGAATCCGCTCTCTTCTCTTTCTTCGAGTCCAGGAATTCTCGTGGTTGGGTTTCCGTCGTACCTTCAGGGTTTCGCTTCCTCCTCTGATAACGGTGTTCTACCATCCGGTGTTCAAGCTGCCCGAGGAATCCGTCTACTGTGGTACCATTCTTTGTTCCTTGTTCGTGCTATCCGGTGTTTCCCGACGCGACGACATCCTCTATGCCAGATCCGATGCAGAGTCTGCATCACTCCGTTGTTCCGAACCTCGCTTGTCGAGATCTACAGTCTGATTCCGAGAGTTGGTTGCATAATCCGCCTATTCGTGTACAGAGTAATGCTTCGAGTGCGGGATGGAGTCGCGACCATACCACTACTCTTATCATTTGCTTTGTACATTGAATGGTGGATCGATGCAATTCTTACTCCGTCCATGAAAGTTAGAGGTGGCCTTACCTTTAACTTCGTCCGTTGTTCATCCGGAGTGTTCTCTTGACGAACGGGATCAACGACGTCTTGTTGTTGGTGTCGCCGATTTCAAGACGAATAAAGCATCCTTGTTAGTGGTGTCGCGAAGATCTCCACGAAGCGAGAAGACGCAGACCGCCGACCTTCCTTCCGGTACCATGAGGCGGATCTCGAGGGCGAGATCCATTGTTAGTGGTGTCGAATTGTGGCATCCCGCAAAACCACTACTAGAAAATCGCGTTATTTTTGTGCATTGCATCATCATGACCGCATGCTCATGTCATCATGCCACATTGCATTTGAGCATCGTCATCATCTTGCATTTGATTGCATCAAACTATTTTTGAAAAGCCTGGTTTTGTTTTCTAAACGCCCCGTCTTTTATTCAAACGCCAAACCCGGGTCTCCAGATTATTTTGTTTTGGCTGCTATCGGTTTGCAAACAGCCCGTTTAAAACAAATAAAATGTTTAAATATTTTTAGTGGGGGCAGTCGAACAGGCCGAACCGACCCGAACGACCACCCCAGTTCCAAAACGGCCCACCCATCATCCTACAGCTACCAACCTATCTACCCCCACACCCCCTCCACCTCACCCCCACCTATCCCAGGCTGCCACATCACCTTGGCCATCCCCCCCTCCAACCAAAATCTGCCACTTGGTCCTCTCTCCCTTTTCCTCTCTCTCTCAGCATACAACCCAGTCCACACACAACACACACACGCACACACACTGCCGCCCGCGGCCCCCGGTCCCACCCCTGACGCGCTCCCTCCCACCAACCGCACGCGACCGTCCTCTCCCTCGTCTCCCACCCCGCGCGAGCCTCCCTCGCCCCTGCACCGCTCCTCTCTCTCTTCCGTTTCTCTCGCCGCCTGCCGTCCTCCCCGGCGAGCGCCGCCCTGCCTCACCTCCTTCCAGCTCCGGCCGCTCCTCTCCTCCCTCATCCCCAACCGCCGCCTCCCCGCCTCGCCAGCTCGCGTCGACCTCCGCTCCCGCCGTCCTCCACCGAGCTCCGCCCCGCCGCCGTTCTCGCCCCCACCCCTCTGCAAGCTCGCCGCTCTCCTCCCTCCGGCAGCCTGCACGCCGCCGCTAGCCGCCGGGCCGCGGGCCTTCTTCCCTGCCTCCCCGCTCGCCCCCTTTCCAGCGCTTCCCCGGCCGCATCTCCCACAAGCCCCGGCCGCCAGTCGCGCTTCCCCTCCGCCGTGGTGCCCTGCTGCCGGCCCGACGCCGCCCTCGTCGCCGGCAGGGAGGCCCGCTCGCCGCGCCCGCGATTTCTCCCCGCCGGCGGGCCCTCACCGCTCGGCGCTGCCACATCCCGCCGCCAGTGCCCCCGCGTCCCCTGTTCGTCGCTGCCCTCTGCACTGGCTCGCACGCCTCCATGCCGTGACGCCAACTGCAGGGTCGACCGAGCCTCGTGGTACCTCCAGTGTCGGAAATCGCCACTTTCCTCTGCCGCTGCTCGACTTCCTGAGTTCGGATGGTCCCTGTTGGGTGTAAGTGAGGGTGCTCCTGTTTTGCGACACCATCCTTGTCCATGGTGGAATAAAGACCTTCGCAGGACAATCTTCGATGCCAAGGATAACCAACCACGGAGGACACTAACAAGGCACCGAGATCCCCTCATCGACAAGACCGGCTCGTCGCCGACGTTTTGCAAGGATGTGCATCGTGCCACTCGCAGGTCTCGATACCGGTCCAAGATCGTCAACGTCGCTCGAAGCCAAAATACAAGTACTTCGTCATGGACCACAAGTTCGTCTACCTGGGTCTGATGGCCGAGCCTGAAGATTCCCCGACACCAAGGTCAACCGCGCGGGCCGACAAGAACGACACCGACCAGGGCGGGTCCGATGCGCCCTGACGCCGAACCGAGTCCTTCTTCCCGGACACCAAGATCTTCGCGCGAGACGACAAGACCGACAACATGGCCCGACCACCGCGAATGCGACAAGATCTGCCCCGTTGTTCGAGAATGTTCCCGTCGAGACCGCTCTCGTCGAACCCTGGGCCCTGAGACCGAACCCCGACCCCCGGATCCCCAAGTTCTGCCGAACCCTAATGTGTGACCCCTTTCCCGAACCCTATTTTATAAATGCCATCTATCTGAATTGTTGCATATCAAATTGTCATACTCGCATGCATATTTGTGTGGTTTGGGGGTCTTAAGCTGATTCACCTAATAATTAAATATGGGGCCCATATGCGGGCAAATCTAGTCTTATATTGGCCTCATTTAAATTTGTGTAGCGAACCGGTAACTTATTTTCCCATGTTAAAACAACCTTTAAATTGCGGGGTAGCTAATTCACTTGAACCATATATTTAATTGTCGGGACCCCGGTTCCGCTTAATATGACCTAATTACATCGCACCTTTGCCATGTCATACATCAGTCATGCATCATGCCCGATCTTTTGCCGTAGTATTAAATATTGCAACCGGTGTTCCTTCTAGTGATTTGCTTCTTCGCGGATAAGGCCGTTGAGTGGATGCGAGTGTCGACCCGATCTTCGGTTGAATCCTCGGCAATGTTTTCAGGCGAGCATCTCCCCCTCTCTACCTATCTTACTTTTATAGTATTTATTCCCTCCTGTTGATCTATTGCTATCTGTGTTGCGATGCTCTAGTTTCCGTACTCGTGATATTCCTTGCAGCCATATATTGCCTTGGACACATCCTATTCCCTGTTGTTTGGTAGATAGTTGGACTTGCGCGTCGTAGTCGCTTGCTCAAGTGCTGTTGCGTGTCGCCATGTACCACAGTTGTTGGAGTATTGCCACATGTTTGATGTTGGAGATGATCTCGGCTTTATTTATTGTTCACTTTAATTCCTGTTTAACAACTAAAATTGAAGTAAGTAAGCAGAGGCATCGGTGGGTGATAGATAATATTTGGTTTCCGACCGCCCACTTGTGTCCCGTAGGACCCCGAGTACTTGATACCTGTTCCTTGATTTATCGCGCTATCCACATATGGGGAATTATGGGCCCCCCTTAGCCAGAGCTTGATTCTATCTTATTTCTTGGGGCCACAAACTAGTTTGAGGTTTTATTTACTATCCTGTACTTATGCCATGCTTTACTGCTTTATTTACGATTGTGCGAGGAGCACACTGTACTGTTTAGGTAAGCGAGTGTTTTCGCGGTATCGACAAGCCCAGTCACACTTTCGGGTTCCCAGTCGTTTACAGCCATTGACGCAAACCTTGAGTCCGTCTCGGAGCTTGCTTACTTCGTTGCGGGTCTACTCAATGGGGTGGCCCCCTGAAATATTTCTGAATCTTGTGATTGCTCTGTCGTGAAGACCTCGTTGGGTTTTGATTTGGTTTTTCCGAGGTTGATCGTGTGTGTGTTGCTATTTGTGCACCCCGGCCGGGTTAAAACTTTCTGAAAGCCGTGTCCGCGGTTATGGACGACTTGGAGCACAGTATCTTGATCATAGACAACTATAACTAAAGTTTACTATTATAAATTGACTTGTATCTGATATGACTAGTAAGCATCTTCAACTAGAACGGAATGGCTAACTAAAACTGCCAACAATTGCTTGCTTGTGTGGTCGCTTGCGACCATTGTATCTGACTAGTAAATATTGCAACTACAACGGAATGGCTAAATAACAGTACCAACAACTGCTGGGTTTTGGGTTATCTCATGCTTATTGTATCTGATTAGTAAGTGTTGCAACTATAACGGAATGGTTAACTAAAACGGCCCACTGCTTATTTTATCAGGATGATTATCTATACCTGACTAGTAATTACTGTAACGATAACAGAATAAATAAAACTGCCAACTGTGTGAGTTCCTCGGTTGACTTCCTCGTTTGGTCTCGAGGGGGAAATACCAGGATGGGTTTGTTTGGTGGTAGTATCAGGTTGGTTCCGAATAGGTCTTTCTTACCCCTCTCTGATTGCCGCCAGTTGTATCGAGTCTCTATAGGGTGTTTAGTGCATGCTGCTGCTGCCGCTCAGTCCACCATACCTATGTAGGCGAGGACCGCCGAATTCTAGCCTCGCCGTGTACTGGCCTCAGTACTGACGCTCCTCTTTTTCCTTTGCCCTTTGTCGGCACCCCTTTTGTTTAAGCAGGTTTTGAGATCGACGCCGTTAGCAGGGTTACCCTTCCGGCTTGGCCTGGGCAGGGTTATGGACGCCATTGGTTATTCTTCAGGGCTCTTAGCCCCATTTGCATCTTGTCCGTAGTCGGACGCTGTATCGTTTTACAGGTGATTTGGATCTTTGTATTGTATATCTGTATTCTTGACTCTTTGAGTCGCTGCTGCCTATATATCTGTTCTGTGGGTCCCATCGAGGACTGTTGTGTAATGTTATTACTTCGTTTTCCACCCGCACGTAAGTGCCTGGTGGGCACCTTTGAATCATTTCTATGCGGGTTTGGCGGGTTTCGCTAAAACTTCCATAGGTCCGATTCTGAGGGTGTTACATCACGCGTTTGGAGATCAGATATTAATGGTATGAATCGGGACTAAAGGCCCCCCTTTAGTCCCGGTCCAGCCACAAAACGGGACTAACACACTCAAGATTGTTTGCACACAACACTATAAAAATGGACACATGGAGCATCTTCACTCATAAAATGTTACAATTATTACACATCATTTCTTCGCATGTGTTCCTTTCTGATACCGCCGTATCCATGGAGAATCTTCATTCATTAACATGATGCTTGGGTCATCCTTCACAGCGAAGGGCGGAATTTCATGAAACTTATCACAATCTTCTAACATGTCTGTCTTATCCTCCACTCCCATGATGTTTCTTTTTCCTGAAAGAACTATGTGGCGCTTTGGTTCATCGTTTGATATATTCTTTTTCTTATTTTTTCTTTTTCTAGGTTTGGTAGACATGTCCTTCACATAGAAAACCTGAGCCACATCATTGGCTAGGACAAATGGTTCGTCTAAGTACCCAAGATTGTTGAGATCCAACGATGTCATTCCGTATTTCTTGTCTACCTCAACCCCTCCTCCTGTCAGCTTGACCCATTTGCACCGAAACAAGGGGACCTTAAAAGTAGGTCCATAGTCAAGTTCCCATATCTCCTCTATGTAACCATAATATGTGGTCTTTGACCCATTGTTGTCTGTTACATCAAAGCGGACACCACTATTTTGGTTGGTGCTCTTTTTATCTTGGGCTATCATGTAAAATGTATACCCATTTATCTCGTACCCTTGGAAAGTCGATATAGTCGAAGATGGTGACCTAGACAACAAGTATAGCTGATCTCCAAGAGTGTTGTTTTTGATGAGATGTTGCAACCAACCGTCGAAACTCTTCATGTGTTCATCTCTAATCCAAGAGTCATGCTTTCCAGGGTTGTTGGAGCGTAAGATTTTCTTGTGTTCCTCGATATATGGGGATGCCAAGATAGAATTCTGTAGAACGGTGTAATGTGCTTAGGTGTAAGAATATCCGTCCCTACATATTATTGATTTCCTTCCTAGAGTTTCCTTTACACTCAGTCTCCCCTCATACCGCGATTGAGGAATACCAATCGGCCTAAGCTCAGGAACAAAGTCAACACAAAATTCAATGACCTCCTCTGTTCCATAGCCCTTGGATATGCTTCCTTCTGGCCTAGCATGGTTACGAACATATTTCTTTAAGATTCCCATGAACCTCTCAAAGGGAAACATATTGTGTAGAAATACAGGACCGAGAATGGAAATCTCTTCGACTAGGTGAACTAGCAGGTGCGTCATAATATTGAAGAAAGATGGTGGGAACACCAACTCAAAACTGACAAGACATTGGACCACATCATTCTGTAACCGTGGTAGATCTTCAGGATTGATTATCTTCTAAGAGATTGCATTGAGAAATGCACATACCTTCACAATGAGTACTCGAACATTATCTGGTAGAAGCCCCCTCAATGCAATCGTAAGCATTTGCATCATAATCACGTGGCAGTCATGATAGGTTTTGGAACTTTTTTTCTGCCATATTTATTATTCCCTTTATATTTGACGAGAAGCCAGACGAGACCTTAATACTGCTTAGGCATTCAAAAAATATCTCCTTCTCTTGTTTGGTAAGCATGTAGCTGGCATGACCTTGAAACCATTCTGGATGCAGGCCGTCTGGGTCTTTCATACGTTGATGGTCCTTTCGTGCTTCCGGTGTATCTTTTGTCTTCCCATACACGCCCAAGATGCCTAGCAGGTTCACGCAAAGATTCTTCGTCAGATGCATCACACCGATTGCAGAGCGGACCTCTAAGAATTTCCAATATGGTAGCTCCCAAAATATAGATTTCTTCTTCCACATGGGTGTGTGTCCTTCAGCGTCCTACGGAACAGATTTTCCGCTAGGACCCTTTCCAAAGGTTACCATTTGATCCAAATATTTGACCATATCAAATATATCAGCACCAGTATGCTCCTTAGGCTTCGTCTGGTGACATGCCAGACCATTGAAATGCTTGCCTTTCTTTCTTAAGGGATGCTTGGCCAAAAATCGACGATGCTCATTGTATACATTCTTCTTACAGTGTTCCAATTATATACTTTCAGTCTCATCTATACAGTGTGTGCATGCATTGTATCCCTTGTTTGACTGTCCTGAAAGGTTACTAAGAGCAGGCCAATCATTGATTGTTACGAAAAGCAATGCTCGAAGGTTAAATTCTTACTGATTGTGCTCATCCCACACGCGTATGCCGGGTTCATGCCACAACTGTAAAAGTTCTTCCACTAATGGCCTTAGGTACACATCAATGTCGTTGCCGGGTTGCTTCGGACCTTGGATCAACACTGGCATCATAATGAACTTCCGCTTCATGCACAACCAAGGAGGAAGGTTATAGATGCATATAGTCACGGGCCAGGTACTGTGACTGGAGCTCTGCTCCCCAAAGAGATTCATGCCATCTGTACTTAGACCAAACCTTAAAATCCTTGCATCATCTACAAAGTCCGGGTACTTTCTATCGATTTTTCTCCATTGCGACCCATCAGCGGGGTGTCTCAACATCCCGTCTGACTTACGTTCCTCTTTATGACATCGCAACAACTTGGCGTGCTCTTTGTTTCTGGATAAGTGTTTCAACCGTGGTATTATAGGAGCATACCACATCACCTTGGCAGGAACCCTCTTCCTGGGGGGGCTCCCCATCAACGTCACCAGGGTCATCTCGTCTAATCTTATACCGAAGTCAAGTGTATACCGGGCATGCATCCAAATTCTCATATTCCTCACCGCGGTAGAGGAATGAAGTCATTAGGGCATGCATGTATCTTCTGAACCTCTAAACCTACAGGGCAGACAACCTTCTTTGCTTCGTACATACTGACGGGCAATACGTTATCTTTTGGAAGCATATTCTTCATCATTTTCAGCAACTTTTCAAATGAGGATTCAGGTATAGCATACTCAGCCTTCCATCGCAGCAATTCCAGTGTGCTGTCTAGCTTTTTCAGACCATTTTCGTAATTTGGGTACAACAACTTTTTGTGATCCTCTAACATGTGATTGAACTTCTCCCTATCCTTTTCAGTTTCACAATCTCTTTGTGCATCGGCAATGGTCCGACCAAGATCATCAGCGGGTTCATCATGTGTCTCTTCTTCATCCTCCCCTTCAGCATCCCCCATGGAAGTATCTCCATACTCAGGGAAACCATGATAGTTGTCATCCTCCTCCTCTTCTTTATTGTCTTCCATTATAACCCCTCTCTCTCCGTGCTTGGTCCAACAATTATAACTGGGCATGAATCCGGACTTCAACAGGTGGCTGTGAAGGGTTTTTTAGTCAGAGTAATCTTTCTGATTCCTACATCCACTACATGGACAGAATACAAAACCATTGCACTTGTTTGCATCAGCAACACAGATGAATTCATGCACGCCATTAATAAACTCACCAGAGCGTCGGTCAGTATCGTACATCCATTCCTGGACCATCTGCATTATAGTAAAAGTATATCAAAAACCATTACACAACATGATAAAATTATTACAAGTTATATTGAGAGCTTCTAGAGCATTAATTTTGAATTTTGAAAAAATTACATGCACCAATTTGTGAATTGGAGAAAACAATCAACATGATAATGTGGAGTTTTTTATTATTGTTCTATCAGTGAAAACCTCATTCCATTCTATGCTCTAAAACTCTAAAATTACACATTTCAATTTTCAGTAATTATGTGCCTAATCAAAATTTGTTACACATATATATATCAAAATCCTTCAACTTCTATAGCATACATGCATTGATCCATATCTCTATACTTCTAGAGCATTATAGAGCTAAAGTAGCAATAAGAGATGAAAGAATGAAGTTCTAACCTTTTAAAGCTTTGGATTTAGGGGTTGTAAACTAAATCTTGAGAAAAAAAATGGCATGAACTCTCTTGCTTTTTTTGAGAAAAATGGTCACCATATGTTTTAGGGGAGCAGAACAGGAAGCTGAATATATAATGGTGGACAACTAGTCCCGGGCCGTGATATGACCCGGGACTAATAGTCCACGAAAAGACCAGCTGATCTGCTCCAGGTCATTAGTCATTATAAGCTTTTATACTCGGTTTTCATTTTTTTAAATAAATAAGGATGCTAGAATTAACATATTTTCATATGTACAACAATATAAACCAATATCGCAGCCTTTAAAAAATAAAAGTAAAAAATGAGATTACGAGGAGTTGAACTCACAACCTAATCGTTAGCAACAAAGACTTCAACCAACTCAGCCACCATACTTCTCTGTCAACTAAATATAGACATTATATATGTAGACTAGTATAGCGCCTTACACATAGGCGCTATGCTACGTATAGTGACGTCCCAATCAAACGTACCATGGGACCCGCGTGCCACGCTGGCAAAGAGTATAGCGCCTTTGGAAAAGGCGCTATACCGTTGAGCATAGCGCCTTTGTGTTAGGCGCTATCAAAAGGGTTAGTTCTGTAAAATTCTTTTACCAAGGATTTAGTTTGTGAAATTCTTTCAAAAATAGTTTATTTGTGTCCATTCTGCCTTAAAAAACAACCGCACACCAAGTAGGATAATACATAGGGTACATGAACTACCGGCTATGGATAATAGACATGATGGGGAATGGAAGGGATAAACTATGGTATGAATCTCTTTTGGTGGTGTTATGATGAAATCTGAGAATGGCGGCTCTCTGCGTAGCGGCTGGAACCTTAAAATATATAGGTGCCTTGGTGAGAGTAGTAGGGTTTGACGAGCCGAAGCCGCCACCACCTCGTACGGTCGGGTGGTACGGGCGGGACGCGCCCGTACCAGTGGTCGTTATACAGGCTGGTGCCTGGTATTAGCTCTAGTAATACTTGGTCATCAATACTTCCTTAAAATCATCATTTATGACTGCAGATTTTACAACAAAAGTGTGATTTTATGCAAAATATATTCATATTTTTGTAATAATTAGTCGTTAGTGACAAATCAAGAGAGAATAATGTCAATTGCTTGATGAAAAATAATATTTAAACACGGAGAAATATGGCGCTTTTTTGGAGCCATCAGCGGCAACTTGCCAGGCTTCCGTGTCAAAAATCATTCCCTTATGTGTAGCAACCGGATCACGATGCTTTCCACAGAGGTATTATAGACATGTACTATGTCATGCATCACATCTGCATATATGTACATGTGGCTAGCACCTTTGACTTGACCAAAGATATCGAGAAATAGAGCACATGACTGGAGAAGAAGGGAGGTGATAATTGGATGAGCTCAAACGCATCCAAGTCAAACTTGCAGATATCCTCAACAAAAATGTCATAGACGACCAAGGTGTGTTCCACGGAGATTTAGAAGAACCGGAGAAAGTGACTGATCGCTTGGCTCGAAAGCACGATGGACAGGCGCCGTCATTCATGACCTATGAGAGCATTCTTCTATTTCATCCGTTGTAGAAGAAGTAATACTCGAGCGTTGCATCAAAACTTTGCTAATAATATTGTGTGTGTCTTTATATATTATAATAATTAACGTCTATACCTACGTACTATGTTACTTTGTAATCTGCTGTGCAAACAGTTCTTGCAGACTTGCTTAATTAATTAGCTATCGACTTTTGGTTGTCTATTATTGGTATGTTTTTTAATTAATTATTTTATTATATACTTGCCTGAAACCCTATCGTGGAAGTATTTCGACGTATTTTCCTACCGCGGCAGCAAAATACGTCGATGTGCTAGTCGAAATGCTACCACGACAGGAAAAAAATATGCTTTTAGCACTATACCATAGGCATTCAAACTAACTCACTCCTGGCGTCCAAGGAGAACGCCATGACTAGAAGATATAATGATCGCCTTCATATTGAACACCATCAGTACGAGTCATAATGGTGGCATTTCACCACTATGACCTAGTAGTGGCATGAGTTTAGTGACGTGCAGGTTCAACGCCACAAACCCTCTTTCCGAACGCGGCCCCTAACTCTTTTCCTACAATTGATTGACTGAGTCCGTATCCGGATAAGGTCCAACCCAAACATATTTCCAATCTGTGTCTAACCCAAACTTGCTCCTGCTCGTATATGTGTGACCCTACTAGCTCATGGCAACTTGAACACGATTGGAGTCTGTCTCGTAATCGATCAATCGGTAGTAGATCCTAGCAAAACGTTCCAACTCTCAAGTACCAAAGATTCATGACGATATGAATTTCCAATGAGACTTACGTCCGAGTCCCTTTTGGCTCGTGACATACCTTGTCGAGCTATAAGTGAATAATCAACATCCCTTAAATAGTCTGACTCTCTTCACGATATGACATAAGTATTTCATATGACTAACTCTTAGTTGATCGCCTTGGTTAACAATTAACTGATAGTCGTGCATCGCCATGCTTTCCGAATCATATCATCCGAGAGATCTCAGAGAATATCTCTCTAGTACGGAGGGGCAAATCCCATCTTGGTAATCCATTTCATGCAACTTCATTTCACAACCAACATGAACTCTACCTTTATAACTTCCTATTTATGGAACAACGTTTGATAGAACCTAAGCTGGCGATCTACAACTCGGATCATGTGATCGCCTCAGGTTAAAGGATTCCATTGCTTGAGACTTCAAATGACAACATTCTCGTTGCATCTCAAACAATGGTCAGTCCGACTCACTAAACTCTTTAGCCGAGATCATGTAAGTCAAAATATATAGCATCACCATTCCTATGAAAAGTGGAACCAAGTATTGGTCTAAGTTGTGTGTCCAGTACAACCTCAACGACCAAGGACATCTAATATAAACAACAGGATTATATAGTTCCACAACCAAATCGCGCATTCGATGATATATATCAGATGTTCATACAAGGACAACATAATAACTTTATGAATAAAATGGTAATATCATCATACATGATTGCTTCTAGGGAATATTTCCAACAGTAATAGGCTAGGTCTAGTTTGTCCCTTTGTGGAGTTTCGCGCCTGGTCGCGGGGTGGAGTGCCTTCGCTATCTTTGAGTGGCGATGGGAGGATGCCATTGGTGTTCATGGCAGCGGCATGGGCATGGTGCCTCTGGCTGCTTCTCATCTTCACCATGGCGCCACCACTAAATAAGCTCGCCGCCGGTTAAACCTTTGGTTTGGCTAGTTCCTTTGCTCTATAGGTTCTTCGGCATAGAGCCACTACTCCTCTTCCGACCGACAATGGAGGTGAGGGGAGGGTCTTAGAGGCTTCTCTTGCCGCTTGCCTGCATAGCCCAATGATGGGATCGTCGGCTTGCTGTTCCCCAGGAGTGTCATCTCGCCGACAAGCAGGCCGGTGCTATGTGCTCTCCTGGGTGTGACAGCGAGCGTCGCCCCGGAATCTATGATTTCTAGAGTCCCCAAATGATGACTGATGAGTTCTACCGCCGCTATCCTTGGCGATCGGAACCTCTCTAGTCTTCGAAGTATTCGCTAGCCCGAGCTCCTTCCTCTAGGCTGTCGTTCCATTTTGGAGGATCTTCTTCGACCATAGCATGGGAACCATGGTTGACGTTGCCCCAAGTGGCATGTTCGCTGTCAGCGACATTGACCATGTGCTACTAGGTCTCCCAGATGCGGTGAAGAAGCCCAAGGATCGGATCATGTTTTCCAACTTTTTCCAATGGTCATCTATGTCAAAGTGTTAGCCTTATCTTCGATTCCCCCTTTTTGTTGGGGCCTGACTCTATTTCTTCTACAGCGTTTTGATTATTGAAAGCTTCCAGGGCCTTCGGACTCATCCCGTTCAAAAAAAACACTCAAAGGGTTATTCTTGGTGGGCTAGGATAGAGCGAACCATGATGAAAACATGCCTATCCACCCTGATGCATGCACTAATTACCTCACCTAATCACTAGTAAAAAAACTGACCCTGACTGCATCGGGGTGGATCCGGACGAGCGGGAGGCCAAGGCGGCGGAGTAGGAGCTGAGGCTAGCCATCCTCCTAGGCATCCTGCTCGCCGGAGAATGGTGCTGCTCCGCGGTTGCCGGAGTGCGCGGGAAGGCCAGCCTAGGGCGGTTGCCGGTGTGGATGTTCTCCAGGACGGCGGTGAGCATCCATCCCGACGCACTCCACCACCGCCGGCGCCTCCTCGCGTTGTTGCGCTTCTGTGGCGACCCGGGCAACCCATCGTGGTCAGCGAGCTCCCGGAGACGGTGGTCAGCAAAGAACTGCTCCCAGTACGCCAGGTTGCCGGGGTCCTCGGCGAGGTTTGGGTCCTCCATCGCCGCGATGGCGGCCTGGATCTCCTCCACCATTTCCTTGTCGGCCGGCACGGGCGGCACCGGATGCCGCCGTCCCTGAGCGTCCAGATGGGCGTGCACCGAAAGTCCGGCGGGGCAATGTAGCCGGCGTCGTGGAGCATGCGGGCCTCCCACGGCTGGAGCGTATGCCGGCCGAAGCCGTTCTCCGCCGCGGGGTCGCCGGGTACCTCTCGGCCATGGATTTCATCTCCCCGGAGTTGGAGTTCGCGGTAGAGGGGGAGTGGAGAGGCTGAGAGCGTGTGCCGTGAGCCGGCGAGGGTGCCGGCTTTTATAGGCCGAAGTGAACGACGAGGGCGGGAGGGGGTGTAGCGGCGTGGGCGGGAAAAGGGGAAACGGCGGGAAGTTATTGCCCGGTGGTCCGCCGTGGGAGCCAAGGCGGTGCTGGTGCACCATTAATGTGATGCATGGTCGACGAGATAGGCAGTTATTGCCCGGCGGTCCGTCGCGGGTGCCAAGGCGAAAGGATGACAACGACTCGGCTTCAGTCGCTAAGTAGGCGGGTCCATGCTTAGAGCCTTTTTTCGCCGAACTCGATTTGTCTGACGTTCCTAGGTCGTTCTCGGCGCCCTGGGATCGGCCTGGAAACTCTGGACCAAAGTTAGGCCAAATTCAGATAAAACCGGCGTTCTAGAAACACGAATAGACTAATTTTCGATGTCCGGACAAAAAACCGCCCTAGAAACGGCCTGCTAGAAACCCAAATGAAGATGCTCTTACCCCTAGACCTAGGAGGAAATTGAGACCAATATTTGGGACGCGCTAGGGCATGTACAAGGGAGCACGTACTCTCTTAAATCTCCATATCAACTAGAGAAGCCGTCGTACAATATATCATATATCTCTAACTTTCATCCCTAGCAATTAACGAAAGTTAACAATTTTTAGTATAAAATTGTGTTGCTAAGAGAAAACATAGGGTATAATTGAAAAAAAATAGCTAAAAGAAGGCAACCACTTTTTTCTTCATTTCCCCTTTTTCAATTAATTAAGAAAAAAATATAACGTTGGAGTTATAAAGGAAGGCTGACATTGTGTCCTTAGAGTTAGCTATTGTGTAGTAAATAAGACATGCGTTTCCATTTTCACTACTCCTCCGTCCCACATAAAGTGCACATATTAGGCTGGTAATAGTATAAGTAACTTGGAGAATAACTTAGAGTCTAACTCAGCAAAATTTCTTACGAGTTAATAAAGAGAGAGGAGGATGGAGTAATATATTTGGTTAGTAACATCACACGTACCCAATGCAAGATGACTCTATCAACTAATAAATAATACTTTGCATGATACCACATATATATTACTTTCCACTATAAAGATAATAATATAAAGTAGTAACTTGTGCATGTTACTAGTTTATGTTACTCTCCACTACGATCAGCCTTAAATTAGGTTGGTCATAATGAGGTTAACTTTACTAGTAACTAAGAGTCCAAGTCAACATTTTTGCTTATGTGGTAATAATTTAATAAAGAGAGATATATTAAGTAACCGTCTATGTTAGTATAACATCACACATATCAAGACAAAGTGTGTTTATAATCTAATTAATATGACATTGCATGTTATCACACCTAAAGTTACTTAGCAACTTAGACTATTAACATATACATTTTACTACTCTAGGTTACTTCCACCATGACCAGCCTAAAATCATTCAATCTTAAACCCTCACTTTCTAAACACATAAGCATTTAATTTAAGAAAACGGCAGAGCATTAGCGACAGCCAAGCCCCAATCGGAGCAAACATAGATATCCTTTGAACTTGTTCGGAGGTAAAGTGTAAGTTGATTGATTGAGCTGTTGACTAGCGTGAGAACAACTAACTCTGTAGGGTCAGACACAGTAATTATGGCCAGTCACATTAAGCTTGTAGTACATAGATTCGCCACTGACTCAGAACCAGGGAAGTAGGTTCTGACTACTGTTTGGGCTTTCACTGCGGGTCGATGACACGTACTACCCGGCAAGTTATGTATCCTCCACCGTCCTAAACAGTTCTTATACCGTGCGCGGTAAGTGCTGCCCGATTAAAAAAAACGTGGATCGACATAATATCTTAGCACTGGGGCAAATGCATTGACGACCCAACGGCTGTCCCACTCTCTCATCAATGGGTAGCGAAGCAAATCGCTGCCGCTTGTTAGGACTGGTCGGACTTGGTCCTCACGGCTGATACATAATATCTTAGCACGTTATTGAATGATTTATAAATTTATAAGAGACAATCTTTTCGATGAAATTTTATCTCGGAGGTTGTATTTTAATGTAATGGTTTTGCTTCGATACAAGCATTTGATTCGTTCTTTAAATCTTCTTGTCTATGATTATGTGGAAGTTGTGTATATTATGTCTAAGAGTAGTCATAGTTGGGAGTAACACATGCTAATGTCATGCATCTTTTATTAGTCTATGTTATCACCTTCGTATTAGCTAGTAACGTATGTCTAATATCATTAAAGACATCATTTATTATGCTATAAACTAATTTCATCTACTAGGTATAAACTAGTTCTAAAACTAGCAAAACCAAATGTGCGATAGACTTATTTGATTTTAACATGGTATCTTAGGTATTAGGATAGCGAGACTTTGTCGCTGTCGACTCGGTAAAAATGTATTCTAAATTGAAGGACTTCACTTTATTTTTCCACACATATATAAAAACTCAAACACGCATGGTGAATAACTTATGTGTTATCTGGTGGATAACTTATATAGTATGGCTTACATGTAGATAATCTTTCGATCCGAAAAAAGTTTTAGAAACATATCAACATGGGATCTAGTTTTAAATATCTTATCGCAAATAGTTTAACGGTGAAAACGAATCGTTAATTAGACAACTGGTTGGACCTACAAAGTATTTTAAATATCAGAATTTTGTATTTAATGTCGATGACATAATCAATTTGTCTTTTACTGCCGTCATGCAATAGCCGCCTCATTTCTTTGCCATTTTCTCTCGATTTCTCATGGCTACAACGGCTCCCTCGCTTGAATGTGGATTCAGACAACTGCAGTCGGAATCCTGCTATGTTTTGTGATCTACTGGCCGTTCTAAGCGTAATAAAATCCAAAATATAACATCCAAATTTTTTAGTAATATAATTTTTATTTATACATTTTTTTAGTCAAATTAAAAACCTAGTTATCCGCGTATGACTTATAATCATAAACGGAGGGAGTAGTCAAGCCAATGGTCGACTGCTTGAGGTGATTTTCTATAGGCCCTTCGTACAAAAGTTGTTATAATCGCGATAAGAAAAAAAGAAAAAAGAAAAAAGATATCACATCAAGAGGACACATATTTAACTTGGAAAAACTTTTCCAACAAATAGAGAAATAAACCACGAGCGCCATACAGCGAACTTTAATATATCGAGGAGTGTTTACAAAAACCAGGAATTTTCAAAGATGCAATTTATCCCAACCGATGGCTTACAAAAGATATATATAGCAGTGGAAATCTAGATTTTTAAAGATCCAACGCGTTGTCTTGGTGACAAATTGTACTGAGGTTGCTGCAAAGCTTAAGAGGAAGGGTTTGGGTCGATCATGTTACGGTTTACTAGTTGAGAAATAAAAATCCTCCTCGATGGATTTGAAGACTCCTCGGTTTGTGCAGTTCCCGCGAACGACGCTGCCCATAAGATGGTAGAATAAATTATGTATGGTTTTGTAACACCTCAGTTTTAGTTAATCTTACATTAGTGTTTATTTGTGCATTCATAAACATTATCTTATATTAATGCATGCAAAAGAAAATAAAGATAAACCCTAAACCCTAATTTCTCTCTCCCTCTATTTGAAAACAATTCAAATGGTTTGAATATTTTGAAAACCATCAAAACTTTTGGAGCTCATATAGACTAAAAGGTCCCCATAATAGTTTGTGTAACTTAAAAAAATCTCTGGTATTTTCGAATTATTCAAAACAGCATTTGAAATAAAAATAGAAACTAGAAAGTGAAAACAGAAAATGAAAAATCGTTTTGGAAATAAAAACAGCAGCAGAGCCCAACCAATCCGTGGCCCATCTCTTCTTTCCTCTCTCCCTGCCGCTCGCGCTCTCGCAGCCAGCCCACGCGCAGCCCAGCTCGACCCAGGCCCAGGTACCGCTTCACTGTCGTCTTCCTCCTCCTGGCAAGCTGCTCGGTGTCGTACGCGCAGCCGCCTGATGCTTGCCGCCGCTGTGGTCGCCTTGCGAGGATAAGAATGCCACGAAGATCGCCGTCTCTCACTCGTCCTCCTCCTCCCTTTTTCTTTTCCTTTCGAGGCCTCTCGCGTTTTCCCCCTTTTCTCCCGAACCCTAGCTCTGGCCAGAGCCATCCTTCCCGACATTTCCGACCGTCCCGAACCTCGCCGTGATGCCAGGGAGCTCCGCCTCGTTCTTCTCCGTCGTTTGCCCCATCCCGCGCAAGCAGGTGAGGTCCCAATCACCGCAATCGGACCCTCGTCCCCGACGCCGGCCACCGCTGCTCGCCATTGATTCCGGCTCTAGAACTAAGTGACATATCGGTGGTTCGTGATATTCTAGTTATCTACTAGAAGTGTTGCCATGTTGCCACATGACCGTGATGTCCAGTTCTTGAGCAAGAAAGTTCTCTAAACTGCTCTTTTCTCCAAGAATTCGTACTGGATACCCCTGAACTAGTTGGTCGAGCTTAAAAAACAACTTGGAGAGTTGTAAGACAAAAGTTCTAACCAACTCCATTACTTTTTAAAGGGATATATAGTTTTATTTTTGTTGAAGAAAGATAGTATTTCCTTTGTGGATATGTTATCTTCCCCACCTTTGATTTGATTTGGGTTATTGTCAAATCAAACTCAGTTCCAAGGACTATTTTGATGTTGTTTCTTCTTGTGATGTTTCACCTGGGTACATCTTCATGCCCTTTGGTATGACCAGTATTCTTGCTTTGTTCATGCCACATATGAGTTCATCCTTTTGAAGTATCTTGGTAAGTTTGTTGTTGAGCCCATCAATGACATTCTTATTTCTCCATGTTAGATGGTCTTTATATGGAACAATGGGCATTAGTGTTGGAAACTTCTGAGAACCATCCTCGAGTCATCTCAAAGTATGTGTTCTGGATGTTAGAAGTGACCTTCTCTGATTCATGTGCAAATGTTGAAAGATGTCGCCGTGGATTCGAGTAGAGTTATCTCCGTTCCTTAAGGACATATGTGTGTTTTATAGTTAGTACTTTATATGTATGCAGTTGTCTTTTGAAAAGTTGTAAATACATGGGTCTAGCAATCTATCTCAGTCTTTTGGAGCTTTACACTGTAGTCCCTATCTTGAGAATCTAGTAACTTTACCTTTGTGGTAAATGTTGCAAACTTTCTATTCGGACATGCTGAGTCTGAAGTATCGTCCCACCTAACCAAAGCTGAATCTCAAGCAGCAATGATGGTTGGTGTTCCTCAAGGTTTTGATATTGGTCTCTTTGTAAATCTGGCAAGATTGATGTAATGGTTAACACACTTAGCCGGAAAGACCCTTTGTCATAATCTCTTGATTTAGCAATATCAACCACTCTTCATGAGGCATCTTCTACAATTTAGTGTAGGAGTTGTTCTTATGGTTTCCTTTGTATCTGAAGTCCAACATTTACTTGATGTTTGATTTCTCGAACATCGAGGAGAACACTTAAAGTAGTGTTGCTAACTGTCTCTTGGTCGATCCTCCAGACCCTTTTATGTTGGTAAATGTTTTGTTATGCCAAGTAATTAAAGTCTGAGAATGAAGTTTCTTTTTCTCATGTCATCAGGAATCTTCTTACCTATTCATCTAGTGGTGTAAAGTGATATCATGATCTTTGGCGAAGATTTTGATATACCTGGATGAATAAAGAGTTTCCTTCGTTTTCTCTACCATGTTTTAAGAGTGGCTATGATTTTGGTAATCTGTAGTTCCTCTTGATTACATGTTTCTTTGCGACTCTTATGAGTCCTCTCCACTAAAACACCTTTCTTTCTTGGCCTTCTGTTGGATGAAAGAGTAACCCTTCTATTTCAAAAGTAGTTCAAAAGCTTGGTTTTGTTGATCCATATCTCTACAACCTGAAATCTCTACAAAAGTTTTTTAGTAGAGATTCCTTATCGAAGTCTATGGTCATGTTCTTTCTGTTGGAAGCTTTCTTTTTCATAAGCTTCAAAAATCCCTGCGAGTTCCATGGTCTCAATCCTTAGGAATACCATCTATCTAACAACTTGAAACCTTCTCCTCATATTTCCTCCGTTACCTTGATGTGTTTCATGTTCGTCATCTCAGAGTTGTTTCTGAACACTCCATCCATGAGTTGACCATGAGATACTATGCGTGTTGTTTAGTGTGTTCCCCTCTTATCTCTGGAGTGGCCCTGTTTCTTTTTCTCTCTGTCTATTTTCCTACCTTTGGAATCTCGGGTCGAGATTCTTATAAGGGGATAGAGCTGTAACACCCCAGTTTTAGTTAATCTTACATTAGGGTTTGTCTGTGCATTCATAAGCATCATGTTATATTAATGCATGCAAAAGGAAATAAAGATAAACCCTAAACCCTAATTTCTCTCTCCCTCTATTTGAAAACAATTCAAATGGTTCGACTATTTTGAAAACCATCAAAACTTTTGGAGCCGAAATAGACTAAAAGGGCCCCATATAAGTTTGTGTAACTTACAAAAATCTCTGGTATTTTAGAATTATTCAAAACAACATTAGAAATAAAAATACAAACTAGAAAGTGAAAACAGAAAATGGAAAATCGTTTTGGAAATAAAAACAGCAGCAGAGCCCAACCAGGCCATGGCCCATCTCTCCTTTTCTCTCTCACTGCCGCTCGCGCGCTCGCAGCCAGCCCACGTGCAGCCCAGCTCGACCCAGGCCCAGGTACCGCTTCATTATCGTCTTCCTCCTCCTGGCAAGCTGCTTGGTGTCGTGCGCGTGGCCGCCCGATGCTCGTCGCCGCGATTCCCGCCGCAGTTGTGGTCGCCTTGCGAGGATAAGAACTCCAAGAATATCGTCGTCTCTCACTCGTCCTCCTCCTCCCTTTTTCTTTTCCTTTCGAGGTCTCTTCGCATTTTCCCCCTTTTCTCCCAAACCCCATCTCTGGCCAAAGCCGTCCGTCGCCGATGTTTCCGGCCGTCCCGAACCTCGTCGTGATGCCAGGGATCTCCGCCTCGTTTGTCTCCGTCGTTTGCCCCATCCCGCGCAAGCAGGCGAGGTCCCAGTCACCGCAATCGGACCCTCGTCCCCGACGCCGGCCACCGCTCCTAGCCATTGATTATGGCCTCCTCGCGCCTCATCGTCGCCCCTGTTCGATTCATGGTGAGCCTCTGGTCCGCAAGGACCCTCTCCCTCTTCCACTCGCTCTCTATGCTATAGTGCCGACGAACGCTGCCGCCGCTCACCGTCAGACGTCGTTGTTGCCAAACCTCTGGCAGCCCAAACAGGCGGCGCCACCACCATATGGTCGCCTGTGATGCGCTCTTTCGAACTAGCTAGGCCGCGTAGACTCGCGAGCCCCCTGCCGCCGTCCCCGTAGACCATCTGGGAGCTCCCCGTCGGGATGACGTCATCATGACACCAGCGCCCGTGGTCAGGCCAGTCAAACCCGAGGTGGCTTCCACCCTACCCACGTGGAGGCTGAGGTGGCCAGTGCCCCACCTGTCAGCCACATAGGCTAGGTCTAGTAGCGGTGTAAAAAGGTTAAACCGCCCAGCTGATGACACAGTGATGCAATAATTCAATTTAAATTGATTTAAATAATTCCATAATTTGATTGAAATTTGTAAATTCAATAACTAATTATTTATAAGTCAGAAAAATAGAAATAATATATCAAAATGTTCAGAAAAATGAAGTCTATCTATCTAATCTATAATCATGAATTGATAATCAACTTTAAAGACAAGTTTAATTAGACGAACATAGTAACCCCTCACCGGTGATTCCGGAGTTTCCCCGAGTTAGGGTTTGTACCCCTCGGAATCGAGCATGTCTTATGGTTTCATTTCAGTACTAATTAACTTGTCATATCATCATCATCCTTGCTTTAGCATTGCATCGATGCCATGTGTTGATTGTTTCCCTTTCTTTCTGGTATTTTTTTCTTCCTCGGTAGAATACGATATCGAGATCGAGATCGAAGACTGAGATCAACACCGTCAAAGATTGAAGATTGACGAACATTACTTGACCAACTATAATCAAGTCAAGTACAAGGCTCTCGAAGATCTGCTATTCTGTTATCAACTGGCAAAGGCAAGCATAGCCCCACCATGATATAATCCTATGATTTCGAAAGCATTTCAATTCCTGCCACGATGCATATGATTCTACTATGGTCTTCTACCGATAGATGAAGTATCCTATCTATTGCACTACTCCCTTTGAGCTTATATTACCTGATCCACTGCTCCTAGCATAACTAGGTTTGGATTGTGTGCACTGCTAGAGCTTATGTGTGTCCTGCTTAGCAATGCATAACTGTTGAGTCTGGTCCATCCAGATGATGTATCAGATGCAGAGAATCTAGTATGATAGGAGAACATGATGAGATGAGATCAGTGATATGAGTTAAACATGCTAAGGCTTGTATGGGAGGCCACGGTGGGATGTGGTTTTTCTAGTCCCATGCTCGCCACCACTAGGAACTGATTTCTTGCCTTTGGAACCGAGACGAGCATACAACCAGACGGGGCTGGAAATCCTCAAGAACAACTAACTTGCCTAGTAGATTCCATGAGTCACATAGTTTGGGCGTTCCATTCGACATATGCATAGAAAACCTTTTGAAAGATTTGTCGGGTGAAGGTGCATTCATAACAGGTAGGGAAGCGTGGCTGCGGTTGCTTGGGGTTGATAGCGCCCCTCGTAAACCAACCTCGCCTCACATCTTTAAGTACCGGCTTCAGGATTTGACCGTTACGGCGGAACCATACTTATTGTGTGACTCATGGTCTCGGTGAAAGAAAGGTAAAGGTCGTGTCTAACCACCCTCTGCCGGCCTTCCAAGGAAGAGCGCTAATCATGTGGCATTAAGAGAAGGTTATTACGTGAGGGTAAAGTTTTACACCCCTGTAGGGTAATAATCTTTTCGAAAAGCCGTGTTCACTGTTATGAACGACTTGGCGACCGGACTCAAGATCATAGATAATTTAACTTAATCGTAAAACCTGGTAGTTCAACGTGTGATTAAGGATGCTTCCTCATGGGTACGAGGGGGTGATCCTAGTTAGGGTTGAGACGATGATGATTTGGTGGATATCAAAAGATGATGATCAATACTTTGGAGATGTCGCTCTCTTATCCCCTTTTAAAATACTCTAAATAGACGAGCTTCTCCTCTCTCTTGTTTTATAAACAAAAGTGGCTTTATGCAAGATAACTCCACCAGCCATAAGTCTTGCGGAGTACACCCTGTACTCATCCTTGCTTTGTTGATAATTTTGGCAGAGTAAGTGTTCACCTGAAGAGGAGTTTCGTACTACATCAACATCGACGAGTAGCTTGGGGTTCCCGGCCGGCAGCCTAGAATCTCACTACTAGGAAAATGGCTATAGGTAATCAGCACATCCGTGGCTCACATGGTTGAAGTGCCCCATGGCTAAAACAGGCATGGCTCACATGTGGGCAGTGCCCTACTAGTAACTAGAACAACCGTGGCGCACATGACCATAGTGCGCCACAGATATGTGTGGGCCAGGGCCCTGTTGGCCGCATGCCAGACATCCGTAGCGCACATAGGGTAGGTGCGCTACGCCTGTTGGTTTTATCCGTAGCGCACGTTGGGGGGTGCCTACGCCTAAGCGCATGCTCCTCTGCTCTGTAAAACGGTCAGACACATCTGTGGCGCACTATGGCATGTGCGCCACGGATGTTACTAATCCCTGTGGCGCACTGGGGCCGAGTGCGCCACGGATGTGGCGATTTTTTTGGCAGCTCCACTTTGTGCACATGTGTGATCATCCACCACCCCACACTTCACTTTCCCCTTTTTCTTCCTCCTTAGATATAGTCGGGATCCTTCTCCTTCCCACCTCAATTTCTCCACTCATTCACCATTTTTAGTATGTAGAACTTGCCTTGGATGTTACATAAGTAATAGAGGAAGCTCTCCGGTCTGTCATCTCCTTCTCCGGTCTCGCGCGGACCTCTCCTTTCCATCTTCTCGCGATTATTCTCTCATCTCGGTAAGTTGTCCATGTAAGGATGTGTTCATGTGTATATGGATGATATGCTCATATGTATGTAGATGATCGATGCTCATGATGTGTGTATGGAGAGGATCGATGGTCATATGTGTGTGTATATGGAGAGTATCGATGATGCTCATGCATGTGTGTATGGAGAGGATAATGATATGTTCATGTGTGTATGGATCAGTCTCTCTCTCTTGTGTTTGTATGTGAACAAGTTGCCATTTTTTTTGCAAAAATGTTGATTCATTTCCATTTTGGAAAGACTTTGGCATTTTGCAAAGGTCCTAATTTTAGGATAGGTCATGCCGAAATTTTCTATCGACCATTGCATGCATGCATTCATTATGTGGTTCTAATAGACTTCTAATTGTACCGTGTACACCGTGCAGGCAAAAATGTGGCTAGATTTTTGAAATGTGCGACGGCCGACATGATACGAAATAACAAGACGGATATAAGATGTCCGTGCAGAGGATGCAAACTCAACTGGGTGATCGACCCAGATTCCGGGAATCTGCAGGCGCACCTGCTCCGCCATGGTTTCATGGATGGATACACTCGTTGGATAAGCGATGACGAAGATTATGGAGACGGTGAAGGTGGGCAACATGGCGATGATCATCATCACGGCGAGAACGGGCGAGATGATGAAGAGTCTCCTGGAGATGGTGAAGGTGCGGAAGCAGACCGGGATGATGATGATCTAGATGCCGGAGGAGCAGACGACGATGGAACAACGTCAGGCTGGGTGCAGGACCCTTATGTGCAAGCGCTGCTTCTCAAGCAGACGAGTAACGCCAGGGCTGCCGCTAGAGAGAAAGCCAAGCTTGCGCAACTTGAGAAAGACGCGGTTACTCCATTGTATGAAGGATGCAGGCCCGATGATACCTGGTTGAATGTAACGCTCAAGGCTATGGAGATGAAGGCAAAACACAAATTGAGCGACGCAAGCTTCGACGATATGATGGCATTCTGGCACGATCGTCTCCCGGAGGGGAACACATGTCCAACTAGTATCGAGGACGCCAAGAAAATCGTCTGTCCTCTAGATCTACCGCACGTTAGATATCACGTATGCATCAACAATTGCATCATTTATCGGGGCGATGACGCGGAGAAAACCACATGTCCGGTGTGCGGTTTTAGTCGATACAAGAAAGGGAAGAAAGCACCTCGAAAAGTGGTATGGTACTTTCCTATCACTCCTTGTCTGCAGCGCTATTTCGCGGACCCTAAGGAAGCGAAGCTCATGCGATGGCATGCGGAAAGTAAGGAGCCAGGAGATGACGATGATGACCCCGAAAAGGATGAGCTGCTGACGCACCCTTCAGATGCTAGCCAGTGGAAAGCATTGGACCTTGAATTCCCAGAATTCGGTGGAGATTCGAGGAACATCAGGCTTGGTGCGAGCACCGATGGACTCAATCCGTTCAGTAGCCAGAGCAGCATGCACAACACTTGGCCCATGTTTGTATGGATGTACAACCTCCCTCCATGGTTGTGCATGAAGAAGAAGTACATACAAATGAGTATGCTAATTCAAGGGCCGAAACAACCTGGTACCAACACCAATCTGTATCTCGGGCTGTTGAAAGAGGAGCTAGCCACGTTATGGGAATCTGGAGCCAATACTTACGACGCCGTCGCACAAGATTATTTCACTATGAGAGCCGCGTTGGTCACTATGGTGCAAGACTATCCAAGTTGCGGGTATATCTGTGGGCAGGTTATCCAAGGATTCTGCGCATGCGTTAGGTGCATGGATAACACAATCTATCTCCAACTAGAGAAAGATCTAGGGTCATCGAAAACCGTGTTCATGGCGCACCGGAGGTGGCTCGGCAAGAATGATCCATGGAGAAAACGTGGAGACCTGTTCGATGGAAAAATCAAGACCCGAGGAATCCCAGAGCGTAGGAGCAGCGGAGAAGTGGAAGAGTTGCTGAAAAACTGGAAATATTGTCCTAAGCCTGGAAAGAAGAGAAAGAGGCAGCAACAAGACAAGCCGCTGATGAAGGTATGGAAAACAAGGTCTGTTTTCTGGGAGTTGCCATACTGGAAGTTTCTCTGCATGCCTCATAGCCTCGACATCATGCATATCACGAAAAACATGTGCGAGAGTCTGGTCGCCACCATAATCAACATGCCAGATAGGATGAAAGATGGTCTGAAAGCAAGGCATGACCTGATATGCTTTGGTATCCGGAAGGAGCTTCACGGAGGACACACTACTCCTGATGATTAGGAAGATGACGATGATCATGAGTCGGAGACGACACAAGGTCGTCGGAAGGGTAAAAAGTTCAAGAAGAACGAATATTACTGCCCTACTTCTTGCTTCACTCTAAGCCAGGATGAGATCAAACAGTTTTTCAAGTGCCTTATAGGAGTCAAATTTCCTTACGGCTACACGGGCAAGATAAGCAGATACCTAGACGAGGCGAAGCAGAGGTTCGGTGGCATGAAGTCTCATGACTGTGCCGTGCTAATGACGCAGGTACTTCCGGTCGCACTAAGAGGGATAATGGACGAGCACGTCCGTGAAACGTTATTTGGCCTCTGCAAGTTTTTCGACGTCATCTCTAGGAAGTCGATTGGCGTGAATCAACTCGGGAGGCTACAGGAGGAGATCGTGGTGATACTATGCGAGCTTGAGGTCTACTTCCCACCGCATTCTTCGACATTATAGTGCATCTGCTGGTCCATGTCGTGGAGGACATCGTCCAACTCGGGCTGATGTTCCTCCGCAGCATGATGGCGTTCGAAAGGATGAACGGACACATCAAAGGATGCGTTCGCAACAGGTCCCGTCCAGATGGAAGCATAGCCAAGGGCTTTCTGTCCGAAGAGTGCATCTCTTTCTGCATGAATTATCGAGACATCGAGAACCCTGTCGGTCTTCCCGTCAACAGGCACCTTGGCAAGCTCGACGGATCTTGTCACCGAGAGGGTCATCGCATACTACATGCAGACTTCGATTTTCGACGCGCAGAATTTGATCGAGCAAACCTCGTCGCGCTACAACATTTAGAACTGGTCGATCCTTGGGTACAGAAGCACAAAAGGTTAATCGAGAAGAAGTACAGTGACCGGGGCATACAGAGGACACAGGGAGAAATAATCAAAGAGCACAACTCAGATTTCACGCGTTGGTTTGGGCAGACGCTCCTTGATAATCCCCCGCGATCGCATTCTTCTGACACGTAAAAGATCATATTCACCTTGTCGTAGGGACCGATGCAAAACCTGGTGACCTATCAGGCGTATGATATCAACGGCTACACATTCTACACGGAGGAAAAGGACAACAAGTGTGATTATCAGAATTCAGGCGTAACATCGGAATTCTACACCGATGAAAACGTGAAGGAAAGGTTCTACGGAAGAATCGAGGAGATCTGGGAGCTCGACTACTTTGGAGAAAAGGTGCCGATGTTCCGTGTCAGATGGACAAAGAGCGTCGAAAGAGAAGACCGGTATTTCACAACCATGGTTATACCCGAAGCAGCCAAATCCAAGGCCGCCGGTGCGAATGTGGCCACGAAAAATTAACCGTGGGTACTGGCTACCAAAGTGGACTAATGTTTTTTCATTACCGACCCAACAAAGCCTAGCCGTGTTGTCGTGAGGAGAGGAAAAAGAAACATCATCGGAATGGATGGAGTCGCCAACGAGCAAGACTTCGACCAGTACGGCGATCCAAAGATTGAAGATGACGACGACTACGATGCAGCAACATACATCACAAGAAGAAAACGAACAACCCTACCCAAAAAAGGTATCCCGTTCGAAAGAAGAAACATTAAAGTGTCGGGGCTAAATTATTCAACCGCGACAAAGAAGGGAAAAAAGATTGTAAAACTCTAGCTCAAAAAATATTGTAAACGCGTGGTCGAAAAAGATTGTAATATTCATGGACAAATTATTATGACATATCTGTATCATGGACAAATTATTATGACATATTTGAATCATATTTAATTTGTACCACTTTTATGACATATATTATCACTTTCGGGCATTTTTGGAATATTTAAAAGTATTTTAAAAATAAAACAAAAATTTTATGGAATATATCACCACTTTTGGGCATTTTTGGAACATTTTAAAATATTTTTAATATAAAAATAAAAAAGGTGGGCACCAGGATTCGAACCTGGGTGCTCACAAGTTTAGATTAGAGCAGTGGGTGGAACCAGTGGGATAGGCTAGTGTAGTTGTACAATAGGGGTGGCCGCACCGTCTTATGTGACTAGTAGTACCGAGTTAGGCGTAGCGCACCCTGGCCAAGTGCGCTACGGTACCGTAGCGCACTTGGCCAGGGTGCGCTACGCCTAACTCGGTACTACTAGTCAACCGTGCCACGCCCGCGCACCTCTCCTCCCCATCTCAGACACCGCCGATCTCATCCCCACTGCCACCCTCAGACACCGCCGATCCCGATCCGCCGCCGCTCTAGGAGGAGGACATGGAGGAGGAGGAGGACGAGCCCGAGCCCTAACAGCTGCCGCCGCTCGAGGAGGAGGTCGTGGAGGAGGAGGCCCGTGCGCGTACGAGGAGGAGGCCCGTGCCCGTGCGCGTCCGAGGCCCGTGTGCGTCCGAGGAGGCCCGTGCCCGCCCGCCATCGTCGTCCTCATCGCCTGCCTGCCTAGCTCCGCGCTCCCTCCTGGTGAGTCCCCTGCCCACCTCCCCTCTCTCTCCCTCTCTCCCTCTCTCTCCCTCTCTCTCCCTCTCTCTCCGTGTCGTTTAGATTTCTGAAATTTTGAACATTTGGTTCAGTATATTATTGGCAAGGCTCTGTTACTGTAATTGGTCAATATAACCTGGGGATTAGAAGTGGTTGCTATGTATAACCTGTCAATATGACATCAAAAATTTATATGATTCCTATAATTTTTATTAGGAAAATGATTTAGGTGCATCAATATTTTTGGGATGATTAGAAGTGGTTGAGTGCTACTGCTACTGTGGAAATAAAACTGTTGATGAGACTGTGGAAAATGTTGAGTGCTACTGCTACTGTGGAAAATGATTTAGGTGCATCAATATTTTTGGGATGATTAGAAGTGGTTGAGTGCTACTGCTACTGTGGAAAATGATTTAGGTGCATCAATATTTTTGGGATGATTAGAAGTGGTTGAGTGCTACTGCTACTGTGGAAATACAACTGTTGATGAGACTGTGGAAAATGTTGAGTGCTACTGCTACTGTGGAAAATGATTTAGGTGCATCAATATTTTTAGCAGAGTCATTTAATCATGATCTGTTGTAATTGATTTATGTAGGTTTAATGAGATCATTATTATAATTGACGAGACATGGAAATAAAACTATTCTAGTCCCTTCCCATGATATCTTAGTTGAAGCTTTAGCTTTGCAAGAACATATATGAATAAGTCATTTTTTGAGGTCTTAAGAAAGAACTGTCTTCTTGTATTTTTGTATGATTCCTAGAACACTTGCTAGGAAAATGATTTACATACCAGTTTTAAGAATAAGAACAGTTTCTATTAGTGCCTTAAGCAATCCTCCTGATGTGATGTACATACCAATAATATGTAAATCTGAGGCTTAATTCCTGTTATGAATAGATTATAATTGTTTTCTATAGCTCTAGGATGATCTAGCATAACACTTCTATGCTAACTGAGAGCTCCCTCCCCTCCAAACCTTTTCCTTTAAAAAAAAAATTAAAAGTACAGATGTAACACTTGTTTTCTAGTGTTAACAACTTAGTGGCTTCTACTGCCTTTGCATCTGCTACTGTGGTGCCTCCATGTTGGAGTGTGCATAGTAGTGGGTTCAAACAGCAGGATTTTCTACTCCTTTCGGGTGGGTGTGAATTTGTGCTGGTTGATAATTGAATAATGGATTTATTTGAAATTATTATTAAGTTGATTTATTTGAAATTGTAGTGGGTTCAAATAGCAGGAAAATGATTTAGCTTATTTAAGGTTTTATAAAGTTGATGCTTTGATATGTTGGTTATGTCCTATGTGCAAGACTTGTGGATTTAGTAGATGATCTAGATGCATGTTTGCTTGACCAATTTTTGGTTTAATTCTTTCCAATGATGCAATAGTCTGAGGTCAAATTGATAACAAAAGTATATATGGTTGTGGCACTGTGCTGGGACTGGATGGATGTGGTTGTGAAATGGTTTGGAAGGAAAAATAGAGTAGTGTTGGTTTTGCTACTATCTGTGCTGGGACAACAGCACCTTGAAATTGTGCTTGTGCTTGTATATGAAGCACTTTATTATGTCGTGTATGCAGGTTCTTGTATGAAATGAGTCCCGATTTTTGCCGGAATGTTGATTAACTTCCGTTTCGGCAGAAATCGGGCACTCCTAGTTTAAGAAAATTAGCAAAGGTCATGCCGGATTTTTCCGTGCATTTAATCAATTATTTGTTTTTTATTAGTGCAAAGATGTGTGACAACGACGAGGCTGGATGTTCTAAGCGCATCAACGCTGAAGGAGAACTCAGACCTCCGAATAAACAATTGACATTCTGGGAGACGGCCCAGCGGCTAGAAGACGATGAAGAATACCATCCTTCAGAGAGCGAGGAAGATGAGATGGAAGACGCGGAGGAAGAAGCCGAAGGAACGGTGGGTGATGAAACCACTGATGGCGGCGAGGGAACAGGGAGTGGTAGCAATCCTCCTAAGAAGAAGAAGCCGAAGGAACGGCGCATGAACACGGTCGGCACCGTCAGGGAGGAAAATACCGAAGTGAGCCCATCAGGGGTTCCTTTGGAGCCCGCCCTTGTCGTCAAAGGGTACGGTGGGCAAGTGGCGGCGATCACCCGGACAACCATCTCGATCAACACCGAGAATCTCCGGCATAAAGATAATGGCCACTTGCGCACACTCCTCTTCGAGAAGCTACACGCAAGATACAAGTTCCCCGCTAAGTATCAGAACACAAATTATCATGGGAACGAAGTAAACAAATCCGCCCTCACAAAGATGAGCACCGCCCTGGCCAGCTGGAGAACCCGGATAAAGAAGAAGATCTATAAAGAAGGCAAAATTCTCGAGGAGATCCAGAAGATTGACCCACAGATCACCGAAGATCAGTTCCGGAAGTTTAAGGAGAGGTGTGAATCCGAAAGAGCCCTGGCCAATAGTAATCAGGGAAAGGTGCTGCAGGCGATGAATATAGGTCATCACCATCTCGGATCTGGTGGATACAGAACCGCAGAGGCCAAATGGAATAAGGAGGACGAAGAGTATAGATCCAAAGGGATAGAAAACCCCTGTGCGAAATTCGAACCCGGGCAGGTTCGAAACTTCATCAGGGCCCATTACCATGTGAACCCAAAAACCAAACAACTCACCGCGGATCCTGCGGTGAAGGAATTCGAGGAAATTGTGGTAAGTAATCTAATTATCGCGGATCAACTCGATTGCATTCTAATCGATGATCTAAACGATTCACTGTTACTTCTTCTGCAGGAGGAGGAAATTGTTGCTAGTCATGGATCCCAGGGTTCCTCATCCCAGGGGTCGACGGCGGCCACCTGGTGGGATAACCCTTTTAACACGGCGATGAACCGCGCCAATAAAATAGAGCCGGCTACGAAGAAGCCATCGTCGGCTGGCCGTCTGGCCAGCCTCGGGGGTAAGAATTGGGTGGATCATTTTGGTCCACCGCCGAGGACGCATGTGGCTCCGTTGGGAAGGAGCGAGGAGGAAAACCGCGAGGTTCAAGAACTTAAGGAACAAGTGGCGCGGATCCCGCAGATCCTCCAAGACAAACTGGCAATCACCCTCACGTCCTTCCTGCCTACCTTGGTGGAGTCAATAGCGAACTGGAATGCGGGTGGTCGAGTAGGGCCGTGCCCGATTCCAAGCATGGTCAGCAGCCACTCAAACAATGCAGCGCCGACGAATCTGGCGAACTACGTGTTCATGACTCCGCCAGCTAGCACCGCGGCGCCGCAAGTGTTGGTGACTCCCAATGCCATCACTGCGGCGCCGGAGTACATGTTGTGCCCCCCGCCATCGTCGCGGCGGCACCGGAGCTCCAAGCACCCGGCGGTAGGGAGAATACACCGGCGTACAGCACCGCGCCATCAAGCAGCCCTTCTGTCTCTTGCACGCCCGTCGCCGTATGCGGTGCCTCGACATTAGCCGATCTCGACGCCATCACGGTAAACAAATTGCTTTACCGCCTTTCACGCCATCTATTACTCTTATGGCATCTCTGACGATGCCGTACATGTTTTCCGCAGATGGATGTTCCTTGCACTCTCTTATGCTACGTGAACAAGCTGAGGGATGTTGCCAAGGGTACCATCGTTCAACCCTTGCAATGCACATTCCACTCAAGGCTGATGCCAGATAGTGTGCACAGGGTTAAAATTAGTCGGGTGCTAAGGGGCTACGACGACCTGGAACCTCCCATTCAACCCCCAAGAGCGGATGAAGAAGAGACGGTTGTCCTCAGAAGTTGCTTCGACTTATTCTTTCATGGCCAAAGAGCATGATCCGTTTGGGGACGGCGGGGGCCATCACGCCACAGACAACAGCACCGCCTGTCATGCCAGCGACAAG
Organism: Avena atlantica; assembly: GCA_910589765.1. Taxonomy (NCBI): domain Eukaryota; kingdom Viridiplantae; phylum Streptophyta; class Magnoliopsida; order Poales; family Poaceae; genus Avena; species Avena atlantica. The sequence continues at coordinate 32,278,116 of OU342736.1, forward strand.
CGGTGGCAAGGCCCCCTTACCGCCCTCGCCGTCACCTCCACGCGGTGAGTCGGATGATCATGTTGATCATATGCACATGGCGCGGGATCCAGCCGAGGACGACGAAGACTGGAATGATCACTTCTTCAACACTCAGTTTAGCAATGAAGACCTAGCTGGTGGCCCCATAGAGAAAGCCACTATCACCAAGTGTCTGTTTAGTTCTTAGGAGACGCCTCCAGCTTGCGCCTTTACAGAGCCAGCTTATACAACCAACCGGCCCTTTATTCTAAGCCCTGGCACACTACATAGGGCGGCCGATGCTCAGATTGCGGTGCCTGCCCGCTCTCCAAAAGGAAAAAAGGGCAGGAAAAGAAAATCTAGTAGCTCGAGCCAGCCGGTGGCGTCAACAACTGCGAATCCGATCGGGTTTCAGGACGGGCCACCAAGACCCGAGGGTATTATGTGGAGGATTCATGTGGCAGGTGAGCCCATGTTACCTAAGAATTTGCGGAGGCTCGCCAGTTCGGAACTGCAGAGTGTGCATGATGGCGTACTGACAATAGAGAGACTCCTTCTATCGGAGAAAGATCCCTCGCACCCGGTATTCGTGGTTAAGGTGCCACCAGGCTTGGGCTTCGTCGACAATGCCCCTGCGGATCTGTTCTTCCTGCGGTTCGACGACATCTTCAATATGTTCCACCTATACCCGCTGCACTATACCATGGTCCGTCTGTTTTCTCTCAGCCTGGCCATGCAGATCATTAGAGAGAACACACCGGGCATTGCTATAGTGGACCCCTACTACATGCATGAAGGCTGCTTGGGTTCCCCCACTGAACGACGTATCGTGGCCTCGTACCTAAAAATAATCCTCGTTGCGAACAAGAAAAAGGAATACATTCTCGTGCCTTACTTTCCCGAGTAAGTCGTTATTCACTCGCCACCGTCGATTGGCTTTATTAGATTGTCATCATTCTTTTTCCAACACTTGCCATTTGAATTTTTTGCGCAGAGATGGACACTGCACGCTCATCTCCTTATCGCCGAAGCATTCCCACGCCACGTATTTCGACTCGGGGAGTCTAGAAAAGAAGAAAAACTACGACAAGATCAAGGAAGTTCTGGATGATGCTCTCACTGGCTTTGACTCGACGGAAGGCACCACCTTCGTGCGTACGAAGGTCAAGTTCGGCAGGCACGTGTTCAACCACGTAACGGAGTTCCCCTGCGTGAAGCAGTCGGAAAATAGTAAGAAGGAAGCCTACTACGCACTCCATCACATGAGGGCGTTCCAACTTGACCAGCAGAATTCTACGCTACCAGATCATCTCAAACAGTGGACCGAAGGAAAGGCCAAGATCACTGATTCAGATATTAGACAAGAGATGTATCGCATCCAACAGCAGTTTGGGGAAATCATCTTTCGTGATGTCATGAATTTGGGGGGGGGGGGATCTTCTACGGAGGAAATATCCCGAATAACCGTGACATAGAAGATCGCCTAGAGATGCAGGGTGACTATAGGAAGTTCATGACGAGACAAGGCGTCCTCCCGTTCCCTAAGCCAAGCCAGAAGGCTTGATGTTGGCCTAGTTATAGTTACAAACTATAGATGACCTTTGTGTGTCTGTGGACAAGTGTACATGCTACTATACTTATCTTATAAGGTTTATGAATCATCGCTTAATTCTTTTGCTTATTATTATTATATATCAATCAATGCTTGGTTTTTTTGCTTACTCTTTGGTCCTTTGCTCACTTTGGTCCTTCTTTTTTTCCTTACTCTTTTTTCGAGAATAATGCCGATTATTGAAATGTCGTGGCATACTATATATGTGAATGTGCTACGATGGGATTGTGAGCCTTGTGATATGCACAAGTCCAGGTCTTGTGCATCCTACTTGGCTCACGGTTCCATTGTAGCATATTCCTATGTCCAACGACCTATGTATATATATGAGGCATTCTTTTCAAGTTATTTTTGTCTTTTTCGAGAATAATGCCAATGATTGAAATGTCGTGGAACAATATATATGTGAATGTGCTACGACGGGATAGTTAGCCTTGTGATATGCACAAGTCCTGGAATTGTGCATCCTACTTGGCTGACTGTTCCGTCGTAGCATATTCATGTGTCCAACGACCTAGCTAGTTATATATGAGGCATTCTTTTCGAGTTACTTTGGTATTTTTCGAGAATAATGCCGATGATTGAAATGTCGTGGCACACTATATATGTGAATGTGTCGTGATGGGATTGTAAGCCTTGTGTTATGCACAAGTCCAGATGTTGTGCATCCTACTTGGCTTACGATTCCATCATAGCATATTCATGTGTCCAACGACCTAGCTAGTTATATATGAGGCATTCTATTTGAGTTACTTTGGTCTTATTCGATAATAATGTCAATGATTGAAATATCGTGGCACACTATATATGTGAATGTGCTGCGATGGGATTATTCGCCTTGTGCTATGCACAGGTCCAGATGTTGTGCATCCTACTTGGCTTACGATTCCATCATAGCATATTCATGTGTCCAACGACCTAGCTAGTTATATATGAGGCATGCTTTTTGAGTTACTTTGGTCTTTTTCGAGAATAATGCCGATGATTGAAATGTCGTGGCACACTATATATGTGAATGTGCTGCGATGAGATTGTCCGCCTTGTGCTATGCACAGGTCCAGGTGTTGTGCATCCTACTTGGCGGACAGTTCCATCGTAGCATATTCATGTGTCGAACAACCTAGTTATATATGAGGCATGCTATTTGATTTTTGTCTTTTTGATTTAGGAGTAATTTCTATAAGTGTATCTTCATATGCGATCATATGCGACTTTAATTATATATGTTTTTTTCAATCACTGGTTAATTATTATTGTCAACTGGTAGATGACGTGGTACGTCGTGTACAAGGGACGAGTTCCCGGAGTCTACGACGACTGGGAAGACTTTCGGAGACAGGTGCACCGTTTCAGCGGCAATATCTACAAAGGGTACAACACTATGGTGGAGGCGGAAGCTAGATACACGCGCTATCTCGCGGGAGTTAGGACGAGAAACCGGATGAAGACCTACACCTTCGTCGCGGTGATCATGCTTATCTTCTTTGGTTGTTTATCCCGCGTTTGTGTCTAGCTAGTTTAGATGTCTAGGCAAGCTTCCGATCTCTAACTTGTTCGATCGACACATGTATTCGCATGTCACCAACTACTTTGTAACTTGATCGAAACAATGTATAACTTATGTATTCATGTATGAGACTTACCTATATGTATTTGTTTCAATCTTGTTTTGCGAATTGTGTATTTATATATATAACTGTATATCTTATATATGTGTGTATATTTGTGTGTATATCTGCCTATATAATATATATTGTATATCATCTGGCCCTAAAATTAAAAAAAGACACCCGTGGCGCACATGGCACAGCTTCTGTGGCGCACTGCAACTAAAGCGCACCTACGCAGCTTAGTGGCGTACTGCAACGTGCGCCACAGAAGATCCAAGGCGTAGCGCACCTGCCAACATATCTGTGGCGCACTAGAAGGTGCTCTACGCCTATCTCCACATAACCGTGGTGCACCAGGCAGTACGCCACGGCTAGGAGATATCCGTAGCGCAAGACCCGTGGCCACCACTAGTGCGCCATGGATGGTCCTTTTAGGTGCACCATAGACAACCATTTTCCTAGTAGTGTCTATGGGCTGGGACGTCATTGTTATGCTTCTGACCTCTTAGGCCATTTGTTAAGTTTTATATACTTAATAGCATAATTTGCCTTCCGTTGTTTGATGTTTGTGGTCAGTGACCTCTGCTTGTAATAATTTGGTTCTCTGCTCAGCTATGAGCTTGCTGTAATAATTTTTGTGTCGTAGGTTCACTGGATATCCTTGAGCTCAAGGTTAAGCTTATGTCAGACAGAGGTCTGGGATTTGTTTAGCCCTGATCCCGGGGGTGTCACAGGTTTAGTATTACACCGGATTGCATTTTGAACCTGATTTACAGGTCTCAGACTTGGCGTAATATAAATGTAGCTGTTTGATCTAAAAAATTAAAAACTTGCAGAAAGTCCGATAAGAAAAACCAACGATGGTTAGTCATCCAAAAAGAAAACAACTTTGCACCCTACCTGTTTAATACAAAGAGCACGCGATCACTGTCTAGCATTAACAAAAAGCTATTTATGTATCACACGTTGGAAATGAAAAATCACACATGAGAGCGTTAAGCAAAAAATATTTTGTTTATTGTGGAGTCGAGGTTGTCGTGCTATTGCCGACGAGTACGCCATAGAGGGGTCCTCACAGTGCATGTTTAGAGACGTGGGGGAAGGCGGACAGTTGACCGGTACGAGGTAACACAACTTACCCATGTTCAGATCCCACAACAGTGACGGAATCCTACTCTTGCTATAAACCACTATAAGGGAAATACGTCGAGTTACAGGGATTGGTTCGCTGTGCGAGGTGACTAGAGAGTCTAAGTTACCGTGCCCTAAAGGCTCCCATAGGACCGACTTATATAGTCGCCGGGTCCTAGGGTTACAGGGAAAAATTCTAGCCGGACAGGTTACAGAGTCCTACACTGCTTACAACTAGTCCAGCGTGTCTTGCACTCCAAGGCTTCTGGTACGTCGGTGACTCCTCCGTAGCCTTCCTTTATCCGGCATGGGCCTCCCTTCTGGATCCATCTAACTGGGTCTCCCAGCAGGCCATGGGCCATGCTACCAACTGTGGGCCACCCGGGTTATCCGGATAAGAGACATGCTATGGGGATACCCATATAGCATATCCCCAACTCCGAGATTTTGCACCGTCTTGCCTCTTCAGGTTGAATGCTCCGTCTAGATGGATGTCGGCAAATCGTCAAGCAACATCTTGTAGTCCTCCCAAAGAACCCTGCAAGGTTTTCTCCGTCTTCAATTTGTAAGCCGGAGAATTGCTGAATCTTCTATCGTACTCTTCCGTAGCTGGACTGGATCCGTCCATGCCGAAATCTTCCGATGTGATGCTTCATCTGCCAGTGACAGCTAGGACGTCGTAGACATAGGTCAGCAACGCCTCGTAACTCACACATGCAGAGAACACAATCATGTCCATTTTTCCTGCGTCAGCGATACAAACCGTTCACGTCACGCGAAATTTCCACGCACGCTCCCGCACACGTCGCCCACGCGTCAACCAGTCGATCATCTTCCACGAATCTTGACGCCGGGGGTTATAAATTGTAACTGCGGTGTAATTTTATTTTTCACCTCGTTCTCCTCCTGCGTCATCTTCTTCCTCCAGCGAGCGCCTCCTCGAGCTCTCCGCGTGATTTGCAAAAAACCCTAGCCCCTCAATCCTCCAAGTCACCACCTCAATCTCTCCAATGGCCAGCAGCAGCTCTGCTCCCTCCATGGCGGCATCAGGCGATGCCGCGGCGAAGCCGACGAGCACCATCCCCAAGTCTGCGGTGGTCGAATCCACCGGCGGCGACCACAATCCAGCGGCGCTGGAGCTGCTATAAGAGGAAAATGACTCCCACAAGGGGGACTGGCGTGGTTTGGACATCATGGACCGCGACATCAAGGATCTGCTCGTCGAGGGCTACCTTCCTGTGATGGAGGGGCTCGCCTGGCGGGCAGTGCCGGTCGGCGAGGTCACCCTTTCTCCCCAAGCCGGAGAGAAGGTGTACCTCAAAGCCCAACTGGTACGTGGCGTTTCCCTGCCCATCTCCAATTTCTACCTAGTTGTCCTCAACCATTATCGAGATCAGCCTCAAAACGTCTCCCACAATAGCATCCTCACGCTCAGCAACTATGCGACGCTTTGTGAGGGTTACTTAGGGATTAGGCCTAGGCTAGATCTGTTTATTTATTTCTTCACCGATAAGAGGGAAGACAGAGCCGGCAAGGACGATCTTAGAAACTGCGGGACAATTAGCTTTAAGATCCGGCATGGACGGCGGTTCCCCGACATAGTCGACCATGAGTCATGTAAAAACTGGCAACAGACGTACTTCTACGGCCCAGATATTCCTCTGGCTGGCTGAGAAGCAACATATCCGAACTTCATCGATGGAGCTGCCGCCGAAGCTTCAACATGGAGATCCGAGGCCTCCCTCCCCTCCAACATCGATGCTTCCCGCGCTATAAGGCGCATAGAGTGGTTCCTAGAGACGGGTCTGACCGGATTGGACCTGGCCATGTGCTGGTTTGTCAGGACGATCCAGCCTCTGCAGCATCGCTCGAAGCTGATGCATGAGTACATCAAGGATATGAAAGATAGACTCCGCATCTCCAAGGACAATTTCTCGAGTGACTACGTCAAGCTTCAACTCAAGGACATCGTCAAGGTGAAGGATAGGAAGCGAGGCTTCACCATCACCTATGACATGTTCGTTGACGGCACGTGCCCAGAGGTATGATGTTTATTTTCCGTATATGATATATACTCTAGTTATTCCGTCTAACCATTACCATCTTCATCTAACACTTGTGGGATTTCACTTAATAGTTCAGCAGTCTAGATGAGGATAGCATGGCTATCCAAATCTATGACCCAAAGATGAAGGAAGTCACCGTCGTGTCCGACGACGATGTCCCGCTGGCGCGAAAGCGGAAGAGCTCCACCTCTGACGCTGCCAATGGAGGCAAGAAGAAACAGACGGAGGGTGGAGCCTCCAAGAAGACTACCGCCGCCCTGGAGGTGGAGAAAAGAAAGGTTACCGGGATCCCTTTTGCCAAAGCACCCCCTGTTGTGTAAGCATCTTTTCTCTCCGACATTGTCCATTGCTTGTCTTATTCCTGTACTTATACTTTTTGCATGTTTCAGGAAGAAGGCCACTACTAGTTTAAAGAAGACCTCCAAAATTTTGGGGGATTCTAGAAATATCAAGGATATGTTGCATCGTGACGTATCTCCCCACGCATCTCCCGCCATCGCCCATGTCACTCCCAGTGGCCAGCCTATGTCTGCTCAGACAAGCTCACAGGCTAAAGATGCATCTAGCCCTTCCGCCATGGAAGTTGACTCAGGTGCCTCCGCGGAGCTTGCCGTTGTCGGCGAACAGGCAATGCAAGGAAGTACCGCAACTCAAATGGCTGAAGCTCCAGCTAAGGATGCCATCGGTAGCGGTAAGGCGATGGTGGAGAGTGGTACGTCTACCAAAGGCGGCGCCTCCGCACTCAGGAAAACGATAGAGTTCCCGAAGATAGTCTACCTGATAGTTACGCCGAGTAGCTCCGCTTTGGTTCCTGGTGCAGCGCCGACATCTCCAACATGTGGTCTTGAGGAGCTTCTCTATCAAGCAGAAATCTTGCAAGAAAACAGCCTTTATTTTGGCAAGTTGCTTGCTGAGAGCACTACCAACCTCAAGATCATTGCACTTGTAAGTTTTATTTGCCTTTTGCATTTCATATGAGTATCCCACTGTAGACCCCGAGGATTTAGACGGAAAACCATAGGTCTTTGCATCTAAATGCTCTAAGAGTGACTAATCGAGAAAACTTCTCACTGTAGCCCCCAAGCATATAGTTTGAATGAATTATTCCGACTAGATGCTTCCAGAGTAGCATATGCAATGTTTGTAAATTTCGATACTGTATCCCCCAAGCCTCTAGTTGTAACTGAATTAGTTCCGACTAGATGCTTAAAGAAAGACTAAGCATATGAATGAGTTAAAAACTTTATACTGTAGTCCCCAAGCTTCTAGTTGAAAACTGAATCAGTTCCGACTAGATGCTTAAAGAAAGACCAAGCATATTGGTAAGTTAAAAAACTCTCACTGTAGCCCCCAAGCCTCTAGGTGGATAATTATTCGGCTAGATGCTCCAAGTAGACTAAGCAGCGTCAAATTTTCTTTCCATAGAATGAGAATGCTCGGAGAGGCGTAGCCAACGAGAAGTACCAGAAGATGCGTGCAGACTTGGAAGCCGAAAAGGGTAAAACTGCCTTCTTGAAGGAACAAATCACCAAGAGAGAGCGTCTGTTTTTCCTTTCTTTTTTGTATTCTGACTTGGTCTTGAGCCAACATTCTCCGAGTACTCACTGTGTACAGTTCTTTCTCCAACTTGCAGAAGCCATTTCCATGGATAAAGATATTGTTGAGCAATGCAAGCATATTCAACAGTTGGATAGAAAAAACAAGATCCTTAAGCAGGAGAGGAAGGATATGCTAAAGATGCATGAGGACTCCATGAAATTCCTATAGGAGTCCGCCAATGAAGAGATGAACCGCTTGAAGGAGGAGATCGTGATGCTGAAAGAGCAGAAGAAAGCTGCCGATGAGGAAAATCAGCGCAATCTCGATGATATAAGATCCTCCGACAAGAACGGGATTCCATGGAGAAAACTCTCCAGCAGGCTGAGATTAGCATCTTCGTTAAGTGATTCTCCGCCTTGTACTTCTGTAAGCTAGATACTCTGAACTTTTTTGTGCTATTGAGATCATGCGTTCCTTTGTCGGAATTTGTAGCTCCTATTGGGTTGACCCAGTCTCCTCCTCCGACAAAAGAATGCATGGTCCTTGCCGGCAAATTTATCAACATCGCCATCAAGCAGACCAAGGAGATATCCAAGCCCCTCCAGATTAACATCAAAGCGGTGGATTCCATGGCGAAGTTCTCGGAGATTTTACGCCGAGCCCCCAAGCGTATTGTAAGCTGGAAATCTTCATGCACCCGGGCCGGTGGAAGGATGGATCTGTCCATGGTCAAGGTGCACTACAAAAACGCCGACATCGACATGGTGACCTCCGGTATACCCGACGTGGACGACGATGGCCAAAGGATAGATCACAAGGCTATCTTGGCATCACTCACGGGTTTTGATACCAGAGTCGCCGAGTTGGTCGACCCTAACGTCTTCGTTCCCTTGAAAACGATTGACGGCAACAGCCAAATCTCCTCCGAGCCCCTCAACACCGCCGACTTCGAGGAGGATGACTCTCCTGCTGCTGACGATGCTACGTCCAAGTCGTCTGGGCCAGAGTAGTGAAAACAATATGTAATATTTGTTTCCTCTAAAAAACCCTAAACCCTAAGGCGGAAAACAATGGTTGTATACGGAAAAAACTACTTGTTAACTTAAGGCGGAAAACAATGGTTGTTATTTCCTGCTACTGAAGAACTGGTTCCAGCATGTATATATTTTTTAAGCAAGTGCTGTCTTATCCATTACTCTAGTTTTTATGCTTGACTTTTCGTGAATCAGAATATGCGTTGTCGGAACTATGCGCTCAGGCGATGATGCCCAATGGCACTGTAAATAACCTAAGCACAAAATCACTGACAATAAGTGCCAAAAGTCACTACTCCAGAATCCACATAAAAACGACAAAGAACGTGTAGACCAGAAAACTTAAGCTAATGCCCGTAGGCGGAATTTTCACAAGTGCAATCACAAAGCTTGTGCATAAAGGTTTTATACGATCCGAAAATGAACACTAAAGGAGGTAAAAGACTCAGAAATATGAGTGAACCAGAGAGCTTTATTTCATTGATCCTATAAGAGGTACATAATAGATAAAAAATGCTAAGTGTAGAAAGGACGTAGCTGTGCTACGTTCCATGGCCGATCAAGCTCGGGGTACTCATCATCCGGGTCATGTCTCTTACGCTTATGATCCTTGCTGGGTCTATCCTTCAGTTCACAATTGTCAACGAGGTAGTAAGACCCATTGAGCAGCACCTTGTTATGACGAACGGTCATTCCCATGGCGGGGATAATTTGTGTGACTTCTTCTTCTTAAGTCGGAGCACCAAGTCCCCCTCTTTAAACGAGCGATGCCGAATGTGGCGACTATGGTAGCTGCACAACTTCTACTAGTAGATGGAAGATATTTGGCATGCCAATACGCGCTCCTCCTCGAGAAGGTCCACATCTAGGCGTCTGGATTCTTCAGCATCATCTTCGTCGTAGGTGGCAACTCTTGGTGAATCATGAAGGATGTCGGAAGGAAGGATGGCTTCTGCTCCATATACCATGAAGTAAGGGGTGTAGCCGATGGATCTGTTGGGTGTAGTTCTTAAACTCCACAGCATAGATGGTAATTTCTCCGCCCAGGCTCCAGCTGCTCTATGCAACGGTGCTTCCAGACGTGGCTTGATTCCCTGCAAAATTAAACCATTGGCTCGCTCAACCTAACCATTGGACTGTGGATGTGCCACAGATGCAAGGTCAAGTCGGATGCCCTTCTCCCAACAATAAGCTTCCCCTTCTCCGAATTACAAGTTGCTACCGTTGTCGGTGATAATGCTATGTGGGAGACCAAATATCACCACTAGATCCCGGACAAACCTAAGGGCAGTTTCCCCATCGAGCTGTCTAATGGGTTTAACTTCTATACATTTGGTGAATTTGTCAACTGCTACTAGCAGATGCGTAAACCCACATGGTGCCGTCTACAATGACCAACCATGTCCAGCCCCCAGACTGCAAACGGCCAAGTTATTGGTATTGTTCGCAATTCTTCAGTGGGAACATGTGGTTGTCGGGCATAATACTGGCATCCCATGCATGTCTCAACCAGCTTGTCGGCGTCCACATTCGTGGTCAGCCAGTAGAATCCTTGCAGGAAGGCTTTAGCCACCAACGATCAAGGAGCGGCGTGATGCCCGCAATCTCCAAGATGGATTTCACTAAGGATTTCAATACCTTCTTGCTGGGAAACATACTTAAGGTATACACTAGTAGTGCTCCTTTTGTAGAGCTATCCATTTATTATGGTATAGTCCTTTGCTCGACGTATTACTTGCCGTCTTTCGACCTCGTCGTCGGGCAAAGTTCCGTGTACGAGATATTCCATGAACGGTTTGTTCCAAGCCGGAGGGACCTTTGCCACCATGTGAACAAAAGAGTCAACTCTGTCCGGGTTGTCTATGTCTGCTCCCTTCACTGATGGTGTCCGTAGATGCTCCAGGAAAACTCCAGGCGGAATTTGTTTTGCGCCCTGATCCAAGCTTAGACAGCAGATCAGCCGCCTCGTTTTGCTCCCTAGGTACATACTTGACCTCGTAGACCAAGAAGCTCTTGGCTATCTCGTCCACTTCATATCGATATGCCGCCATCATAGGGTTCCGCGCGTTCCAGGTGCCAGCCACCTGCTGGGCAACCAACTCATAATCTCCACAGCAAACTATGCGCTTGATGCCAATATCCTTGGCTACGCGTAGTCCGTGAATGAGTTCTTCATACTCCTCCATGTTATTCATAGCCTCGAAGTGGATCTGCAGAACGTAGTGCAGATTTTCCCCGGTTGGTGACTGCAGCAGTACACCAGCCCCTGAGCCGTTGAGTAACTTTGATCCGTCAAAGTGCATCACCCAGTATTCTGGCTCCGGCATTGGGGTAATATCTGGCATCTCCGTCCAATCTTTAATAAAATCTGCCAAGGCTTGTGATTTGATAGCGTCTCATCTCTTGTAGGTAATCTTGAAGGCGGCAAGTTCAATGCCCCACTTCGCGACCCTTCCTGTAGCGTCGCTGTTGTTGATGATGTCAGACAGTGGAGCTTTGCTCACAACTGTGATAGCGTGCTCCTAGAAATAGTGCCTCAGCTTCAGAGAAGCAAGGAACACTCCATAAGCTATCTTCTGGTAGTGCGGGTAACGTTGCTTGGACTCGTCAAGATCTCGCTTACATAGTAAACTGGTTGTGTAACTCCGTACTCATGCCCTGGTTCTTTCCGCTCTACCACAACAACGATTCTGATTACCCGGTTGGTGGCCGCCATGTAAATTAACATGGGATCCTCAAGTTCGGGTGCTGCAAGGATAGGCACTGAGGAAAGTATCTCCTTGAGCTTCTTCAATGCTGCATCTGCCTCGTTCGTCCACGTGAATTTATCCGCCTTCTTCAGCAACTTGTAGAGCAGCAGAGCCTTCTCTCCAAGTCGGCTGACGAACCGACTAACTGCTGCAACGCAACCTGTTAGCCATTGTATGTCCTTTAGACATGTCGGACGGTTTATGTTTAAGATGGCCTTGATTTTCTCCGGCTTGACCTCGATTCCACGCTGGGAAACGATGAAGCCCAACAATTTGCCGGCTGGAACCCCGAAGACGCACTTCTTAGGGTTAAGCATCATGTTGTATTTCCGGAGATTATCAAAGGTTTCTTTTAAGTCGGAGATTAAGTCGTTTGATTTTTTAGACATCACCGCTATATCGTCCACATAGGCGTGAATGTTCCGACCAATTTGATCGTGTAGGCAATGTTGCATTGTCCGCTGGTACGTAGCACCTGTGTTTTTCAGCCCGAAGGGCATCGTGACGTAGCAAAATATACCGTATGGTGTAGTGAACGAAGTGGCCAATTGGTCCAACTTCCTCATCTTGATATGGTGGTATCCTGAGTATGCATCGAGAAAACACAAAATATCCAAGCCAGCCATCGAGTCAATGACTTGGTCAATGCGAGGCAAAGGAAACGGATCTTTGGGACATGCTTTGTTCAAGCCGGTGTAATCAACGCACATTCTTAATTCTTTGGTTCCCTTTTTGGGGACAATTACAGGATTGGCGCGTCTCTTCTCTTCTCCAAAGCGTCATAGAGGTTGTTTCACTGGTTTACATTTTGGATCAATATTCAAGCTATGCTCGGCAAGTTCCCTAGGTACACCTTTCATGTCGGCAGGTTGCAAGGCAAAGATGTCCCTATTCTCACGGAGGAACTCGACGAGCGCGCTTTCCTATTTGGGGTCCAGGTTTGTCCCAATGGAGGTGGTCTTGGAGACATCGCCTACCACAAGTTCCACCGGCTTGGTCTCGATGGCGGCCTTGAATGCTGGGGCGGAGTCAGAAATCTATTTCTTCGATGCGGGCATCTCCGAGGCATCGACCTTGCTCTGGATCTCCTTGAATTCTTCGTTGTAGAGGATAGTTTCTACATAGGCTGCTTCTCCAATCTCGCAGTTTCTTGCTTTGGTAAATCTTCCGGATACGGTGATGACACCGTTTGGTCCGGGTATCTTGAGCTTTTTGTAGACGAAGCATGGCTTGGCCATGAAGGTGTGGAATATGTCGCGCCCAAATATGACGTGGTACACGCTCTTGAAGGGGACCACCTCAAAGGTCGTGCGTTCTTGGTGGTAATTATTGACATCACCAAAAGCGACCTGAAGTGTGATGCACCCAAGGGACCGAGCCTCCCGGCCAGGAACTACGCCATGAAAGATGGTGTTGGTACGCCTTAGGTTTGCCTCTGTCAAGTTCATCTTCTGCAGTGTATCTAGGTACATTATGTTGATGCTGCTTCCACTATCCACCATACATTTGGTGAACTCGTTGCCATCAATCAGGGGGTTGATGACCATGGCGTATTGGTTCTCCGTAGGGATGAGGTCTGGGTGATCGTTCCTGTCCCAAGTAATTGGAATCTCTGACCAGCGCAGGAACCAGGGAACTGGGGGTAGAGTAGTCATCAGTATCCTCATGGAGGTTTTCTGTTGTCGGACGGTAGGGGTGCCAAGGAAAGTTTGGAAAACTGCTGCCTTCTTCTCGAAGGGGTTTTTGCCCTTGCCGTCGCTCTTGGCGGCGTGCTTGGGGTCAACGTCCTCGTCCATGTGACTTGAATCCTTGGACTCCTTCTTCTTCTTCCCCTTGCCCTTGTCTCGCGGTCTGTTCTTCTGACTTTGCTTGTAGCCGGACTTCGGGTCCTCCTTAAGGTCATTGACGAACTTGAAGTGGTGATTGGTGTGGGTGGTCTTGCCGTTGGCGTCGAGGTGTACGAGGCACGACATATCGCGGTACTCCTCGTAGGTTTGGGGAATGCGGAGCGCTGCCGAGGTGGTTTCACTACCTCGCTACTGCCCATGACCAGCTCCCCGTCCTCGGCCACGTTGTCCGCCATCACCTCGTCCTGCAAAGGTCATAGCGACCATGTCGGAGTTTTGCTTTTCTTCTGGCTTGGTATTCCGCTTTGTGCTGTTATTCCTCCGAGCTTGAGTTGGAACGGCCGTTGCCAGCAGGGAGCCGCAAGCATCGTCGTCGGCAGCTGCGAACTCACTGGCCAACTGAATCATCTGGTTCAGATCTAGCTGGTGATTGTCCTGCAAGCGCTTCAGCTTATGTCAGAGCAACGTGCCCCTTTCCAACCCATCGATGAAGGCGGCCATGGCGGTCTGAGCGTGCACTCCTGCACAGGAATTCTTCATATCCAGCCAGCGAGAGAGGTAGGCACGAGATGTCTCGTCTTTCTCTTGCACGCACCGCTGTAGATCGCCAACAGTGCAGGGATGTTTGTACGTACCCTCGAAGTTCTTGGTGAATGCTTTTTGCATGTCCAACCAATTGCAGATGGATCTTTTCGGCAAGTCGTCAATCCATTGGCGGTCCGTGCTCGCCAACATCAATGGGAGGTACTTGACGGCGACGTTGGGGTTACCCCCGGCGATATCCACCGTGTTGCCGTAGTCCTGCAACCATGTAGCTGGCTTGACGGTGCCGTCATAGGGTTTGATGGTCTTGTCAATCCGGAAACCTTTGGGGTAAGTTGCAGACCGTATCACAGGTCCAAAGCAACGTGGTCCTGGGTATGGTCCTTTGTTGATAGCGCTTGACGAGGTGGAAGAGGTTGAAGTAGATTCCCCAATAACGGCACAATAAAGCTTGATGGCGCCTGGTGTTTGACGTGGAAGCGCTTCGTTGGAAATCCTAAGAGCAAGGTGTGAAGCAGCAAGTAGCAAGTCTTCCCTCAGTAGAGACCGAGGTTATTGAACCAAAAGGAGAAAGGAAATGTCACACAAGTGTTGCAAATAACATGGAGACCTGGCAACACAAACTCAAGACTTTGCCCCAACGAATTAGTGAGGTTGTCAAGCTCACCGGTTGCTGTAACAAAGGATTAAACATATTGTGTGGAAAGTAATGGTTTGCAGCAAGTAAAAAAGTAACAGTGGAATATGTATCAATGGTAAAGATTGGACTGGGGTCCATAGTTCACTAGAGATGCTCTCCTTAGATAAACAACATGGCATGAAGGGTAAACAAATTACAGCGAGGCAATTGACAGGAACTGAGCAAGGCATAACAATGCAATTACTAGCCACAATAATCCTATGAAGTTGATTGGGCAACACAACAATATACATAGACAATAATCCAACTGCATCTATGACTAGAAGTCCACCTTCAGGTTATCATCCGAACATCCTCCAGTATTAAGTTGCAAGCAACAAACAACTGCTTTAAGCAAAGTGTGTAAGGTAAACATTCCACATGTTCCATGAACAAGAGACCGTTGTTTTCTCCCTAGTAGCAACAGCACATCTACAACCGAAGAGATTATTGTCACTTCCCTTGGAAACTAGATACATGAACCCACTATCGAGCGTAAATACTCCCTCTTGGAATCACTAGCAACTACTTGGACAAGATAACCACTAGAAACGGAGAGCATGCAAGATCACAAACAACATAGACATGATAGAATATCCATCGTATCCCTACAAACACAACATGCATGATTACAAATAGATTAGATCTTGATCATGAACGGAGCTCACAAGATCTATACATGAAAGCACAAAGGAGGAGATACAACCATCTAGCTACTACATGGACCCATAGTCCAAGGTGGAACTACTCATGAATCATACCGGAGAGAAGGCCTCCGGGATGATCTCCCCTCTGGCAAGGTGCCAGGAAGAGCTTCAGATCCCCCCGATCTAGGGACGATGGTGGCGGCGGATACAGACGGTTTCGTGGAATATTGATTGGGTCCTAAGAGTTTCTGCATCGGGGGCTTCTTATAGGCGAAGGGGGAGACCGAGGCGGCCGCCAGGGCGGCCAAACCCTAGCCAGGAGCGGGGTAAGGCCTACCCGCGCCTAGGGGGGGGGTCTGGCCCCTCTGGCCGGCCCCTCGGGCTCTCCTCTGAACTTCTTGTTCCCCACATAAATTTATTGACTTTGTCCTTCGTCCCGTCCAATTCTGAGAATATTTCTTCACTAACTTTTCTGAAACCAAAAACAGCAGAAAACAGGCATCTGGCACTGTTGCAACTTGTAAATAGGTTAGTACCAAAAAACATGTAAAAATCACCTCAAAGTGTAGACAAGTAAAGAAAAGTAGATACTAAACAAGCATGGAGCATCAAAAATTATAGATACGTTTCCAACGTATCAGCATCCCCAAGCTTAACTCCTGCTCGTCCTCGAGTAGATAAGTGATAAAAGAATAATTTTTGAGGTGACATGCACCCTCATAATAAAGATCCAACCATTTGCAAGCATTGAAAGATGGGATCAAAGAACTCTAAACATGTGCATGAAAGATGGAGTTCTAACAATAGGACATAGTAATTATGCATGCAACATGGCAAGCTACAAACAAAGATCATTAATAGTATGTATTGAAAAACGTTTGTTTCTTTCACATGCAGAAAACATAGCATACACTACAAGGATTCTGGTCTATTGCAACAAAATTATTTGTCGTGATAAGTACCAAATTGTTGCAATAAGTAACTATTGCCACGACATGTCGTTCGTTGCCAGTCGTTGCGACAGGCCGCATGGTAATAGGTTATTGCCACAAAAAACCAATCGTCACAATAAAATATGCTATTGCAACATACGAGTGCAAAGTTGCCACATTTTCTCGCATGGTAACATGCCCTTTGTTGCCACAATTTGGTATGTGGCGATAGCTTACTACAACAAATACTAAAACTGTTGCGACTACTAGTTCATGGCGATATACATTCGTGACAATAACCTATAGCAATAACGATTGTTTCATGGCGTATACTTTTCTGTGGCAATAGTCAACTGTGGCATTAGCTTATTGCAACAACTCTTGTTTTGTGGCACTAGCCATTCGCCACAAACCACTATATTCGTGGCACTAGCTTATGGCAACAACTCTTATTTTACATAGCAAATGTTCTTATTTTGCATAGCAAATATCCTTCGAATACATGATTCAAACCATTCATTATTCATAAATATCATAGTTTGCATACCAAATATCCATCAAATGTAAATCTAATATAATTTAGCAATCATTCAACATACTGAATGTGCCATCCTAATTAAGTGTCAAGACTAAATTGTCCATGTTCTAGACTCCAGTTCGGTTAATTCTTTTGTTCCTGCAATCAAGAAATAAAAAAAATTAGCTAAGTTAATGATTCCAACATAACATATGCCATAAAATTATATAAGCCTACTGTACTTTTCACATTACATATGATTTCTATGATAAACTTTGCGACGTGGAGCTGTTGCCTCACAGTTACATGCCAAAAAAATAAACATGCAGACAATGGCCTACTCAAAACAAAATAAATATATGCAAATTATTGAAACAAATGTCCAACCCATTTGTAGGACCACCATTCCTTGGAGTAGATGGCATTCCATTACTTGAAACAAATGTCCAACCCAATTATGATGCTACATCTTTTATTTCATCTGCTATGTTCTTTTAAATCTTGTACTGTATGAACTGCAACAAATTCAGACAAAAGATTGAGCGTTGTAAGCTACTACGTGCAAGTCAGATTGCACTCCTGAGTGTTATAGCTTGAGAAGATAAATATGATTTGGAAACATGCAAAAACCTAATTTAACAAATAACGTATATATGACTAAAAGAATTCCTGTTTTCATGTCGTTACTATGCCATTGCTGCTCAGAGAAGATAAGCATTAAATTCCTTAATGTTTTGAGAAGTGGTCATTCAGAAAGATTAATTATCGCACGTATGGTATGTGAGATACCATACTGTGTACGTTGCAGCTATTATAAATTGTACTGTCCTAACTTATATATGACCGAAAAAATTCTTGTTTCCTTGTCGTTGTTGTTCACAGAAGATAAGCATTAAATTCCTTCTGTGTTTAGAGAAGTGGTCATGCAGGAAGATTAATTACCGCATGTATGCTAGTAGGTGAGAACATTTTGTGTATGTTGCAGCTATTATTAACATATTGTAGGTTTTCAAATAAATCGACCATGCAATGCTAAGATGCTAATAGCAAGTCTGAAAATGGTGCTACAACCATGTTAGAAATTATATTTAAGAATTTCATTTTCACATACGCATATTGTATTCATTGGATCGTGTTATTTGTAAAGCTCTAGAGTTGATTAAATATATGAGGTCTTTCTGTTTATTATATGGTGGCTCACGTGCACTCTCATAGTTGAAAAAATAATCATTATTTGCAATATATCATGGCCTACTCAATAGAATCAACTAAGCTAGGGGATTATTTGTACTCCAGTGATAGAACCAAATAACCAATCCTCTACAGCAACCCAGCTCAAACAAAGTCAACATAAAGACAAAGTAAGGTTGTGACTTAACATTGCTCGAAACATTCGAAAATTCATTGTTGAAACTTGTATGAGAGTATTGGAGCATGAAGACAAAGTAAGGTTTGCCAATCTAGCAGCATCAGCTTTGTAAGCCTTGTAAGTGGAGTGAAGAGTTGCTCGCTAGCCTTCATTTTGTTCTTGTGCAATTTTGAGAATTTTTTCTTCTGTTTCTGGTCTATCTTCCAAATCCCATCTGTCCTTGAATGAGTGGTAACTTCCTTGAATGAACCATAGTTCATTCATACTGTACCATCCATTTTTTAGAGAATGCAATACTAAGCATCACAAATCCATTAGCAAAACGCTTCTTAGATGCTTTATATCCTTTTAGAACAACCCGTCCTTTCTTCTTCTGTCCATCAGTTTCTACATTCCAAATCACACATGTAGTAATCAGTACAATATTGTAAGAAACGATAGAACAAATATAAACCAAAAGTAGTACCATTATGTAGTTGTGCACATTTGCGGCGGCGATCATGGGATGGCCATTCATCCAGTGCACACATGTCATTAGCAGACACTGGAGTGTCAGACTATTCTTGATTCCCTATAACAGTTTTAAAGACTAAGCAATTTAACTTGTACTAGGACTTTCTGCATTATTTGAAATGTCAAAGACAGCTTAAATGTCATAAACAATTTACTAGATTCCTTTTGTCTACATTGGTTTCTGTATGATGTTATACTTTCCATCCTTAATAAGAGAACATAAACTTTCCTTACTGAACAGAAAAACAATTAAGGGACTTAGCATTAACAAAATTTGATCTTGTGCACCATTCAGATAGGTGATTAAGAAGTAAGGATGTTGTTTACCAACAGGTTTTTCCGTTGAATTCATCATTGTGTCCTTGTGTAGGTAATATCAGAATCAGAGTCAATTTCACAAGAAAAGCAATACTTAAAGCATGCATAAATTATTGCTTCAGAATGGAATACAGTAGGAAGTACAATTTTCATCAAATCTAAAAAACCATAGCACAAGGAAAAAGAATACTCTTCCATCGCAAAAAGGCCAAGTAGGATATTGCATAGAAGTACGTACTAGCAAAATGTTGCTGCTACTAAAACACTGAAAACAAGTAAGGCATTGCTATAAGTTGAGCTGGACAGCAGAACCATCTATAGAGCGGTAGATAATATCTCAAGAGAAAAATGTAAGCTATAAGCAGAAATAACATGTTATTTGCTGACAAAGGGATAGACTAAAGCGACAAAAAGCTCTTGCAATAAAAGAATGTGATAAGCACTATTTCCATCAAAGTACTAGCACCTTCCCCGCCATAGAAAAACACCTTATTGCAGCAATATCATTGAGCATCTCCTTAACACGGTAGCAATGATATAGTTTACAGAGTAAAGATAAAGAACGGGGACAGAAATGAAAGGTGGTTCACATTCATATGCAGTTGGTCAGAAATAAACTATGCAGTGCTCGTGCATACATTTGTACAGTTGCAGGATATAAAACCATCTATTTATACTACTTAGAAAGCACTAGTACCACAACAGTCATGCAAAAAAGCAAACTATGCAGCAAATTGTTAATCTGTGTACATCGTTAGGGGTAATAGCAGTCTGTTGATACATTTAAACAAAATACGGCGGCTGCATACTTTCAGGCTGGGTAGTGTCTAGGCTTTTCACTTAAAATGGTTTAAATCGACGACATGAAGAGTACGGTGATTCAAGAGAAAGAATAACACCTACTCCTACATAGACATTAACTAACTTTCACTTGTTTTAGATCGCAGGCACAGTGGAGCATATTGTCAATTTGTGTGTTAAACTGGTATTTCCAGTCCCATAGTGCAAAATCCAAATGTTTCATGTCAGTATGTATATTTATCCCACACAAATAGATGCAAGATAATTATATATGGGTATCCTACGGTTTGAGTTTGATGTGAGAAGCTGTGCAATTACCACATAATGGAACAATTGGGAACAATTTGGCAAATTCAGGTGCAGCAAACTCTACCTCTGATAGCCGAGAAGCACGACTGGGAAATACTTTAAATTTCATAGTTCGTGTTGCTTGTGCAACAGTGGCCTATTCCAAATAACAGGAAGCAAATAGGAATTTTGGACCCTGGCGCTACGGTGATGCTGACTCATGGGGGAATTGGAAAATTTACTGAGAACGCAAATAGGCACACGCACTCAGTCAAACGAGCAGGAAATTTCTCACAGCACGCAGATGTAGTTCTAGCGCCACGGCCGCCAGCCGGTAAGGTTGCAAGTGCCGCTCGCTAGGAATCCTCAACACACTCGGTAAACCATGGACACCAATGACGACACAAAATGATGGTCGATAGGGATGAGCGACTGGGACGACAAAGACCTGCCGCCGTCACGGGGCTCGACGTTGGCCTGCTCGTGGTCCTAGTCGCTGTCGCCATGGCTGTGGTCGCCGTGGACGCCACCAACGACAGCCCGTCGACCATCTCCCCGCTCGGCGTGAGCGCCACCGCCGCCTTGCCGGTCGCTGGCGAGGGGGCCTGTTGCACCCGGGGGGTTGTTGAAGTAGGAAGGCGACGCGGGCTATTGTATCCCGGGGCCATGCCGGAGGCGAGAGTGAGGGGCGCCGCATGGCGGCCGTCGCCAAGGTAGTTCTACTTCTACGATGAAAAGGGGGCGCTGCGCTGCACATCAGAGGAGATTAGGGAAAATGAATAACCTGAGGCATTCTCCGTGCGGCGATGTTCTTCGGTGTCGCCGTCATGACGCTGTGAGCACGGAGGAACCTAACGAGAAGATCTCAGATCCAACCCTGACACGGTGATTTGGTTTAGAGAAATAATAGGCGGTAGATAAGAGAGGCCTTTAGCGGGCGGGTAGGATAAAATATTTTCGCGGAAGACGTGCTAAATTATTTGGTGGGAAAGTACAATTTTTTTGGAGAGACATTGAGGGTATTTAGCGGGAAGGTTAGAAATTATTGGAAAATTTTCTATTACACACTAACTAATTAGGATAAAACGTTTTAGAATAATGAAATAGATTGGAAAAAAATACTTCCAAGCAATACGAAATATATATGCTGCTGAAAATAATATTACTAAAATTTGTTGGCAAAAACTTATTTTGCTAAATGGCTGAGATCTCGATGTCTGCCTCGTTGCCAAATTTTACATGCCAGTTGTGATGACGGGGGAGTATTGTAGGAGCCGATAAAAGAACAAGGAAAATGATATGGAATATTTGGGGATCTCACGAGGGTTCTTTATATAAAATAGCTAGTTGTATATTTATACTAGTTTATACTAGTGTAAGATTAATAACCCTTGGACCCTATGGTTGCCATGCCATGTTTTGCTGAGACAACTAGTGCATATTTAATATAAGTATTCATATTATACTCAGTTATCTTCTCCATTGTATATTTACACAGGAAGGTTGTCTTGCCGATGGTTTCAGTGAGTAGGGAATTAACTGGTTTTTATTTGGTTTTTTTAGGTATTCTGCATATCGGCATGCATGGGAGGGAGTTGTACACCACCACTTCGGCGCACAATTATGAACTATACATTAAAGACATTTAACTCACATAATTCTTAGTTTATTCTTAGTACTTTAGCACAATTTGTGGAGTTCTTTGCAAGTTTTTTATGAGGCTTTGGTCACTCTAGTTGTATTACTCATATTGTGGTTGGTTATGCAATATATGAATTGCATGGTTGTTTTTTTACGTTATCTATATTGGATATACACATTAAACTGTTGTGTGCCTGTGGTAGATATTCTTTGAAACAAAGGAGGTGGTGCCGAAAATTTGAATTGTTGTTAGTTTTGATTGTAATTGTCGTGAAGGTCCGCTGCTGACTACAGAGAACATTATTGCAATATCTTGTTCTTTTTCGCAATAATAGGAAATTGTTGCAATATGTTCTACATATAACCATGGATAGACAACTTGTCGTAATATATAATAATTATTGCAATGCAAATAAATTGAGGCAAAAAGTGTACACTATTACGACCATTTCGTGTTTGTTGCAATAAGAAGCCATTTTTCGCAACAATAGTTGTGCCTTACGCGACATGGCAAAATTGTTGCAATATCTTGCCGAATATTACCACAGAGGTTTGTTTTGTTGCAATATATGTTATCTATTGCGACAAAGTAACTAATTCGTGCAACAAACCATGGTCGTCGCAATATCACTACATTATCACCACAACGATGCAGTCCGTTGCAATACTTGGTATTTATTGCAACAAAAGGGAGCATAGTGTGACAAAACTAAATTGTGGTAACAAGTAGGACCTATTCCCATGAACGACCATTTTGTGGCAATATTGCATTTTATTGCAACAAAACTCAGCTGTAGCATTAAATTTTGTTGCAATAGACCGGAATTCTTGTAGTGATAGTGGCAATCAGCTTGTCCCTCATAGAGTAGCAATATAATGCATAGGACACCTGCAAAGTTCACAAGGGTGACTAGAAACAAATAGCACAAGAGCAAGTAACACAATATGCATCAATTAGTAAGCTTTGGAACACTGCACACAGAATGACAACTATGCTCTCTTAATGGTGCTTAAAGGTAGAAGGTGGAGACTTAATAATGATGGAAGAAAAGCCTTTTTGTAAAGGAAGCAGGGATTACAAGTTTCAAAAAGAGCTTCCAAAAATTATAGTACTTACTAGCTTTCAACCCTCATTGTCCCTATCATAAGCATCTTGAAGTGGTTAAGATTAAAGTGGCAAAGCTGGAGTATATGCTTGACAAAGTATAAGTTGTAAATCTCAAGTCCCTTGACTATGAGGTCTACACCTCATGGATACTCAACTTAGGGCCCAGGCAAGTTCTTGTCACTATGAGTATTTTCATATCATTGAGAACCGCCAACGGGGTACCCCTTGCACATGGAACAAGAGCTTTCCCATAACCAAAATGACAAGGCAAGAAGACAATGAGCATCTCAGCAATTCTTTTTATGTACCATGGGAATATGGTCCTTTTTTCTCTCTTTCCTCTTTTCTCAATGTGTCTTTTTAATAAGAAGAATGCTTCATAGATGTCACTATGGTGATCCTGCAAGTTTCCACCATGATTAGGCATGGCTTAGGCTAGCGGCCCAGGCGTTTCTCTAACACAGAATACAAACTCCATGAACTTACAAGTTCCCACTTCATTTCACACCGGTAACATCCATAGACAAAAGAGCATTATATCAACGAAGTACAAAAAGTATAAGTGCAATGTTGAAAACATTCCCCGTGATAGCACGGTTCTGCTAATCCCAACATATAAGTGCAAGCATATACAACAAAGTTGCCTTAATGGTTCAAGTTTATTAGGGGCAAAGAATAAAATGTGCCATCAAGTTCGTGAGGGCTTTAATCACTAAGTTTTCACATAACAAAATAGTTTTTAATTGGAAGATAGTTCAAAACAAGAATATACTTGGAATGGTGTAACACACCATGCATAGGAGTTTATAGTGGATACTTTGGAATAACTTGGTTTCTTGGGAGTTGGAAGCATGAGTAGAACTTACTCATACAAGTGGAGGCTAGCAAAAGACTGGGAGCAACCAACTAAGAGAGCAATAATGGCCATAATCATGCAATGCAACAAAGCAAACTAATCAAAGCAAAGAGTGGTACTACAAGTCAAGGACTAAATGATCATAGAGGCTAACGGTGACTTTTCATAGTCATAACATGGTGTAAGCATGTGCCAAGTCAACCCAAGCAAAACATCAAAGGAGAATACCACAATACTATGCTTTTGCATGCTAAAACAACGCATAATTTCTTCAAGGCACACTAAGCAATCCCAATTGTTGGGAACAAGACATGCTACAGAAATATTCACTAAGCATAATGCTAAAACAACACCTATCATGTCATGCTAAAGTCTAAGTCACGGTCAATGCAAGCTCCTCTTGCACTTCAAGCAAGAACTTACTACTCCTTTCCAAACACCAAGCAAACTTATTTGCAAAACAACACAGCGAGAACGGGGGTCCAAACTTCTTTATTCAAGAAAACTAAACAACCTAAGAAAAGCAAACGAAAACTAAGACGCTTCAAGAACAACACAACTGTGCATGAAACAATAAAAGTGAAGTGTCTAGACAGACCTGAGCTTTTTATTGATGAAGAAGGGGATGCCTTGGGCATCCCCAATCTTTGAAGCTTGTACCTATTGGAAATTTCTTGGGGTGACACCATGCTGGCATCCCCAAGCTTGAGCTTTTTTCCATTCTTCATCTCATTGCATCATTCTCTCTCTACACCTGAAAGTTTTCCTTCATACAAAACTTCACACAATCTTCATTAGCAACATTAGCTTATTCAAAAGATATTAGACCGCTGGCAAAGCTTTGGAACAGCAAGGCTGTCAACACCCGGATTTTTCAATCCTAGATGCCTGTTATGCCATACATCGCAATCCCAGGATTACCATTTTTGCGAGACATAACATAATTGGATACCATAGTACTTCATCCATTACAAACGATACATAAGTTCTTACACAAATAGGGATCTCATGATCCAGTTCTTAATACAACATCAAGCAGCGGAATACGTAATAATAACGGTATGTAGGCGAAGCTCCATCTTCGGGGTCACAGGCAATGCTGACGATGGGAGATGATCCTAGTTGTCGTAACCTTCCTGGGGTCCATCCTCTAGGTACTCCTCTTCATAGTCTGGCCATGGGAATAGCCAGGGACAAAGCCATGAGTACTCTTTAAGTACTCGCAAACTAATACTAACAAGTAAAGGGGTTTTTTGGATAATAGGACACTAGGCTCTAGGGTTGTTTTGCAAAAGCCAGGTTTATCTTTACTAAGTTACAAAGCTAGTCACAATTTTATAACTCCTAAGTGGGATCTTGTAATCCAGGTCACAACTCTGTTGTGGTCAAGTCAAAGTCTCAATTCATTTCACAAGTCATTTTGAAAAGTCTGACCGGGGAACAGTATGGCCACTCCAACTGTCCATAACCGCGGACGCGGCTATTCGAATAGTTTGACACTCTGCAGAGATTGTACACTTTCACCACAACATTCGATACATCCGTCAGGAACAAATCCTGAATTCACCATACTCAGTATGCGGATATCAATCCTAACCTTTCAATTACACGCCCTAGTATAAGCACCTCTCCTGTGAGTTTGGCCTCCCAACCATGACCACTGTCATCTTGGGTACTGCACAGGTGGACAATCTTCACAAGGTAGCCTCAGCTCAGACCTTGGCCGTGAGGGAACTAATACTAAGGTATATAATTTTTCAGTCAAGCCCTACCCAATATTCGGGTATTGTGGTTGTACGCAAAAATTGGAATGGTATCACATCCAGACAACCATCAGTTTTATAAAGGGCTAAGGCTCATGCCTCAACATTTTTATCACCAAAATCATCAAGTGTTTGGAAACACATGTCCCAAAACATTTCAATAGAATGATCCATCATTCCAAGGTTTTCATAACCATTTTTCCACCAAGTATTCCCATCTAAAGTTGATCAAGTTTTATGCTTAGCACTAGCATCTACAGGTGGGGGTAGTACTAATGGGAGGGTAGTAACTAGTGAAGTTTCAACTATGTACAACCTTATGTCTCCGGCTGATGTCAAGGTTTCTAACTTAGGCCAAATTTTATGCTCTTTATGCAACCTTCAGCAGAACTGTCTAGTATCTACCAAACTCTTAGGTAGACTCTAAGTAAGATTTGATAAAGAAATAAAGTAAGATGTTTGCAAGTAAAACTAGGATTGGTTTATCAAGTGGGTATGATCACATATGCTTAAGGCATATAATAGTCATATCACAAGTATGGGTTTGTGGCATCAGTAGGGTATCTGGCAAGGGTTAGTTTGCACAATGACTAGTAGTATTAGGCTTGCATAGTAATTAGCTTGCCTTGTGCAGAGCAGTGGTTGAAGTTCTCCTCGGCTTCCTCTTCGTAGTATCCTCCTTCCTCTTCGTATCCTTGGTCGGTACTAGCGTCTATGAATAAATACGAGGTACACAATCACCAAACAATACTTAACTACTTAAGATTTAATATTCTCCAAACCAAATATGGGATCATGTTGACACATGTCATCACCACATATTGTAGTCCATGGGAATGTGATTTAAAGTGGTGTCACAATTTAATAAGGTTTTACCCTTTTATTGTAATTAATTAAAGTGGCTAGAAATTCTTATGAAGCATTCTTTTATTACTTGAACATTATTTCTGCAAGTAAACCTATATATATTTTTATATATTCTGAAAGGTATGGTTTAATGTGATTTTTGAGAGTTGGAAACAACTCAAAAGATTTCATGGTTTAAATTTGAAAAATGTTTGAATGTAGAAAAGCTTCTGCCTTGTTATTTTTACTATGGGTGATCTACAGATCCAAATGACTTGAATCCAACGGGCTTGGATTAAGCATTCACAGACCTTTCCAACAAAATTTGTTTCATCCAATTTTGTGTACTGAATCGATCTGGGTTGATTTTTGAAGTTGGGTGCTGAAGTGTGTTTGAATTTAAATAGAAAAGGATTTAATTTGAATTGTTGGGCTACGCGGGAAAAGTTACTGGGCCGGTCTGCTAAGTGCAGTGCTCCCGCGGGCTGCTTAAGTGGGTGTCCCCACTCGTCAGTGACACCGGGCTGGGCGAAGCGGTATGGGGCAACGTGGATCGTTCGATCTAGTTCTAATCTAACGACTGAGGGTCATCGTCGACACGAGACAACTCCAGCGAGAACGAAACCTAGCACGGCCAGTGAGGGGTGCTGGGGGCTCACCGGGGTACGGGCGAGGGTCGGCGAGGCGGGCGAACGACGAAGTCGACGACGGCGAACCTCCTGGTACCGGTGGCTTCTCCTGGGGCGGCTCCAATCGCTGGCTCCCTTCTTCTCCGGCAGCGGCAGGCTCCAGTGAAATTCCGGCGAGGTGGTGGTCGCCTTGCTCTGAGGATGGTGTGGCACAGTCAGTGAGGAGAGGGGAGTGAGATGGTGTGAAGAAATCGTGCGGGGGTGGCCTCTATTTATAGTCGAGCGAGGGGACAGTTGGGGCGCACGATGAGCTCGTCGGGGGCGACGTTACAGGCGGCTAATGGCATGGGAAAGGGTAGGGGACGGTGTTGTGTCTCCTGGCGATGCTCAACGACATGGTCGCGAGGCATGGGGCGGTGTGGTTTGGTCTGGAACGGGCGGTGCTCTGCACGACAGAGGCGGCGTCTTCGACGGTGGGCGGTGGCTGTATGGCACGGGGCGGCAAACGGGGGTGTCTGGCGGTCTCCTGGGTCGGTGGTGATCGTGTGTGCACGCGGTGAGGGCGGCGCGCGGTCTGTGGACGCTGGTCGAGGGTGGCGCTCTGGCGCACTCTCGGCATGGTCTGGGCGTGTCTTGTGCGCGTGGTCCAGGTCTTGGCAACGCTCGCGGCTGGAACAGGCAGTGGCGGTGGACGGTGGGCTGCCTCCCAGACAAGGTTGGCACGGCTAGTTCTTCCTCTAGCCTGCTGTCCACAATGTGGTGACATGGGGGTGCTCGGCTGTTCACCATTAATGACAATGGCAAGCTCACAGGAGTGCTGGTGTTGGGCTAATCTTTCTAGATGATCTACTGAGTTGTGTGTGAGCTAACTAGGGAACAAGTTAGGCTCAAAACACAGCACACTATAGTGTTTGATGTTTTGTTTGATTTGTGTCTGCAACCTGTTTGATGAAATGGCCGCATGAAATCAAGTTTTGAATTTTGAAATGAATTTTGGTGGGTTTGCTAGATTGGTGCTGGTGAGTCTGCAAATGCTTGGGTTTTGAAAGTTGAGCTTGTTTGAGTGGGTTTTGAAAAAGTTGGATCTTCTGATATGAAGAAGATTCAATTTTGAATTGTCATTTAAACTATGCATTTGAAAGTTTCTGGATGATCACAAAGTGGGCCTTGATACTTTGTTATGAGTACATTCAAGGGGTGCAAAGATCCAGAAAATTTCTGTTAGGTTTTGAAAGTTTGAGACAGCCAAAGTAGGCATGGGAGTTAAATTGGTCAAAATGACCATTCACTTAATATATTTGTTTTGATTTACTTGTCTTTAGGAAAAGTGTGGGGAATGTTTTAGATGATGTTTATTTCACCTAAGAAACATTTTACAAGCAATGGATCACACAAACACGATGGTTTTTAAAGAAATTCAAAATCCATGCATACACATTTACATACATTCAAGAATTCATTTAGAAAAGTTTTTGTTAACCCTAAACTTGATGATTAGAAATTTGATGATCTAAGTTTGGTATTTTTGGGATGTTACAAACCTTCCCCCCTTAAACAAAATCTCGTCCCGAGATTTGAAAAAGGACGAAAAGATTACCTAGGATTTGAAGAGATCTGGAAACTCCGTTCTGATGTGATCTTCGCGTTCCCAGGTAGCTTCCTCTTCTGTGTGGTTGCTCCACTGAATCTTGAGAAACTTGATGCTTCGGGTTCTGGTAGTTCGAAAGGCTTCTTCCAATATACGGATGGGTACTTCAGGATAGGTCAGGTCATCGTTGATCTCTATGGTCCGATGATCAATATTCTTGAACACTTCGGTCTTCTCGGGGACTTCGAGACACTTGCGAAGTAACGAGATATGGAACACATTGTGCACAGCTGACATCTCTTCTGGTAGCTCCAGTTGATACGATAATTCTCCTCGACGGTTCAAAATTTTGAAAGGTCCGATATATCTGGGGGCTAACTTTCCTTTGAGTTGGAAACGCTACATTCCCTTCAATGGCGACACTTTCAGATAAACAAAATCTCCAATGTTGAAGGCGAGGTCTCGACGTCTCTTGTCGGCGTAACTCTTTTGTCGGGATTGGGCTATCTTGAGGTGCTCACGAATCTTGTGAACCTTCTCTTCTGCTTCTCGTAGGATGCCGGGTCCGAAAATCTGACTCTCTCCTACTTCCGACTAGTTCAAAGGGGTGCGGTACTTTCTTCCGTACATGAATTCAAATGGGGCCATTTGCAAACTGGCTTGGTAACTATTGTTGTAGGAAAATTCTGCAAACGGCAGACAGTCTTCCCACTTGGATCCATATTTTAGCACACATGCTCTAAGCATATCTTCGAGTATTTGATTTACTCGCTCCGTTTGTCCATCGGTCTGAGGGTGATAAGCGGTACTGAAATCTAGGTGGGTTCCTAAACCTTCTTGGACTTTTTTCCAGAATCTCGAGGTAAACTGAGTTCCTCGATCCGATACGATATTCTTGGGGACTCCGTGCAAACTAATGATCCTAGCTATGTACAACTCCGCTAGCTTCGAACTCTGATAGGTAGTTTTAACGGGCAAGAAATGGGCGACTTTGGACAATCTGTCCACTATGACCTAAATAGAGTCATTTCCCCTACTAGAAGTAGGTAGTACAGTGATAAAATCCATTCCTACAGAATCCCATTTCCATTCCGGAATTTGCAAAGGTTGCAACAATCCAGCGGGTCTTTGATGTCCTTCCTTGACTCGCTGACATATATCACACTTGGCAATATAGCTTCCGATTTCTCTCTTCATCTTATGCCACCAAAATTGCTCTTTCAAATCTTGATACATCTTAGTTCCTCCGGGATGGATAGAATAAAGAGTATCATGAGCATCCTTCAAAATAACTTCTTTCAACTCCGAATCTGCTGGTACACAAAGGCGTCCTTTGTACCACAGAACTCCTTCTTCGTCCTCGGTGAATCCGGGTACTTTGCATGTACCGATACGACGTTTGATTCCGTCGATACTGGCATTTCCCTTCTGCGCCTCCTTAATCCGACTGATCAAAGTGGGCTGAAGTTCTATGCTAGCCAAAATCCTTCACTTACTAATTCCACTCGAAAATCTTCCATCTCTTTGTGCAAACTTGGTTGCTCCTTCAAAATCATGGAGTTCAAGTGGCACGGCAATCTGCTAAGGGCATCGGCTACCACGTTGGCTTTACCAGGGTGATAGTGAATGTCTAGGTCGTAATCCTTGATTAGCTCAATCCATCTTCTCTGCCTCATATTCAGCTCCTTCTGAGTGAATATATACTTTAGGCTCTTGTGATCCGAATAAATCTCACAAAGGTTTCCATCAGGTAATGTCTCCATGTCTTCAGGGCTAGAACTATGGCTGCGAGTTCGAGGTCATGGGTTGGGTAATTTTGTTCATGTTGCTTCAATTGTCGTGATAGATAAGATATAACTTTGCCTTCTTGCATTAGCACACATCCGAGACCAATCTTGGATGCGTCACAATACACATCGAAGGGCTTCGTGATATCCGGCATGATTAAGATTGGGGCTGATATCAATCTCCTTTTGAGTTCTTGAAAACTCGCTTCACATTTGTCGGTCCATTCAAACTTCTTGTCCTTCTTCAGCAATTGGGTCATGGGTCGGGCGATACTAGAGAATCCTTCTACAAATTTGCGATAATATCCCGCCAATCCGAGAAAAGCACAAACTTGGGTTTGAGTGGTTGGGGCTTGCCAATCTTCTACATCTTTCACTTTGGCAGGATCAACGGAAATTCCTCCGGCAGATACAATGTGACCGAGGAATCCTACTTCCTATAACCAGAATTCACATTTGCTAAATTTTGCATACAGCTGATGCTCTCTAAGGGTTCCAAGAATGGTCCTTAGGTGTAGCTCATGTTCTTCTTCTGATTTGGAATAAATCAGAATGTCATCGATGAAAACAACGACAAACTTATCCAGGAAGTCCATAAAATCCTTATTCATGAGGTTCCTGAAATAAGCGGGGGCATTGGTTAATCCAAAAGACATGACTGTATACTCATACAATCCATAACTGGTGGTAAAGGCAGTCTTCGGGATATCCTCTGCACGAATCTTGAGTTGATGATAGCCAGTCCTAAGATCAATCTTAGAAAACACCTGGGCTCCGGTCAACTGATCAAACAAATCTTCTATCTTCGGCAAGGGGTACTTGTTCTTGATGGTGACATCATTCAACTTTCGATAATCCGTACACAAACGGTTACCTCCATCCTTCTTGTCCGCAAACAAGACAGGTGACCTCCATGGGGACGCACTCGGTTGAATCAATCCGATTTCCAACATGGAATCTAGTTGCTTCTTCAGTTCTTCTAGTTCTGACGGGTTCATACTATAGGGTCTCTGGGCTATGGGTCATGTTCTGGGGATTAGTTCGATGATAAACTCGATATCCCGATCTGGGGGCATACCGGGCAAAACATCTGGAAATACATCAGGGTATTCGCAGACTATCTGAACTTGGTCAATGGTAGGTTGGGCTAGACTCTTGTTACACTTGAATTGGCGAGGTAAGGTTTCAGATATATGCTCGACTGATATTCCGGCGGTACTGGTCATGGTAATGGATTTCTTGGCACAGTCAATCAATCCTTTATGTTCGGACATCCAATCCATTCCTAGTGCTACTTCCAAACCTTTAGTTCCGAGTACTATTAGATTAGCATAAAAATCTATGCCATGGATTCGGATAGGGACGGCCTTGCAAATTTGCCTAGCCTTGGTGGTTGATCCGGGAATTTGTACAATCATCACATGCTTCAATTTGGTTGGTTGAATTTTACTAGTGCAAGCAAATTCTTCGGTGACAAATGAATGCGATGCACCAAAATCAAACATCACTCTTGCAAGTACTAAATTAACAGAAAACATACCCAACACGACGTCTGGCGCTTCCTGAGCTTCTTCAGCATGCATGAGAAAAAGATGGCCATTGCGGTTGAGTGAATTCCCTGGGGCAAATCTCCTCCCTGGCTGGACACGACGCTGCTGCTGGGTTGTGACATTGGTATTAGGGGCTGTAGCATTCTTCTTGTTGGGGCACTCGTTGGAATAGTGGCCTTTATTTCCACAATCATAACAGGTCACTTGTGACTTGTCCTTGGCTGCGACAGGCACAGCATTGCTTCCAGTCCTCGGGGCAGTGTTGGGGTTGGCAGTAGCATTGTTGGTGTTGAACTTGGGTGGGGCGCGGGTGAAATTGCTAGAGTTGCCGGGGTTGTTGTGATTTCCTCCGGGTCTAGGGTTTCCACGGTTGGGATAGGTTGGACGGGTCATAGGGGGTCTATTGGTTCTTGGGGCAAATATTACTGGAGATGGGTTGGGGCAAAACTTTGGGGTCTGATGGTTTCCTGGTTGATGCATCATGCGACGCTTGCGGTTCTCATTGGCCTGGTTGATCTTTCCTTCAATCTGGATAGCAGAGTCGACAAGGGCTTCAATATCAGCAAAGGGGATATTGACTAACACTGTCTGCATCTCGTCATGCAGACCATTCAGGAATCTTTCTTTCTTCTTGGCTTCGGTGTCTATCTCGTCCGGGGCATACCTAGCTAATGACAAAAATTTGTCACGGTATTCCACTACAGTCATCCTTCCTTGTTTCAATTCTCTGAACTCGTCTCTCATTCTCTTGATCAAACCTGGCGGCACATGGGTTCTGCTAAACTTGACCTTGAATTCCTCCCAGGTCATCATTTGGCCTCTGGTCATTGCACGCACACTGTTCCACCATGCCCTGGCATCTCCGGCTAGATAATGGGTGGCGAACAAGACTTTCTCGTTGGCTTCCACTCCGGCTACTTCTAAGTTATTTTCCATGGTTTGTAGCCAATCATCGGCGTCTAGGGGTTCTTCCGACTTGGTGAAAACGGGTGGGTTGGTATTCTGGAAATTCTTGAGCTTAGATCCGTGGTTGTCCTGATTTCCATGGCCTTGGTGGTTGTGGGCTAGCTGGGCTATCTGTTGCAGAGTGGCTAGGTTGGCTTGACGTTCCGCTCTTTCAGCTTCGCGGTCAGAAGTCAACATTTGCAGGATCCGCAACATCGGGTCCGGGGCTGAACCACTTCCTCCACGTGGCATCTGAAGATTGATATAGATTATGAGAAAAGAGGGAAATTTCTAAGGTTTTGGGTCTTTGAAAAGTTTTTAGAGTTTGACTCAAGTTTTCTAGCAACTTGCTTTTTCATTCATTCACTCATAGCACACAGTACAACACACACCACAACAAAGAAAAACAGATGGTTTTAAGAACCATTCTGGAAACTACGATACAGTGGGACCGAC
Source organism: Avena atlantica (assembly GCA_910589765.1). NCBI lineage: Eukaryota > Viridiplantae > Streptophyta > Magnoliopsida > Poales > Poaceae > Avena > Avena atlantica. The sequence continues at coordinate 32,311,481 of OU342736.1, forward strand.
TACTACTCACTACGCTAGTGCTGAGTGCTACTACTCCTCGGAGTCTGTGGCTTCATCATCTTCCGCATCATCGATGAAGGCGAAATCATCCTGATCGGTGAAGAAGTCCATGGCCTGTTCCTCCAGAAAATCATCGTCATCGCTGAGATAGGAGTAAGGGTCTCCACGAAGATCTTCTCCGGCATTCTCCCTTTCCTCTAACTGCATGTCTCTCTCATGGATGGTCTCTTCCAGATATGAGATGCGATGGCGAAGACGGGCAATAATGCGCTCCTTCTTGTCGAGCTGACGACGGCGAGACTTGCGATCCTTTGCTAGCATGGCGATGGTCTGATCCTTCGTCTTGATGATGGCAGACTTGTGGTTGCAATAGTCATGGCAGTTTTCCAATTCCTGCTGACGATCATACATCATGAAGCTAAGGTGGTCCAATTGAGTCTTCAGCTCGGGGTGGTATGGGGCTTCCAGTGGTTGGCCATTTGCATCACGCCTTGGGCAAAACTCAAAGCGAGTACCCTTGATCTGATTGATGCTCTGCCCACACAGACGGGAAAGAGCTTCCTGCATTGCTCTGGCAAGTCCATCGAGCCAGTTGTTTTCCCTCAAGGTAAACTGAATTCCCTCCGCAGTGGGAGGTTCAATCTTTCCTCGGAGACTTGCAACAATTAGCCACTGCAGATCTTCTCCTCCTTGATCATTGAGCTGAGCTCCGAAGAACTCGGGATGCGGACGCTCCAAAAGTTCCGAAAGCTGATCCAGATCCCTCTCAAAGATAAGGTCTCCTCCATTCCCCAGTTGGTAAAACTTGCTGTACTTCACGTCCATCTATAAAAATAGAGGATGAGTAGATTAGCAGAGTGATCAAGTGTGTCAAAAAATTTATCTGTTTTGCAAGAGTTTTTGAGGAACATAAAGTTTTATTAAAGAATTAAAGAGGTAAGAATGAGAATAGGTTTTCGTAAATATTTTTGTTCTTTGGTTTTGAAACTAAGTTGTTGGTTCAACGTCCAATCTAACTAGGGTGTCCTATGGTCAGGATGGCTCTGATACCAACTTGTCAACACCCGGATTTTTCAATCCTAGATGCTTGTTATGCCATACATCGCAATCCCAGGATTACCATTTTTGCGAGACATAACAGAATTGGATACCATAGTACTTCATCCATTACAAACGATATATAAGTTCTTACACAAATAGGGATCTCATGATCCAGTTCTTAATACAACATCAAGCAGCGGAATACGTAATAATAACGGTAGCGTGGGCGAAGCTCCATCTTCGGGGTCACAGGCAATGGTGACGATGGGAGATGATCCTAGTTGTCGTAACCTTCCTGGGGTCCATCCTCCAGGTACTCCTCTTCATAGTCTGGCCATGGGAATAGCCAGGGACAAAGCCATGAGTACTCTTTAAGTACTCGCAAACTAATACTAACAAGTAAAGGGGTTTTTTGGATAATAGGACACTAGGCTCTAGGGTTGTTTTGCAAAAGCCAGGTTTATCTTTACTAAGTTCCAAAGCTAGTCACAATTTTATAACTCCTAAGTGGGATCTTGTAATCCAGGTCACAACTCTGCTGTGGTCAAGTCAAAGTCTCAATTCATTTCACAAGTCATTTTGAAAAGTCTGACGGGGGAACAGTATGGCCACTCCAACTGTCCATAACCGCGGACGCGGCTATTCGAATAGTTTGACACTCTGCAGAGATTGTACACTTTCACCACAACATTCGATACATCCGTCAGGAACAAATCCTGAATTTACCATACTCAGTATGCGGATAATCAATCCTAACCTTTCAATTACACGCCCTAGTATAAGCACCTCTCCTGTGAGTTTGGCCTCCCAACCATGACCACTGTCATCCTGGGTACTGCACAGGTGGACAATCTTCACAAGGTAGCCTCAGCTCAGACCTTGGCCGTGAGGGAACTAATACTAAGGTATATAATTTTCCAGTCAAGCCCTACCCAATATTCGGGTATTGTGGTTGTACGCAAAAATTGGAATGGTATCGCATCCAGACAACCATCAGTTTTATAAAGGGCTAAGGCTCATGCCTCAACATTTTTATCACCAAAATCATCAAGTGTTTGGAAACACATGTCCCAAAACATTTCAATAGAATGATCCATCATTCCAAGGTTTTCATAACCATTTTTCCACCAAGTATTCCCATCTAAAGTTGATCAAGTTTTATGCTTAGCACTAGCATCTACAGGTGGGGGTAGTACTAATGGGGGGTAGTAACTAGTGAAGTTTCAACTATGTACAACCTTATGTCTTAGGCTGATGCCAAGGTTTCTAACTTAGGCCAAATTTTATGCTCTTTATGCAACCTTCAGCACAACTGTCTAGTATCTACCAAACTCTTAGGTAGACTCTAAGTAAGCTTTGATAAAGAAATAAAGTAAGATGTTTGCAAGTAAAACTAGGATTGGTTTATCAAGTGGGTATGATCACATATGCTTAAGGCATATAATAGTCATATTACAAGGATGGGTTTGTGGCATCAGTAGGGTATCTGGCAAGGGTTAGTTTGCACAATCACTAGTAGTATTAGGCTTGCATAGTAATTAGCTTGCCTTGTGCAGAGAAGTGGTTGAAGTTCTCCTCGGCTTCCTCTTCGTAGTATCCTCCTTCCTCCTCGTATCCTTGATCGGTACTAGCGTCTATGAATAAATACGAGGTACACAATCACCAAACAATACTTACTAGTGGCTAGAAATGCTTATGAAGCATTCTTTTATTACTTGAACATTATTTCTGCAAGTAAACCTATATATATTTTAATATATTCTTAAAGGTATGGTTTAATGTGATTTTTGAGAGTTGGAAACAACTCAAAAGCTTTCATGGTTTAAATTTGAAAAATGTTTGAATGCAGAAAAGCTTCTGCCTTGTTATTTTTACTATGGGTGATCCATAGATCTAAATGACTTGAATCCAACGGGCTGGGATTAAGCATTCACAGACCTTTCCAACAAAATTGGTTTCATCCAATTTGGTGTACTAAATCGACCTGGGTTGATTTTTGAAGTTGGGTGCTGAAGTGTGTTTGAATTTAAATAGAAAAGGATTTAATTTGAATTGTTGGGCTACGCGGGAAAAGTTACTGGGCCGGCCTGCTAAGCGTAGTGCTCCCGCGGGCTGCTTAAGTGGGTGTCCCCACTCGTCAGTGACACGGGGCTGGGCGAAGCGGTATGGGGCAACGTGGATCGTTCGATCTAGTTCTAATCCAACGGCTGAGGGTCATCGTCGACGCGAGACAACTCCGGCAAGAACGAAACCTAGCGCGGCCAGTGAGGGGTGCTGGGGGATCACCGGGGTACGGGCGAGGGTCGGCGAGGTGGGCGAACGACGAAGTCGACGACGGCGAACCTCCTGGTACCGGTGGCTTCTCCTAGGGCGGCTCCAATCGCTGGCTCCCTTCTTCTCCGGCAGCGGCAGGCTCCAGTGAAATTCCGGCGAGGTGGTGCTCGCCTTGATCTGAGGATGGTGTGGCACGGTCAGTGAGGAGAGGGGAGTGAGATGGTGTGAAGAAATCGTGCGGGGGTGGCCTCTATTTATAGTCGAGCGAGGGGACCGTCGGGGCGCACGGTGAGCTCGTCGGGGGCGACGTTACAGGCGGTTAATGGCATGGGCAAGGGTAGGGGACGGTGCTGTGTCTCCTGGCGATGCTCAACGACATGGTCGCGAGGCATGGGGCGGTGTGGTTTGGTCTGGAACGGGCGGTGCTCTGCGCGGCAGAGGCGACGTCTTCGACGGCGGGCGGTGGCTGTATGGCACGGGGCGGCAAACGGGGGTGTCTGGCGGTCTCCTGGGTCGGTGGTGATCGTGTGTGCACGCGGTGAGGGCGGCGCGCGGTCTGTGGACGCTGGTCGAGGGTGGCGCTCTGGCGCACGCTCGACATGGTCTGGGCGTGTCTTGTGCGCGTGGTCCAGGGATTGGCAACGCTCGCGGCTGGGACAGGCAGTGGCGGTGGACGGTGGGCTGCCTCCCAGACAAGGTTGGCACGACTAGTTCTTCCTCTAGCCTGCTGTCCACAATGGGGTGACATGGGGGTGCTCGGCTGTTCACCATTAATGACAATGGCAAGCTCACAGGAGTGCTAGTGTTGGGGTAATCTTTCTAGATGATCTACTGAGTTGTGTGTGAGCTAACTAGGGAACAAGTTAGGCTCAAAACACTGCACAATATAGTGTTTGATGTTTTGTTTGATTTGTGTCTGCAACCTGTTTGATGAAATGGCCGCATGAAATAAAGTTTTGAATTTTGAAATCAATTTTGGTGGGTTTGCTAGATTGGTGCTGGTGAGTCTATAGATGCTTGGGTTTTGAAAGTTGAGCTTGTTTGAGTGGGTTTTGAAAAAGTGGGATCTTCTCATATGAAGAAGATTCAATTTTGAATTGTCATTTAAACTATGCATTTGAAAGTTTTTGGATGATCAAAAAGTGGGCCTTGATAATTTGTTATGAGTACATTCAAGGGGTACAAAGATCCAGAAAAGTTTCTGTTAGGTTTTGAAAGTTTGAGACAGCCAAAGTAGGCATGGGAGTTAAATTGGTCAAAATGACCATTCACTTAATATATTTGTTTTGATTTACTTGTCTTTAGGAAAAGTGTGGGGAATGTTTTAGATGATGTTTATTTCACCTAGGAAACATTTTACAAGCAATGGATCACACAAACAAGGTGGTTTTTAAAGAAATTCAAAATCCATGCATACACATATACATGCATTCATGAGTTCATTTAGAAAAGTTTTTGTTAACCCTAAACTTGATGATTTGAAATTTGATGATCTAAGTTTGGTATTTTTGGGATGTTACAAAGGCTTTTCACGAAAAACACAAGCTACTGAAGTAACTCCTTCAAAGAAACTCAATTTACCTGAAGAGAGCTCAAAAAGGAATCAATAAGAAGCAAATGCAAATAATGGCAGAAATCTGTCAAAACAGACCAAGAGGTAGAAACGAATTTTTTCGAACATCTTCTGTTGTTCAAATCAAAAGGTGTTGAACTAACAAAAGTTAGCCAACATACTGGGGGATTTATTCGTAAATTTTGATCTCAATCCGAGTTACAGAGCCTCCTCACGAACTTTTTGGTGGAGGACAGAAATCTGTTTCGGGAAAACAACTCCCCAAATCTTACTTCCCTCTCATTAGAGGTCATTCTTGGCACAAAAAGCAAACAAAAAGGATAAGGAGAGGTTATTACTGAAGTAATAACTTCCAAGACTCAAGGAAACTCTTGGGTTATCTCCCAACAAGTACTTTTCTTTAAAGCCTTTAAGTTAGGCTAGAAAGCTTCAGAAGATGCTCACATAAGAATTATGAATTGAAGTCAAAGAGAGCATCAAGAAGAAAATTCAAAACACATTTAAGTCTAACCCACTTCCTATGCATAGGAACCTTGTAAGAAAATAAATTAAATAAGCACATAGTAACAAGAATGGTAAAACAAAACAAGTGCAACTTCAAGATTTTCAACATGAAGAGGGGAAACTTAATATTGTTGAGATACATAAGACCATGTTTCCCTATTTCATAATAACTTTTAGTAGCATCATGAATAAACTCAACAATATAACTATCACATAAAGCAGGCTTTTCATGATCTACAAACACATAATTTCTATCAAGCTCAAAAATAGTGGGACTAAAACCATCACAGGTTCTATCCAAAGTAGATATTTCAAAAGGATCCACAGGAACATAACAGTCCTTATTTGGCAAGAATGGGGGACAATCAAATAATATAAGAGGTAAAGAGTTACTCTCATTAGAAGGTAGGCATGGGTAGATCCATTCTTCCTCCTTTTGTTCATCACACTCTTTTTCATCTAATGTGCTTCCAGTTTCAACAATTTCTTCTTCCATAGGCTTCTGCAAGGCATTAGTCTCTTCCGTTTGTGGAAAGCATCTATTAAAATATTCAAGAATATAGCCATTTTCTTCCTTGTAATTATCAAAGAAGAATTTTAGTATCTCATAAACCTCATGTTCATAAGGTGCATCATCAATATTTTCAAGCAAACTAGCAAGTTCAAATGCAGCCTTGAAAGCAATAAATTCTTCAATTAGTTCCACATCATAAAAGTCATAATTTCCATTAACATAAGAAGATATGGTAACATTATCATTATACTCACATTGAAAAGACAGGTGTTTATACCTCCTATAGCAACAAGACTTATCAAAGCAATAAGTAACATTATAAGTAGAGCACACGTCTCTAGCAATAGTATTCAACTTATCATTTTTTTTACCATAAGTGTTTCCGTTTTTGTGACAAACGGTGTTCCTTATAATAATACTTTTGTTCTTCCGTGAACCTACCTTGCCAATAAGAACTAGTTTCAAAGAAACCATCCATTGATAGAAAGCATGATTAAGCAAGGCAACAGACCAACAACTAGAGTAGGAACTAATTTTTTTGTGTTTTTGAATAAGGCAAGCAAACCAAGCTAGACTAATTTTTTTTGGGTTTTTTGAAAAGAGGCAAACAAAACCAAGCAAAAGAAACAAAGCAAACTAAAAACCAAGTAAAGAGAAAGGAAGTGAAGGACTCCCCTAGTGAAGACTTCCTTAGCCTCCCCAGCAATGGCACCAAAAAACTTGTTGATAGCGCTTGACGAGGTGGAAGAGGTTGAAGTAGATTCCCCAGTAATGGCACTAGAAAGCTTGATGGCGCCTAGTGTTTGACGTGAAGCAGCAAGTAACAAGTCTTCCCTCAGTATAGACCGAGATTATCGAACTAGAAGGAGGAAGGAAACGTCACACAGGTGTTGCAAACAACGTGGAGACCTGCACAACACAAACTCAAGACTTTGCCCCAACGAATCAGTGAGGTTGTCAAGCTCACTGGTTTTCTGTAATAAAGGATTAAACGTATGGTATGGAAGGTAATGGTTTGCAGCAAGTAAAAAAGTAACAATGAAAGATGTATCAATGGTAAAGATTGGACCGGGGTCCATAGTTCACTAGAGGTGCTCTCCTTAGATAAACAACATGGCATGAAGGGTAAAGAAATTACAGCGAGGCAATTGACATGAACTGAGCAAGGCATAACCATGCAATTACTAGCCAGAAAGATCCTATGAATTTGATTGGGCAATACAACAATATACATAGACCGTAATCCAACTACATCTATGACTAGAAGGCCACCTTCAGGTTATCATCCGAACCCCCTCCAGTATTAAGTTGCAAGCAACAGACAACTGCTTTAAGCAAAGTGTGTAAGGTAAACAGTCCACATGTTCCATGAACAAGAGACCGTTGTTTTCTCCCTAGTAGCAGCATCACGTCTACAACCGAAGAGATTATTGTCACTTCCCTTGGAAACTAGAGGCATGAACCCACTATCGAGCATAAATACTCCCTCTTTGAGTCACTAGCAACTACTTGACCAAGATAACCACTAGCAACGGAGAGCATGCAAGATCACAAACAACATAGACATGATAGAGTCATAAAGATAGAAGCATTAATCAAACCAACATAATAATCTCAATATCCATCGGATCCCCGCAAACACAACATGCATGATTACAAATAGATTAGATCTTGATCATGAACGGAGCTCACAAGATCTATACATGAAAGCACAAAGGAGGAGATACAACCATCTAGCTCCTATATGGACCCATAGTCCAAGGTGGAACTACTCATGAATCATACCGGAGAGAAGGCCTCCAGGATGATCTCCCCTCCGGCGGGGTGCCGGGAAGAGCTTCAGATCCCCCCGATCTAGGGACGAAGGTGGCGGCGGCTACAAATGGTTTCGTGGAATATTGATTGGGTCCTAATAGTTTCTTCATCGGGGGCTTCTTATAGGCGAAGGGGGGACCGAGGCGGCCGCCAGGGCGGCCAAACCCTAGCCAGGCATGGGGTAGGGCCCACTGGGGGGTCTGGCCCCTCTGGCCGGCCCCTCGGGCTCTCCGCTGGACTTCTTGTTCCCCACAGAATTTATTGACTTTGTCCTTCGTCCCGTCCAATTCTGAGAATATTTCTTTACTAACTTTTCTGAAACCAAAAACAGCAGAAAACAGCCATCTGGCACTGTTGCAACTTGTTAATAGGTTAGTACCAGAAAACATGTTAAAACACCTCAAAGTGTAGACAAGTAAAGCAAAGTAGATACTAAACAAGCATGGAGCATCAAAAATTATAGATACGTTTCCAACGTATCATTCTTCCCGGGCCTCGTGGATCTTGTCCAGACGTGAACGTGCATCATATGGCTTCGGGATTCTTTTCTTGTTCTTGCCATCGGGGGATGGGCTGCATGAACGACGCGGGCCTCCTCCGCCATGGTGGCTGCTAGGTGGCGACAGAGGCGGAGGTGGCGGTGGGTTAGCCTTCTTGGTGTTACTCTCCTGTGAAGCCTCACGCTTGTCACGGTTGCTTGTCGGACGCGAAGGATCGTGGCACGACTTGCTCTTGTGTCCTTGGTTGTGCTCTCCGTCATGACGGGTCTGCTCTGTGTTGTCGCGGATGACGATGCCGCTCTGCCTTGGTGGAGTTATATCCGTACGACGGTGAGCCTTGGTATCTTTGCGATGCCAGGGGGAACGGGGCGGTGGCGATTGGCGACGAGGTTGGGCCTTGTCTCCATGGTCGGAGGATATGGGGATAGCTTCCTTCCTATTGCGTGCAACCCTCTGTCTTCTTTCTGACGAACCCGTCTGGGACCCAACATCAAGAGGAGATCTGTCCCTTGCCAGCTTATGCTGGCTAGACTGACAAAACGTTGGGTCAGACTCAAGCCTCTGAGAGGTGGCCTTTTCCTGCTGTTTTACCGCCTTGGCAACTAGGTCATAAACCTGGTTCACTGCTTCGGGTGATCTATCCTACTCTAGAAGGGTCTTGGCGACGACGAGGTTGAGGAGAGGAGTGGGCATCACCTGCCTGCCTTCACTGTCAATGTATGGCTTGGCCTGTGCCATCTTCAAAGGAGCCCATCCTAGGTTTCGCCATACACCAGGATCATTAATGACGCGAGCTGGAGCTATCTTAGACTTCTGTTGTTGCAGCAGAGTCTTGTACTCAGCCTCCATTCCTCTAGCTTTCTCTATTGACTTGTGCGCGTTGGGCTGATCTCGATCTAGCTTTGCGCCTTGCTCCGCGATGGCCTGTGTTTTCTCCAGCAGCTGCTGACGCTTCTCGTCGAGCTGGACGACATTGCGAATATGAGCCACGGTCATGGGCTCGATGAGGAGATTGACGTACATCACTCTATCAGCTGGAGTGACTTGGGCCACAGCAGACGTAGATGCCGGAGCGGCGGGTTTGCGGTGTTGTTGTTGCTCGGACCGGTGCCGAGTTCCTGCGGTAGTTGCACTGGGTTAGGCAGAGGGGGGATGACCTTTCCATGGTCGTTGTCGGCAGAAACAGGTGGTCCCTTCCCTTTGTCCGGCGCTGTAGGCGGAGCTCGTCCGGGTTGATCTTCATCCATCACCGTCCTAATGGCGACGAACACCTCTTGGGACGTGACGGCGTTGTTTGCCTGCTCGTCGCGCTTGTAATCCTCCTCCATCTCCTGCATGATAGAGTCTAGCTCGTCCAGGCTGAAGTCTATCTCCTCCGAATCTATTCTAAAGTTGGTGTAGAGCGCGTCAATCACGGAGTCCGAGGGTGCCAGGGCTTCCTCGATGAAGGGTGGTTGGAGGTGCAACAACAACGACGATGACTGGAGGCGGTGGCGGCGGGGGCTGAGGCGGAGGGGATCCGTCAATGAGCGCAAGGGCTGTCTGAGCTACCTCCTCAGCCTCCGCGTAGTAGTTGACGGTGTTCACCATTCTTTCGAAGGTGAGGCGTCCTAAAGCTTGATGCCGCCTTACCGAATGCCGGAGAAGCGTACCTTGGTCCAGTCCTTCCACAAAGTGATACATGACATCATCATTGGGGTAGTGCGCCAGATCGACCCGTATACGGATCCAACTGGCAAGGTAATCTCGGGGGTTTTCGCCCTCTCTCTGAACGTAGCGCGCCAGATCGAAGATGGTCACCACTCCGACGAACTTGGATCTCTGCTATCCAGACACACGGACAAAGCCGGCGGACTTGCAGCAATCTTCCACCGTTATATCCTGCACAGGGGCGGTTTGGGTGGGCCTTGAATTTTTCTGATCTTTGCCGGCAAACTCTGAAGAGAGATCCGACATCGATCCTTCCACGAACGTATCCTGCCCGTAGGAGGTCCATGCGGGTCTTGAAGCTCATCCGACTCCTAGGGAACTAGTGCCCGAGTCGGTTTCGCCAATGAAGAGGTTGATATCTCCGATGGGGATGATTGAGCATCACATAGGGTTCGTCTTCGCCGGGATCCAGAACTCGTCGGGAGGGACGATCGGAACGTTGCCAGAGAAGAGAACGCGACCGATGGCTACGATTTCGCCGATTCCCGCGAAGATCTTGGTCCTCGCCCGCTGAAGAGCCTGAAGCGCCTCTTGCCCCACGGTGGGCGCCAACTGTCATGGTATTGCCGACGAGTACACCATGGAGGGGTCCTCAAAGTGCGTCTTTAGAGACGTGGGGGAAGGCGAACAGTTGACGGGTATGAGGTAACACAGCTTACCCAGGTTCAGATCCCACAATAGTGGCAGAATCCTACTCCTGCTATAAATCACTATAAGGGCAATATGCCGAGTTACAGGGATTGGTTCCCTGTGTGAGGTGACTAGAGAGTCTAAGTTATCGTGCCCTAAAGGCTCCCATAGGCCCGACTTATATAGTCGCCAGGTCCTAGGGTTATAGGGAAAAGTCCTAGCCGGACAGGTTAAGAGTCCTACACTACTTACAACTAGTCTAGCGTGTCTTGCACTCCAAGGCTTCGGGTACGTCGGTGACTCCTCCATAGCCTTCCTTTATCCGGCATAGGCCTCCCTTCTGGATCCATATAACTGGACCTCCCAGCAGGACATGGGCCATTATACCAACTGTGGGCCACCCGAGTTATCCAGATAAGAGACATGATATGGGGACACCCATATAGCATATCCCCAACAGAGGTTTGATTCCTGAACCTAAAAATTATTCGTCGAAAATTGAAATTTTGTTTCACCCAGTGTTTGTAATTTGGTACATAAACATGAAATTTATTCTCGTAATTGAAATGTCTTCTACTAATCTTGTTTCACTTTTGCTTCGGTGTTCTTCACCCCCCTCTCCAATCTTTGACAAATAAAAACTCGTGGACAGCCAAGACCGCACGATACCGATTTGTTTTGAAGACCATATGAACCCACATAAAGTCCGTATAGTCCGCTTTAGAGGTATACGCATCATATACATATATTCATATACATGCCCGAGGCGAAAATCGGGAGATATATAGCAGCAACAATAAAAATTTAAAACATGGCATGCAATGACGTAGATCGTGATAAAGGGAGATTGAGATCGGCCGTGGGGATGTGGAATATATCCGACCGAGTACACCTATATGGAGATATACATGATATGGATATGAATTTTGATGGGTCAAAAAAATGCACGATGGAAAATTAATTTTGAGGGAGACACCAAGCACACCTCGTCTTGTTTACCTAACCTATCATCCCTTTTATAAGTAGGACATGCAGAAGTTGAACCATATAAAAGATGGTCATTGGTCCTAAACGAGCTGTAACCGAAATAAAAAATGACATATCACGAGAGCCGAGTGGTTTTTGTTCAGTCTTACATACATAGCATTAGACATTAGTTTAATTGTAAGTCACTGCCATGGCGGAGTCACGACATATGCCAAAGGTAGGCTGAAGTTGGGGCCGGTGGACACTAGAGGAATCCAGGGATGGATGATAAAGTGAAGAACGCATACGAAAGAATAGTGGCAAGAACACAATATACCCAGGTTCGAGGCACTTCTAGTAAGATAAAACCTCTACTCCTGCATCTTGATCTTATATATCATGGCTAGTTACTGTAGTTACATTGGTGCTTTTTGAGATGACCTCTCTATACCTCTAATGGTGTTCTTTGTAAGAGACAGAGGAAGAAGGAGAAGTGCTCGTACGTGAGCTAAGAGAGGGGGAGCCCTCCAGGGCCTTTCTGGGAATGATCCCCCTAGAGCTCCGGGGATCCCAAGGGATAAGATATGCCCCACTAGTACTGTCTATGATCTGGCTAATGGGTCCTTTCTAGGTCATCCCCTATCTTCACGCACACCGTTTTGACCTAAGTTCGAAATGGCAAAAAATTCAAAACGGGAATAAAAAATTCAAAAAAGGTCCGAACAATGTAAATCCTTCGGATGGTGTGATATTATGTGACATAGTTGCAAGGAAAAATATCAAACTTGGTATAATGATTATGTCTTGAAAAAACCTTCACAAAATGACCTATCATGTTTCGGGTTTCATGGCTTTCTGTCCAAGAGACGGATGTTATGTGTTGAATCGTGGCATAGTTTGTGATACGGTGCCCATATTGTGCATGCATGTGTATACTGGGATGGAGAACAATGTTGCAGGAGGAAGTTTTCCTTTTCGTCGCTCGGAAAAGCCATTTTCCGTTTTCCGAGCGCAAAAAGACGGGTCGTTTTTTGAAGCAGCCACCAAAATGTAGTTACAGAATGCTACCATCCCATTTTTCTAAAATACTAGACCACCTTACATGAACTATATCCCAACCGGGGGATCTCAAACCTTTTTGTCCTTCTCGGGTGAAAAATACAAATGTCTGCCGAAGGGGTAGGAAGTGGGTCCGGTTTAAACTACAGTTATATGATCTAACGTCCGTGATTTTTTGAAAAAAATCATTTTTAGACTCACAATATGTTATTTCTTTAGAGATCCAATGCAAGTTCTAACATTCTCAACCCCTATCTTCACGCACGTCGTTTTGACCTAAGTTTGAAACGACAAAAAATTCAAAACGGGCATAAAAATTCAAAAAAGGTCCGAACAATGTAAATTCTTCACGTGGTGTGATATTTTGTGACATAGTTGCAAGGAAAAATATCAAACTTGGTATAGCGATTATGTCTTGAAAAAACCTTCACAAAATGACCTATCATGTTCGAGGTTTCATGGCTTTCGGTCTAAGAGACGGATGTTATGTGTTGAATCGCGACATAGTTTGCGATACGGTGCCCATATTGTACATGCATGTGTATATTGGGATGAAGAACAATGTTGCAGGAGGAAGTTCTCCTTTTAGTCGCTCGGAAAAGCCATTTTCCATTTTCTGAGCGTAAAAAGACGGGTCGTTTTGTGAAGCAGCCACCAAAATGCAGTTACAGAATGCTACCATCCCATTTTTCTAAAATACTAGACCACCTTACATGAACTATATCCCAAACGGGGGATATCAAACCTTTCTATCCTTCCCGGGTGAAAAAGACAAATGTGTGCCCAAGCGGTAGGAACTGGGTCCGGTTTGAACTACAGGCACATGATCTAACGTCCGTGATTTTTTGAAAAATCATTTTTAGACTCAGAATATGTTGTTTCTTCAGAGATCCAATACAAGTTCTAACATTTTCATCCCCTATCTTCACGCACGCCGTTTTGACCTAAGTTCGAAACGGCAAAAAATTCAAAACAGGCATAAAAATTCAAAAAAGGTCCGAACAATGTAAATCCTTCACATGGTGTGATATTATGTGACATAGTTGCAAGGAAAAATATCAAACTTGGTATAGCTATTATGTCTTGAAATAACCTTCACAAAATGACCTATCATGTTCGAGGTTTCATGGCTTTCGGTCCAAGAGACGGTTGTTATGTGTTGAATCGCGGCATAGTTTGTGATACGGTGCCCATATTGTGCATGCATGTGTATATTGGGATGGAGAACAATGTTGCAGGAGGAAGTTTTCCTTTTCTTCGCTCGGAAAAGCCATTTTCCATTTTCTGAGCGCAAAAACACGGGTCGTTTTGTGAAGCAGCCACGAAAATGCAGTTATAGAATGATACCATCCCATTTTTATAAAATACTAGACCACCTTACATGAAATATATCCCAACCGGGGGATCTCAAACCTTTCTGTCCTTCTCGGGTGAAAAAGACAAATGTCTACCCAAGCGGTAGGAAGTGGGTCCGGTTTGAACTACAGGCACATGATCTAACGTCCGTGATTTTTTGAAAAATCATTTTTAGACTCACAATATGTTGTTTCTTCAGAGATCCAATGCAAGTTCTAACATTCTCATCCCCTATCTTCACGCACGCCGTTTTGACCTAAGTTCGAAACGGCAAAAAATTCAAAACGGGCTTAAAAAATTCAAAAAGGTCCGAACAATGTAAATCCTTCGGATGGTGTGATAGTAAGTGACATAGTTGCAAGGAAAAATATCAAACTTGGTATAATGATTATGTCTTGAAAAAACCTTCACAAAATGACCTATCATGTTCGAGGTTTCATGGCTTTCTGTCCAAGAGACGGATGTTATGTGTTGAATCGCGGCATAGTTTGTGATACGGTGCCCATATTGTGCATGCATGAGTATATTGAGATGGAGAACAATGTTGCAGGAGGAAGTTTTCCTTTTCGTCGCTCGGAAAAGCCATTTTCCATTTTCCGAGCGCAAAAAGACGGGTCGTTTTGTGAAGCAGCCACCAAAATGCAGTTAGAGAATGCTACCATCCCATTTTTATAAAATACTAGACCACCTTACATGAACTATATCCCAACCGGGGGATCTCAAACCTTTCTGTCCTTCCTGGGTGAAAAAGACAAATGTATATCCAAGCGGTAGGAAGTGGGTCCGGTTTGAACTACAGGCACATGATCTAATGTCCGTGATTTTTTGAAAAATCATTTTAGACTCACAATATGTTGTTTCTTCAGAGATCCAATGCAAGTTCTAACATTCTCATCCCCTATCTTCACGCACGCCGTTTTGACGTAAGTTCGAAATGGCAAAAAATTCAAAACGGGCATAAAAAATTCAAAAAAGGTCCGAACAATGTAAATCCTTCGGATGGTGTGATATTAAGTGACATAGTTGCAAGGAAAAATATCAAACTTGGTATAATAATTATGTCTTGAAAAAACCTTCACAAAATGACCTATCATGTTCGAGGTTTCATGGCTTTCTGTCCAAGAGACGGATGTTATGTGTTGAATCGCGGCATAGTTTGTGATACGGTGCCCATATTGTGCATGCATGTGTATATTGGGATGGATAACAATGTTGCAGGAGGAAGTTTTCCTTTTTGTCGCTCGGAAAAGCCATTTTCTATTTTTTGAGCGCAAAAAGACGGGTCGTTTTGTGAAGCAGCCACCAAAATGTAGTTACAGAATGCTACCATCCCATTTTTCTAAAATACTAGACCACCTTACATGAACTATATCCCAACCGGGGATCTCAAACCTTTTTGTCCTTCCCGGGTGAAAAAGACAAATGTCTGCCGAAGCGGTAGGATGTGGGTCCGGTTTCAACTACAGGTATATGATCTAACGTCCGTGATTTTTTGAAAAAATCATTTTTAGACTCACAATATGTTATTTCTTTAGAGATCCAATGCAAGTTCTAACATTCTCAACCCCTATCTTCACGCACGTCGTTTTGACCTAAGTTTGAAACGGCAAAAAATTCAAAACGGGCATAAAAATTGAAAAAAGGCCCGAACAATGTAAATCCTTCACGTGGTGTGATATTATGTGACATAGTTGCAAGGAAAAATATCAAACTTGGTATAGCGATTATGTCTTGAAAAAACCTTCACAAAATGACCTACCATGTTCGAGGTTTCATGGCTTTCGGTCCAAGAGACAGATGTTATATGTTGATTCGCGCCATAGTTTGTGATACGGTGCACATATTGTGCATGCATGTGTATATTGGGATGGAGAACAATGTTGCAGGAGGAAGTTTTCCTTTTCGTCGCTCGGAAAAGCCATTTTCCATTTTTGAGCGCAAAAAGACGGGTCGTTGTGTGAAGCAGCGACCAAAATGCAGTTACAGAATGCTACCATCCCATTTTTTTAAAATACTAGACCACCTTACATGAACTATATCCCAACCGGGGGATCTCAAACATTTCTGTCCTTCCCGGGTGAAAAAGACACATGTCTGCCCAAGCGGTAAGAAGTGGGTCTGGTTTGAACTACAGGCACATTATCTAACGTCCGTGATTTTTTTTCAAAAACCATTTTTAGACTCACAATATGTTGTTTCTTCAGAGATCCAATGCAAGTTCTAACATTCTCATCACCTATCTTCACGCACGCCGTTTTGACCTAAGTTCGAAATGGCAAAAAATTCAAAACGGGCATAAAACATTCAAAAAAGGTCCGAACAATGTAAATCCTTCGGATGGTGTGATATTAAGTGACATAGTTGCAAGGAAAAATATCAAACTTGGTATAATGATTATGTCTTGAAAAAACCTTCACAAAATGACCTATCATGTTCGAGGTTTCATGGCTTTCGGTCCAAGAGACGGATTTTATGTGTTGAATCGCGGCATAGTTTGTGATACGGTGCCCATATTGTGCATGCATGTGTATATTGGGATGGAGAACAATGTTGCAGGAGGAAGTTTTCCTTTTCGTCGCTCGGAAAAGCCATTTTCCATTTTCCGAGCGCAAAAAGACGGGTCGTTTTGTGAAGCAGCCACCAAAATGCAGTTAGAGAATGCTACCATCCCATTTTTATAAAATACTAGACCACCTTACATGAACTATATCCCAACCGGGGGATCTCAAACCTTTCTGTCCTTCCTGGGTGAAAAAGACAAATGTCTATCCAAGCTGTAGGAAGTGGGTCCGGTTTGAACTACACGCACATGATCTAACGTCCGTGATTTTTTGAAAAATCATTTTAGACTCACAATATGTTGTTTCTTCAGAGATCCAATGCAAGTTCTAACATTCTCATCCCCTATCTTCACGCACGCCGTTTTGACGTAAGTTCGAAATGGCAAAAAATTCAAAACGGGCATAAAAAATTCAAAAAAGGTCCGAACAATGTAAATCCTTCGGATGGTGTGATATTAAGTGACATAGTTGCAAGGAAAAATATCAAACTTGGTATAATAATTATGTCTTGAAAAAACCTTCACAAAATGACCTATCATGTTCGAGGTTTCATGGCTTTCTGTCCAAGAGACGGATGTTATGTGTTGAATCGCGGCATAGTTTTTGATACGGTGCCCATATTGTGCATGCATGTGTATATTGGGATGGAGAACAATGTTGCAGGAAGAAGTTTTTCCTTTTCGTCGCTCGGAAAAGCCATTTTCCATTTTTGAGCGCAAAAAGACGGGTTGTTTTGGGAAGCAGCCACGAAAATGCAGTTACAGAATTCTACCATCCCATTTTTATAAAATACTAGACAACCTTACATGAACTATATCCCAACCGGGGGATCTCAAACCTTTCTGTCCTTCCCGGGTGAAAAGACAAATGTCTGGCCAAGCGGTAGGAAGTGGGTCCGCTTTGAACTACAGGCACATGATCTAACGTCCGTGATTTTTTGAAAAATCATTTTTAGACTCACAATATGTTGTTTCTTCAGAGATCCAATGAAAGTTCTAACATTATCATCCCCTATCTTCACGCACGCCGTTTTGACCTAAGTTCGAAACGGCAAAAAAATTCAAAACGGGCATAAAAAATTCAAAAAGGTCCGAACAATGTAAATCCTTCACATGGGGTGATATTATGTGACATAGTTGCAAGGAATAATATCAAACTTGGTATAGCGATTATGTCTTGAAAAAACCTTCCCAAAATGACCTATCATGTTCGAGGTTTCATGGCTTTCGGTCCAAGAGACGGATGTTATATGTTGAATCGCAGCATAGTTTGTGATACGGTGCCCATATTGTGCATGCATGTGTATATTGGGATGGAGAACAATGATGCAGGAGGAAGTTTTCCTTTTCGTCGCTAGGAAAAGCCATTTTCCATTTTCCGAGCGCAAAAAGACTTGTCATTTTGTGAAGCAGCCACCAAAATGCAGCTACAGAATGCTACCATCCCATTTTTATAAAATACTAGACCACCTTACATGAACAATATCCCAACCGGGGGATCTCAAACCTTTCTGTCCTTCCCGGGTGAAAAAGACAAATGGCAGCCGAAGCGGTAGGATGTGGGTCCGGTTTGAACTACAGGTATATGATCTAACGTCCATGATTTTTTGAAAAAATCATTTTTAGACTCACAATATGTTGTTTCTTTGGAGATCCAATGCAAGTTCTAACATTCTCAACCCCTATCTTCACGCACTTCGTTTTGACCTAAGTTTGAAACGAAAAAAATTCAAAACGGGCATAAAAATTCAAAAAAGGTCCGAACAATGTAAATCCTTCACGTGGTGTGATATCATGTGACATAGTTGCAAGAAAAAATATCAAACTTGGTATAGCGATTATGTCTTGAAAAAACCTTCACAAAATGACTTATCATGTTCGAGGTTTCATGGTTTTCGGTCCAAGAGACGGATGTTATGTGTTGAATCGCGGCATAGTTTGTGATACGGTGCCCATATTGTGCATGCATGTGTATATTGGGATGGAGAACAATGTTGCAGGAAGAAGTTTTTCCTTTTCGTCGCTCGGAAAAGCCATTTTCCATTTTTGAGCGCAAAAAGACGGGTTGTTTTGGGAAGCAGCCACGAAAATGCAGTTACAGAATTCTACCATCCCATTTTTATAAAATACTAGACAACCTTACATGAACTATATCCCAACCGGGGGATCTCAAACCTTTCTGTCCTTCCCGGGTGAAAAGACAAATGTCTGGCCAAGCGGTAGGAAGTGGGTCCGCTTTGAACTACAGGCACATGATCTAACGTCCGTGATTTTTTGAAAAATCATTTTTAGACTCACAATATGTTGTTTCTTCAGAGATCCAATGAAAGTTCTAACATTATCATCCCCTATCTTCACGCACGCCGTTTTGACCTAAGTTCGAAACGGCAAAAAAATTCAAAACGGGCTTAAAAATTCAAAGAAGGTCCGAACAATGTAAATCCTTCACGTGGTCTGATATTAAGTGAGATAGTTGCAAGGAAAAATATCAAACTTGGTATAATGATTATGTCTTGAAAAACCTTCACAAAATGACCTATCATGTTCGAGGTTTCATGGCTTTCTGTCCAAGAGACGAATGTTATGTGTTGAATCGCGGCATAGTTTGTGATACGGTGCCCATATTGGGCATGCATGTATATTGGGATGGAGAACAATGTTGCAGGAGAAAGTTTTCCTTTTCGTCGCTCGAAAAAGCAATTTTCCAATTTCCGAGTGCAAAAAGACGGGTCATTTTGTGAAGCAGCCACCAAAATGCAGTTACAGAATGCTACCATCCCATTTTTCTAAAATACTAGACCACCTTACATGAACTATATCCCAACCGGGGGATCTCTAACCTTTTTGTCCTTTTCGGGTGAAAAAGACAAATATCTGCCAAAGCGGTAGGAAGTGGGTCCGGTTTGAACTACAGGTATATGATCTAACGTCCGTGATTTTTTGAAAAAATCATTTTTAGACTCACAATATGTTGTTTCTTTAGAGATCCAATGCAAGTTCTAACCTTCTCAACCCTTATCTTCACGCACGTTGTTTTGACCTACGTTTGAAACGGCAAAAAATTCAAAACGGGCATAAAAATTCAAAAAAGGTCTGAACAATGTAAATCCTTCAAGTAGTGTGATATTATGTGGCATAGTTGCAAGAAAAAATATCAAACTTGGTATAGCGATTATATCTTGAAAAAACCTTCACAAAATGACCTATCATGTTCGAGGTTTCATGGCTTTCGGTCAAAGATACGGATGTTATGTGTTGAATCGCGTCATAGTTTGTGATACAGTGCCCATATTGTGCATGCATGTGTATATTGGGTTGGAGAACAATGTTGCAGGAGGAAGTTTTTCTTTTCGTCGCTCGAAAAATCCATTTTCCATTTTTTGAGCGCAAAAAGACGGGTCGTTTTGTGAAGCAGCCACCAAAATATAGTTACAGAATGCTACCATCCCATTTTTATAAAATACTAGACCACCTTACATAAACTATATCCCAACCAGGGGATCTCAAACCTTTCTGTCCTTTTGGGTGAAAAAGACAAATGTCTCCCCAAGCGGTAGGAAGTGGGTCCAGTTTGAACTACAGGCACATGATCTAACGTCCGTGATTTTTTGAAAATTCATTTTTAGACTCACAATATGTTGTTTATTCAGAGATCCATTGCAAGTTATAACATTCTCATCCCCTATCTTCACGCACGCCGTTTTGACCTCAGTTCGAAACGGCAAAAAATTCAAAACGGGCATAAAAATTTAAAAAAGGTCCGAACAATATAAATCCTTCACGTGGTGTGATATTATGTGACATAGTTGCAAGGAAAAATATCAAACTTGGTATAGCAATTATGTCTTGAAAAAACCTTCACAAAATGACCTATCATGTTCGAGGTTTCATGGCTTTCGGTCCAAGAGACGGATGTTATGTGTTGAATCGCGGCATAGTTCGTGATATGGTGCCCATATTGTGCATGCATGTGTATATTGGGATGGAGAACAATGTTGCAGGAGGAAGTTTTCCTTTTCGTCGATCAGAAAACCCATTTTCCATTTTCGGAGCGCAAAAAGACGGGTCGTTTTGTGAAGCAGCCACCAAAATGCAGTTACAGAATGCTACCATCCCATTTTTCTAAAATACTAGACCTCCTTACATGAACTATATCCCAACCGGGGGATCTCAAACCTTTTTTTCCTTCCCTGATGAAAAAGACAAATGTCTGCTGAAGCGGTAGGAAGTGGGTCCGAATTGAACTACAGGTATACGATCTAACGTCCGTGATTTTTCGAAAAAATCATTTTTAGACTCACAATATGTTGTTTCTTTAGATATCCAATGCAAGTTCTAACATTCTGAACCCCTATCTTCACACACGTCGTTTTGACCTATGTTTGAAACGGCAAAAAATTCAAAACGGGCATAAAAATTCAAAAAAGGTCTGAACAATGTAAATCCTTCACGTGGTGTGATATTATGTGACATAGTTGCAAGGAAAAATATCAAACTTGGTATAGCGACTATATCTTAAAAAAACCTTCACAAAATGACCTATGATGTTCGAGGTTTCATGGCTTTCGGTCCAAGAGACGGATGTTATGTGTTGAATCGCGTCATAGTTTGTGATACGGTGCCCATATTGTGCATGCATGTGTATATTGGGATGGATAACAATGTTGCACGAAGAAGTTTTCCTTTTCGTCGCTCGGAAAAGCCATTTTCCATTTTTTGAGCGCAAAAAGACGGGTCGTTTTATGAAGCAGCCACCAAAATGCAGTTACAGAATGCTACCATCCCATTTTTATAAAATGCTAGACCACCTTACATGAACTATATCCCAACCGGGGGATCTCAAACCTTTCTGTCCTTCCCGGGTGAAAAAGACAAATGTCTGCCCAAGCGGTAGGAAGTGGGTCCGCTTTGAACTACAGGCACATGATCTAACGTCCGTGATTTTTTGAAAAATCATTTTTAGACTCACAATATGTTGTTTCTTCAGAGATCCAATGCAAGTTCTAACATTATCATCCCCTATCTTCACGCACGCCGTTTTGACATAAGTTCGAAACGGCAAAAAAATTCAAAACGGGCTTAAAAATTCAAAAAAGGTCCGAACAATGTAAATCCTTCACGTGGTCTGATATTAAGTGAGATAGTTGCAAGGAAAAATATCAAACTTGGTATAATGATTATGTCTTGAAAAACCTTCACAAAATGACCTATCATGTTCGAGGTTTCATGGCTTTCTGTCCAAGAGACGAATGTTATGTGTTGAATCGCGGCATAGTTTGTGATACGGTGCCCATATTGGGCATGCATGTATATTGGGATGAAGAACAATGTTGTAGGAGGAAGTTTTCCTTTTCGTCGCTCGAAAAAGCAATTTTCCAATTTCTGAGTGCAAAAAGACGGGTCGTTTTGTGAAGCAGCCACCAAAATGCAGTTACAGAATGCTACCATCCCATTTTTCTAAAATACTAGACCACCTTACATGAACTATATCCCAACCGGGGGATCTCTAACCTTTTTGTCCTTTTCGAGTGAAAAAGACAAATATCTGCCGAAGCGGTAGGAAGTGGGTCCGGTTTGAACTACAGGTATATGATCTAACGTCCGTGATTTTTTGAAAAAATCATTTTTAGACTCACAATATGTTGTTTCTTTAGAGATCCAATGCAAGTTCTAACATTCTCAACCCTTATCTTCACGCACGTTGTTTTGACCTACGTTTGAAACGGCAAAAAATTCAAAACAGGCATAAAAATTCAAAAAAGGTCCGAACAATGTAAATCCTTCACGTGGTGTGATATTATGTGACATAGTTGCAAGGAAAAATATCAAACTTGGTATAGCGATTATATCTTAAAAAACCTTCACAAAATGACCTATCATGTTCGAGGTTTTATGGCTTTCAGTCAAAGAGATGGATGTTATGTGTTGAATCGCGTCATAGTTTGTGATACGGTGCCCATATTGTGCATGCATGTGTATATTGGGTTGGAGAACAATGTTGCAGGAGGAAGTTTTTCTTTTCGTCGCTCGCAAAATCCATTTTCTATTTTTTTAGCATAAAAAGACGGGTCGTTTTGTGAAGCAGCCACCAAAATGTAGTTACAGAATGCTACCATCCCATTTTTATAAAATACTAGAGCACCTTACATAAACTATATCCCAACCAGGGGATCTCAAACCTTTCTGTCCTTCCGGGTAAAAAGACAAATGTCTCCCCAAGCGGTAGGAAGTGGGTCCGGTTTTAACTACAGGCACATGATCTAACGTCCGTGATTTTTTGAAAATTCATTTTTAGACTCACAATATGTTGTTTATTCAGAGATCCAATTCAAGTTATAACATTCTCATCCCCTATCTTCACGCACGTCGTTTTGACCTACGTTTGAAACGGCAAAAATTTCAAAAAGGGCATCAAAATTCAAAAAAGGCCCGAACAATGTAAATCCTTCACGTGGTGTGATATTATGTGACATAGTTGTAAGGAAATATATCAAACTTGGTATAGCGATTATATCTTGAAAAAACCTTCACAAAATGACCTATCATGTTCGAGGTTTCATGAATTTCGGTCAAAGAGACGGATGTTATGTGTTGAATCGCATCATAGTTTGTGATACGGTGCCCATGCATGTGTATATTGTGTTGGAGAACAATGTTGCAGGAGGAAGTTTTTCTTTTCGTCGCTCGGAAAATCCATTTTCCATTTTTTTAGCGCAAAAAGACGGGTCGTTTTGTGAAGCAGCCACCAAAATCTAGTTACAGAATGCTACCATCCCATTTTTATAAAATACTAGACCACCTTACATAAACTATATCCCAACCAGGGGATCTCAAACCTTTCTGTCCTTCCGGGTGAAAAAGACAAATGTCTCCCCAAGCGGTAGGAAGTGGGTCCGGTTTGAACTACAGGGACATGATCTAATGTCCGTGATTTTTTGAAAATTCATTTTTAGACTCACAATATGTTGTTTATTTAGAGATCCAATGCAAGTTATAACATTCTCATCCCCTATCTTCACGCATGCCGTTTTGACCTCAGTTCGAAACGGCAAAAAATTAAAAACGGGCATAAAAATTTAAAAAAGGTCCGAACAATATAAATCCTTCACGTGGTGTGATATTATGTGACATAGTTGCAAGGAAAAATATCAAACTTGGTATAGCGATTATGTCTTGAAAAAACCTTCACAAAATGACCTATCATGTTCGAGGTTTCATGGCTTTCGGTCGAAGAGATGGATATAATGTGTTGAATCGCGGCATAGTTTGTGATATGGTGCCCATATTGTGCATGCATGTGTATATTGGGATGGAGAACAATGTTGCATGAGGAAGTTTTCCTTTTCGTCGCTCGGAAAACCCATTTTCCATTTTAGGAGTGCAAAAAGACGGGTCGTTTTGTGAAGCAGCCACCAAAATGCAGTTACAGAATGCTACCATCCCATTTTTATAAAATACTAGACCACCTTACATGAACTATATCCCAACCGGGGGATCTCAAACCTTTTTGTCCTTCCCTGATGAAAAAGACAAATGTGTGCTGAAGCGGTAGGAAGTGGGTCCGAATTGAACTACAGGTATACGATCTAAAGTCCGTGATTTTTCGAAAAAATCATTTTTAGACTCACAATATGTTGTTTCTTTAGAGATCCAATGCAAGTTCTAACATTCTGAACCACTATCTTCACACACGTCGTTTTGACCTATGTTTGAAACGGCAAAAAATTCAAAACGGGCATAAGAATTCAAAAAAGGTCCGAACAATGTAAATCCTTCACGTGGTGTGATATTATGTGACCTATCATAATATACTGATTATGTCTTGAAAAAACCTTCACAAAATGACCTATCATGTTCGAGGTTTCATGGCTTTCGGTCAAAGAGACGGATGTTATATGTTGAATTGCGGCATAGTTTGTGATACAGTGCCCATATTGTGCATGCATGTGTATATTGGGATGGAGAACAATGTTGCAGGAGGAAGTTTTCCTTTTCATCGCTTGGAAAAGCCATTTTCCATTTTTTTGACACAAAGGCGGTGGGGAAGTCCCCCACTGTGTCATTTTTCATTTTATAAATAGGGTACTGTACATGGTGTGACTCACAGAGTGAATCACAGAGTTGAAAGAGAAAATTACAAAGTAAACTAGGTTTGATTCTATGTCTAATATCAGCCATTGACAATTTGAATATGCAATAACAATTATCCATGCACCTAGTGTGTTGCTCGAAGATGATGTTATTCCTGTGATTCCATAAGCTCCAGCATCATGTCATCATAGTGATGTTGAATAACTGATCCAATGTTCTATCATGTGCCTCTTGAATCATATTAATCAGTGGATAATCAGTGTTCCATTCAATTGCAAGTTTCCACCAGAAATTTTGACTAAAGTCACATCTGAAGAAGATATGCTCAACAGATTCAATAGTGCTCTCCTCACAAAGGACACAAGTGTCCTCCTCAATGTTGAATTTTTTCCTGACAAGAAGTTCTCTAGTATTTAATCTATCATTTAGTAGCAGCCAAAAGAAGAACTTATGCTTGGGAAGACATGGTGATTTCCAGATCCATTCAAAGGGCTTTGGTGCATCAGGTGCTTTGATAAGAAGGTCATATACCTTTTTAGTATAGAATCTGTCACCTCCCCATGGGAATGTCCATTTGTCTTTCTCAAGATCATTTGAATTCTGGAGGATTATACATAGACTATTCATCTGGTTTTCAGCAATAAGTGAGAGTGGAAATTGAAACATACTCAACAACTCCCCTGCAAGCTGATATTCCTTAGCTTCCTGAGTTCTGATTTTTGGTTTTTTGGCAAATGAAAATAATTCATGAAACTTATTACATAGCTCAGTGTCATGCCATTTGTCCTGCCAAAACATAGTGCTGTTTCCCTGACCAGGCACAATAGTAGTCATATTCTTGAAGTCTATCAGAAATGAGAGGCAGTTTCTCGACCAGAAAGATCCCTTGTGTGTATTGCAATCTAGCAGGGAACCATTCTGATAATATGCTTGCCAGATAAGTTTGACCCAAGGTATATCCAGACAGTTCAAGAATTTTTAAAGGTTTTTGATCATCATTGCCTTGTTGTGTTGTCTCAAGTTCAAAATTCCTAGTCCCCCTACTTTTTTGGATAGGCAAACCTTGTCCTAGGCAACCTGACATTTACCTTTTTTTTCAATGTCATTCCCATGCCAAAGAAAAGTTCTTGTAGATTTGTTCACATGGTCAATATGTGTGTAGTGCAATTTCATGGCACACATAATATGGTTAGGCATAGCAGATATTACAGATTTGATGACAACAACTCTTGAACAGTGAGATAATAAATTGGAGATGTCAGCCAGCCTTTTATCAATCTTGTTGATCAAGGGTGTAAGGTCACTGACACTAGGTTTAGTAGTACCCATTGGAAGACCCATGTATGTGAATGGCAGAGACTCAAGTCTGCATCCAAAACTATCATCAAATGTTCTGCATCTGTCAGCTGTCATATTGATAGGAACCATAGAAGATTGATGAAAATTTATTTTAAGTCTAGTTGATTTGGAGAAATCCATCAGCAGATTCTTCAGATAGATGAGCTGCTCCTGAACAGCAGGCAAGATGAGTAATGTGTCATCTGCATACTGGAGAATTGGGTAATTCTGCCCATATGCATTATCAACGGGTAGATCTAACTCATTAGTCTGCCAGGCATGATTCACAATAATTTGCAGAAGTTCAGCAGTGGCAACAAATAATAATGGTGATAATGGGTCACCCTATCTTACACCTCTCTTGCATCTAATATTTTTTCCAGGGACTCCATTTAGGATCACAGAAGTGTTAGCACTATTAAGAATCTTGCTGATCCATCCAATGATCTTGTCCCCAAATCCAAAGTGCTTGAGCATGGTGATGATAGTATTATATTCTATCATGTCAAAAGCTTTCTCAAAGTCAAGTTTTAAAATGATGATCTCTCTCTTGGATCTGTGGCAAATATGTAAGTATTCAAATGCCCAGGCCAGACAGTCCTGAATTGATCTAGATTTGATAAACCCATATTGGTTTTTGCTGATAATTGGAATAATAATGTTCTGTATTCTATTGGCAATTAGTTTTGTCAGGATCTTGAGTGCCATGCTAACAAGTGAGATGGGCCTAAAATCAGAAGGTTTCATGGGGTTTGAAATTTTTGGAATGAGTGCAATGTATGCAGTATTGATACTGTCAATGTTTAGCTCCCCACTGTGAAATCTGTTGCATAGATTATAGAATTGGACTTTGATGACACTCCAATATATTTTCATGAAGTAACCATTAAATCTATCAGGTCCAGGTGATTTATCATTTGGCATGAATTTGATAATATCATCAATTTCCAATTGGGTAAATGGCTCTTCCAATAATGTGAGGTCATGTGGGGTAATAAGATTCTGCAGATCAAACCTCATCTCAGTTTCAGATGTTTTTCCAAGTCTATCTCTGAAGGCAGTTGTAGCACCCCGGCTAAAACCACTACTAGAAAATCGCTGATGTTTGTATTTGTGCATCATCATGACATCATCATGCATACCTTTGCCTAAAAGCTTTTTGATAAAACCATATCTTTGTTTTATCTTTACTCCCCCTGTTTATTTTCAAAATACAAAAAAAACCTAGGTCCGCCAAAATATTTTGTTTGCTCAAAACTATCTTACAAAATGTTTATTAAATTAAAACAAACTGCAATTAAAACAAATATTTTGTCCGGGGAGGCAGCCCAGCCGTTTAGGCCAGGCCGCCTACTACCTGACAGGCCCAGCCCGTTTTAAACCTAAACCCTAAACCAATCTAACCCTAACCCTAGCGTTGCCCTACCCAAACCCTAATACCCACAATTCCTCCACCCCGCCGCCGCCCCACATACACGGAGCACACACGCACTTGCCCTATATGCAACCCTCCCAGTCCCCGCGTGAGACCGACGCCACCTCGACCCCGCTCAATCCTCTCGTACACCAGTGCCCCACCCCAGCGACCACAACGCAACACAACGCACACATCAGATCCCACCCCGTATGCCCCCTGGCCCACCACGCGGCCACCTCGTGGTCGCCCTTCCTCTCGCCCGCTCCCCACGACCGCGTCCACGCGAGATCCCCTCCCTCGCCTCTGCCCCAACTCAATTGCCCCCGACCCCGCCGCCAACCGCCTCCAGCGTCGCCAACCCTAGCCTTCCTTCGCCCTGCAAGCTCCGCTCTGCTCCGGCCGCGCCAAGCTCGGCCGCCACGGATCCCCTCTGAGCGGCCGCCTCCCCCTCGATTCCATGGCGTGCCGCCCCCTTGTCTCTCTACACCACCGAGACCCCCGGCTTCGAGCCGCCAACCGCTGCCGGTCCACCTCGCATGTCGCCTCATGTCACCTACCTCGCCACCATGCCCTCCCTGCAGGCGTGTTGCCGTCGCCGTGCACGCCTACCTCCTCCCTGTTGTCCCGCAGCCAGTGGGTGCTCCCTCCTCTCCCTGGCCTCCTCCAGTGCGGTCGCGCCCGTGCGAGCCTGTCGAGCTCGCCGCCCCTGCAAGGTCTCCCTGTGCCGCCACTGGCCGCCGTAGCATGCCCGCGTCCATCTCCTCTGCACCGTCCGTGGCCGGAGCTCCTCCATGGTGCCCCGCCACTGCCGACTCTGCTCCTACCACCATGTCTGTTTCCACCGACGGGCACCTCTCCAAGTTCTGCAAGCTGCCGTTCTTTTCACCGAGTCCTGCAGCTCCTTTGTGTGTTCATCTTCGCACGGGAGAGCTCCTGTTGTCCTCGAATGGGCACAATTTTTGTCAAGACCTTGCTTTGGGCATTAACGATAAGAGCTTCTGGCGATGCATCGTCGCAAGCCAAGAACCTTCGTGATCCGCCAAGATCGTCCACCGAGAAATACAAGTCCCCGAACCGATGATCGAAGAGAACCATCTCGGAACGCCATGACCTACTACCCCGACCACCGAAGACGGAACTCCAAGTACGCCTTTTCGGACGCCGAGATCCCGAAGACACGGACCCCCTCCTCCGAACCTCGTCGAACCCCCCCCCCCCCCCAAAACCCAAGATCTTCGACCGCCATGTGTGACCCTTTACCCGAGATCCCTATTTATAAATGATATATATACTTGTTGCATCTCAATTGTCATGCTTGCATACATATTTGTGTGGTTTGGGGGCATTATGCCGATTCACCTCGTAATTAAATATGGGGACCATATGCGGGCGTTTCTAGTCTAATATTAGTCACATTTAAATTTGTGCATCGAACCGGTGAAATATTATACCTTGATAAGATAACATTTAAATTACGGGGTATCTAAACAACATGAACTTAATAATTGTCGGGACCCCGGTTCCGTTTAATATTGCCTAGTTGCATCGCATCTTTTCCATGTCATATATCATACATGCATCATGCCTGATCTTTTGCCGTAGTATTAAATAGTGCATCCGGTGTTTCTTCTAGTGCTTTGCTTATTCACGGATTAGGCCTATGAGTGGATGCGAGTGTCGACCCGACCTTCGGATGAACCTTCAGCAATGTTTGGCGAGCATTCTCCCGTTTCTACCTATTTTACATTCCTAGTCTTTATTTCCTCCTGTTGATCTATTGCTATCTGTGTTGCGATGCTCTAGTTTTTCGAACCCGTGGTATCCCTTGCAGCCTTATATTGCCTTGGACACATCCTATTACCTGTTGTTGGGTAGATAGTTGGACTTGCGTGTCGTAGTCGCTTTCTCAAGTGCTGTTGCGTGTCGTCAAGTACCACAGTTGTTGGAGTATTGCCGTATGTTAATGTTGGAGATGATCATGGCTTTAATTATCATTTAATAACTAAAATTGAAGTAGGTAAATGCAGAGGCACCGGTGGGTAATAGACAATATTTGGTTTTTAACCGCTCACTGGTGTCCCGTAGGACCCCGAGTTCTTGACACCTGTTCCGAGATCGAGCGCGCTAACCACAGGTGGGGTGTGTGGGCATCCCCATCGATTAGTACCTGCTTTCAAAGTACTGTACCGGGGGCCACAAAGTAGTTTGGGGCTTTATTACTACCTGTACTTATGCCGTGCTTACTGATTTATTTACGATTGCGCGTGGAGCGCCTGTACTGTTTTGGATCGCGGCACAATTTCGCGGTATCGACAAGCCCAACCACACTTTCGGGTTCCCAGTCGTTTACAGCCGTTCTCGCAAACCATGGGTCCGTCTCGGAGACCGGCCGACTTCGTTACGGGTGGCTTAGTGGGGTGGCCCCCCATGTGCTTGCTTTGGGTCTGGGAAACGTCGTGTCCGAAAACCCTTCGACATACCGTTGGGTGTATGTTTTGTGATCTTGTACCTACCTGATCTGACAACAAGGGTGTAGGTGCGTGTGGAAACTTTGGTGCACCCCTGCAGGGTTAAATCTTTTCGAGAAGCCGTGTCCGCGGTTATGGACGACTTGGAGCACAGTTCTCGATCATAGACAACTACAACTAAAGATTACTGTTATAATTTGACTTGTATCCGATATGACTAGTAATCAGTTTCACTACAACGGAATGGCTAAATAAAAGTACCAACAACTGCTGGGTTTGGGATATCTCATGCTATATGTATCTGACTAGTAAGTACTACAACTACAACGGAATGGTTAACTAAAAGTGCTCACTGCTTATTATATCAGGACGACTATCTATACCTGACTAGTAATTGCTGCAACGATAACCTAATAAATAAAACTGCCAACTGTCTGAGTTCCTCGGTTGACTTCCTCGTTTGGTCTCGAGGGGGAAATAGCAGGATGGGTATGTTTGGTGGTGTGGCATCCCGCAAAACCACTACTAGAAAATCGCGTTGTTTTTGTGCATTGCATGACCGCATGCTCATGTCATCATGCCACATTGCATTTGAGCATCGTCATCATCTTGCATTTTCTTGCATAAAACTATTTTTGGAAAAACCTATTTTTGTTTTCTAAACGCCACGTCTTTTTTCAAACGGAAAACCCGGGTCTCCGGAATATTTTGTTTGTCTAACCACAGATTTCAAACGCCCCGTTTTAATTAAATAAAATGCTTAATTATTTTTAGGGGGCAGCCGTACCGGGCCGATCCGACCCAGTCGGGCCACCCCCAGTACAGAAACCTGCCTGCCTAATCCCTTTTCTACCTAGTCCTAACCTACCCAGCCACTCCCATCCCTCCACCTCACCTCCCCAGTCCACCTCACCCCCTGGACCCCCAATTCCCTACCCACCTGCCACCTCACCAATCCTCTCTCTCACCCCTACTCCCCACTCTCTCTGCCAGCCCGGACCCACCCCTGGACCCCACCGCCCACCAACCCACTCCACCCCGCAGCGGCCCCACCCGATCAGACCGACCCCGCTCCTCTCTCTCCCCTCGCTGAACCGACCCTCTCCCCACCCGTCTGACCCCTCTCTCCCTGGAACCCCGTACCCACCCTCTGCCTCTCTCCCTGGACCCACCTCCCACCTGCCCAATCCCCTCCCCCACCGACGTGACCCCCACGCGCGACCGCACCTCACCCCGTCTCCTTCCTCCCGCCCCGCAGCTCCCTCCCTCCTCTCGGCTTGCTCCCTCTCCCTCCCATGGCGTCGCCGCCAGGCCCCCCCCTTCGCCACCGCCTCTCCTCCTCCCTCCGGCCACCGCTCTCCTCTCCCCTCCCCAGGCGCCGCCAGTAGCCGCCTCCGCTCGCCGGCGACCACCCTCCCCGTCACCGCCCCACCGCGCGTCGGCATCACCGCCTCCTCCGGAAGCGCGCGCTCCCGCCGCCGCAGGCCCGCGTCGCCGCGGCCTCTCCTTCTCCTCTGCCGCTGCGAGCTCGCCGTCCTTCGCGCGCCTCCCCCGATCTCGCCGCCCCGGCGCTCCCCTTTCCAGCCTCCGCTCTGGCCGCGCCCCCTCCACGCTGTCTCCTCCGCCGGTCGCCCGGCTCGCCCTCTTCCCGACCTTCCCGTCGCCGTCCTCGTCGGTCGCCTGGCTCGCCTCTGCGAGGTCGCCCCGAGCCGCCCCTCTGTCCGCGCCGGACGCCGCTCGACCCTGCCGCCAGCGCGCCCCTCTGGCGCCTCCTCGTCGTCGGCCCCGGCCGCGGCTCGACCTTGGAGTCTCCCGAGCAACGCCGCCATCCGCCACACCAGCGACCGACCCCACCCCCGTGAGCTCCTCTGGCCGGAGCCTGGCCCTTCCGCCGCCGCCGCCGGTCTGCGTCCGGTCCCTCCCGCGCGTCTTCCCTGCAGTAGCTCTGCACCCGCAGCGCCGCCCTCCTCCCCGGCAGCAGGTCTTCACGAGCGCCTCTGCCCCGCCACCTGTGCCGCCCGTAGCCAACCATCAAGGAACCGATGTCGACCTTGTGCCTCTCTACACGCGTGTCCGTCATGTGCTTGTGTGTTCATGGGGGCTCATGAACGTTTGTTTATCTGTTGATCCGTGAAAGTTTCGATAACAAGATGTGTTAAGAGCTCGCTAACAAGACCGGCTTGATGCCGAGGATATCGAAGGTTATACATGGAGCCACTCGAAGGCCACCGACATCGGAACCCGAGATCTTCGACATGGACCCTCAAGATCTTCTTCCCCGAAACCAAGACCCGTTCCCGGAGTCCGATTGTGGAGCCCGACCCGTGGAACCCCGAAACCCCGCAAGATCTACGCCGCGGAACAACAAGGCCTTCGGGGCAGAACCGACAAGATCCACCGCCTAACGCCAAGCTCTCCTCCATGGGACGCCAAGACACCCGGCGAACCCCGAAGACCGATCCGAAGCGCCAGGACCCGAACCTGAAGAACGCCAAGAACCCCGACGCCCCACCAAGCCCTTCTTCCCGGAACGCCAAGCCCTTCGTTGTATCCGACCATCGAAGACCGATCCCGTCGAACCCTGAATCCTGAGACCGACCCCGAACCCCTCGGAGCCCAAGTTCGCCGAGCCCTAATGTGTGACCCTTATCCGAGCCACTATTTTATAAATGCCATCTATATAAATTGTTGCATATTAAATTGTCATACTCGCATGCATATTTGTGTGGTTTGGGGGCCTTATGCCGATTCACCATATAATTAAATATGGGGCCCATATGCGGGCAAATCTAGTCTTATATTGGCCCCATTTAAATTGGTGTAGCGAACCGAAGCCATGTTTGGTCTTGCTAATTCAACATTTAATTTGCGGGGTAGATAAATAACTTGAACCGTTTAATTAATTGTCGGGACCCCGGCTCCGCTTAATATGATCTAATTGCTTTGCACCTTGCCATGCCATGCATCATACATGCATCATGCCCGATCTTTTGCCGTAGTATTAAATATTGCATCCGATGTTTATTCTAGTGTTTTGCTTCTTCGCGGATAAGGCCGATGAGTTGATGCGAGTGTCGACCCGATCTTCGGTTGAACCTTCGGCAATGTTTTCAGGCGAGCATCTCCCCCTTTCTACCTATCTTACTTTTGTAGTATTTATTCCCTCCTGTTGATCTATTGCTATCTGTGTTGCGATGCTCTAGTTTTCGTACCCGTGTTATCCCTTGCAGCCTTATATTGCCTTGGACACCTCCTATTACCTGTTGTTTGGTAGATAGATGGACCTGCGCGTCGTAGTCGCTTGCTCAAGTGCTGTTGCGTGTCGTCAAGTACCACAGTTGTTGGAGTATTGCCGCAAGTTAATGTTGGAGATGATCATGGCTTTAATTATCGTTTACTTTAATTACTGTGTAACAACTAAAATTGAAGTAAGTAAGCAGAGGCACAGGTGGGCAATAGATGTTATTTGGTTGTTAACCGTCCATTTGTGTCCCGTAGGACCCCGAGTACTTGATACCTGTTCCTTGAATATTCAAGCTATCCACATCCGGGAGGATTATGGGACCCCCCTGAGCCAGAGCTTGATTCCGTCTTATTTCTTGGGGCCACAAACTAGTTTGAGGTTTTATTTACTATCCTGTACTTATGCCATGTTTTACTGCTTTATTTACGATTGTGCGAGGAGCACCTGTACTGTTTAGGTAAGCGGAGTGTTTTCGCGGTATCGACAAGCCCAGTTTTGGGTTCCCAGTCGTTTACAGCCATTGTCGCAAACCTTGAGTCCGTCTCGGAGTCAGCTAACTTCGTTGCGGGTCTACTCAATGGGGTGGCCCCCTGAAATATTTCTGAATCCTGTGATTGCTTTGTCGTGAAGGCCTCGTTGGGTTTTGATTTGGTTTTTTCGAGGTTGATCGAGTGTGTGTTGCTATTTGTGCACCCCTGCAGGGTAAAACTTTCTGAAAGCCGTGTCCGCGGTTATGGACGACTTGGAGCACAGTATCTCGATCATAGACAACTATAACTAAAGTAGTGCTATAAATTTGACTTTATAATGACTAGTAATCAGCTTCACTATAATGGAATGGCTAAATAAAACTGCCAACAATTGCTTGCTTGAGTTGTCGCTTGCGACCATTGTATCTGACTAGTAAGTATTGCAACTATAACGGATTGGCTAAATAAAAGTACCAACAACTGCTGGGTTTTTGGGATATCTCATGCTAATTGTATCTGACTAGGAAGTGTCGCAACTACAACGGAATGGTTAACTAAAACTGCCCACTGCTTATTTTACCAGGATGACTATCTATACCTGACTAGTAATTGCTGCAACGATAAGTGAATAAATAAAACTGCCAACTGTGTGAGTTCCTCGGTTGACTTCCTCGTTTGGTCTCGAGGGGGAAACACCAGGATGGGTTTGTTTGATGGTAGTATCAGGTTGGTTCCGAATATGTCTTTCTTACCCCTCTCTAATAGCCGCTAGTTGTATCGAGTCTCTATAGGTTGTTTAGTGCGTGATGTCGCTGCCGCTTCAGTCCACCATACCTATGTAGGCGAGGACCGCCGAATTCTAGCCTCGCCGTGTACTGGCCTCATTACTGACACTCCTCTTTTTCCTTTGCCCTTTGTCGGCACCCCTTTTGTTTAAGCAGGTTTTGAGATCGACGTCATTAGCAGGGTTACCCTTCCGGCTTGGCCTGGGCAGGGTTATGGACGCCATTGGTTATTCTTCAGGGCTCTTAGCCCCATTCGCATCTTGTCCGTAGTCGGACGCTCTATCATTTTCAAGGTGATTTGGATCTTTGTTCTGTATATCTGTATTCTTGACTCATGGAGTCGTGTTGTATATATATCTGTTCTGTGGGTCCCATCGAGGACTGTTGTGTAATGTTATTACTTCGTTTTCCACCCGCACGAAAGTTCCTGGTGGGCACCTTTGAATCGTTTCTATGCGGGTTTGGCGGGAAGCGCTGAAACTTGCATAGGGCCGATTCTGAGGGTGTTACAGGTGGTAGTATCAGGCTGGTTTCGAATAGGTCCTTCTTATCTCTCTCTGATAGCCGACAGTTGTATCGAGTCTCTATAGGTTGTCTAGTGCATGCTGCGCTGCCGCTTCAGTCCACCATACCTATGTAGGCGAGGACCGCCGAATTCTAGTCTCGCCGTGTACTGGCCTCATTACTGACCGCTCTCTCTTTTTCCTTTGCCCTTTGTCGGCACCCCTTTTGTTTAAGCAGGTTTTGAGATCGACGTCGTTAGTAGGGTTACCCTTCCGGCTTGGCCTGGGCAGGGTTATGGACGCCCTTGGTTATTCTTCAGGGCTCTTAGCTCAATTTGCATCTTGTCCGTACTCGGACGTTGTATCATTTTAAAGGTGATTTGGATCTTTGTATTGTATATCTGTATTCTTGACTCTTTGAGTCGTTGTTGTATATATCTATTCTGTGGGTTCCATCGTGGACTATTGCGTAATGGTATTACTTCGTTTTCCACCCGCACGAAGGTGCTTGGTGGGCACCTTTGAATCGTTTCTATGCGGGTTTGGCGGGAATCGCTGAAACTTGCATAGGGTCGATTCTGAGGGTGTTACAGCAGTCCATAATAGAGCAGCTTTGTGATCATGGTCAGTAATTTCATTGCCTTGTTCATCTAGCAGAGCAGCAATATAATTGTTCCTGTAGTTTCTTGTGGCAATGGCGTGGAAAAACTTGGTGTTTTCATTACCAAGTTTATCCCACCTAATATTAGCCCTTTTCCTCCAATATTTTCTTTTAGCTTCCAACAGTTTGGCCAAATGAGATTTTATGATATGCCTGAAATTTATCTCAGGTACAGATAATGCCCTTTGTTCCTCAAGACCATCCAAAAGAGATAAAATGAAGTTGTAGTTATCAATGAGGTTAGAGATGGATTTACTCCATTTTTTGATAGCATACCTGAAGTTTTTGAATCTGGCAGACAGATCAAGTCCATCATGCTTGAACCTTCCTTTATTGACCCACTTGCTTTGCACAATATCTGACAGGCCTTCAAATTCCAACCAATAATCTTCAAATCTAAATAAATTTAATTTTGGTATGTCAGTACTGATATGTATCAATATAGGAATGTGGTCTGAGCCCAATCTAGCCAATGGAGTGGCCATAGTGTTGGGGAAGGTGGTGGTCTATTCATGTGATGTAAATATCCAATCAAGTTTCTCAAGAAGAGGTTGCTGCTGTATATTTGACCATGTAAAAGATCTCCCTTTAAGGGGTATTTCCTCTATATCATGTTCCTGAAGGATGGAGTTGAAAGAGTGGATATTTGAAATATTGCCCCTGCTCTGTTTCTACCTTCAGAGCTCCTGATCATATTGAAATCTCCAATTATTATACATAATTTGAAGATTGATGAATCAATATGTAAGAACCAATCAATAAAATCAGCCCTTCCATCACTTGTGCATGGGGCATATATGTTGGTGATGTAAAACTCCTCATTAGTTAGATTGCAATGCAGCTTAACAGTAAGGTGAAGAGATGATTAGCTAATCAAAATGCCATTATACATGTTGCCATTCCAAATGGTGATCAAACCACCAAAATTGCCAATGGATGGCTGGTATGCAAACTGTCCTAGTCTTCTAGGACAATTTTTTTGATGTAATTACTGTCAAATATTTCTCTCTTAGTCTCCTGTAAACATAAGATATTGCAATTGCTCTAATTGATTTTGTCAGCAAGGTCATCCCATCTTTCCTATGAGTTAACACCTCTAATGTTCCAGTCTAGTATTTTGATTTGTCTACTCATTGGAAACAAAGTAAAGTTTGCTGCAGCAGAATATACAAGCACTGTATATCATGGGTGATAATACATGACAAATGGGATTTGTTCTTATATCTATGATGATCAGTTGTACAGGTGTAACCAGCTGATATATATCATGGTTTTCATGCACATAAGTAGAGGGCAAAAGTAAATATTGAGTTGGTGATCCTTGCAAGCCAGATATGATAAAACCATCTCAAATAGAGGATAGTACAACCCAGATAATATGAGAGAAGTGTTTTGCTCTACACACACCGGAGACTTTGGATGATAAACAAAAGGAGTCTGACATAGTGACCTTACATGATAAAGACTGGAATAAAATCCTAGGATAACAGAGCATCTATTGTCCATTCTCTTGGACACAGTGAAGTAGTGATTAAGCACTATCATTAGAACTGTCATAGTTCAAGTTTGCAGCAGAAACCTCCCCAGGAGGAATCTGACAGAAGCTGATACCAATGGCCTGGATTGTATCAACTGGGAGGACTGGTGGGGGTGCACTGTTATTGTTTATGAAAATAGCTTCAAAGTGGCAAGACAGGTTCATGGGGGTGACTTGAGCATTGGAGGCATGTTCATCTGCACTTGCTTTATTCTTGAAACCAGCATTGAGACTTGCAATCCTGCAGCTTCTCCTTACATATTTGACAAAACTAGGCTGAGGATTCTTCCTTTTACTCTTGGGGAAGTTGTCAGGCTTGGGGATAACAGTAACACTGTCAGAGCTATCTGCTGGAACAGGAATGAAGCTTGGGCCAGCTCCATCAAATGCAGCATTATTGTTGTCCACCACCTGTGAAGCATTGGTTTCCTCCATCTGAATATCATTCTGCAAGGTGATTTGTTGATTGGGTGGGACAGTATTGATCTCCAGAGTCACTTTGACAGTGTTGATGCCATTGTTGATAGATTCATTCATCCGAACTTTGGCACCAGTAATAGTGCTACCAACAATATTTGGAAAGTTTGCATGCTCTTCACCACCCATCAGGCTAACAAGAAGACTGGAAAGGTTAGCAATTGGGTCTCAGCAACATGCATATTCTGATTATCTTTGATCTCAGGCTGTAGTGGTGGGGTTGCAGGCTCCAAGTTGATAGCAACCTCATTCTGAACATTGGCTGCAGGTGCTGCATTTCCAACTACAGCATGTACAGGTGCAACATTTACATTATCAGCAACATTTTCCTCCATCACATGATCATGTTGAGCATCATGCGAAAAACCCTGATGAACCATGGTCAGGGGGTGTGGGTTACCACCATCAGGAGGCAGGGGGTCTTCATCACCAGCATTAGCACCAAGAAGAGTAGAAGATAGTAAGATCATGGGGCATGTCCAGGAGTCACCATTGCCATCATCAGCCACATTCTTTCCAATCACCACACTCAGAGGAAGGGTGTTAATGTCATATGCACGAAATTTAACTAGAATTCTAGCCTTGTTTGACAAATCCTTATTCCAGACAAGAAATCTACCAAAGGGGATAAATGTTTTCATCACAGATCAGGATCCCAAAGTTGCTGAGGGTAGTTAAGTAGCATGCACCAGATGTCATGAGTAAAAACAATAGCCCTACGATTGATACCAGAATCCTCATTAACAATCCTTAGAGTACTTTCTCCTATCTGGTAAGGACTACCCAGAACTGCAGCATCTCTATCAGTCACAGTAGCAAACTGAAACAGAGCAGTACCCATTGCGCTCTTAGATGTGATGCGAACTTGCAAGCCAAGTCCATGAAGAAACTCACCGATGATTGCAACAGAGCCGATGTATTCAATAGCAGCAGGTTCGGGGGTGAGGGTGGCAACGACCCAATCATCAGCCTAGATGGGGGAGTCCCCGCCCAAGAACACGTAGCTTCTTTGGGTACATAGTGGACCAGGAGGAATAGCAGCCATGCCAGGGGGGACATGGGTAGTTCGCCATTGTCGCCGCCGATGAGCAAACTGGGGTTTGTGGGGGAGGAGATTGAGGGGCTGGTGGCTGCGGAGTTGTGTATGAGCTTGTCTCCGGAGAAGTCTATGCGGCATAGTTAGGTGTAACAGTAGCACGAGATATTCTCCGATAAAACATTTTTCTTGTTAGCGATGATAGACATGATCGGGAGATGTGCCCGTAGCATTGACGGCAACGAACAAGGTTACGACAAACTGCACGTAGATGATCATTTACAACCAGGCAACATGTACATTTAAATGGTCTAATGACGTGATCATAAATGGACAAATCCGAATTATTCGGCAGTTCAGGTGAAACCCCAACAAGTGACACTTGACGATTGGACAATCCATTCCTGGATAGTTGGATCTCACTCCGTGATGTACGATCATGTGCATGCTCAAGATTTAAAAGTTGTACACCGTTGTGAGATCGAGCCATGTAAACATATGAATCTCTACTACCAACGGGAACAAGATTTGCACCAGATAGTGGAATATGAAAATTTGAAGAAGATGTGATAGTAGATGTACCTTGATGGTTGAAAGATTCATGGGTGGATCCATATGAATTCCTATTCCTCTTGTGTTGCACGAGAGTCCATTGTCTATCTTCTTCCTCACACCAGAGATTAAACTCACGTTCCCAATTTGGTCCACCATTGCTCCATAGATCAAAGTAGCATGTGAAATCTCTGGATTTGTAAGACCTCATTTTGATGATCATGAACCCAATGGCCTTTGAACAAACATCAAATATGAATACCCTACCTTGCAAGGGGGAGATACGGAGTTTGTCCCAATCAGCACCAAGACATGCCGAGAGAGCCATACCAATATTGGATCAAACTTTGCCTTGCCAAATGAGACCACCAGAGAAAATCTAGATTCAGCAAAGATTGGATGAACCGGGGTGGAATAAAGGTTCATCACTCTTTTTGAAAAAGCCAAAACAGATTCAAGATCTAGGGGGAAGGAAATCGTGGGTGTAGCCATGATGGCCAGCAGATGGGTTTTGGAGTGAGTGGAGTAGATTGCACAGCTCAGATTTGGGTTTAGATGGCCGGGGTTGAGAGATCGCCGGAGGATGGGTGGGTGTCACGGTGGGGGTGGGAGGATAGCCATTTTCTGAGCGCAAAAAGACGGCTCAGATTTCATTTTAGCCATTTTCCATTTTCTGAGCGCAAAAAGACAGGTCGTTTTGTGAAGCAGCCACCAAAATGCAGTTACAGAATGCTACCATCCCATTTTTCTAAAATACTAGACCACCTTACATAAACTATATCCCAACCGGGGGATCTCAACCCTTTTAGTCCTTCCCAGGTGAAAAAGACAAATGCCTGCCGAAGCGGTAGGAAATGGGTCCGGTTTGAACTACAGGTACATGATCTAACGTCCGTGATTTTTGAAAAAATCATTTTTAGACTCACAGTATGTTGTTTCTTCAGAGATCCATTGCAAGTTCTAACATTCTTATCCCCTATCTTCACGCACGCCGTTTTGACCTAAGTTCGAAATGGCAAAATTCAAAACGGGCATAAAATATTCAAAAAAGGTCCTAACAATGTAAATCCTTCGCGTGGTGTGATATTATGTGTCGGGGGGTTAACCTCGGGTAGGTCAGAGACGGGGAAAGACAGAGGTACTATCCCCGTCTAGTTTCCGAGTTACAGTCCAAGTCGGCCGAATCATGTATATGTCGGCCGATCAACGGAGGCAAGAAGCCCACGTATATGTATCAAGTAGTTACCCGGCCGAGTTACTGAGAGAATCGGCCGGGTTACCCAAGTGATCTTGATGCAGGTGAAGAACGAGCCGAGTAACACAAGGTAAGGCCGAGTGATACGAAGCTTGCAGGAGAAGGAGAAGCCCAAGGTCAAACTACAGCTGCAGGCTAGAAGGAATCAGAGCAGAGCCAAGCACAAGAGACAAGGATGCACATCATCCGAGGGGCAGAAGGAGGTCACGGAGGTGACAGTCCTGGAGCCCGAGGCACGCAGGAGGGGGCCACTGGAGCCTTGCCGTCATTAGAAGGGCGACAGGGAAAGGAGGCCGCCGAACTACTATTTTGGGACAAGCATATTCCACGAATATGCTTGCCTCGTCAGCCCTAAGGGCACCCAAGGGACTCCTTTATAAGGGGAGGCTTGGACCCTGAGGGAGGGATCGACTCTAAAAGGACCGTTAGGCTGAGGAGATTCAGCTGGTTCCTCTCTATACAGCTCAAGGAGCATTTGTAACCCACCAAGAGAGAAATAAAGATCATCACTTTGGCAGCTTGAGTGAAGAGACAGTTGCATCTTCCCTCCCCAGATCCCACTAGCATCCATTGGCCCCATACTTTAGCCTACCCATGGCATCTGCCGTGCCGCCACCACGACAGTTGGCGCCCACCATGGGGCCAGCAGCGGTGCTAGCTGGAGTTGTGATCCGGACGGGAAACTTCGTCAACACCGGCGAGCGCGTTGTTTCTGGCTTGGTCCAGAGACTTGGTCTCTGCGACTATGTCAAAGACAATGCAGGAAGCTTCAGGGGGAAAACTCCCCCGCGCAATGGAATCTTCATCGGCCTGGGCGAGCACAGAGTCTACATCGGCGTCGACATCACCGGCATTTATCCTCACCAGGTCGTTGTTGCAGGAGAGCCACCTCGAAGCGCGGCGAGCCGTCCCTCAGGAGAGCATCATGCAGGCAGCGTCGAGGTGATGGTCGCAGCAGGAGCTCAAGCGGGAGCAGCAGTAGCCGGGTCAAGCAGAGAACCCGCCGCAGGCGTACAAGGCGCACCCAAGAAGACCACACTGCAAACCACGGAGGTAATTCCGCCAGTGACAAACCCAACCGAGCTACATGACACCACCCCAAAGGCACCAAGAGTGAGAGGGCCACCTCTGGAAAGACCAGAGAACATTCTTCAAGCGACTATAGAAAACTTAACCACACCTGTAGCGCCGATACTTGATCCGGAAAATGCTCAGGCAGAGTTAGAAGAGACCAGGCAAAAGGTGCTGGTAGAAGCCAAAAAAGTATCAGCCCTGCGGGAATCCTTGAACAGGACCCTAAGGGAATATGCAAAAGCTAATAAGCTTGATATCGCACCCGAGCGGGTGGACGAACTGAAATTAAGAGGGAAGAACCTCATGAATGACATTAACAAAGAGCATGAAGCTCACAGAGCAGAATCAGGTGATTTAGGTTTGCCGAGGTACAGTACCCCGGCGAAAAACCTGAGAGCGGCAAATGCCGCAGCATTGGAGTTAGAGGGGTTAACCGGGGAAGCTCGGCAGAAACAACAAGAAAGAGTAAATGAGCTGGTGCGCATCGCAAATCAGCAAAATGAGGAAGTACTCAGAACTA
The DNA here is from genome assembly GCA_910589765.1 of Avena atlantica. Lineage (NCBI taxonomy): Eukaryota > Viridiplantae > Streptophyta > Magnoliopsida > Poales > Poaceae > Avena > Avena atlantica. Next base: position 32,353,411 of record OU342736.1, read on the forward strand.
ACCCGGCAAGACCAGGGGCTTCACGGATGGTACATTCGGCAGGGGCAGCACCTGCTTTGTCCGCGGCAGCGGCATCTTCACCCGGAAACAACGCTCGAAAAGAGAAGGCAGTAACCTCTGGGAAGAGGAACAAGCAAATTGTTCCGTATGACCCGACAATAGCTGGAAAGGCAAATGAGAACAGAGGCAATGCAAGCCGAGGTAACAGTGGGGAGAGAAACCACGGCCATGTGGAAAAGGACGGCGGCGGCCGAGGCAATGGGGATCTCGGCAGGAGAGAACCCGCAAGAGATAATCATGAAAACCAGACCCCGGCCAAAGTAAGGAGAGAAGTGCTGCCCAACCCGCTACCAAGACATGAGCTTCGGCAGGAAAGAGAAGTGAGGCCAGCTCGCCACAATCAGATGAATGAAAGGTACAATGATGGATATTCCGAGGTAGAATACGCAAACCAGGGTGGAAACAATCACTATGGGATACAGGATAGAATTCTGTACAGAGATTTGCCCGCGAGTGATGCGAGAGTAAAGTTGGATCGGCTATACTGATCCGAGTTACTGGAAGAACAAGGTCCACCAGGTCCGAAATGTTTTGGACCACGGATCATGGGCGAACCACCAGTGCCGAATTTTCAGTTAGCAAGAGGCACAAAAACGTACAACGGAAGTACCAAGCCACAAGACTGGTTGATTGATTATGCCACCGCTGTGAAGATAGCGGGTGGCAACCTAAGATGGGCAGTGCGGTATGTCCCACAGATGTTGGATGGCCCGGCCAGGGTATGGTTGAATAATCAACCAGTTGGCAGTATCAACTGCTGGTTAGATTTCGAAGAAATGTTCGTCAGCAACTTTACCAGCACATACAAGAGACCGAATAGACCACAACAGCTGACCATGTGCAAACAGAGGCCGAATGAAACGGATAGAGAGTTTTTAACTCGATGGTGCAACCTGAGAAACTCGTGTGAGGGAGTTATCGAATCACAAGCAATCGCTTGGTTCGCGCAAGGCTGCCGCTATGCCAGCGTTTTGTGGCAACTCCTGCAAAGAGATATGCCAACCACACTGGCAGAAACTATCAGAATAGCAGACTCCTATGCATTGGGCGACCCAACCCAACCGGAATTAATGTCGGCAGATCATCGTGAGCAACAAGACCAGTACGCGAGAGAATTGGCCGGGTCATCCAGGCGTGATTTCAGAGGAAGAAGAAGAGAGGAGAGGCCGGATTATAGATATAATTCGGCCCAGGTGGCGGCAGTAGCACAGGATCAGCCGAGTCACGGAGCAACTGAACGACAGAAAAATGGACCTCAACAGTGGACATCAAGAAATGAGGGAAAAAGGCAATGGACCCCAGAGCAAAAGAAGCAATGGTAAGAGAGGCCAAAGTACACGTTCGAATCCATGTTAGATCAGCCGTGCAAATTTCACACATCAAACCCATCCAGACCAGCCAATCATACAACCCGCCAATGTGCCTGGATGAAAAATGCGATGGGGAACCCAGCAGGAGTTCAGGCTCCCCATCAGCTGCAACAGCAACATCAGCCGCAATTAACTGGAGCAAATACACAGCAATAGATGCTACCGCCCCCTCCCCCTAGATACGATAACTCGGATCGGAGGGATGCAGTACATCAAGTAATGAACCAGGGCCAGGACGGAAAGATGAATCCGGCGAATACCGGACGTAATGATTACAGGGAACATCACCAATCTTATTGTGTGTTCACAACAGAACAGCAGGACAAGCAAAGTGTGCAGCGTCGGCATATGGAAGTGAATGCAGTTGTGCCAGCAGTACCAAGATACCAGCCATGGTCTGATCAAGAGGTGACCTGGAGCATGAAAGACCACCCCAGAATAATGCCGAGTCCAGGATCATATGCACTTGTGTTAGATCCGACGTTTGTTGGACCAAGCATCAATGTAAACTTTTCAAAAGTACTCATCGACAATGGGAGCAGTATCAACATCATGTACAAAGATACCATGCATAAACTCGGAATATCGCAGAATATGCTGCAGTCCACGAGGACAACTTTCCATGGGATAGTGCCAGGGCTTTCATGTGAGCCCATCGGTAAAGTCCGAGTGGACGTGTTATTCGGTACAAGAGATAACTGTAGAGCAGAAAACTTAGAGTTTGAGGTGGTGGATCTGGAAAGTTGTTATCATGCTCTACTCGGACGGCCCGCACTGGCCAAATTCATGAGCAGCTGTCATGTAGGTTATCTAAAGATGAAATTACCCGGACCACAAGGGGTGATAACAGTTGCAGGGGATTACAAGAAGTCAATGGAGTGTGCTTTAGCCGGGTCAAATTTGGCCGAGTCATTGGTTATAGCAAGAGAAAAGAAAAGGATTCAGGAGGTAGCAGCCCTTGCTCAGTCAGCACAGTTGAACATGCCGGCACTGGCCAACCCTCATGGCAGTGTTTCTTTTCAGCCAACTAAAGAGACGAAGAAATTTCAGATTGATGAGCAATTCCCAGAGCGCACTGTTACAATTGGTGCGGGCCTTGACGCTAAATAGGAAGGCGAGCTCACCAACTTCCTCCGTGAGAATCGGGACATATTTGCATGGTCAACTCAAGATCTGCAAGGTGTTCCGAGGGAGTTGGCTGAGCACTCTTTAAACGTCAGGCCAGGAGCAAGGCTGATGAAGCAACCTCTCCGCCGCTTCGCCAAAGACAGGAGAAAAGTAATAGGGATGAAATAGCTCGGCTCCTCGCGGCCGGGTTCATCATGGAAGTGCTATATCCGGATTGGTTATCAAATCCGGTGCTAGTAGAAAAGAAAAAAGATGACCCCAATGTAGCCATTGTGTGGCGAATGTGTATCGACTACACCAACCTGAACAAGGCGTGTCCGAAAGATCCTTTTCCATTGCCTAGAATAGACCAAGTCATTGACTCGATCGCTGGCTATGAGCTGTTATCATTTGTAGACGCGTATTCTGGTTTCCACCAGATACCGTTAAATCCGGCCGATCAAATAAAGACTGCATTTATTACCCCGTACGGGGCTTATTGTTATCGCACAATGCCATTCGGCCTACGAAATGCAGGAGCAACATATCAAATATGCATGCAAAAATGCTTACATGATCAGATAGGGAAAAATGTGCAAGTATATGTGGATGACGTAGTCATCAAAACTAAGGAGAGCAAAACCTTGCTAGAAGACATACGGCAAACTTTCGCGAACCTGAGAAGGTTCCGAATGAAGCTTAATCCAGAGAAATGCACGTTTGGCGTGCCGGCAGGAAAACTACTCGGTTTCCTTGTGTCCAACCAAGGTATCGAGGCTAATCCGACAAAAATAAGAGCAGTAGAAAGAATGGAATTGCCGAGATGTTTGAACGATGTACAAAAATTCACGGGCTGCCTGGCCTCGCTTAGTCGATTTGTATGTCGTCTAGGAGAAAAGGCGCTGCCACTCTATCAGCTGATGAGAAAGTCGGACAAATTCAGTTGGACCCCGCAGGCGGACCTTGCATTTCATGAGTTGAAAAAGATGCTTGTTACGGCACCCATTTTAGCTTCTCCATTATCGAAAGAACCTATGCTACTCTATGTGGCGGCTACCAATCGAGTAGTTAGTACTGTGGTCGTAGTGGAGCGACTTGAAGATGGTAAGTCAATTCAGAGGCCGGTGTACTATCTAAGTGAAGTATTATCCACTTCAAAGCGAAATTATCCGCACTATCAGAAGATGGCTTATGGGGTATATATGTCGGCAAAAAAGCTTAAGCATTACTTTGAAGAGCACCCCATCAAAGTAATCTGTGAGGCACCCATAGCCGACATATTGAACAACAAAGATGCAAGTGGCCGAATAGCAAAATGGGCGATCGAGTTATCACCGTATGCTCCACAATTTGATAGAAGAGATGCAATCAAATCTCAGGCTGTCGCCGACTTTCTCGTAGACTAGGCCGAGGTGCAGTATGAGCCACCTTTGCCAGATCCGAATTACTGGACAATGCATTTTGATGGCTCCAAACTAAGGAATGGTTTGGGAGCAGGAATAGTGCTAACCTCGCCTAAAAAAGATCAATTGAAATATGTACTGCAAATACATTTTGCGGCGTCCAACAATGTAGCTGAATATGAAGCACTAGTCCATGGATTAAGAGTGGCAAAAGAAATTGGTATACGCCGAATCCTATGCTACGGTGACTCGGATTTAGTAGTACAGCAAGTATCGGGCAGTTGGGACGCATTAGATGCTAATATGGCTTTATACAGATTCCACCTGCAGAAGATCAGTGGATACTTTGAAGGATGTGAATTCCACCACATACCACGAGCAGAAAATGACGCTGCCGACACATTGTCGAAATTGGGATCGACCCGGCAGTCAATTCCACCAGGTATTGCCTTGGAGCACCTCAGGAAACCATCAATAATCCCATCACCAGAATCCGAATCAATCTTTATCCCAGCAAGTTCTGCGGAAGATCACACGCCAATGGAGGTAGATCCGCAGAATGATTCGGGACCCCTAAAGAGGAGGACAGCCGAGGTAATCACAGTCAGGGAAAGAGCCGAGGTATATACGTCGGCAGAGGACATGGAGATAGACAGTGAGATCACATCAGAGAAAGTAGCACCGATATGGGCGCAACCCATACTTTCTTACCTAAAAGACGCGACGTTGCCGAGTAATGAGGTATTAGCTAGACAAACCGTAAGAAGAGCAAAAGCCTATACTATCATAAACAATGTGTTATATAAGAGAAGCGTCTCAAACGTATTGCAGAAGTGCGTGAGTTCCGCAGAAGGTCAGGAAATCCTTCTAGACATACACCAAGGAGAATGTGGGCACCACGCCTCATCTCGCGCTTTGGTAGCCAAGGCATTTAGGCATGGATTTTACTGGCCAACGGCGTTAAAAGAGGCAAAAGAATTAGTTAAGAAATGCAATGGATGTTAGAGATACGCTACCAGAATACATATGCCGTCGGCCGAGTTAAAAACAATACCCATCACTTGGCCATTTTCTGTATGGGGTTTAGATATGGTGGGACCATTCAAGCCGGCGCGAGGAGGAATGACCCACATATTGGTTATGGTAGACAAGTTCACAAAATGGATTGAAGTAAAACCGATTAAAAAGTGTGATGGGCACACAGCAGTGAAATTTCTCAAGGATATCATCTTGAGATACGGGTACCCGCATAGTATTATTATGGATAATGGCACAAACTTTGCAGAAGGAGCTTTCGCTAGATTTTGCCGAGAGAAGCACATAAGGCTAGATATTGCCTCCGTGGCTCACCCAGCATCCAATGGACAAGTGGAAAGGTCTAATGGACTGGTGCTATCAGTAATAAAACCACGACTTGTTGAACCTTTGCAGAGGTCGGCAGGGTGTTGGATCGAAGAAATCCCAGCCGTGTTATGGAGTCTTCGGACTACTCCAAATAGATCAACAGGTTACACTCCATTCTTTCTGGTGTACGGGGCAGAGGCCGTACTCCCAGCCGACATAATATATGACTCGCCAAGAGTCGCTCAGTACACAACCTCAGAGACAAATGAGGTAGCTCGGCAAGATGTCGTAGACCTGTTGGAAGAAGCCAGAGAGTTGACATTATCACGATCGGCTATTTATCAACAGAACTTGCGGCGATATCACAGCAAGAAAGTGAATCCAAGAGTATTCAAAGAAGGAGATTTGGTCCTCCGACTAGTGCAACGCACGGCCGGCATGCATAAATTATCACCCCCATGGGAAGGACCGTTCATTGTGAGCAAGGCATTGCACAACGATGCATATTATCTAATCGACGCTCAGTCCCCTGGAGAGAACAAGGCAGACAAAACTGGTGAAGAAACGAAGCGCCCCTGGAATGTGGCTTTGCTTCGGCCATTCTACTCATAGCATTATATCTTAAAGTCAAAATCCAATGATGTATTCGAAACTCGGCACCCAGAGCAATAACTCGGGGACTGCCTTAGGTTATATTTATTTCATATTATGTATTCGAACCTCGGCACCCAGAGCAGTGACTCGGGGACTGCCTTAGGTTATATTTATTTCATTTTATGTATTCGAACCTCGGCACCCAGAGCAGTTACTCGGGGACTGCCATATGTTATATTATTTCGTGTTATGTGTTTGGACCTCGGCACCCAGAGCAATGACTCGGGGACTGCCATATGTTATATTTATTTCGTTCGCGTTATGTGCTTGAACCTTGGCACCCAGAGCAGTGACTCGGGGACTGCCGTATGTTGTATTTCTTTCATGTTACGAATATAAACCTCGGCGCCCAGAGCAGTGACTCGGGGACTATCATGTGATATATCAATTTCGTATTGATACCTAAACCTCGGCATCTAAAGCAGCGACTCGGGGACTACCGTATGCTACCTCAAACTTATGCTGAACGAACTCAATTTTATACTACCTCCGAAATTTGATTTATATAGGGAAGTTTCTGACAGTAAACAACGATCCAGCGATTGTTACATACTTCCACAACGAAGTAGTTAACTCATGTTCAGAACAGATCAATATCATAGGTATTCAGCGTTCATGCCTGATAAGATCATAAAAAATAACGGCAAAGTTAAGCCCTAGAAGGTCAAGAAATTAAGGGCCAACGAAGCAAGAATTCGGATGAGCATCCACTTAACCAAATGTCACAACAGTACATGGCAAAAGGAATTCAAATCATACGGAGAGGTGACAAAGTTTGCGCCTACATCATACGCCCGGCATACCAGGGATCGGAAATAACTTAGGCATTGTTCGTTGGAGAGGCAGCTACTTGCTCAGGTGCGGGGCACCCCGAGGTAGGAGGAACCTCGACCGAGGTCGCCTCGCCCTCCGCTGACCCAGGTGCAACTTCGGAAGTCCGGGGTTGTTCGGGAGCGTCAGTCCGTGCAGTAGAATGCCCGGTACCTTTGGAAGAGGACCGTGCATCGCCGTTACTGTCCGAGCTTGAGCTAGAGCTATCAGACGCGGCCGAATCATTTTCACCTCCCCCCTGCTCAGCTGAATAATCATCCGAGAGACCCTCAGACACACCCTCTTGATCCGGGTCTGGGAGAAAACTCGGCCCTTCATTCCAAGTGTGCACGTCGGCGTACTCGACGAGTTGGAACGCCCGAGCTTGCCGAAGAGCAACAAAGGTGGGATCTTCAACCCAGCGGGAGCCAGTGCGCAAATTTCTCAGGATGTCAAGAGAGATGTCTTCATACCATGACATGATTACAGTAAGGGCCATGTCGGCACCAGCACGCCCAGCGGATTCTCTCCAAAGACTCAACTGCCTCTCAGATGCCATTAGCCTTGTCACCAATAACTTGACTTCGTTGATATCAGGAGTCCCCGAGGTATTAGGCCAGAGTACGTGGTAAGCTCGGATAGCGGCCTGCACCAAGTCCCGGCCCATAATTTTCATCGGGCCAACTGCGGCACCAACGGCAACCAAGTAGTCCTCCATTGAATATTATGAATAAACGGTAACAGGTTCACCTCGGCGCGCGCGAGCTGCAAGGACCGCTTTAGAACTGACGGGCTTGGCCTCGGGGAAATGATCTGCGCAAAGCATGAAAGTGTCAAAGGATAGCAGAGACAAAAAAGAAAAATATAATTCGGCCATGCAAAGGAGCTTACGATGAATGTAGCTCATCATTATCTGAAGATCTTTGGCCCAATCAGCCTTGCTTTTCTCAAAACGAGCAATTTCCTCGCTCAAACCCCGGGTTTTAAGTTCGGCAGCTTCAAGGAGTTCTTTGCTCTTCTGCAGATCCAGAGTCAGCCGATTCTTTTCCTCGGAAAATTCTTGGTCGACCTTCTCTAGTTCGGATTTCTGAGAGATCTTCAGGGTATCCACTTCGGATCGCAGGCGAGCTATCTCATCATCTTTTTCTTGCAGTTGCGCCGAATGAACTGCATTTTGTTCTAAAAAATGCAGCATCACGTCTGGCATGGGCACGCAATCTTGATGTGACACTGCGAAGTCTTGCAGCTCGGCTTTACCACAGCCGAGCGCAATAAGGAACCTTAGCATATATATTAAGAAGGAGAAGGAGTAAAATATAAAGGAAACTAACCTTCCAGGTTCTTGATCTTCTTTTGAAGGCGAATATTGAGGTTATTAATATTACCTGTTCAACAAGAAGTAAGCCGACATTCCGTGGACGAATACATGAGAAAGTTGGGAATAAGGAAAAGGAACAATCGACATACCAGCCTTCTTCGCCACGGGCAGAACTTTCTCGTACTTCTCTTCCAGTTTGCGGTGCGAAAAAAGCAACCTCTGGAACTCGGCAGTTCGCCGGTCATGTGCAACCTGAGTAATGAGGCACAATGATAAATCAACGAGTAAAAGTTAAACCAGATCCGAGTCAAGCAGAACTTAACTCAGCTCTAGGTGGCTGGATATTCAAAGCTAAATTAGATCCAAATCAAGCAAAGCTTAATTCGGCTCTAGGTGGCTGGATATTCAAAGCTAAACCAGATCCGAGTCAAGCAGGACTTAACTCAGACCTAGGTGGCTGGATATTCAAAGCTAAACCAGATCCGAGTCAAGCAGGACTTAACTCAGATCTAGGTGGCTGGATATTCAGAGCTGAACCAGACCCGAGTCAAGCAGGACTTAACTCAGATCTAGGTGGCTGGATATTCAAAGCTAAATTAGATCCGAATCAAGCAAAGCTTAATTCGGCTCTAGGTGGCTGGATATTCAAAGCTAAACCAGATCCGAGTCAAGCAGAACTAAACTCGGATCTAGATGGCTGGATATTCAAAGCTAAACTAGGTCCGAATAAAACGCAACTAAACTCGGATCTAAATGGCCGGACTAACGAACTTCAGAAATAAAGTTAAGTCAAACTTCCAAGTATACAACAAGTTATTTCCTTGCAAGTTTCGGGGACTAGAGCATATGGTAACATCTGAAGAATAATTTAAGACTCAGGAAAAAATAATTACCTCATTCATCTTGTTGGTATCGATGATGAACTGGGCAGCATGGTCAAAACGGCCGCTGATATCAGAAAGCTGAAAGGGCTGGTTGGTTGGATTGCCCTCAAAATGATCAGCAGCATTCCAGTTGTTGGCGTATTCAACCAGCGCTCCAAGGCTGTTCCCACTTGCTGTGCGAGTTAAAACTTTACCCCGGGCAGGCGGTCCGACCACGGCAGTCGCAGGGCTCTTATGAAGAGCAAGCTGGCTGCCGGAGGCCGAGGTAACGAGGACTTTAGGCGCAGCTCCCTTATGCAGCACATCAGCGATACTCGGTTGAGAAGAGCCGGCAAGACCTTTCTTAGAAGAAGAAGTCTTGACGGCAATAGCTTTTTCCGCCTTAGAAGAGGCATCAGCAGGAAGTGGCGCCTCGGAAGTAGGGACGGAGTCCTTAGGAACAGCGGAGGATAAGGTCGCAGAGGACGCCGGGATAACAACCTTCTCGGACAAGGTCGGGATGGCCGTAGAAACTGCCGAAGTAGATGGAGGCTCAGTAGCACCGCTGGGGCCCATAGAAGGGGCGGCGGGCTCGACGAAGACTTCGGAGGGCCGGTTCGAATCCAGGGCAATGGAAGGGGTCTCAGGGACATCGTGACGGACAAGCGAAGTATTCGGAGCTACAGGAGAAGCCGGACGAATAGGACTAGGAACCCTGGTATCATGAGCAGGAGGAGGAGATGGCGGCCGAATCGGACGGCTAGTCATACTAGGACCGCCGGGTTTAACAGAAAGAGGAGCACTGCAAAAATAAGAAAGAAGATTCGTCAGTATGAGAAAAGAAAGAGAGAAACAAGAAATATAGGCAAAAGAACTTACCCGGCGACCCTAGGCATAGTCTTGCGCCTGGGAGGGTTCGGAGCGGATTTCTTCATTCGCTTCTTAGGAACTGCCTCCGAGGCACTAGGAGGAGCCCCGCGCTTCCCCGAGGTAACGGGAGGCCGGGAAGCAATAGGCTCGGCGTCGTGGACCTGACCGGCCGGATTAGCTGGGAAAGTAGAAGCCGGAAATGCATAAGAAATAGGCGTGGCGGCAACTACCTCAAGAATTTGGACCTCGTCCGAATCACCTTCCTCATCATGCGCTGAAGTTCTGCAGCGATCTCGAGCCGGAGCAGGATCTGACTTAGGGACGAACTCCTCGGAGTCCGGCTCACCAGTATCCGGGGTACTCCTGTCCGCAGGCCAAGGAAGCTGCAGAACTTCGGCGTCCTCGTTTTTCTGCTCTGCGAATCTCTGCAAGACGAGGAGAAAGAGAATTAGATAAACCAGTTTCTAAAGACAGGGGAATAACAGAGCAATGCTGATTAAGCTTACCTCGGGAGGCGGACGATCGCGAGTGAATGGTTTTAATCCCCAAGACCAATCCTCAGGCATCTCAGTCTTGAAGATAGCTCGGACGCGCTTATAAATAAGGTAGTTATCCAGCTCCACGGTCGAGACTCGGTTAGGGTCAAGGGGACCACTCATGTAGCACAGCTTGTGGGTCCGCTGCTGGAAGGGGCAGATCCGGCTACTAATGAAAGTTGCCATCAGGTCCTCGCCGCATAACCCGGCCCGGATCAACTCTTTAAGCCGAATCTCAAAGGCCTCGGCCAAGGCGTGAGTTTTCCTCGGATTATAGAGCCAGTTCACTTTAGAAGGTGGGCCAATTGAGAATGGAGGGAGCCGAATCTTGTCTTCCGCCCCTCTGTTCTTGACGTAGAAAAATGACTTGTGCCACTTCTTGCACGACTCCAACCCAGTGACACGAGGGAACACGGATTTCCTCTGAGGTGTTATAGACGCCGCCCCACATTGGGTGAGCAACTTCTCGGAAGGGTGCAGAGATTTGTCAGGGACAACGTTTGAGCGGATCTGGAAGAACTTCGACCAGACATGTACTGACGGCCACAGTCCGAAGTAACCCTCCAAAGCGGAGATGAAAGCAGAAAGAGAAGCTATGGCGTTCGCAGGAAGATGATGCGGCTGAAGGCCGAAGTAATCGAGGAATTCTCTAGCGAAATCGCTAAGAGGGAGACCGAATCCGCGGGCGAAGTGAGACATGAAAACCACATACTCGCCCTCTCTGATGTCTGGAGAGGATTCGCTGCCGGGTAAACGGCAAGAAACCTCGGCGGGAATCCTTCGAGTCCGGATGAGCCATTCAATCTCACGGCGCGTGACTGAAGAGCCCTGCCACAAGCGTCGCTCGGGCCCGGAGCCAGCGTCGTCGTCCTCGACAAGAGCGCCGCTAAACGAACTAGACATACGTGCGCCGGAAAGATCGCCGGAGGAAAGACTGGCGGCGGAGGGGAGTTTAGAGCTGCAAGGCCCCGTCGGAACTTTGCGCGAAAACAATGGCGAAGGAACGGAGGAACCGTCACCCGAGCACAAAAACGAAGCAGATGAATCTAGGGAAAGAACAGGGCAAAACGGCCAGAGAGGACTCACCGGCGACGGAGTCAAATCCTCAGAGCGCGGGCAAGAAGAGTAGAGCGGCGCGGCGGAATCTCCGCCGACGGAGGCTCTGGCTGGCGAGCGGCGGCGGAACTGCAAGAAGACGCGCCGGCGAAAGGAAGAAGGAGAACGGAGGCGAGTGATAAGGGGAAAGGTGAATCCCGCAAACGTGGTTCCCCTCTTTATAGTCAAGCCATGAACAGGGAAGTGGGATCGTAGGTGTGGCAGTTATCCGTGTAGATCGTGGGTGCAGCACGAACGCACGACGGTGAGCGGAGCCACACCAACGGCCACACACGAAGAGGGGTCATTACAATCCCCAAGGGAAACGGCACCCGAGGCGTCGCAGCGACGGCGCAGCAGGTGCAGAATTCACTGTAGACTTGTCAGTAAGCACTGTAGAGGGACCTAAAAACTAGAAGAACAATGATGGGATGACACGTAGGACATGGCGTACGAGGGAAGGAACGAGGAGACCTCGGACGAGGACGTAACTCGGAAACAAGACTAAAGAATATAATGAAGCTGATATAACCCGGCCAAAGCTATTGACAGGGCCACACCAGCTTCGGGGACTAATGTCGGGGGGTTAACTTCGGGTAGGTCAGAGACGGGGAAAGACAGAGGTACTATCCCCGTCTAGTTTCCGAGTTACAGTCCAAGTCGGCCGAATCATGTATATGTCGGCCGATCAACGGAGGCAAGAAGCCCACGTATATGTATCAAGTAGTTACCCGGCCGAGTTACTGAGAGAATCGGCCGGGTTACCCAAGTGATCTTGATGCAGGTGAAGAACGAGCCGAGTAACACAAGGTAAGGCCGAGTGATACGAAGCTTGCAGGAGAAGGAGAAGCCCAAGGTCAAACTACAGCTGCAGGCTAGAAGGAATCAGAGCAGAGCCAAGCACAAGAGACAAGGATGCACATCGTCAGAGGGGCAGAAGGAGGTCACGGAGGTGACAGTCCTGGAGCCCGAGGCACGCAGGAGGGGGACACTGGAGCCTTGTCGTCATTAGAAGGGCGACAGGGAAAGGAGGCCGCCGAACTACTATTTTGGGACAAGCATATTCCACGAATATGCTTGCCTCGTCAGCCCTAAGGGCACCCAAGGGACTCCTTTATAAGGGGAGGCTTGGACCCTGAGGGAGGGATCGACTCTAAAAGGACAGTTAGGCTGAGGAGATTCAGCTGGTTCCTCTCTATACAGCTCAAGGAGCATTTGTAACCCCCCAAGAGAGAAATAAAGATCATCACTTTGGCAGCTTGAGTGAAGAGACAGTTGCATCTTCCCTCCCCATATCCCACTAGCATCCATTGGCCCCATACTTTAGCCTACCCATGGCATCTGCCGTGCCGCCACCATGACATTATGTGACATAGTTGCAAGCAAAAATATCAAACTTTGTATACTGATTATGTCTTGAAAAGACCTTTACAAAATGACCTATCCTGTTCGAGGTTTCATGGCTTTCGGCCCAAGAGACGGATGTTATGTGTTGAATTGCGGCATAGTTTGTGATACAGTGCCCATATTGTGCATGCATGCGTATATTGGGATGGAGAACAATGTTGCATGAGGAAGTTTTCATTTTCGTCGCTCGGAAAAGCAATTTTCCATTTTCTGAGCGGAAAAAGACGGATCGTTTTGTGAAGCAACCACCAAAATATAGTTACAAAATGCTACCATCCCATTTTTATAAAATCCTAGACCACCTTACATGAACTATATCCCAACCGGGGGATATCAAACCTTTATGTCCTTCCCGGGTGAGAAAGACAAATGTCTCCTGAAGCGGTAGGAAGTGGGTCCGTTTGAACTACAGGTACTTGATCTAACGTCCGTGATTTTTTGAAAAAATCATTTTTAGACTCACAATATGTTATTTCTTCAGAGATCCAATGCAAGTTCTAATATTCTTATCCCCTATCTTCACGCACGCCTTTTTGACCTAAGTTCGAAACGGCAAAAAATTCAAAACGGGCATAAAAAATTCAAATAAGGTCCGAACAATTTAAAACTTGGGAACAATTATTTTATTTACATCTATATAACAGAGTAGATGTAAATTTTATTTTTGCAAATTTTGATAAATAATAATTAATTTTCCTAAAACCTAAACCCACAATCCTTTTTTTTGTTTTTAAAAAGGTTTTAAAAAAGGACCTTTTGTCCCGGTTTGTAGTACAAACTGAGGCTAAAGGGGTCGGGGCTGCGCACGAAACGCGGCGCGCAGACAACCCTTTAGCCCCGGTTTGTAGTACAAACTAGGACTAACGGTCCCTCTTTAGTCCCGGTTTGTATTACAAACCAGGGCTATAGGGTGGTGGGTATAAATACCCACCCCGTGCGTCCCGGTTCGTACACCAAACCAGAGCACACAGATCCTCCCCGTGCCACCGTCTTCCTCCTCGCATAGAGCCACCGCGTCGCCACCGCGCCCCTCCTCGCGGCGCCCATGCCCACGCCCCCGAGCCCGTGTCGCCCGCGCCCCGTCCCGATCCGGCGCCGCCCCTTCCCGCTGCCGTGCCACCCGCGCCGTCCCTCACCGGAGCCCACTGCGCCGCCCGCGCCATCCACCAATACCGGAGCCGCCCCTCCCCGCGGTGAGCTCTAGTTATTATTAGTAGTGTTAATAATTTTGTTAGTGTTAATTTGTTTAGTTATTTTGTTAGTGTTAATTAGTTAGTGTATATAATTTTGTGAGTGTATTTTAGGGTTAATTAGTTAGGGTTATTTTAGGCTTAATTAGTTAGGGTTATTTTAGGGTTAATTAGTTAGTAAGTTTAGTGTAATTTTTTCTTAGAGATTTTAGTTAGTGTTTAATATATTTTATTTTGATAGTGTAATTTAGTTAGTGTTTAATATAGTTTATTTTAGTGGATACTATTTATTTTCATCATTGTTAAATAGTGTTTAGGAAATTATGACGATTCCTCATCCTCGTTCACTCGGCGTGAACAATGGAGCGCTACTAGACAGTGTCGCCGGGCATCCACGGGGCTAGGCTCCGCTGGGCTGGCACTGGGAGGTGCTGCCAGCCGGGGGACGTCGTCTGGTGAGGAATCCGGGTGTCGTCGTCGACCCGGATCTTCTGTGGTGGCGGCCAAGTGGTCCAGGTGCGGTGCAGAGGGAGCCGACCCCCGATGAGGTGGTACACCGTCGTGTTAGGGAGGAGGACGAGCACGTCAAACGCTACATGCACATTTTAGAAGTCCGGGTCGCCAATACCTGGCAGCTTCTTCAGGCACCTTACCTGAGATATTCTCCGGTGATGGTTCCTACTCTTTGGGTGCACACCTCCCGCGGCTCAGTAGCCGGGGCTCGACGTCTTCGCTGAGCTAGATGTGTAATAGGGAACCATTTTGTATTCGAGATGTATTGTTGTTCAATTGGTACTTTATTATTGTACTAGCTATATTATTTGAGATGTATTTTTGTTTAATTGGTACTTTATCTTTCTTTATCTCATTGTTTAAGATGGATTACTTTATCTTCCTTTATTTTATCTCATTAAGAAAAATGGTTTTATCTTTGTTTGGTATTAGTTAAGTTATGGACGGTAGAGACAACGAAGAGAACATCATGTACAACATGATAGATGAAGCCGACATAAGAGACGATTATGATGAATTTTTTGGTGGAGACGACGGTGGAACTGACGGTGGAGACACCATAGCAAAGACCGGCGAGGTATATAAAGCCTCTGCTGATCACGAGCTAGTAAATGCATTAGTTGATTCATATATATATATACATGTACTAATGAATGTTTCTTCTCTTAGACCTCCGCATCGGGCGAATCTTCTACAAGGAAATGACGCCCAACCAAAAAGTTGGCTGATGGTGCGCGTTTCACTATTAATTTAGTGTCTGAGTTCGGCGAACCTTTGGAGCTGAAAGAGGCCGCAAGTGTATTTGTATACCAATGCGGAGCGATAGTCAGGGATGCCATCCTGATCACCACTCAGAAGTGGAATAAGCCAGGAAATAAAAGTGATTGAGTTGGAGAAACTTTTGTCGATGATAGAGCCAAAGAGGGTCTTTGTAATTCACTCATGGCACACTTCTCTTTGCCTGAATTGGACACTCCTGAACTCAATGAGGCATTAAGATTGCAAGTCAGAAAGTGGGCCCTTAATAAGATGGGCGGACAGTTCAAGGACTGGAAGAAAATATTGTACAACAACTTTACCAAGAAGAGGCTGACTCTGCCATTCACTGGACCGCTGGAGAAGCAGCGGGATAACTGGGCCCCATTTGTGATATACAAGGAATCAGAAGCAGCTACGGCCAAGTCATAAAAGAATAAGTTAAATGCAGCCAAAAAGAAATATCACCATACTATGGGGACAGGTGGCTACAAGACGGCCACGCCGAAGTGGAAAAAAACCGAGAAAGAAATGCGTCAAAAAGGGGTCACGCCAGCTAGAAATGAGTGGCCCGTGAGGTCAAAAAATTGGCTCCTTGGGCATGGGGGGTCGTATGACACTGAAACCGGGGAGATTATTGTTACAAAGAAGGCCATTACTAAACCCAAATATGAACTTGTTAAAGTGATACAACTGAGATAAGATGGAAAGTTCATTCCCGACAGAGAGAACGATGAGTTGACATACGCCCTGGGAATCCTGAAAAAGTCGGACGAACATGAGGATTTTGCCCATCTGTTCCATGGAAGACAGGGTTTCCCGATGACATCGACACTTATAGAAGCCGATCCAGAAAAACGAACCGGTGGAAGGCGGAGGAGGCAGCGCGGTTGGAGGCGGTTGAAAAAAGGAACGAGGAATTTCAAGCCATGTTCAAGCTGCTGCAGGAGCAGATTAATGAACTTAGAGCACTGGCCCGACAGCAAGATCTTGCATTAGACAGTCCTGTGGGCCCATCTTAGCAGAGAAGCAGCGTGGCTTCCACGGAGGTACAAGCTAATAATCTAATGCTGATGGAGAATAATGCACCAGTGATATATGATACGGCCGGTGCAACGATGGTTCGCTACCCTGTGGATGAAGTCGAGGCAAGGACATCTTGTGAGCTACATGTCACAGTGAAGAAGATTTCTATGAAGGTGGCGCTCGGCTTTGCTTTACCTTGTCCACCGAAAGCGACCTACCATGGAAGTCAGATTCTAGCTGGATATGCTCGGGTCGGTGTGGATGAAGTTGAACCGACATGTCGATCAATTGAGCTTGACATCCCTGCAGGCGAAGGGGAGAAAACACTGGGAGAAGTGGAGGGTGGGATCATTCTTTGCAAAAAACAGCACATCATGTTTCCAGGCTGGGCGCCAAGGCTATCTTCTCCTCCGAGAATCAATCCATCACCTCCGAGGCCACCATCACCTCCGAGACCACCGTCTCCACCAAGAAACAATAGTCCACCCCTTCCTGAGAGGGATCGCAGCGTGACTGCATCTCCATCTCCGGCTCCTCCGCCTCCGCTCACTAAATCAAAGGGAAGAAAGCGGAAGAATAACACAGCTACGTCGAGGGAGACCCGACACCAAAAACGACAAGATCCCCCCCAATAGTACCGCCGTCTCCTCCCAAGTTAGCTTATCAACGGACTGATGAGGAAAGCGCGGTGATCTCCCAGGCCAAAGTGAAGGCCCATTTTGCACCAAAACAACCCGAGCCACAGGTGCAAGTTGATCCAAAAGTCAAGAAGCACTTCAAGGAATTCCTTGAGCAACCACCCCAACATGTGTTAAATAGGAAAGATGACTATACATGCTGTCTTACGAAGACATTAAAAGAGAAGTCATCAAGCAGTACTACAAGCGGGAGAAAATCAAAACAAGTTTCCTAGCTCGGCAAATAGGAAAAACAATCCATCGCCCCGCTCAAGGTGTTACCCCAGCCCACACAAGGTGGAATAGATATGGAATTAGCTATTAAATTAGCCAAGGAGTGTAACATGACCCTCGAAGCACTTCTAGCCGGCGGAGATAATGTCACCAAGGGACCAATAGCATAAAAATTTGTCTACGGGGAGCCTCTGGTCAGCGATGAGGTATTCGATGATCTGCCAACACATATGCGACTATTGCATATCTGGTACTTGAAAGTCACAAAGGAAGGGCGGCAATTTCTCGTATGTAAAGTTGGAGAGGAGTACTTCCGTCCATACGAGATCTCCATTGAAATTTGTGAACTATTTCAGTTATTCAACCTAGATGCCCTCGACAAGTCCCTCCTCGCCGCTATTGTCTATAAGTAATTAAGTCACTAACTCAGCTCGTTCAATTTATTTCCTGTCGTTATCCTCACTATATCTCCTTCTGTATGCTATTATATAAGCAGAATGAAGATTCAAGAATGTAGAAGAAAGTCAATCTACAGCATTGGGTTCGTTGACCCAAACAGAGTTAATGGACATACTCTAATAAATAACCTCGAGGAAACGGAGGATAACTTGCTAATGTTTTTAATGGAGAAACATTACAAGACACAAATACTATTTCATTACAACTATGGGTAAGATTCTTACTATCTTGTACACATTCAATTTTTGCTTACTAGATGTTAAGTGTATATAAACGTGTGTAGCTACCACTGGATTCTTCTAAACTTTAACGTTGAACGTGCAAAAGAGGAAATCTCGGACTTGTTAATGCCGATGAAAGACTACCGCAGCATAATTAATTGCCTCCAAAATTAATTTCAATCATTATCGCACTATATCTGTCTCTTTCGTTCATTCTCTGAGATGTAAACTAATTAATAACTCATTCATTTCTTTTTTGCTGGACAGGGTTTGGAAAAGGTTCACGAAGGAGGTTCGGGTTGAATGGCGTGAGGATCTCACTTTTCATACGGTCCCGGTAAGTAGTACGAGAGCTAGGGGACTATTTTATGTCGATATTACAATTATCATTCATACAATTATCATGCTTGATTATTATTTGATTGAATTATATTCTCGATCGAAAAGTGTGCGACGCAGCCACAGTGGACTAATTTATGTGTATATTACGTATGCTAGTTCATTCGTGGGTGTATGGAGCAGGGCACAGACTTTCTTCGAGTACGTAAACAATATATTCGCAATTTATTCTATACCATAGTTTTTTTTGAGTTCCATTCATAATGATCTACTTCTTTATATATAGTTGCATGCGATGCGGGATAAGCTCCTACCACATGAACGCCTACTAGCAATTCAAGTGGAGTTGTCGCAATTTTCTCTCAGGGACATCATAAACACAAAAGGAGAGTACAACGTGGATAGACCTTCGTGTAATCGTAGATAGACACAAAAGGACAGTATCCGTTGTAATGATCTTCGTGTAAATCAATTAGACGAGCTCTAGTCTCGGTTGTGTATATATTTATATGTCTTTATGTAATCGTGAGAGAAATTATATTATATATGCATCAATGTATATAGAATGTAGTAGCGTAGAATAATATGTATATGAAAACACAAAATTAAAAACAATTAAACACAAAAAAAGAAAACACTAAAACCCCACCTCCTGCCGCGGCAGCAGTTTGGTGCAAAACGCTG
Organism: Avena atlantica; assembly: GCA_910589765.1. Taxonomy (NCBI): domain Eukaryota; kingdom Viridiplantae; phylum Streptophyta; class Magnoliopsida; order Poales; family Poaceae; genus Avena; species Avena atlantica. Next base: position 32,372,347 of record OU342736.1, read on the forward strand.
CCGCGGGAGAAGAACTTTAGTCCCGGTTCGTGTTACGAACCGGGACTAAAGATCCTCCAACCCAGCGCGTGCAGCGGGGCCACGTGGAGACAATCTAGTCCCGGTTTGTAACAGAAACATGACTAAAGGTCTAACCTTTAGTCCCGATACGTTAGTCCCAGATTGCAATCCGGGACTAAAGCCTCTTACGAACCGGGACTAGTGTCCTATTTTCTACTAGTTCTGATAGGTCACCAGGTTTTGCATGGGTCCCTGCGACAACGTGAATATGAACATTTCCATTTCAGAAGAATGCGACCACGGGGGATTATCAAGGAGCGTCTGCCTAAACCAACGCGTGAAATCTGAGTTGTGCTCATTGATTATTTCCCCCTTCATCCTCTGTATGCCCCGGTCATTGTACTTCATCTCGATTAACCTTTTGTGCTACTATACCCATGGATCGACCAGTTCTAAATGTTCTTGCGCGATGAGGTTTGCTCGATCAAAGTCTGTGCATCGACAATCGAAGTCTGCATGCAGTACGCGACGACCCTCTCGGTGACCAGATCCGTCGAGCTTGCCAAGGTGACTGTTGATGGGAAGACCGATAGGGTTCTCGATGTCTAGATAATTCATGCAGAAAGAGATGCACTCTTCAGCCAGAAAGCCCTTGGCTATGCTTCCATCTGGACGGGAGCTGTTGCGATCGTATCCTTTGATCTGTCCGTTCATCCTTTCGAACGCCATCATGCTGCGGAGGAATATCAACCCGAGTTGGACGATGTCCTCGATGACATGGACCAGCAGATGCACCATAATGTCGAAGAATGCGGGCGGGAAGTAGACCTCAATCTCGCATAGTATCACCTCTATCTCCTCCTATAGCCTCCCGAGCTGATTCACGCCAATCAACTTTCTAGAGATGACGTCGAAAAACTTGTAGAGGCCAAACAATGTTTCACGGACATGCTCGTCCATTATCCCTATTAGTGCAAACCAAAGTACCTGCATCATTAGCACATCACAATCATGAGACTTCATGCCACTGAACCTCTGCTTCGCCTCGTCTAGGTATCTGCTTATCTTGCCCGCATAGCCGTAAGGAAATTTGACTCCTAGAAGTCACTTGAAAAACTGTTTGATCTCATCCTGGCTTAGAGTGAAGCAAGAAGGATGGTAGTAATATTCGTTCTTCTTGAATTTTTTACCCTTCCGACGACCTTGTGTCGCCTCCGACTCATGATCATCGTCATCTTCCTGATCATCAGGAGTAATGTGTCCTCGGTGAAGCTCCTTCCGGATGCCCATGAATATCAGGTCATGCCTTGCTTTTGGATCATATTTCGTCCTATCTGGCATGTTGATTATGGTGGCTACCGGACTCTCGCACACGTTTTTCGTGATATGCATGATGTCAAGGCTATGAGGCATGCGGAGAAAATTCCAGTATGGCACCTCCCAGAAAACAGACCTTGTTTTCCATACCTTCAGCAGCGGCTTGTCTTGCTGCCTCTTTTGCTTCTTTCCAGGCTTAGGACAATTTTTCCAGTTTTTCAGCAATTCTTCCACTTCTTCACTGCTCCTCCGCTCGAGGATTCCTCGGTCTTGGATTTGCCATCGAACAGATCTCCATGTTTTCTCCATGGATTATTCTTGCCGACCCACCTCCGGTGCGCCATGAACACGATTTTAGAAGACCCTCGATCTTTCTCTATTTGGAGATAGCTTGTGTTATCCATGCACCTAACGCATGCGGAGAATCCTTGGATAACCTGCCCCGAGATATACCTGCAACCTGGATAGTCTTGCACCGTAGTGACCAACGCAGCTCTCATAGTGAAATAATGTTGTGCAACGACGTCGTAATTATTTGTTGGAATTATGCCCTAGAGGCAATAATAAATATGTTATTATTATAATTCTTGTTCATGATAATGTTTATATTCCATGCTAGAATTGTATTAAGCGGAAACTTTAATACTTGTGTGGTTTGTGAACAACACCGTGTCCCTAGTACGCCTCTAAGGACTAGCTCATTGATTAATGATGGTTAAGGTTTCCTAACCATGGACATGAGTTCTTAATTAATAATGAGATCATATCATTGGGAGAATGATATGGTGGACAGACCCAAACTAAGCGAAGCAATTAGATCGTATCATCGTGTTCATCTTTGCGAAGCTTTTCTTATGTCAAATATTGCATTCCTTAGACCATGAGATAATACAACTCCCTGGTATCGGAAGAAAGCTTTGAGGTCATCAAACGTCATCCTATGAGAGGGTGATCATAAAGGCGTCTCTCAGGTGATCGAAAAGTATCTGTTGGGTTGTATGTATTGAGATGGGATTTGTCCCTCCCAAGTCGGAGAGATATACTTCAGGCCCACTCGGTAATCGATATCAACACCGCTTGCAAGCTTGTGGTTAAGGAGTTAATCACAAAGTGATATCGGATTACGGAACGAGTAAAGTACTTGCTGTGAACGAGATTGAACTAGGTATGACGGTACCGACGATCGAATCTCGGGCAAGTAAAATATCGCGAGACGAAGGGAATATATATATGGGATTGATTGAATCCTGGCATCGTGGTTCATCCGATATGATCATCGATGAATGTGTGGGAATCATATATGGGTTTCCAGACCCCGCTGTTGATTATTGATAGAAGATCATGTCTGCATATTCTCGAACCCGCAGGGTCACACACTTAACGTGTCTCGACGCTAGGATAGATTGGATAATTGGTTTATGAGTTTTTGTTCGGAGTCTCGGATGGGATCCGGGACATCACGAGAGGTTCCGGAGTGGTCCGGAGAATAAGATTCATATAAGGCAGTGCAGTTTTTGGAGTTCGGAATTGTTCCGGGTTAATAGGTATTGTACCGGAAGCTTCTAGAACCTTCCAGAAGGGGACCAACGTGGCCACACCTTCCGGGAGGGGGCATGGGCCTATGAGGGAGTGCCCTGGCCGCATTGGGCCAGGGGAACAAGGCCCCATAGGGCCCAACCGACCAAAGGGGTTTTAAACTCGAGATAGACCTTCTAGAAGGGGGGGTTTCCTTGCCCCCCACTCCTTCTCCTTTGGGGCCACCGGTTTGGGCTTGGGGGAGGGGCTAGGGCTGCTCCCCACCCTATATATAAAGAGGGCTGGGGGCGCACCACCCCCCCCCCCCACACTTTCCCCTCCAACCCTAGCCGCCCTGCTGCCTTCCTCTCTCCCTCCCGACTGTTTGTAGGCGAAGCCCTGCTGCAGAAATTCTCCACCATATACACCACCCGTCGTGTTGTAGATCCAATCCGTCTCTCCACCATACTTGCTGGACCAAGGAAGGAGGAGACGTCGAGGTGCTGCACGTGTGCATCTCACGGAGGCACCGCCACTTGTGGTGCTAGATCGGATCGGATCGCGAGGAGGAGAAGCGAGTACGACTACATCACCCACGTTCCGACGAACGTTCCGCTGTGCGAATCTTCAAGGGTATGAAGATCTAATCCAATCTCTCTCGTTGTTTGCATCTCCTAGATTAGATCTTGGCTTCCCCTCTGTTCGCATCCGTAGAAAATTTTGATTTACTATGCCGCGAAACCCTTCAGTATTGGCTCCAGATTCCCATAACGTGGCTAGCTCCTCTTTCAACAGCCCGAGATACAAATTTATATCGGTACTAAGTTGTTTCGGCCCTTGAATTAGCACACTCATTTGTATGTACTTATTCTTCATGCGAAACCATGAAGGGAGGTTGTACATCCATACAAACATGGGCCAAGTCTTGTGCGTGCTGCTCTGGCTACCGAACGGATTGAGTCCATCGGTGCTCGCACCAAGCCTGATGTTCCTCGAATCTCCACCGAATTCTGGGAATTGGAGGTCCAATGCTTTCCACTGGCTAGCATCTGAAGGGTGCGTCAACAACTCGTCCTTTTTGGGGTCATCGTCATCTCCTCACTTCTTCCTTTCTGCATGCCATCGCATGAGCTTCGCTTCCTTAGGGTCCGCGAAATAGTGCTGCAGACGAGGAGTGATAGGAAAGTACCATACCACTTTTTGAGGTGCTTTCTTCCCTTTCTTGTATTGACTCACGCCACACACCGGATATGTTGTTTTCTTGGTGTCCTAGCCCCGATAAATGATGCAATTGTTGATGCATATGTGGTATCTAACATGAGGTAGATCGAGAGGACAGACGATTTTCTTGGCGTCCTTCATACTAGTTGGACACGTGTTCCCCTCCGAGAGACGATCGTGCCAGAATGCCATCATATCGTCGAATCTTGCGTCGCTCAATTTGTGTTTTGCCTTGAGCGTTACATTCAACCGGGTATCATCGGGCCTGCATCCTTCATACAATGGAGTAACCACGTCTTTCTCAAGTTGCGCAAGCTTGGCTTTCTCTCTAGCAGCAACCCTTGCGTTACTCGTCTTCTTGAGAAGAAGCTCTTGCACATAAGGGTCCCGCACCCAGCCTGACGTTGTTCCATCATCGTCTTCTCCTCCGGCATCTAGATCATCATCATCCCGGTCTGCTTCCGCACCTTCACCATCTCCAGGAGACTCTTCATTATCTCGACCATCCTCGCCATGATGATCATCATCATGTTGCCAACCTTCACCGTCTCCATTGTCTTCCTCATCGCTTATACAACGAGTGTATCCATCCATGAAACCATGGCAGAGCAGGTGTGCCTGCAGATGCCCGAAATCTGGGTCGATCAATTAGTTGAGTTTGCATCTTCTGCATGGAAATCTTATCTCCATCTTGTTATTTCGCATCATGTCGGCCGTCGCACATTTCAAAAATCTAGCCACAATGTCTTCGCTCAGTATGAGTACCATTTTTGCCTGCGCGGTGTACACGCTACAATTAGAAGTTTATTAGAACCACATAATTAATGCATGCATGCAATGGCCGATAGAAAATTTTGGCATGACCTATCCTAAAATAAGGACTTTTGCGAAATGCCAAAGTCTTGCCAAAATGGAAATGAATCAACATTTTGGCAAAACAAATGGCAACTCATTCACACACAAACACAAGAGAGTGACCGATCCATAGACATGAACATATCATCCTCTCCATACACACATGCATGAGCATCGATCCTCTCCATACACACATGCATGAGCATCGATCTTCTCCATATACACACACATGAGCATCGAACCTCTCCATACACACATGAGCATCGATCCTCTACATACATATGAGCATATCATCCATATACACATGAACACATCCTTACATGGACAACTTACCGAGATGAGACCGATCGAGAAGATGGAAAGGAGAGGTGCGCGCGAGATCGATCGAGAGGATGGCGCGTCCGTAAGGAGAGCTTCCTATATTATGTATGTAACATCCAAGGTAAGTTCTACATGCTAAAAATGGTGAATGAGTGGAGAAATTGAGGTGGGAAGGCGGAGGATCCCGACTAGATATAAGGAGGAAGAAGGAGGGGAAAGTGAAGTGTGGGTGTGGTAGTGGATAGTCACATGTGCATAAAGTGGAGCTGCCAAAAAAATGATCGATACATCTGTGGTGCACATGGCCCCATTGCGCCACATGAATTAATAAGAATTTTGGCGCACATGCGAGGAGTGCGCCACAAATGTGTTTGCCCATTTGTGGAGCAGAGGGGGCTTAACTTTGGCGTAGCGCACTTTCCTCATGTGCACTATGGATATCCCTACAACCGTAGCGCACTTACCCCATGTGCGCTACAGGTATGTGGCATGCGGCCAGCAGGCCCCTGGCCCACACATATCTGTGGCGTACTAAGACAACGTGCGCCATGGTTGTTCTAGTTACTAGTAGGGCACTACCCACTGGTGATCCACGCCTGTTTTACCCATGGGGCACTTCAACCACGTGAGCCACGGATGTGTGGATTACCTATAGCCATTTTCCTAGTAGTGCTAGCACCTTGCCCATGTCCAAAATGGACCTTGTCCACCAAGGACCTCTTTTCCCTTGCTTATAAGGCCTGAGGCTAGTACCACCCTCCCCAATGGCTCATTTCCACCCACCTACCTCTTCCATCTCTCCCCCTTCAGAACCACACTACTCTCTCCCTCTTTAATGCCAAGGAGGAAACTCCATTTTTGGCCTCCCGCAAGATCTGCTCGTAGAACTCCCTCTGCTACTCCCCACCCTCTGCATGTTACACATCCGAGATATCCTTGCTCCCCTACTTCTAACCATGTGTAACATCCCAGTATTTAGGAAGTAACGAAGGGGAGATTTAGGTATTTGAAATGTTGCATGCATTCATCTGTGAAAATGTGGGTAAATTTTTCGACAAATAAAAACCTAAAGTGATCAAAGTTTCATTCATGCTTTGACCTTAGGTATAGTCTTGAAGGATGATTGTTATAGAATTTGATATGATCTTTGTGCATTATAGTGTTTTGGGAAATGAAATTTGAATTTAAATCTTGAGTGTTTGAACTATAATTCAAAAGGATTTTTAATAATGTTTGAGTATTTGATTTAATTATGAGATAACCAATAATAACTCATACTTTATATAAAGAAAGCAATTAAGAATAAGAATCTCCATTTCAAAATGTAATTCAATAAATAAGTTACACAATGTAACCTATGTAAATAAGCAACAATCCTTACAATAGTAAATAAATAAAAGAATAATATTTATTTATTGATATTAGTACAATCTTTATTACAATAGAATAAAAAATAAAAGTACAAAAGAATAAATTAAAGATTACAATTGAATCTAAGACATATTACAAGTGACTATTCTATGAATAAAAAGAAAAACCTAAACTAAAGTCTTGATCTTCAAATCTGGTACCTGCAAAATAAAAAGAAACATAAAAGAAAAAGAAAGTTAGGATTAGAATAATTTTACTCTCAGAATTAACAGTGAAGTGCACTGTTCACTTTTTCATCATTGAGTAATTTAAGGGGCAAGTATGACCAATATGAAAGAAGATATCTTTCATAATTTAAGACATAAGTCAAATAAATAGCAAGGGCGGCAAGTTTCACCAGCAAAGTAAATGGTAACCTGATGAAAGTAACCTTCAAAACCATAACATATCCACAACTTGTGCAGCAGGCACACAGGCAGCACATACATCAAACTACATGGGTGTGTTTTCAGCACCACAACAATAGTACAATCAAACAAAACCATCAATCAGCCAAGTGAAGCCAATCCCCACACCATTCCATTTTTCTTACACACCAAGCACAGCAGCCAGCAGCTAAAACCAAGCCAAAGCCAAGGTAGATCACACCAACCAAAGCCCAGGATCACATCACCAAGATGGTGACATAAAGAGGGGGTGGATCAGGTGGATAGCAAGACCAAGATCAAGCCATCAGGATCAGGAGATGAAGGGCTAGATCAAGGACAAGCCAGGAGCTGGAAATACCAGGGGGGCACCAGATCAAACTACCACAAGATCAACCACTAGGAACCATAACATCAAATAAGTGTGGTGAGTAAAATATATCATCACGTGATCTATCTATCTAGGATTAGACAAGCATTCATGATCTGTCTATTACTCAAATTCTCAGAAAACACCCAAGTGGGGTGAATCCATCACTGAAGTTTTTAAAACACTAAAGGCAATCAGAAAAGTATGAGGATCCAACTAGATCTCAGAACAACATCATTGACCTAGATATCAAGCTATATTGAAATTCAAGAATGAATATAGCTAAGAATAAAACTTCTAGGCACATCTCTAAGATAAGAGTAGCACCTTAGAATTTAATCTTATGGATATATATAAGTAATAAAGCCTACCATCATTTTTCCCAAACTTTGATTCAAGAAACAGTAGCTGGTATCACTACCAGAACCCATCCATGTGAATCAACAAGATAAAGGTTTAATCCCTAAAGCTCAGACCAACATCATGGGTCTTAGGGATTTAAGAAAGGAAAATTTCTACTTATCTTTAAAGCCAAACTCATCTTAAACTTGAACCAAACCAAACCAAGAAATATAATCTAATCTTGTGTGCCATACAAAGATGGTGTCACAAGAACAGTTCTACATTAATCAGGTTAAGCATTCAATCTTCACGGAATCAAACAACCAACTATAAATCATTTTCCTATCATCACAGGAATCATAATTAAGAAAATACCTATGTATATCTTCACTGTTTAAAACCATTTGATCTCAAACTACATATGAATTCTTAAGCCAATAGTGCTAATACAGTGACTTCATCACACAACACTCACTGTCATTAACCAAGAAATGATAGTGGTGTGTTATTAAACCACTAGATTCCAAGTATTGCTTCTAGAGCAACTTTACCATCTGACCATATAAAAATTAATCCATAGAATCATCTGATAAACCACTAGAATCATCACAGCTAATCATAAGAAGCAAGCCATAGCTAACAATCATTTAGCATGCTTAGGGACCATCAAAACTTGATCCCAATTCATCAATTATTTAATCAACAGCAGGGTATGAACCCTAAGCAGAACCAATAATCCTAATCAGGACAGGACCGTAACCAGGAAGGTCATTACCAACATCTAGCATTGGATGGCCTAGCACAGAAAGAACGAGGGGAAAGGAATAACTTATAGTAAGTCCTCACTGTAGATTAGAAGAGGAAGTAGAGATGGCCGACGACCATGGCGGCACGGGGAGCACCCCCAGGGAGGCGCTGCAACCAACACATCGCCACCGTGGCGACCTTAGCCACGTCTAGAGGCGAGGAGCATCACCACGGCACACGACAGCAACGGCGGCATCAGGATCAACGCCAACCCAAAACCCTAGGGTTCGGGACCGCATCGATCTGGCCACATGAGAGCTCCATGTCCAAATCCAATTGGACAGGAGGGTAGAGCAGGGCCGACAACCTCATCCTACACCACGGCGGCGGCCAGGATGGTTCGCGGCGGCGCGAATCACCGGTGACAGCACCACTGACCACGTTTTCAAGGAAGGAGGAGAGAGGTGAGCTCGAGAGAGAGACGAAGAGTGATGTGCTAGGGTTCAGACAGGGACCCTTCAGGGTGGTTGTTTTGACTTTGCCTAATGGTCCACAAGGGCCCAATAAAACTAAGCAGAAAGCCCAAATCATTTAGAGCCTGTTTTAATAAATGGAAAAAGACCAGAATGCCCCTGAACTTAAATAAATTCTAGAAAATAAAATAAAAGTCCAAAAATTATAAATAAATTTTTTTTGGATTCACAATAATCCAAAATATCCAAATAAACTAAGAGATAAAATTTTAAATATATAAATTTTATTAAGAATTTTGTAATATATATATTCGTTATGGAATTTTACAAAATCCTTGAAAGATGATAAAAATAAATAAAAATCACTTTCATTATATATTAATATTGTAGTATTTTAGAAAAATACTAAACAAATATTTAATATAAATTTTTGGTATTTAATTATAATTCCTAATGGAATTATTAATTAAATAAAATACAAATAAATTAAAATAAAATAAAAGAATAAAATATTCAATAAATATTAAGAAAATTAATATTTATAAATTCTTTACTATTAAAAGATTTTTTATAATTAAATGAATGGGGGAGAATACATATAAAGCTAAATGATGCATTACATTACTTTTGCATAATCATTTTGCTTCTTTAAATATTGTCCTTAACAGGCAATAATGATGCTTTTGTAGACATAGAAGCTCAAGGTCCAGTGCAAGCATCAGACTTCACTACCTTGCAATTACAAGGCAAGTTCATCACTTGTTCATGTCCTTTGAAGAGTCTTTATTAAAGTATTTCGGAATTGTGTGTTATCATCTATACTATAGAAAAAGAAAACAATATTTTCTCAAGATACTAAATCTTAGATATCATCCTAAGTGATGATATGATGGAGCAATAGAACTTAGTCTTCTAATTGCACTAATGATGAACAACTGGGGATTAATAACCCATGACATCAGTGATTCTAGCGTCGTATATTACGCGTTAACCTTGAGATTTGAAATGGGACGGAGAAGTCAGTTATATCCTTTTCCTCTTCTATGGAGGCAAGACGACCTTAACGTGACGTTGTGATTAGTTGTGTGGATCCAACATATGGGTGGGCACCCTTACGCCCCACACTTTTGGTGTCTATATTATCTATTAATGGTGTTTAGGGAGTTAGTCCATTTAAATGGTACTAATCCGGGCATCACTAGGTCATAGAGTCTTCGGGAACTCATCAGGGTTTTAGCCTGCCCGAAAGGGGGCTAAACGAAGGTGAGCCAGCCCCGAAGGATCGTGCAGACATATGAGGTCGTGGAGAGGGCAGTGATTGTCTTGGAACAACTACTGGGCCCCACATCATGGCATTGTGGACGGGAAAGTATGCCCGGTTGTGCAACAAGGAGTTGATCTCTCATGGGAAAAGTGACGCACCTCTGCAGAGTGTAATAATTGTAATTTGTTACTCCCTGTTCCGGGAAGGAGATACGAAAGCGGCAGGAAAGGAACTCCATGAAAGTTCTGGTCAACCTATGAAGGATGATGGTCATAGATTTTCATAATAAAATCAACCTTTGAAGAAAGATTTACGAAAATTTGCATAGTGCCAAAGACACACCTCTGCAGAGTGTAATAATTGTAATTTGTTACTCCCCGTTCCGGGAAGGAGCTACGAACACGGCAGGAAAGGAACTCCATGAAAGTTCTGGTCAACCTGTGAAGGCTTATGGTCATAGATTTTCATAATAAAATCAACCTTTGAAGAAAGATTTACGAAAATGTGCATAGTGCCAAAGACTGATAGTCCGAGGTGGTAGTTAGAGCATCAAACTTCCTACCTTGCATATAATGAATTTTTTGAGTAACACTGTTACTCATCCTTTCCTTTGAATCTTTGCTTAGACTCTGAGAATCCCGAAGATATTCCAATGTATGCATCTGAGAGTCAAGAGGAGGTCTTCTATGAAGAGCCCAACCTGTATGGAGCCATAGAAGGGGAGGACTACGACATCGTCTACGGAGGAGAGTTCCAGGAGTCCGAATAATTAATATAGTTCTAGTAGCCACTTGAGCCGAGCATCATGAAAAATATATAGCAATAAGTTGCTGAGCTCAATTTGGAGTTTAAGTTTTAAATGTGAAACTTTCGCTGAAACACTTATATTTTGGTTTGTAAGTTGAATCTTTTGGAAGTCTTGAACTTACGATATTGTAATAATAATAATGCATGTATGTTTGTAATATGGACCCACAATGTTTCTGTTGTACCACTCTAAGGGATGTGATATTTATGGAACGGTGTTCTGTGGATGTCATATCAATGACTATAGTGTACTACACATGCAGTGGTATGCTGGGTCACCGGAGTTGGTATCAGAGCAAATTTCTTTGACCTTAGGTTGGAAACATAGTAAAGGGTATTACCTGTAGGAGGGTATAGCAACGATAAAGAATTATCTAAAAGAAATATAATGGGTATTCAAATGAGAATATTCCGTTATATGTTTTAGTGCGATAATTCTTTGTTACGATGCAATATATATGGGTTACTAATAAAATTATTTTTCTGATCTACGGAGTTATGGCACCAAAGTTTCCAAAACAGACTTTGGTAAGGAAAGAGGAGACTCTTGATGATTATCAAGGATCATTCACAGACCAACTTCGTCAACTTTTAAAGATTTTTAGTTGTCCAACTAGAATTCTAGTGAATACTATAACTTACTATGATGGCCGGATGTTATCCAAGTATCGTGTGAGTATTCAACTCCCTGAGGAGCTTGTATTATATCACGATCTACCTATAGGTGAAGGTAGGAGTCACTTAGCACCATATCATGTTGCTGTTGTGGAGGCGATAGCTAATATCCGGGAGCATAAAGCCAAGGAGTTAGAGGGTGGCACATTTTCTGTGATACCTCATCATTCTATAGACTCAAAGCCTATACCAGATCATCTTACTTTGGTTAAAAAGCATCCTAAGTTAGCTTCCAAGTTTATGGATAGATACCGAACACTCGTTGCGTCTTTTTATAAGACACATCAAGTGATTGTCGAAGATAAAAATGACATGTTAGAGGATCTAACTGATCCGTAAAGGAGGAAGCAGTTAGCATTCCAGTTAGAGAAGGAAGCAAGTAGTAGTGCAACACCTATCTTTAAGGATATACCCATAGATCCTGAATATTTTATACCATGTCCTTATTCACCAAGACCTGAACCTATACATCATCCTACTATGGATATGAGGTATGAAGTACCATAGGGTTAAGAGGATGGTTCTGATTCAGAACTTCCTATTGAGAATTCTGATGGTTGGAGAAGGGGATCATATGAAGGATCTCATGAACACCAGATGTCCACAGATGGTTCTGACAGAAATGTTGGACAATCTAGTTGGATGGGTGCAAGAATTAACCCTACTAACAATAGTAGAAATGCCATGTCGATAGATAATCAGGATGAAGAAGAAGATCCTGAGGAGAGAGTGTTTGAATCATCAACATCTTCTCAAAACCCAGGGAATATACATTATCAAGTGTTTAACTATCTTGCCCAAAGGAGCACCTGGGGATCAGCAGGATCTATGTACCCTGTTGACAACTCAAGGAATGAAGCTCAAGAGATGCAGGCAGGAGATAATGTTGAATATGTTTCTAAAGACTTTTCATCTGAGCTGGAGGGAGTCAGTGCGCTCAGGTTGAGTAATGACTCAAGTCCTGACACTTTAGATACTGAGTATGTTCCTTTCGGAAGGACATTTGTTCCACAAACTGTGCGACGAACGACACGTTATCACGGTTGGACATCAGGCATGTATGATGAGCATAGTTACTACTAGAAGTAGGTAACTATTTAGAGGTATCAAGTATCGTGTATTGTACTCCAAGAAATAAGATAGTTAGATAAATAAGGTAGTGTTGTGATTATACCCATATGGTATATGTTGTAATGACTTTGTATTATTATAATATTATGTATAATATGTGAAATGCATATTTGGATTTTTCTTTGGATTTTCATTGTGTGACTATTCTGTGCGTAAAGTCGAGCTCAGAAAACATGTGCATGATGTAATTATGAGTATTCGCTTTATGTTGCAGGACTAGAGGGTCATGGATACGGGCATAGAAATCGAAGCTGAACAGCAGTGGATGGAACATGAGGCCAAAGAGAAAGCCGATGCAGATGCAGCAAATCAGGCAGCATTGCCACCACCACCACCAATGAGGACGTTAATGGAGCAGAACTTTATGCAGTGTATGCAAATGATGCAAGAGACCTAGAACAAGTTGATGGAGGAGTTGCTAGGACGAGAAAATCAGAGGGCACCTGAAGGTGGATGAGTGAGTCTATCTGATTTTCAGAATGCAAGGCCGGTAACTTTTGCATCAGCTCCTAAAGCAATGGATGCAGAAGATTGGCTAGCAGATACAGAAAGAAAGTTGAAGACTATAGGTTGCAATGAGGAGGAGAAATTGAGGTATGCAACTCATCTTCTGACAGGACCTACAGCATCTTGGTGGGAGAATCAGTTGCCCATGTAACAACCAGGAAGGGAGTATACCTGGGAAGAGTTTAAACAAAGATTCCGTGAATATCATGTTCCAGAGAGTGTTATGGAATTGAAGCAAAGAGAATTTGAAGAGCTGCAACAGGGATATACTAGTGTTATGAAGTATATCCGGGAGTTCAGTCAACTATCTCGTTATGCTGAGGAAGAAGTTAACACAGAGGAAAGAGGAAGAAGCGTTTCCTGCATGGATTAAATCCATTTGTGAGGATGCAGTTGAGGTTGGCTAATAAGCAAACTTATCAGCAGTGGCTAGATGCAGCTATTACCTTCGAAGATGACTATAAGAATGTCCATGAGGATAGAAGGAAGAGAGCTAAGAAGGAAACCAAGAGGATACAAGCAAGCAAGCCCAAGCCCAATCTGGAATTCAAACCAAGGAATAAGCCCTATAACAAAAACAATTCCAATTGGAGTGAAAATCCAAATGTAAGGAATATTATATGCCACAAATGCAAATTTCCAGGGCATATGAGCAGGGATTGCCCGAAACCAGTAATTGTATGTCACGCTTGTGGTCAGAGAGGTCACATCAAGCCCAATTGTCCAAGCAAACCACAAGGAGGTTGGCCGGCTCGAGATGGAAGGCAATCCAGTGGAGGAAACGGACAGCCCAATAAAGGAGGAAATAATGGGAAGAACAAGAATGGCAAGAGGAACAGACCTACTGGGAAACTAAACTGTGCAACCCTCGAGGAGGTGGATAATTCGGAGCATGCAATGATAGGTACGCTCAATATCGTAACCAATCCCGGCAAAGTTCTATTTGATACTGGTGCAACTACTTCATTCATTTATTAAGAATTCTGTGATATGTTCAGGATTAGAAGGGCAACATTAGAAAACCCTATGACCGTAGTTACGGCAGGGGGAAATATGATTATACGCCACATTAAACAAGATCAGGTTATCTCGATCTATTGTTGTACATACTTTGCAGACCTTTATGTGATTCCTTTAAAGGGAATTGCAGTAGTGTTGGGTATGGACTGGACGTTGGAGCGTGGGGCTCAGATAAATTGTGAGGAGAAAACTATCTCAATCAAAACTTCAAGTGGAGCAAGGATAGTTTACCAAGCAGATAAGAACAGTCATATCATGGTGGATCTGCAGTTGAACTCGATGAAAGAGGTCAAATTGGAAGATATTCCTATAGTAAATAAATATCAAGATGTTTTTCCAACAGAGTTACCTGGAATGCCACCAGATTGGGAGATAGAGTTCACTATTGATCTAATTCCTGGTACAACACCAATAGCTCAAGCACTGTACAAGATGGGACCCAAAGAGTTGAAAGAACTCAAGGAGAAAATTGATGAATTAGTCAAAAAAGGATTTATTCAGGAAAGTGTATCTCCATGGGGAACACCAGTAATCTTTGTGGATAAGAGAGATGGTGGAAGAAGGATGTGTGGAGATTATAGAAATCTGAACAACGTCACTATTAAGAATAAGTATCCTTTACCAAGGATTCAAGATATGTTTGGTCAAGTGAAAGGAGCTGGAGTATTTTCAAAGATTTACCTAAGATCTGGATACCAACAAATAAAAATCAAGCCTGACGATGTTCCCAAGACAACATTTGTCTCAAGATATGGGCAGCATGAGTATCTGGTAGTACCATTTGGTTTGACCAATGCACCAGCAATATTCATGAATTTGATGAACAAAATCTTCATGCCATATTTGGATAAGTTCGTCATAGTCTTTATTGATGATATTCTGATATATTCCAAGGATAAGGAAGAGCATGGTGATCATTTGAGAATAGCATTGCAGACTCTAAGGGAACACAAACTTTATGCTAAGTCCAGTAAGTGTGAATTTTGGCTAGATGAGGTAGAATTCCTTGGTCATGTGATCAGTAAAGATGGAATTGTTGTAAATCCATCTAAGGTTCAGCTAGTACTAGAGTGGGCTACACCAACCAATGTGAAGCAAATTCGAGGTTTCTTAGGAATGGCTGGTCATTATCGGAGATTAATTGAAGGTTTCTCCAATATAGCTGGACCAATGACCAAATTTCTCATAAAGAATACACCATTCAATTGGGATGAGAAGTGTGAAGCAAGTTTTCAAGAGTTGAAGACTAGGTTAACCATAGCTCCAATCTTAGCAGTTCCTGAAACGGGGAAGGACTTCACAGTATACTGTGATGCATCTAAAGAAGGTTTGGGTTGTGTGTTAATGCAAGATTGGAAAGTGATTGCTTATGGTTCAAGACAACTGAAACCACATGAAGTCAATTAACCAACTCATGATTTAGAGATAGAAGCGGTAGTTTTTGCGCTGAAAGGATGGAGGAATTTTCTTTATGGAGGCAGATGTGAGTTATACACTGACCATAAAAGTCTCAAATATTTCTTTACCAAAAGGAATTGAATATGAGACAGAAGCGTTGGTTGGAACTAATCAAAGATTATGATTTAATAATCAACTATACTCGAGGGAAAGCAAATGTTGTAGCTAATGCTTTAAGTAGAAAGAGTGTAGATATTCAGCCTAGCAATAGGGAGTTACCAAAAGAGTTACAAATGGACTTGGAAAGATTAGAGCTTAAATTTATTAGAATAGAGATTCTTGGAGGATTAGCTACTATACAGGTAGTTGCATAGCAGAACAGTGATCTTAATCATGAAATTTTTAGACATCAAGCAGAAGATCCTTTTATTGCTGAGGAAACTCGGAGGATATCTCAAGGGAAAAAAATCAGTTTTTTGCCTTGGAGATTATGAGTCTTTATGGTTTCAAAACTGTCTATGAGTTCCATATGTGACTGAAATTCATGAGGTCATACTCAGAGAAGCCCATGAAACACCATATTCTATACATCCAGGAAGTACTAAGATGTATATGGACTTGAAAGAACTATTCTGGTGGAATAACATGAAAAGGGATATTGCTAAATTCCCGAATGGAAGTGGGAGGAAATAGGTATGGACTTCATCACAGGATTGCCCATGACACCTAAACGGAAGGATATGATATGTGTAATTGTGGATAGACTTACTAAAAGTGCACATTTTATTCCGGTAAATCAGAAAGATAATGCCGAGAAGTTAGTAGAAGTTTACGTCAAAGAGATAGTAAGTAAGCATGGAGTACCCAAAAAGATCGTAACTAATAGGGGATCAGTGTTTACTTCAGCATTTTGGAAGCAATTGCATGAAGCACTTGGTTCAAAGTTAGATTTCACCATAGCCTATCATCCTAATACAGGAGGTCAAACAGAAAGAACAATCAGATACTAGAATACATGTTAAGAGCTTGTGCATTAGATTTTGGAGGTACTTGGGAAGAACATCTACCATTGGCAGAATTTTCCTACAATAATAGATATCAGAGTAGTCTGAAGGCAGCTCCATATCAAGTTTTGTATGGAAGGAAGTGTAGATCACCAATATGTTGGTATTAGCCTGGTAGCAGCCAAGAGATTGCACCAGACTATATCCAGGAAAGACAAGATATCATTGATAAGATCAGGGATAGACTGAAAATAGCTCAAAGTAGGTAGAAAAGTTATGCTGGTCAAAGTCGGAGATCTTGGCATCCACAAGTGGGAGACATGGTATATTTAAAAGTAAGTCCAATGAAAGGGGTGAAAACGTTCGAAGTTAAAGGAAAATTGAGTCCAAGATACATTGGACCGTTCAAGATATTAAGTCAGAACAGAACTATAGCTTATGCTTTAGAGTTACCATCAAGATTGGCTCAAGTGCATTATGTTTTCCATGTGTCACAACTTCATAAATGTTTTAAATTTCTGGATGATGCGATCACACATCAGGAGATAGAACTACAAGCAGACTTGACCTATGTTGAAAAGCCCTATAAAATTTTGGAAGAAAACTGGAAAAGGTTGAGGAATAGAGCAATAGAATATTGCAAGGTACAGTGGGAACATCACCCTAAAAGGGAAGCCACTTGGGAGAAAGAAGAGGATTTAAGAAAAGCCTATCCAAAACTATTCAGGTACATCTCAACAAACTTCGGGACGAAGTTTTATTTAAGGGGGGAAGTCTGTAACATCCTAGTATTTAGGAACTAACGAAGGGTAGATTTAGGAATTTGAAATGTTGCATGCATTCATGTATGAAAATGTGGGTAAATTTTTCGCCAAATAAATACCTAAAGTGAGCAAAGTTTCTTTCATGCTTTGAGCTTAGGTATAGTCTTGAAGGATGATTGTTATAGACTTTGATATGATCTTTGTGGATTAGAGTGTTTTGGGAAATGAAATTTGAATTTAAAACTTGAGTGTTTGAATTATAATTCAAAAGTATTTTGAATAATGTTTGCGTATTTGATTTAATTAAGAGATAACCAATAATAACTCAAAATTTATATAAAGAAAGCAATTAAGAATAAGAATCTCCATTTCAAAATTTTATTAAATAAATAAGTTACACAATTTAACCTATGTAAATAAGCAACAATCCTTACAATAGTAAATAAATAAAAGAATAATATTTCTTTATTGATATTAGTACAATCTTTATTACAATAGAATAAAAAAATAAAAAGTACAAAAGAATAAATTAAAGATTACAATTGAATCTAAGACATATTACAAGTGACTATTCTATGAATGAAAAGAAAAACCTAAACTAAAGTCTTGATCTTCAAATCTGGTACCTGCAAAATAAAAAGAAACATAAAAGAAAAATAAAGTTAGGATTAGAATAATTTTACTCTCAGAATTGACAGTGAAGTGCACTGTTCACTTTTTCATCATTGAGTAATTTAAGGGGCAAGTTTCACCAATATGAAAGAAGATATCTTTAATAATTGAAGCCATAAGTCAAATAAACAGCAAGGGGGGCAAGTTTCACCAGCCAAGTAAATGGTAACCTCTAACTTTCAAAACCAGAACATATCCACAACTTGTGCAGTAGGCACACAGGCAGCACACACACCAGACTGCATGGGTGTGCTGTCAGCACCACAACAACAGCACAATCAAACAAAACCATCAATACAGCCGTGGGAAGCCAATCCCCACACCAATTCCATTGTTCTTACACACCAAGAACAACAACTAGCAGCTAAACCAAGCCAAAGCCAAGCTAGATCACACCAACCAAAGCCCAGGATCACATCACCAAGATGGTGACATAAGGAGGGGGTGGATCAGGTGGATAGCAAGACCAAGATGAAGCCATCAGGATTAGGAGATGAAGGGCTAGATCAAGGACAAAACAGGAGTTGGAAATACCATGGGAGCACCAGATCAAGCTACCACAAGATCAACCACTAGCAACCACAACATCAAATAAGTGTGGTGAGTAAAATAGACCATCACATGATCTATCTATCTAGGATTAGACAAGAATTCATGATCTGTCTATTACTCAAATTCTCAGAAAACACCCAAGTGGGGTGAATCCGTCACTAAAGTTTTTAAAACACTAAAGGAAATCAGAAAAGTATGAGGATCCAACTAGATCTCAGAAAAACATCATTGACCTAGCTATCAAGCTATATTTCAATTCAAGAATGCATATAGCTAATAATTAAACTTCTAGGCAC
Organism: Avena atlantica; assembly: GCA_910589765.1. Classification (NCBI taxonomy): domain Eukaryota; kingdom Viridiplantae; phylum Streptophyta; class Magnoliopsida; order Poales; family Poaceae; genus Avena; species Avena atlantica. The sequence goes on from OU342736.1 coordinate 32,391,394, forward strand.
ATCTCTAAGACAAGAGTAGAACCTTAGAATTTAATCTTATGGATATATATAAGTTATCAAGCCTACCATCATTTTTCCCAAACTTTGATTCAAGAAACAGTAGCTAGTATCACTACCAGAACCCATCCATGTGAATCAACAAGATAAAGGTTTAATCCCTAAACCTCAGACCAACATCATGGGTCTTAGGGATTTAAGAAAGGAAAATGTATACTTATCTTTAGTGCCAAACTCATCTTAAACTTGAACCAAACCAAACCAAGAAATAGAATCTAATCTTGTGTTCCATACAAAGATGGTGTCACAAGAATAGTTCTACATTAATCAGGTTAAGCCTTCAATCTTCACAGGAATCATAATTAAGAAAATCCCTATGTATATCTTCACTGTTTAAAACCATTTGATCTCAAACTACATATGAATTCTTAAGCCAACAGTGCTAATACAGTGACTTCATCACACAACACTCACTGTCATTAACCAAGAAATGACAATGGTGTGTTATTAAACCACTAGATTCCCAAGTATTGCTTCTAGAGCAACTTTACCATCTGACCATATCAAAATTAATCCATAGAATCATATGATAAACCACTAACATCACCACAGCTAATCATAAGAAGCAAGCCAGAGCTAACAATCATTTAGCATGCTTAGGGACCATCAAAACTTGATCCCAATTCATCAGTTATTTAATCAACAACAGGGTATGAACCCTAAGAAGAACCAAGAATCCTAATCAGGACAGGACTGTAACCAGGAAGGTCATTACCAACATCTAGCATAGGATGGCCTAGCACAGAAAGCACGAGGGGAAGGAATAACTTACAGTAGGTCCTCGTTGTAGATTAGAAGAGGAAGCAGAGATGGCTGATGACCATGGAGGCACCGGGAGCACTCCTAGGGGGGGCGATACAACCCACACATCGCCACGGCGGCGACCTTAGCCACGTCTAGAGGCGAGGAGCATCACAACGGCGCACGACAGCAGCGGCGGCGGTAGGATCAATGCTAACCCCAAACCCTAGGGTTCAGGACGACATCGATCTGGCCACAGGAGAGCTCCATGTCCAAATCCAATTGGACAGGAGGGTAGAGAGGGGCCGACAACCTCATCCTGCACCACGGCGGCAGCCAGGAAGGTCCGTGGCGGCGTGAATCGCCGGCGACAGCACCACTGACCACGGGGTCAGGGAAGGAGAAGGAGATATGTGTGCTTGAGAGAGAGAGAGAGAGAGAGTGATGGGGTGGGTTGGGCCAGGGACCCTTCGGGGTGGTTGTTTTGAATTTGCCTAATGGGCCACAAGGGCCCAATAAAACTAAGCAGAAAGCCCAAATCATTTAGAGCCTGCTTTAATAAATGTAAAAAGACCAAAATGCCCCTAAACTTAAATAAATTCTAGAAAATAAAATAAAAGTCCAAAAATTATAAATAAAACATTTTTGGATTCACATTAATCCAAACTATCCAAATAAATTAAGAGATAAAATTTTATTAAGAATTTTGTAATATATATATATTCCTTATGGAATTTTACAAAATCCTTGAAAGATTATAAAAATAAATAAAAATCACTTTCATTATATATTAATATTATCAATTTTTGGTATTTAATGAATATTAAGAAAATTAATAAAATAAAATAATACAATATTCAATAAATATTAAGAAAATTAATATTTATATATTCTTTACTATTAAAAGATTTTTTTATAAATTAAATGAATGGGGGAGAATACATATAAAGCTAAATGATGCATTACATTACTTTTGCATAATCATTTTGCTATTTTAAATATTGTCCTTAACGGGCAATAATGATGTTTTTGTAGACATAGAAGCTCAAGGTCCAGTGCAAGCAACAAACTTCACTTCCTTGCAATTACAAGGCAAGTTCATCACTTGCTCATGTCCTTTGAAGAGTCTTTATTAAACTATTTGCGAATTGTGTGTTATCATCTATACTATAGAAAAAGAAAACAATATTTTCTCAAGATACTAAATCTTTGATATCATCCTAAGTGATGATATGATGGAGCAATAGAACTTAGTGTTCTAATTGCACTAATGATGAACAATTAGGGATTAATAACCCATGACATTAGTGATTCTAGCGCCGTATATTACGCATTAACCTTGAGATTTGGTATGGGACGGAGAAGTCAGCTGTATCCTTTTCCTCTTGTATGGAGGCAGGACGACCTTAACGTGATGTTGTGATTAGTTGTGCGGATCCAACATATGGGTGGGCACCCTTACACCCCACACTTTTGGTGTTTATATTATCTATGAATGGTGTTTAGTGAGTTAGTCCATGTAAATGGTACTAATCCGGGCATCACTAGGTCATAGAGTCTTCGGGAACTCATCAGGGTTTTAGCCTTCCCGAAAGGGGGCTTAACGAAGGTGAGCCAGCCCCGAAGGATCGTGTAGACATATGAGGTCGCGGAGACGGCAGTGATTGGCTTGGACCAACTACTGGGCCTCACATCATGGCATTGTGGACGGGAAAGTACGCTCGGTTGTCCAACAAGAAGTTGATCTCTAATTGGGAAAAGTAACGCACCTCTGCAGAGTGTAAGAATTGTTACTTGTTATTCCTGTTCCGGGAAGGAGCTACGAACGCGGCAGGAAAGTAACTCCATGAAAGTTCTGGTCAACCTGTGAAGGCTGATGGTCATAGATTTTCATAATAAAATCAACCTTTGAAGAAAGATTTACGAAAATTTGCATAGTGCCAAAGACTGATAGTGCGAGGTGGTAGTTAGAGCATCAAAATTCCTACCTTGCATATAATGAATTTGCTGAGTAACGCTGTTACTCATCCTTTCCTTTGAATCCTTGCGTAGACTCTGAGAATCCCGAAGATACTCCAATGTATGCATCTGAGAGTCAAGAGGAGTTCTTCTATGAAGAGCCCAACCTGTATGGAGCCGTAGAAGGGGAGGACTACGACATCGTCTATGGAGGAGAGTTCAAGGAGTCCAAATAATTACTATAGTTCTAGTAGCCACTTGAGCCGAGCATCATGAACAATATATAGCAATAAGTTGCTGAGCTCAATTTGGAGTTTAAGTTTTAAATTTGAAACTTCCGCTGAAACACTTATATTTTGGTTTGTAAGTTCAATCTTTTGGAAGTCTTGAACTTCCGGTATTGTAATAATAATAATGCGTGTATGTTTGTAATATGGACCCGCAATGTTTCTGTTGTACCACTTTGAGGGATGTGATATTTACGGAACGGTGTTCTATGGATGTCATATCAACGACTATAGTGTACTACACAAGTAGTGGTATGCTGGGTCACCGCACCATGCCCTTGTTGTGGACCAGCACCGACCAGAGCAGTGACTCCCCGAAGCTCCAACTAGGCTCCCCTCGGCCATCCTCGTGCGAGCAAGCTTCTGAGGTAGAAACCCCTGCTGCCGCCCATCATTGAGATCAGTAAGGAGCACCGCATCGGCCGTGACCCTCCCCGCCATCGCCCAGCTCTCAGGTGAGCCTCCCCATCCCCGCTGTCGTGAGCTAGGGTTCTACTGCTGCCTGCTCTGCTTCGTCGAAGACGACGGTCCTCCACCGTAGATCCCCTCTAAAACACACGACCAAGATTTCCCCGTACCCCTTCGGCCGCCTACTCCCTATGACTAGTGGGCCCCGCGCGGCCGGATTCAAACACGCACCTACACGCTCTCCTATGCATGGTGGCGCCCGGGTGGGCTGCATCTGCGACATCCGGTCCACGACAGCCCAGATCTAGGCCCGCGAGCCCCTTTTGTCTTTTTCCTTTATTTGATTTTTCTAGTTCCAGAAAATTGACCATTTGGTTTAAATCATTTTGAAAATGGAAAACAACCCAAATTTCATGGATCTAAATTTTTACATGCCCCTGTTTGTTTCTACAAACATGCAGAGAAGGTCATTTGCCCAGAAGATTTACCATCTTTTCCAGGTAAAATAAATTTAAGAAGTATCTGTTTCCACTATTAATTTGTTCCAGGAAGTTTGGTAAATCCAAATGGGATGAACCCAACTTGGATAGTATTGGAAGCACCCAACCACTACACTTGGTTCCATGTCAAGGTGGACTATGGTTTGCCAGTAACAAAAATAACAAAAATACGGTATTTCTTACTTTATAAAATTCTCTAGGCCAAACCACAAAAGGTTATAACCTATTTCCAACTCTATGTATATCTACATACCCATATATAGCAAACCCCGGGAGCCCAGAATTTATTGAGCTTTCTTTGAATTTTGGTGAATTAATCCTTTCTGTGCATGGTTATTTCACAAATAAATTCCTAACCTTAGTTATGTAAATCCTAAAAGGGTGATTCAAATTCCTAAGGAAAGGTATTTCAAATGTCTAACATTTTTCTTTGGAATCACATCAAAATCACTTATAAATTTAATTGGGTGAAAAAGACAATAACCATCCAGAACTTCCTTTGAGATTTTCCTGAGGGAATTGTGTTCATTACATTAAGTTGATTCCAACTCCTATTGAATCAGTCCAACAAATCCTACCTAAACTCCCAAGGAAATGATTTTTGGAGCTCCAGAACTCTTCTGGTGAATTATTTCCTCAAACTAGAGCTTTATTCACTACAAAATCCATTATAAATCAATGGTAATTGATAAAATAGTGAAACCACTTTTGTTGGCTTTATTTTATCAATATATATATCTGATGACATCATTTGTGCACAATTTTATCATGCAGACCTTGGCCTTGCTCCAAAACCCCTTATCTAGGAGGTTTTGGACCTTAAATCCTAAATAGAAAAATCCCAAATGCAACCCAAGCACTTCCCTTGAATTTCCAACCAAATCCTCAACACTTACTGATCCATAACCTTGTTTTGACCACTTATTATTTTATGGTTTGATGCATGTATGCCTTGTATTGATAGTGGTGTTGGTTGCTCGCATGTTTGCTCAATAACGGCGATAGTTGCGACTGTGTGACGCCGAGAAGAAGGAAGCATCAAGTTATTCTTATTATTATTGTATTCGGTATTCTGGTATTCTAAATAAGTCATGGGACGTCTCTCTGTTCACAGGCAAGCCACCTTCTTGCTCATAAGCCCTTGTCCTATCCTTCTACTTCTCCATGTTTTATCTAATGTTTAGGAAACTGCATGGCTTTACTTATGATGATTTTATATCTTGTAGTGGCTTGGCTCCTCCAGCTAATACCATTTGTACTACTAAGTGAAACCCCTTTGATGACACCTACTTGCCCTAGTATGGTAGATGGTGTCTTAACACCATAACCCCTTGGAGACCCCGTTTTAGCCGGAGCAAAAGTATAGGATGGGAAGACCCCGGAAAAAGGCTTACAAAAATGTTTATGAGAAAACTTTGGTGAGGCTTGGCCTACCAAGTGGATTGGAAAATGAGAAAGGTTTTTGTTTTACAAAAGAGGAAAAATGTTTACGAAAACACGCCGGACTATGGAGTTTACTATGCTAGAACAATTAACCCGTGCAACCACATTACTCTGGAACGGGACGTGGATGGGCTAGAATTTTGTCTAATCTGGTATAGGTGCATCAAACTACTACAGGGGAAAACAATCCCTGGAGGGTGGTCCTTCTCTGGCCAACGGTCCATGCGTAGCATCAACCGGGAGAAGGAACAAAGGGTCTACAGGCCTCCACGCGATACTATGAGCCCCTCATTGAAAGCGCACACCCGTCGTGGTGCAAAACGCACTCCGGTTGGCTTGGTAACTATATATGGCATCCTGGTTTTGAGGGGATTAACATCATAGGGTAGGAAACTTGTATAGGAGAAGGCATCCAGAAGGTCTTGACCGGTTATTAGACCCACGATCGGTGTAGATCAGGGATGGGTATTCGGATGGTGTGGGTATAGTGTACAACATCTGCAGAGTGTAAATCTATCCGAATAACCAAGTCCTTGGTCATGGATGGTTGTGCTGGTGGCTGTACAGCGGGTGATGGTTTTTATTGCAAAAATGACTTGGGAAAAGCAATGGCTTTAAGATGATTTTACCATGAGATGGTCAGAAAAAGGAGCAAGGAGTTTGGTCATGTGATGACTGGAAGGAAAAATGAATGGTGACCCAATTCTAGTGTTTTCTAAAAAAATTTAAAAAGGTTTCCAAATGTTATACAGAAGCTTTTCAACAAATATATAGAGATATGCTATATCTACAAGAGAAACTAGTTTATAAAAGAACCTTCTATGGAGCCATCCTACCACAACCATATTGCATATCCTTTGTTATTGTTTTCTTAAGGTGGTTTGCGAGTATATTCAAGGTACTCACCGGCATTCTACCTGGCTATTTACTTGGCCAGACTTTTCAGAGTCAAGAGGAACGATGGAGGTTGCTGACGTCTATGCGAGCTAGGTCGTCTTCCTAGTCAGTTGCCTGTAGGTTATGGCATGACATGGGCTCTCCGATTGAAGACTTCTGCTATTTGTGTTGTAATCGCCGTAACGGCCACTTTGCAAGTTCTGTAATCATTATTTTCTGCATGTTGTAATGATACTGGTCGGTTATGCTCATGGCTCACTAATCATGGGAACGTGAATTATATGCATAATGGGTATTCTCGGACCGTAAATCCAGGATGCCAAAGACTTGGTATCAGAGTCATCCTAACTGTAGGAGACCTTAGTTAGCATGGACGTTAGACAGGACAACCCCTATTTCTAAAAACACCGGTTTTCGCAACCTATTTTCCCAAAATCATTTTGAAAGATTTCTTATCTCATCTTCACTGACTTAAACAATTTTAAAATGGATTACTCTATATCTTGTGTACTTCAAAGGTTCCGTTTTCAAAAACAAGGTACGACTTGGAGACTATGAAGACGGAGATCCCAGAATGAAGAGACACCAAGACAAGCAAACCAAAGGAGCTATCGTCGACGAAAGACACTACAAGATCACCCTACCAATGGAATCCTCCGTTGCCCCCAAATCGATCAAGTATGACACCGACGACAACAAATGGCAAGACCGAAGCCAAGACCGCCGTAACATCCGTACTTAGGATTAGCATCCCTCATATAGGATTCCCTTTATGGTGTGTAGTCACCCCTAGTACCTATGGTATGCCTTGTTTTCTTGTCATGTGTTTATCTGATGCTTGAAATATGTTTCTTGTCTGCCCCGGATCACTCGATCCTATTGAATGACCACCTTGTTGTCGTATCCCGATGCTAACCCTCGCAACCCCATAGCTGGAAACTCTCCTCAGCAGGATGGACACATAAAGAAATCCCCGACAAATCCTACTCAGGTGTTAGTTCTAATTGCCCCAAAGAAACAATAATCCTAATAAACCCACCACCGAATCAACGGGAAGTCTTCGCCGTAACACAAACGCCCCAAGATGCAGGAAGATAAGAAGGCCCAAAGACAACAAGTCTACTATATCATCGAACCAAAGCAAAACAAAGTGTTCAAGCGAAGACAACTCCTCGGAAGCTAATTCGCCTCCACCCCGACTAAGGACGAAGAAGAAGCGTAGCTAATCGCTACAACTACCTCGAGCAAACCCTTATGGAATAGATAGGAACCACCGTAGCAGGTTAGTCACAACAAGGCATCACCCGAAGACCTAAACTCAAGTGTCACACTGATGCCCCTGGACAAAGGATCTAACCCAACCTCGATGACCCCTAGTGAAGCTATAAGGTGGCGTCTTTCCACTCAAATACAGAAGACCTCTTATGACAAGATAATACATGAACATCTTGAATCCAATAACCTGCTCCAAACACCACCTCGAGAGTCGTCAGAGGAACAGAAAAGCAGACCTCATAAACAATCTTCAGAAGACTGCTCGATCCTCCCAACACCCGAGACGTTCAGAATTAAGATGACAAGACCACCCGACGCCGCCATTACTACTCTCCAAGGAGTAGAAAGCAACCCCAAAGCATGGAGCTCTTTGAATATGTCACGAAGTCCTTTCTCTTCTATCTCCGCTAAAAATGCTCTCCAAAAAGAGCTCCGACTCTGCTAACCCCGAGACTGAAAATAAAGAGCTACCCTTCTACGAGTATGAACCTATCTTCAGTCACCAACCCCGGAGATCCACCTGTCGAAGCAGCCACCGGAGAAGACACAACCCTCACATCAGACCAGATTCGGAACGACCTCATTCTCCAAGGATCGTGTTCCAAAACCGCCAACATCCAACAGCAACCCTCAACCTATTGGAGCCCTAACTAGCTCATAACTAACTAACCGAAAGTTAGTTAAACTGTAACATCCCAAAAATACTAAACTTGGATCATCAAACTATAATCATCAAAATTAGGGTTAACAAAAACTTTTCTAAATAAAAATATGAAAGCATGCATGTGTGTATGCATTCCAATTTGAATTCTTTTGAACCACCTTGCTTGTGTGTTTTTTTGCTTGTAAATGGATTCTTAGGTGAAATAAACATCATCTAAACAATCCCCACACTTTTCCCAAAGACAAATAAATCAAAACAAACAAAATGAGTGAATGGTCATTTTGACCAATTTAACTCCCATGCCTACTTTGGTTGTCCCAAACTTTTAGAACTTAACAGAAACTTGTTTGGATCTTTGCACCCCTTGATAGTACTCCTAACAAAGTATCAAGGCCGACTTTGTGATCATCCAGGAACATTCGAATGCATAGTTTAAAGGACAGTTCAAAATTGAATCTTTATCATATGGGAAGATCCCACTTTTTCAAAAACCACTCAAACAAGCTCAACTTTCAAAACCCAAGCATCTGCAGACTCACCAGCACCAACCTAGCACACCCACCAAAAAATCTTTTCAAAATTCAAAACTTGAATTCTTGCGGCCATTTCATCAAACACCTTGCAGATTCAAATCAAACAAAATCCAAACACTATTGTGAGCAGTGATTGAAGCCTAACTTGTTCCCTCTCTGGTTGCAACTAGGCTTTAGTAGATCATCTAGCTCAATTGCAAACCTCTAGCATCATTGTAAGCTTGGAAATGCCATCAATGGTGAGCAGGCCGAGTGCACCCTTTCCACCCACATGTCGACAGCAAGCTAGGAGAATAACCAAGCCTAGCCAACATGTCTGGGAGCAAGCCAACACCCCACCGCCACTTCCTGTCCAACGCTCGAACCTTGCCAACCCCTGGACAACACGCACGGACCATGCCAAGCTCGCCAGCAACCATGCTGAGAGCGCGCCCCGTGCGCTACGCTCGACCGACGCCCACAGACCGCGCGCCGCCCTCGCGGCGTGCATACGTGATCACCACCGTCCCAGCAGCCCCGCAGACAAGCTTTTTCGCCGCCGCGCAGACCATGCATGCAGTGCGCATTAAAAACATCCGTCAGGCATGCGTAGAGCACCGCCGCGTTCCAACCAAACCACACCGCCCCACGCCTCGCCACCATGTCGTTGAGCATCGCCAGGGAGCACCGCACCGCCCCCTACCGTCGCCCACGCCGATAGCCTTCTATGCCATCAACCACGACGAGCTCAGCTTGCGCCCGTCGGTTCCCTCTCGCCACTATAAATAGAGGCCACCCCAGACGAATTGAGCACACCATCTCACTCCCCTCTCACCCAGAACCACCCCGCCTCAGTCCCAAAGGAAGGCGAGCAACGCTTCGCCGGAATTTCACCGGAGCCTGCCACTGCTGGAGAAGAAGGGGGCCAGCGATTGGAGCTGCCCCAGGAGAAGCTGCCGGTACCAGGAGGTTCGCCGTCGTCGACTTTGTCGTTCGCCCGCCTCTCCGACCATCGCCTGACCCCCGGTGAGCCCCCAACGACCCCCACCTGCCGCGCTAGGTTTCAGTCTTGCCGGCATTGCCCAACATCGACGATGACCCTCAGCCGTTAGATTAGAACAATATCCCATGGCTCACATCGCCCCATATCGCTTCGCACCCCCTCGTCTCGCTGACGCATGGGGACATCGACTTAACCAGCTCGCGTAAGCGCTATGCTTAGCAGGCCGGCCCAGTATCGCTTCCCGCGCAGCCCAGTTGTTTGAAATTGGATTTTTCCATTTTCATTCAAACACACTTCTGCACCTAGTTTCAAAAATCAACCCAGATCGATTAAGTGAACCAAATTGAATGAAACCAATTTTGGTAGAAAGGTATTGAAATGCTGAATCCAAGCCTGTTGGATTCAAGTCATTTAGATCCGTAGATCATCCTTGGTAAAAATAATAAGGCAGAGGCTTTTCTGCATTCAAACATTTTTCAAATTTAAACCATGATAGATTTTGAGTTTATTCCAACTCTCAAAAATAACATTTAACCATACCTTTCAGAATATATAAAAATATGTTGGTTTACTTACATAAATAATGACCAAGTAATAAAAGAATGCCACATAGGCATTTCTAGTCACTTTATTTAATTAAAATAAAAGGGTAAAACCTTATTAAATTGTGACACCACTTTAAATCACATTCCCATGGACTAAAATATGTGGTGATGACATGTGTCAACATGATCCCATGTTTGGTTTGGAGAATATTAAATCTTAAGTAGTTTTTCAATGAGTAGAAATTACTTTGCTAAAAATAAAAGGAAACCAAGCTTTAATATGGTAATGTTAGTGATGATGCTAGATCATCTATAGGACCCTTTTGTGTGATGATTGCAAGTAGTTAAGTATTGTTTGGTGATTGTGTACATCGTATTTATTTATAGACGCTAGTACCGACCAAGGATACGAGGAGGAAGGAGGATACTACGAAGAAGAAGCCGAGGAGAACTTCAACCACTGCTCTACACAAGGCAGGCCTAATACTACTAGTTGAATGTGCAAGCTAACACTTGCAATATACTCTACTGATGCAAACAAACCCTTACCTGCTACCATGCCAACTATATGCCTTAAGCATATGTGATCATACCCACTTGATGCCCAATCCTAGTTTTATTTGCAAGCTTTCTATTTTATTTCTTTATCAAAGCTTTCTTTTAGAGTTTACTTAAGTGACTTGTAGATTCTAGGAAGATAACTGAAGGTTGCATAAAGAGCATAAAATTTCGCCTAAGCTAGATAATCTTGATGTCATCCTAAGGCATGAGATTGAACTTGGTTAAAACTCCACTTGTTTACCACCCATCATTAGTACTCACCCCCCCACTTGTAGATGCTAGTGCTAAGCATAAAAATTGATCAACTTTAGCTGGGAATACTTGGTGAAAATGGTTATGAAAACCTTAGAATGATGGATCATTCTACTGAGATGTTTTGACATGTGTTTCCGAACACCAGATGATTTTTGTGATGAAAATGTTGAGGCACGAGCCTTAGCCCTTTATAAAACTGATGGTTGTCTGGATGCGATACCATTCCAATTTTTACCGTACAACCACAATACCCGAAGATTGTATAGGGCTTGACTGGAAACTTATATACCTTAGTATTAGTTCCCTCACGGCCAAGGTCTGAGCTGAGGCTACCTTGTGAAGATTGTCCACCTATGCAGTACCCAAGATGACAGTTGGTCATGGTTGGGAGGCCAAACTCACAGGAGAGGTGCTTATACTAGGGCATGTAATTGAAAGGTTAGGATTGATTATCCGCATACTGAGTATGGTGAATTCAGGATTTGTTCCTGACGGATGTATCGAATGTTGTGGTGAAAGTGTACAATATCTGCAGAGTGTCAAACTATTCGAATAGCCGCATCCGCGGTTATGGACAGTTGGAGTGGCCATACTGTTCCCCCGTCAGATGTTTTCAAAATGACTTGTGAATTGGATTGAGAATTTGACTTGACTACAACAGGGTTGTGATATGAAATACAAATTCCCACTTAGGTGTTATAACTTCAACTAGCTCGCTCGCTTCTGAACTTAGTAGAGATAAATCTGGCTTTTTGAAAAACAACCCTAGAGACTAGTGCCCTATTATCAAAAAACCCCTTCACTTGTTAGTATTAGTTTGCGAGTACTTAAATAGTACTCATGGATTTGTCCCTGGATATTCCCGTGGCCAGACTATGAAGAGGAGTACCTGGAGGATGGACCCCAGGAAGGTCATCTCCCATCTTCAGCATTGACTGTGACCCCGAAGATGGAGCTTCGCCTATGCTACCGTTATTATTATGTATTTCCAATGCTTGAAGTTGTATTAAGAACTGGATCATGAGATCCTTATTTGTGTAAGACCTTATGTATGGTTTGTAATGGATGATGTACTGTGGTATCCAATTCTGTTATGTCTCGCAAAAATGGTAATCCTGGGATTGCGATGTATGGCATAATTGGCATCTGGGATTAAAAATCCGGGTGTTGACATAAACGCTTCTCCCGCTCCGACTACTACTTCAAGAAGTGGCATCGACGTCTCTAACGAAGCGGCTTATACAAGGTTGACCGCATATAACCACCCCGGACGAAAGGTGCAGCGCCATCCCCCAGCATCAGCATACGACTCCAATATAGAAGGTCTACGACTCCACCAGGCACCCTTAGTCTCTCTCTAAGGGGAAAGACTTCGTCTTTCCCTCAAAACCCGAATGACCCCGAGAGAGTCGACATGTAGTAATCATCAAAAGATTACCCTCCCTTAAATCAAGATGTATGGACCCCCACAAAAGGACAACAATTGGCCCTTCTCCTGAATCAGAAAATACTTCAGGAAAGTCCTCCACTCCAAGGTCGACGGTCCAGCCACACTCCCGACGTTCCAATACCAAGAAGATAGAAAAAGGTCGACTATAGCAAGAAATGGATTAAAAAAGGCTCAAATCGTCGCCTTGCCACTGGAAGAAAGGACCCTGTCGACGCTAACCTACCTAGAATCATCATAAGGGGAAAAGACTACGTCTTTTCCACTCGTTTAATCTAAAACCACCCAATCCGAAGCCACTCAGTTGTGACCCGTAGCTGACCTCATATGTTTGTTATAAAACCTCTTAGCCTCTAATAAATTCCACTGCTGAAATTTTTAAACGGATGTTATCACCCAACCCTACTCCTCCCTAATCTCGGGATGAGATTATTTTAAGGGGGAAAGGTCTGTAACATCCCAATTTCAGAGACCGTGATTAGTTGTCCAAAAGGCAAAAATCAGGGGGAACAAAAACTTTTTCTTATTCAGTGTTGCAATGTTTGCTTACTTATTTGCCTGAGTTCAAGCAACTGATTGTGTATTAGGTACCCTACTTCTTATCTCAACTCTATTTGACAAGGGCTATCTTACAATGGAAATGTCTTGGCTCATCTTTCATATTATGAAATGATCTGGAATTAAGAAACCAAAGCCAAGATGAATTTTACACAACAACATACTTTACTAGTTTCCATTAACAAAACTATGGAGACGTACATATAATCTCCTTATGTTTTCAAGACAGAACTACCAGCTACTCTTATCCCTAGGTTTTTCAAAGCCTTTATTAAAACCTTTTCATTCCAATCCTGGTAGAAATACAAAGATGGTCCTTATCTCACTTCAAAACACAACCTCTTAAAAATGCCTATCCATACCCCAAGATAGACTTCGTGGTAACCTTAGTAGTACACTAGTAGAAAGCAGGCCATCCGTTTGCCCCCCCCTAAAAGCATTAGTCCCGGTTGCGCCACGAACCAGGACTAATGCTGGCACGCGTCCCGGTTTGAGCAAGCACGGGGCCCGGAGGCATGCATCCCGGTTGGTAAGGGGTCATGCGTCCCGGTTTGTAACACAAACCGGGACTAAAGGTTGGGCGTCAGCCACGTGGCGTGGCACACACCTTTAGTCCCGGTTTGTGTTACAAACCGGGACGTATGCTACCGCCCTCCATAAATGCAACGCCCCAGCCCTCTGCCTCCACTCTGTTTTTTCTTGGTGGAATGTGTGAGGGGTGTGCTAGTTTTTTTCCCCTATGCATGCATTCAAGGTGTTTGATGAAATGTTTGAGTGAATGATCCGATTCAATTTCTCATAGAACAAAAATATAAAAGGTGTCCGAGATGCACTAGAGCTTTCTCCTCTTTATTTTCCTCGATCGAGGTTAGCGATCTTATCTTTTCTCTGTCATTGATACAATGCATGTGTCGATGTGAATTGGTCATTTCACTATTTAGGATGTCCTGTTTTTTGATAAACTTACTTATATGATGCAGATGAACGGTCGGGAATGGATGTACGGTGACCCGCGGGTATATGAAAGGCGTGGATAAATTTATCGATGTGGCTACGACAAACAAAGAGAATGGTTTTATACGTTTTCCATATGTTCAATGTTGGAACAACAAGGAGTACTCTTCCTAGGAAATCATTCGCGGCCACCTGATTATGAAAGGTTTCATGCCCAACTATAATTGCTGGACCAAGCACGGGGAAAGAGGGGTTATGATGGAAGATGGTGAAGAAGAAGATGATGATACCAACTATCATCATATGTTTCCTGATTACAGTGATACTACAATGGAAGACAATGGAGAGGAAGGAGGTGAAGAATTAGCATCAGATGAGCCGGCTGATGAACTTGGTAGGGTCATTTCTGATGCAAAGCGAGACTGTGAAACATAAAATGAGATGTTGAAGTTAGAGGGCATGTTAGAAGATCACAAGAAATTGTTGTACCCAAATTGTGAATATGGCAGCACAAATCTCGGTATCACACTGGAATTGTTGCGATGGAAGGCAGAGTGTGGTCAAACTGACTCCTCATTTGAAAAGATGCTGAAAATAATGAAGCCAAAGTTTCCAAAACATAACAAACTTCCCGGGAGTACCTACGAAGCAAAGAAGACTCTCTGTCCTCTAGGATTAGATGTGCAAAAGATACATGCATGAATTAATGACTGCATCCTCTACCGCGGTAAGGAGTATGAGAATTTAGATAAATGCCCGGTATGCAATGCATTGCGGTATAAAATCAGACGAGATGACCCTGGTGATGTTGAGGGAGATCCCCTCCGGAAGAGGGTTCCTGCTAAGGTTATGTGGTATGCTCCTATAATACCCAGGTTGAAACAAAGAGCATGCCAGGTTGTTGCGATGGCACAAAGAAGACCGTAAGAAATATGGGAAGTTGAGACACCCTGCTGATGGGTCACAGTGGAGAAAAATCGAGAGAGACTTCCCAGACTTTGCAGGTGACGCAAGGAACTTATGGTTTGGTCTAAGTACGGATGGCATGAATCCTTTGGGGAGCAGAGCTGCAGCCATAGCACCTGGCCCGTGACTCTATGTATCTACAACCTGCCTCCTTGGTTGTGCATGAAGCGTGAGTTCATTATGATGCCAGTGCTCATCCAAGGACCGAAGCAACCGGGAAACGACATTGATGTGTACCTTAGGCCATTAGTTGAATAACTCTTACAGTTGTGGGGCAAACCAGGTGTACGTGCGTGGGATGAGAACAAACAGGAGCCATTTGATCTACGAGGGTTGCTATTCGTAATCATCAATGATTGTCCTGCTCTTAGTAACCTTTCATGACAGACAAACAAGGGATATAAGGCATGCACACACTCTTTAGATAATACTGAAGTCACATATTTGCATAAATGCAAGAAGATTGTGTACCTGGCGAATCGATGATTTCTTCTGACCAATCATCCCGTAAGAAAGAAAGGCAAGCATTTCAATGGTGAGGCAGATCACCGGAAGAAGCCTGAACTCCCTGATGGTGATGATGTATTTGGTATGGTCAAGGACATAGAAGTAATCTTTGGAAAGGGTCCCAGCGGTCAATCAGTTTCGAACAACGTTGCTATAGGACACGCACCCATGTGGAAGAAGAAATCTATATTTTGGGAGCTGCCATATTGGAAAGTCCTGCGTGTCCGCTCTTCAATCGACGTGATGCACGTGACAAAGAATCTTTATGTGAACCTGCTAGGATTCCTAGGAGTGTATGGGAAGACAAAAGATACACCAGAAGCACGGGAGGACCAACAAATTATGAAAGACCCAAAGAACATGCATACACAGAACAAGACGAATAAAGGGCGTCACTTAAGTCGTGCCAGCTATGCTCTTACCAAAGCAGAGAAGGAAATATTTTTTGAATTCCTTTATAGTATCAAGGTGCCGTCTGGCTTCTCATATAATATAAAGGGGATAATAAATATGGCAGAGAAAAAGTTCCAAAACCTTAAGTACCATGACTGTCACGTGATTATGACGCAGTTGCTTCCTATTGCATTGAGGGGGCTTCTACCGGAAAATGTTCGAGTACCCATTGTGAAGCTGTGTGCATTCCTCAATGCAATATCTCAGAAGGTAATAAATCCAGATATTCTGCCAAGGTTACAGAAGGATGTGGTACAATGTCTTGTTAGTTTTGAGTTGGTGTTCCCACCATCCTTCTCCAATATTATGACGCATCTCCTGGTTCACCTAGTGGAAGAGATTGCCATCTCGGTCCGGTATTTCTGCACAATATGTTCCCCTTTGAGAGGTTCATGGGAGTCTTAAAGAAATATGTTCATAACCGTGCTAGACCAGAAGGAAGCATCTCCAAGGGATATGGAACAGAGGAGGTCATTGAGTTTTGTGTTGACTTTATTCCTTACCTTAAGCCGATTGGTCTTTCTGACTCGCGGCATGAGGGAAGACTAAGTGGAAAAGGCACGCTGGGAAAGAAAGCAATGATATGTAGGGACGGGGATTCTTTCACTAAAGCACATTACACAGTTCTACATAATTCCACCTTGGCAGCTCCGTATATCGAGGAACACAAGAATATTGTATGCTCCAAAAACCCGGGGAAGCCTGAATCATGGATTACATATGAACACATGAAGTCTTTCGGTGGTTGGATGCGGACACATCTCTTGAATGACACCACTATTGGAGATCAGCTATACTTGTTGGCCGCGTCACCATCTTCTACTGTATTGAATTTCCAAGGGTACGAAATAAATGGGAATACATTCTACACGATCGCCCAAGATAAAAAGAGCACCAACCAAAATAGTGGTGTCCGCTTTGATGCAATAGACGAGAATGGACAAAGGGACACATACTATGGTTACATAGAGGAGATATGGGAACTAGACTATGGAGTCTCTTTTAAGGTCCCTTTGTTTCGCTGCAAATGGGTCAACCTGAATGGGGAAGGGGTAAAGATAGACCAGTTGTATGGAATGACAACAGTGGATCTCAACAATCTTGGTTATAGAGATGAACCATTCGTCCTAGCCAATGATGTGTCTCAGGTTTTCTATGTGAAGGAGATCTCCTCCAGACCGAAAAAAAAATGCAAACGAATACATCATATGATGAGCCAAAGCGTCACATAGTTCTTTCAGGGAAAAGAAACATCATGGGAATCGAGGACAAGACAGACATGTCAGAAGATTATAATAAGTTTGATGAAATTCCGCCCTTCACAGTGAAAACTGACCCAAGCATTCCGTTAAGTAAAGAAGATGCTCCATGGTTACGTCTGAAGCGATCATAAGGAAGGACATATGCCAAGAAGTTCATGCTCATATTATGTAACTCTAGTTCAAAAAATGGGCATAATAAATTCAAAAAAAATCCGAACAATGAAAATCCTTCGCGTGATGTCATATTATATGACATAGTTGAAAGGAAAAATACCAGACTTGGTATATTGATCATATATCGAAAAAACCTTCACAAAATGACCTATCATGTTCGAGGTTTCATGGCTTTCGGTCCAAATGACCGATGTTATGTGCTGAATCACGACATATATTGTGATGCTATGCCCATATTATGCATGCATGTGGACATTGGTATGGAGAAAAAAGTTGCAGGAGGAAGTTTTCCTTTTTGTCGCACGGAAAATCCCTTCTCCATTTTCCGAGCGCAAAAAACGGGTCGTTTTGTGAAGTAACCACCAAAATGCTGTTTCAGAATGCTACCATCCCATTTTCCTAAAATACTAGAACACCTTACATGGACTATCTCCCAACCGGGACATCTGAAACCTTTTCGTCCATGCCGGGTAAAAAGACAAATGTCTGTCGAATCGGTAGGAAATGGGTCCGGTTTGTACTACAGGCACATGATCTATCGCCCGTGATTTTTTGAAAAAATCATTTTTAGACTCGCAATATGTGGTTTCTTCAGAGATCCAGTGCAAGTTCTTACGATGCTCGTCCCCTATCTTCATGCACGCCGGTTCGACCATAGTTAGAAATTCAGAAAATTCAAAACGTACATAATAAATTCAAAAAAATCCGAACAATGAAAATCCTTCGCGTGATGTCATATTATGTGACATAGTTGAAAGTAAAAATACCAGACTTGGTATATTGATCATGTCTCGAAAAAACCTTCACAAAATGACCTATCATGTTCGAGGTTTCATGGCTTTCGGTCCAAATGACCGATGTTATGTGCTGAATCACGACATAGTTTGTGATGATGTGCCCATATTATGCATGCATGTGGACATTGGTATGGACAACAATGTTGCAGGAGGAAGTTTTCCTTTTTGTCGCACGGAAAAGCCCTTTTCCATTTTCCGAGCGCAAAAAACGGGTCGTTTTGTGAAGTAACCACCAAAATGCCGTTTCAGAATGCTACCATCCCATTTTCCTAAAATACTAGACCACCTTACATGGACTATCTCCCAACCGGGACATCTCAAACCTTTTAGTCCATCCTGGGTAAAAAGGACAAATGTCTGCCGAATCGGTAGGAAGTGGGTCCGGTTTGTACTACAGGTACATGATCTATCGCCCGTGATTTTTTGAAAAAATCATTTTTATACTCGCAATATGTGGTTTCTTCAGAGATCCAATGCAAGTTCTAAATGAGCCATTTTTCTTCCCGCCATTTCTTCCCGCCATTTTTCTTCCGGCAATTTTTTCCTAGCATTTCTCCCGCCATTTCTTCCTGCCAGTTTTTCCCGCCAGTTCTTCCCTCTAGTTATCTTCCTACCATTTCTCACTATATATATATGTAGGGTTGGCCTCCATTGTCATTGCACATCTCTAGACTCATATCTGCAACCTCATCACTCTTTCCCATGACTTCCACCGTAGCACTAACTCCCAGGGAGGCGGAGGCGCTTTACGCCTCGAACTACCCCTGCCCGCTGGGCTACTGTGTCCCTGTCGGCTGGATGCTGAGTGCCGGAGGCGTGCCGTTTCCTCATGTCCCTCTAGGTGTGGCGCGTCGGATGGCCATCACGAACCACTACTACTTCGAGCTCACGCCGGAGCAGCGGAGGAATCCTAGATGGCATCCCGACCATTTCCCGACTTGGGAAGCCTTCTTCGTCCATCGGCATTAGAGGGCGCTCGCCAGACACAAGGAGGATGGCCCACCTCCTCCGAACTTCAACGAGGCCGGCCGTCGGTTGTGGTGGCGCAGTTGGACTCTCCAGAGAGTCATGGCCTACGACACGGCCGCCGACTCTAGCCCCCGCCTGCGCTACCCTCAAGTCCAGCCCACTCGTACTCAGCCTTCAAGGTTCAACTACGGCGAACCCGACGACGACAGCGACGACGGCCGAGGCGATTACGACGACTACAGTGGCGAGTATTACAGGTGTAGGCAGGAGCATGACTGAATCACTCCAACATTGCTGTAGGGGCCCCAATCTTTAATAAGATAGAGCCCCCTGTGTTGACAATGCTAGTCCCTGGATCAATAGCTAGCATCCACAGTTAAGATGTAATATCAAGATACAAAGGTCATATTATAACTTTATAACCAGGAATAACATAATTTTATTACATCACAGATAGCTCATATGGCTATTACATTACATTGCATCGGAATAACTATAAGCATGGGGTCCTTCATCTTCAAAGTGCCACAGGCAGATGTTGGTTGTAGACTTTGTAATCCTAATCAAACAATCTTCACTAAAATCAATCAAACCTGCAACATACAAGTTACAACCACAAAGGGTCAATACATTTGAATTGTATTGGCAAGTGATACTATGGTAGTATAGTGGAGTCTATCATCTATATGCATTTGGCTAAGTGGAGTTGAGGCTTGCATTGCTCAAAATAGATGTTTCCTTAACATTTGAAAATACTAAGTTTTACTTGGCAAAATCATTTTTCTCAATCAAAGATTTGAAGATCCTTTCAAGGCATCTCTCCATCAAAGATTGAAGATTTGAAACAACCCTTGTTCAATCCACAAGTTTTAACTTAGAAATTTGAATGATGAGATTCTTGATTGCTTCCATGTCTTGATGCTCAAATTGTCCTTTACCAGGGACATGGCTAAGTACTTAGGTTTTACACTCTGCAGAGGTGGTGCACTTTCCCCACAAGACTTGGTTTCCCAAGACAAGATCTTTCAGAAGCTTTCCCTTAGACCAAAATGGACGCGTTCCAACCTATCAAACACTACCACCCTCTGTCCATATGGCTAAGTTCTTGCAACCTATATGATCATGGCAGAGCCCATATTGCCAAGTGGTTCCACTTGAAGCTTCTCAACATTTGACATCTCAAATCTCTTTGTGCCTGGGTGGCATACCACAAGTGAGATACACAAGCCAAGTCCATGGCCTTGTGAACCACTCAACCAAAAACCACCAAGCAAGCCCATTCCACCCAGGTGATTCATTAACTTAGTTGTTTTATTACACAAAAACATAAGTCCTCAGACTTAGAGATTTTTCCATAGTGTGAATATATTTTCCACCCATGTTTTCTATTATCTAGGCTAAGCTTGATAGTAGTAAGAATCTTTAACTTAGGAAAATCCTACTAAGGATTCATCTACTAGGTTTTTTTATAGCAAAGTCTTTACTTAGCAAAATCCATGCAAGTTTTACTTAGCAAAATCACTAATGCATAGAGAAAGTAATAGGATAGAAAGTATGAAGCATCACTTGCCTTTTTGGTAGAGAATGGTGGTTCACTCCTTGATCTTGCTAGTCTCACACTTCACTACAAGTCAATCAAGCAAACACAAACTTAATCTACCAATCAAGCAAAACATCACATAAAATAACAAAGTCAAAGTAATGCATGCAAGCATGCAAAAGATGGTTCTAATTGCAAAGGTGGTCTCCACTAGGCTTCTAAACTTTGTAAAGTCAAAAGTGGTTATTTTCCAAGGTGGAAAAGTCATTTGCAAAAGGGTTTTGGTCTATAAACCATTTTAAAATCCATTCATCATTTTATGTGGTGAAAAATGTTTTTATCAAAACAAAACTTTTAAGTTTTTCACCAAATGAGTTGCTATTGCAAAACTTGTTGTTTTTGGGTCAGTAGGTTTGGTCCAAACTATTTTCTCAAAGTTTTCTTTCCATAAACATTTTCATAATAAACTTAATAATTTTATTTGACTAGAAATTGGCTAAGTCAAATAATCCAACCTAAATTTTACCAAAATCATTTTTAACACCAAGGGTTGGTTCCTAGGGTCAGTAGGTTCTTCACAATCTAATTTGCCAAGGTTTCAAACTTATAAACATTTTTGAATCATTTTTCTATTCTAAACAAGCATACAAATGAATATGCAAAAACAAGTAAATTAACAGATACTATTTACTAAACTAAGGGCATGGTTGGCTAGGGCTTGTTCCACTGAATCCATTGATATAAAATTTGTAATTTTTGGACGTGTGGTTTGAAAGTTATAGATTTTACAAGATTGAACTTCTAATAGGAAAGTTTCTGTTTTTAAAACGAGGTCTGAGCCACGTGTCATGTTTTAATTCGTCGGTACCGGTTCACTGGGATCGAGCTACGTGGTGCGTTAGATCTAATCAGATTGGGTGGTCCAGAGAGCGTACCTCTTCGCGACTAAGTGAACTAATCGTGAGCGCCAGATCTTGATCCTACAGTGCAGGTCTGTTTGACCATATGCGAGCGGCGCTGACAC
Source organism: Avena atlantica (assembly GCA_910589765.1). Lineage (NCBI taxonomy): Eukaryota > Viridiplantae > Streptophyta > Magnoliopsida > Poales > Poaceae > Avena > Avena atlantica. The sequence continues at coordinate 32,413,152 of OU342736.1, forward strand.
GGCGGCGACTGGCGGCGCGGTCAGGTGTGGACAGTGCCGGTGGTCTAGGAAGCGACAGATGAGGAGAAGAGGCTCACCGGGTTCAGGAGGTCACGGTGATGCTCGAGGAGGTGTTGGTCGGGCGAGGGGCGCACGAGGTTTGCTGCAATTCCTCACCGGAGCTTGCAACGGCGACAGACGGCTCTGGTCGATGACGGGGAGATGCTGCAGTTCACCCCAGGGCAAATGAACGGTACGGTTAGATGCGGACGGAGCTGGAGATGATGTGAGCATCCATGGAAAATCTAGGGGCGGTCGAGGCTTACCGGGGAAGTTCGACGGAGACGAGACAGACGGCGGTGCTGTCAGAGCTTGTCAAAGCCGATGCTCTGGGACGTCCACGGTCGAATGGGTGATACTGGGAGATACGTCTGGGGGTGGGGAAGCTGCTAGGTTGCACAGGGAGGCACGGGGCGGTGTCGAGTCGCCGGAATCGGCACCGGACTTTGTCGGAAAAGAGGGTGCTCGGAGAGGAAATTGGGGAGGTCTGAGGCGTGCCAGCGCGGGGTGTCAGAGGGGAAATATAGAGGAGGCATGGGCGTTTAAAACTGCATGATCAAATCGAGTAACGGTGGTCGCGTTAAAGCGAATTAAGTCTGCGAAATCATCGGCAGGAAACATCGACGAGGGGGAAGAAGAGGTCGCGCGGGTGTGGACGATGAACAGGGGGGAGTGGGCCTACCGGTCAGTGGGAAAAGAAAGGAGGGGAGGGTCCACCGGTCGGTGATTTAGCGGGTAGCTTCTGCGGTAAAGAAAACGTTTCAGTGGCGTGAGAACAGGTGGGCTATGTGGGCTGCTGCTGGGTTAGCTGGGCCAGATGGTAGACTGCTCTATTTTTTTCTGTCTGAAACTTTTTCCTTTTCTATTTTCAATTACTGATTTGAAATTCAAACAAATGATTCACTCAACCAAATCAACTCAAACAAACACCACACTTCACAATTTTGAACTTGGTTCTGTTTATCAGCATAAACCTAAATTCCAAAATAAAATAATATTTTTTTATTCATTTTAAGATCCATTCATTAATTAAATAACATGGACCTTTATTTATTTAATATGGTTTGATTTATTTAATAAAATCTTCATTTGAAATCCAAATACTTTCAAAACTCAATCAGTAGGTTTTATTTGAAAATATAAGATACTTGAATTACTTGTTTAAAATAAAATAACATTTTATTTTAGGGTCCAATAATAATTAAATGAATAGACCTTATTCATTTAATTCAAATAGGATTTGTTTTATTTAAATACTCCATTTGGAATTTAATTATTTTTTAAAACCAAAACAGTAGGTTTTATTTAGGAATATAAAGAATACTTGGAAAACTTGTTTAAAACAAAATAACATTTTTGTTATAGGTCCATTAATAATTAAATAAATGGACCTTATTTATTTAATTCAACTAGGATTTATTTTATTTAAAGTATTTATTTTGAAAACTAAAATAAACCCAAAACACTTCAGTAGGTTTTATTTGTGAATATCAAATATTTGGAAAACTTATTTTAAATAATTTAATAAGTTTTGATGTTTCAATTAAATTGGTAAAACCTTTTATTTAAATAAAGTTGGATATTAAATCATTATTAATTTATTTAAATCAACTTTTGCTATTTTTATTCAAAACAAAATGTTTTAAATCCAATGCTTGGCCAAGGTTTAATTTGGCTTTATAAAATAATCTTTATTTAAAAATCTATTCTTTTTTATTTGAAAACCAAATCTTTTTATTAAAAGATCCAAAATAGTAATTCCAAAATATTTTACTTTCCTTTACTAAATGTTTATCTTTTTAAATCCCTTTAGGATTTTATTTAATCCAAATTTGGTTTGAATATCCAATTAAATTCAAAAAGTTTCTTCTGGCCCTGAAAATCAAACAAAGTTTTATTTTATTCATTTATTTTCACATTACAAGATTTGGAAAATCTTGGGATGTGATAGGCTACCACCCTTAAAATAAATCTCGTCCCGAGATTTGGGAAGGTTAGGGTTACAAGTAGGCTCAAAACAACTAGGGTACTACCACCCTTAAAAATTTTCAAACAAAAATTACATATTGGCCTTCTTGGGATCCTGGGAAAACTTCTCTAAGCAAGCTTTTGCATTGTGTCCTTGGTTTCCATTCTTGACTCATGGGTCATGGTTGAGTTTCTCCATAGGCTTGTTCAACTTGTTCTTCATCTTTTCTGGACAGTTGCTTGCATAATGTCCTAGATTCTTTCAGTTGAAATAATGGATGTCCTTGAGTTCTTTACGTGGCTCTTGTGGACAAGTTGCTACATAGTGTCCTAACTCTCTACAGTTGTTGCACCACACTTGGTCAATCTCTTTATTCTTCTTGTTCTCTGGGCACTCACTGGAGTATTGTCCCATTTCCTTACATTTACGACATTGCACAAGGTTCATGTCTGGTCTTGGTTTCTTGGGTTTCTTTGATCCTCTGAATTGGGTTGTCTTGTTTGGAGGTATAAGTGGTCCTTTTCCTTTGCCATCAACATTCTTGGCATACTTGGATCCTTCTTGTTTCCTTTGTTCAACAATGGCATAGATAGGGCATTGGATAGGGGCATGGTCGTTTCCTTCACACAAATAACAAGTAGCTTGAGAGGTGGTACATTGTCCAACGGGATGTTTTTCTTCACAGTTAGGACATTGACCTTCATGTTCCTTGGAAGTATGATCTTTGTCTCCACAAATAATGAAAGCTGGTGCTCCATCTAGAACAATATTCTTGTCGTCCTTGTTATCATAAACTCTTTTGGGGTAGCTTTCTTCCATGTTGATCATTTGATTAGTCACCTTAAGCATCAGTTGGGATTGTTCCTCCAAAAACTTTTGGAGTGCTGGATCTTTATCACTATTGCTGGCTATGAACTGAGCTGTCAGTTGGTTTAACTGATGTTGGGTTGCTATGAGTTCTCTCATGTTGTCCTCTTGGTTGTTGCTGTCATCAACCTTGATGTTGGACTCTCTTGGAGAAGTCATCTGTTTGGGTTGAAGGGAGATTTAGAATAGGCAAGATATTTCTAAGGAGTCAATTCTAATCACACACATCACAATTCACACAAGCAATGTGCATGCAATCACAAACCAAACAATTCACTTAAACAACAAAATTCAAGCACATAGTTAGGCAACCAAAAATATTTTTGTTACACCACATAAGTTGGTGGTTTTGTCTTAACTAAAATATGGTGATCTATCTATATGGTTCACTTGTGATCTTTCCATCCTTCTTAGTTGCTTCTTCTTACTTGAGATCATTGTTCCCTTGAGAAAAACTCTTGCTTACAATAATTTCTAGTAATGTGATCTTCTTCTAACCTTTGCATTCCCTCAGTCTCTAAATCTTGAGCAAGATTTCCTTGTCCCACTTGTAGTCCTTAGTGGTATCCAAGTTGGAAGTCCTTGGTGAATATGCTGAAGATGTTGAAGTCATTAGAGTTGAAGAAGTTGAGGAAGTCCTTTGCACATGGTGTAGTCTTTGGTCATGGGGTAGGTTTTTCCATCAAGTTGAAGTAGAAGAGAAGTAGAGTTGAAACCAAAATGGTTGAGGAAAGAGTTTACAAGTTTTTGTAAATAAGTTTTGGATTAAAACATAACTCCTATTCTTCTAAGGGTTTTTTGTCCAATCCTAGGTTTACAAATCCTACAGGCAACACAATGCTCTGATACCATCTGTAGGGGTCCCAATCTTTAATAAGATAGAGCCCCCTGTGTTTACAATGCTAGTCCCTAGATCAATAGCTAGCATCCACAGTTAAGATGTAATATCAAGATACAAAGGTCATATTATAACTTTATAACTAGGAATAACATAATTTTATTACATCACACATAGCTCATATGGCTATTACATTACATTGCAGCGGAATAACTATAAGCATGGGGTCCTTCATCTTCAAAGTGCCATAGGCAGATGTTGGTTGTAGACTTTTTAATCCTAATTAAACAATCTTCACTAAAATCAATCTAACCTGCAACATACAAGTTACAACCACAAAGGGTCAATACATTTGAATTGTATTGGCAAGTGATACTATGGTAGTATAGTGGAGTCTATCATCTATATGCATTTGGCTAAGTGGAGTTGAGGCTTGCATTGCTCAAAATAGATGTTTCCTTAACATTTGAAAATACTAAGTTTTACTTGGCAAAATCATTTTTCTCAATCAAAGATTTGAAGATCCTTTCAAGGCATCTCTCCATCAAAGATTGAAGATTTCAAACAACCCTTGTTCAATCCACAAGTTTTAACTTAGAAATTTGAATGATGAGATTCTTGATTGCTTCCATGTCTTGATGCTCAAATTGTCCTTTACCAGGGACATGGCTAAGTACTTAGGTTTTACACTCTGCAGAGGTGGTGCACTTTCCCCACAAGACTTGGTTTCCCAAGACAAGATCTTTCAGAAGCTTTCCCTTAGACCAAAATGGACGCATTCCAACCTATCAAACACTACCACCCTCTGTCCATATGGCTAAGTTCTTGCAACCTATATGATCATGGAAGAGCCCATATTGCCAAGTGGTTCCACTTGAAGCTTCTCAACATTTGACATCTCAAATCTCTTTGTGCCTGGGTGGCATACCACAAGTGAGATACACAAGCCAAGTCCATGGCCTTGTGAACCACTCAACCAAAAACCACCAAGCAAGCCCATTCCACCCAGGTGATTCATTAACTTAGTTGTTTTATTACACAAAAAACATAAGTCCTCAGACTTAGAGATTTTTCCATAGTGTGAATATATTTTCCACCCATGTTTTCTATTAGCTAGGCTAAGCTTGATAGTAGTAGGAATATTTAACTTAGGTAAATCCTACTAAGGATTCATCTACTAGGTTTTTTTATAGCAAGGTCTATACTTAGCAAAATCCATGCAAGTTTTACTTAGAAAAATCACTAATGCATAGAGAAAGTAATAGGATAGAAAGTATGAAGCATCACTTGCCTTTTTGATAGAGAATGGTGGTTCACTCCTTGATCTTGCTAGTCTCACACTTCACTACAAGTCAATCAAGCAAACACAAACTTAATCTACCAATCAAGCAAAACATCACATAAAATAACAAAGTCAAAGTAATGCATGCAAGCATGCAAAAGATGGTTCTAATTGCAAAGGTGGTCTCCACTAGGCTTCTAAACTTTGTAAAGTCAAAAGTGGTTATTTTCCAAGGTGGCAAAGTCATTTGCAAAAGGGTTTTGGTCTATAAACCATTTTAAAATCCATTCATCATTTTATGTGGTGAAAAATGTTTTTATCAAAACAAAACTTTTAAGTTTTTCACCAAATGAGTTGCTATTGCAAAACTTGGTGTTTTTGGGTCAGTAGGTTTGGTCCAAACTATTTTCTCAAAGGTTTCTTTCCATAAACATTTTCATAATAAACTTAATAATTTTATTTGACTAGAAATTGGCTAAGTCAAATAATCCAACCTAAATTTTACCAAAATCATTTTTAACACCAAGGGTTGGTTCCTAGGGTCAGTAGGTTCTTCACAAGCTAATTTCCCAAGGTTTCAAACTTATAAACATTTTTGAATCATTTTTCTATTCTAGCGGCACCGCCCTAGTTAGGTCGTCGTGCGGCCAATCTGCACAAGCCAATCTGCATGCGTCGTCGTGCGGCCTGCTCCGGCAACCTCTAACTAGCGGCACCGCCCTAGTTAGGTTCGTGGTGACGCCCTGATTCGATTAGGCCTACCTGTGCGTCTCCGTTCGCCCCAGCACTGCCAGCCTCCGCCGTCTGGCCGTGCTCCGGCGAGGTCCACGTGGCTTGCTTGCGTGGCCAGGTCCCACCAATCAGCCCCTCTGGCAAGATCCAACCCCGGTGAGAAACGCCCTGACCCCCCCCCCACTTTGCGTGTGGGGCTTCTGATGTGGCTCCAGCCCCACCTGTCAGTCTCTATGGGTATGTTCAGTCATGGTAACAAAAGCCCTAGGTTGTTTATGACGTCAGCCTGATGTAATAAATTTTTTTATAATTCCAGAAAATGATTAAATATTGTAAAATTCATATCTTATTATTTATAAGTCAGAAAAATACAAATAATATATCAAAATGTTCAGAAAAATGAGTTATACCTTTTTAAGCTATAATCATGCATTGCTAATCAACTTTAATGACAAGTTTAATTAGATAACTAAATCATCCCCTCGCATGTGTTTCCGGAGTTTCCTGAGTTAGGGTTTTCAACCCTCGGAACCCCGTTTAAATTGCCGAGCAAGTTTTAGGGTTTCATTTCGATGCAATTCAACTTGTCATATCATCATCCTTGTTTGAGCATGCCTCCTATCCCTCCTCCCAGACCGCCACAGCGCCTCCGTCTCCGTCCATCGCCACGCGCTCCAGCCGCCCCTTCCCTTTTAGTGTGTATGTATATATTGTGTATGTATATATAGTGTGTTTGTATATATTTTTATTATTGTGTATGTATATATTAGGGTTTCTCCGAATTAGGGTTTATATCTCTCAACACCGTACCTAACATTTGTTGGAGATATGCCCTAGAGGCAATAATAAATGTAGGTATTATTATATCTTTGTGTTTATGATAAATGTTTACATTCATGCTATAATAGTATTAACAAGGAAACATTAATACTTGTGTGATTTGTAAACTAAAATATAGTCCCTAGTAAAGCCTCTTTATAATACTAGCTTGTTGGTTAATAAATGATTGTGGTTTCCCTATCATGAACATTGAGATGTTATTAACAACAAGATCATATCGTTAGGAGAATGATATGATGGACATACTCCTATAAATAAGCATAGCATAAAGATCAAGTCATTGTAATAGTTCAATTGATATATGCTTTCTGATACATAGTAACCTAATTCCTTAAACCATGAGATCATGCTTATCACCATTACCGGAAGGATTCTTTGATGACATCAAACACCACACCGTAACTGGGTGGCTATAAAGGTGGCATTGAGTGTTCGGAAAGTATTGGTTGAGACACATGGATCAAGAGTGGGATTTGTCCATCCATATGACGGATAGATATACACTGGGACCTCTCGGTGAAATGTCATCCAATTGGCTTGCAAGCATGTGACTGGCTCACAAGGGATCACATATCATGGGAACGAGAAAAGAGTACTTATCAGTAACGAGGTTGAACTAGGTATGCAGAGATACCGACGACCATAACCTCGGATAAGTAAACTATCGTGAGACAAAGGGAAATTGGTATCGTATGTAAGTGGTTCAATCGATCACAAAGTAATCGTAGAAATATGTGGGAGCCATATGAATTTCCAGATTCCTCTATTGGTTATTGTTCGGAGAAGTGTCTCGATCATGTCCGCATAATTCACGAACCGTAGGGAGACACACTTAAGGATTCGATGTTGTTGAGTAGTTATGGAATGATGAGTAAGAGAATGAATGTTGTTCGGAGTCTCAGATGGGATCCGAGATCTAGAATGGTCCGGAGAATAAGATTCATATAAGGAAAGTCCTGTTTCGGGGTTGGAGAATGGTTCCGGTGTTTTCATCGGGAATGTTCTAGAAGGTTCCGGAAGGTCCGGCACTCTGGAGGGGAAGGGTACATGAATGTGTCATAACAAGTTGGAATGGTTGCATCATGTACTAGGTGTCATCGCTGAGCAAAACAAAGGGATAAATCAAATACTAGTTTGAAAAGTCAAACGCCAATTTGAAAAGTCAAACGGCAAGTTTGCTTGGTGGAGGGAAAGTAGGAAACCTCTTTGGGAGGAAGTCCCTCTCCCTCCACCGCCGGCCTTGGAATCCGAGTTGGGGAGGGACTCCCCTCCCCTTGGCCGGCGGCCTCCATCTATATAAGGAGGGGCAGGGCTGCCCCTCCAAGACCTACACCTTGCACCCTCTAAACCCTAGACCTAAGCTGTCGGCGCCACCACCTCATGCTGCTTCCGCCGCCTAGGGCAAACCCTAGCCGCCGACTTGGGCTTCCCCAAGCCCTAGCCGCCGGCCTAGCCCTCTCCCCTTGGTTTGTCTAAACCCTAGATCACCGAGGACTCTCTCATAGTCCACCATACTCGCTCCGGCTTAAGGCGAAGCCCTGCGAGATCTCCCCTCTACTTCCGGTACCACGCCGTCGTGCTGCCGGAATCGCGAGGAGAGTGCTACAACCTCCGCTGCCTGCTGGAACAAGGGAGAGGAAGGTCTTCATCGAATACCGAACGTGTGACCGACTGCGGAAGCGCTGCCGGAACGCAGCGCCAGAAGGATCGTCTACACGATCTTGAGATCACGAAGGGTACGACTACATCACCCACGAGAATCCGCTCTCGTTAAACACTTTGGAATCTTCGAGGGTGAGTTATTCTAGTAGATAGATCTTGGATTGTTTGTTTGTATGCGGTAGAAAATTTTTGTTTTCCATGCTACGAACCCCTTCAGTGGTATCAGAGCCGTGTCTATATGTAGATCTGTTGCACGAGTAGAACACAATGGTCATTGTGGGCGGTGGTGCTTTTATTATCAATTGCTTCTTGTGTACCTTGCATCTTGCGGTATGATGGGATGAAGCGGCCCGGGCTAACCTTACATGATGTCATTCATGAGACTTGCTCCATGCTCAACATGCAACTTGTATTGCATAAGTGGCTTTTTGGGTGTCTTTCTCTCCCATTATAGTATAGATCCAATTTACAACAGGCACTTGATAGTTCAAGCATCAACGTTGTGGTTCTTGTTCGTAAGTTAGAGCGACATTATTGAAAGCCCCAAACCACGTAAAATATGCAAATAAAATTAGAGGCGTCTAACTTTGTTTTGCAGGGGTGTGCTGTGATGTGATATGGCCATGATTGTGATTATATTTGATGTATGCAATGTTCATTATTGTAAGTTGGCAACCGACAGGAGCCATATGGTTGTCTTTAATTTCTGTTAAGACCCGCGTGTCTATTCAAAGTAGTTGTAATAGTTGAAGCTGGTGGACGACAACCATGGAGCAGCGTCATTGACCTTGATGCAATGCCGGTGATGATGGAGATCATGTTCGTGCTTGAAGATGGAGATCGGAAGCACAAAGAAGAAAGGCCATATCATATCACATATTATGAATTGCATGTGATGTTAATCCTTTATGCATCTTGTATTTCTTAGTTAACGACGGTAGCATTATAAGATGATCCCTCATGCACACAAATTTCAAGTTTTAAAGTGTTCATCCTTAGTAAGCACCGTTGCTAAAGCTTGTTGTTTCGAAGCACCACGTGAGGATCGGGTGTGTTAGATTCTACAAGTGTATACAACATGAGCAAGCCAGATTTGCTCATGCAGAAGCTAAGGTTTGATCTTGACGAGCCTAGCATGTACAGACATGGTCTCGGAACACGGATCACCGAAAGGTAAAGCATGAATCATATAGTAGATATGATGAACATGTCGATTGTTTGCTATTGAAGCTACATCAACTCTCGTGATGATCGGTTTTGATGTGGTGGATTTGGTTCGTGTGATCACTAAAACAATGTGAGGGATATTGTTTTGAGTGGGAGTTCACCTAGATTAATTTAACTATTAATTAGAACTCAATTTGTCATAAACTTAGTCTAAACTATTGCAAATATGTTGTAGATCAATGGCGGCCCCTACCATCAATTTCAATACGTTCCTAGAGAAAGAAAAGTCGAAAAACAATGGAAGCAACTTCGCGGATTGGTTCCGCAATTTGAGGATTGTCCTCAATGCTGGTAATTTGACCTATGTGCTGGATGCACCACTAGGTGACCCGCCTGCAGCTGATGCTACCGATGAAGTAAAGAATGTTTACCTCGCTCGGAAGAATTAGTACTCCACAGTTCAGTGTGCTATCTTGTATGGTTTGAGAATTCAGACCCACATGATATTGTCCGTGAACTCAAACTGATATTTGAGACTCACGCGGAAATTGAGAGCTATGAGGCTTCTGAAAAGTTCTTTAACTGCAAGATGGAAGAGGGCAGCTCCGTCAGTGAGCATGTGCTTAAGATGTCTGGGCATGCAAACAAACTCCAAAGCGTGGGTATAGTGATTCCTAATGCTTTGGGGATTTACCGTGTCCTCCAATCACTACCACCAAGTTATAAGAACTTTGTGATGAACTACAACATGCAAAACATGAACAAGCAGTTGCCAGAACTCTTCGCCATGTTAAAATCAGCAGAAGTGGAGATCAAGAAAGAGCACCAAGTGTTGATGGTCAATAAGACCACCAAATTCAAGAAAGGCAAGTCTAAGCAAAAGGGACACTTCAAGAAGGGTGGTAAGAAAGTTACCGCGCCGACGAAGAAGACCAAGGCTGGACCTAAGCCTGATACTGAGTGCTTTTACTGCAAGGGAGAAGGTCACTGGAAACGGAATTGCCCAAAGTACTTGGCGGATTTGAAGAACGGCAACATCAAGAAGAAAGGTATATCTGATATACATGTTATTGATGTGTATCTCACTAGTACTCGTAGTAGTGCCTGGGTATTTGATACTGGTTCGGTTGCTCATATTTGTAACTTGAAACATGTGCTGCAGAATAAACGGAAGCTAGCGAAGAACGAGGTGACGATGCGCGTTGCAAACGGATCAAAGGTTGATGTGATCGCGGTTGGCACGCTACCTCTTCATCTACCATCGGGATTAGTTTTATACTTAAATAATTGTTATTTGGTGCCTGCGTTGAGCATGAACATTATATCGGGATCTTGTTTATTGCGAGACGGTTACTTGTTTATGTCCGAGAATAATGGTTGTTCGATTTATATGAGTAATATGTTTTATGCACATGCACCTTTGATAGATGGTCTATTCTTGTTGAATCTCGATTGTAGTAATATACACATAAATAACATTGAGGCTAAACGTTTGAAATTGAGCGATAACTCGACCTATATGTGGCATTGTCGTCTTGGTCATATCGGAGTGAAGCGTATGAAAAAACTCCATTCCGATGGACTTCTTGAATCACTTGAAAGATGCGAAGCTTGTCTGATGGGTAAAATGACTAAGACTCCATTTTCTGGTATGATGGAGCGAGCTACGGACTTATTGGAAATCGTACATACCGATGTGTGTGGTACAATGAGTGTAGCATCACGCGGTGGTTATCGTTATGTTATTACCTTCATGGATGACTTGAGTAGATATGGGTATATATATTTCATGAAACATAAGTCCAAAACTTTCGAGAAGTTTAAGGAATTTCAAAGTGAGGTGGAGAATCAACGTAATAAGAAGATTAAATTTCTATGTTCTGATCGTGGAGGTGAATATCTAAGTTACGAGTTTGGCGAGCATTTGAAGAAATGCGGAATACTTTCACAATTGACACCACCGGGAACACCACAGCGTAATGGTGTGTCCGAACGTCGTAATCGAACTCTCTTAGATATGGTTCGTTATATGATGTCACTTACATATTTACCGCTATCATTTTGGGGTTATGCATTAGAAATAGCCGCATTAACTTTAAATAGGGCACCATCTAAATCTGTTGAAACGACACTATATGAATTATGGTTTGGGAAGAAACCTAAATTGTCGTTTCTTAAAGTTTGGGGTTGCGAAGCCTATGTAAAGAAGTTACAGCCAGACAAGCTTGAACCCAAAGCGGAAAAATGCGTCTTCATAGGGTACCCAAAGGAAACTATTGGGTATACCTTCTATCATAGATCCGAAGGCAAAATCTTCGTTGCTAAGAATGGATCCTTTCTAGAGAAGGAATTTCTCTCGAAAGAAGTGACTGGAAGGAAAGTAGAACTCGACGAGGTTGTCGAACCTTCTCTCGAACTTGCGAGTAGTGCAGCACCGGAAGAAGTTCCTGTGCTGCCTGCACCAATAAGAGAGGAAGCTAATGATGATGATCATGAAACTTCGGTTGTAGTTGCTACAGAACCTCGCAGGTCAACGAGAACTCGTACCACTCCTGATTGGTATGATCCCGTTATGAGTGTCATGTTGGTGGACAACACCGATGACCCTGCGACATATGAGGAAGCGATGATGAGCCCAGATTCCAATAAATGGCAAGAAGCCATGAAATCTGAGATTGGATCCATGTACGAAAACCAAGTATGGACTTTGGTGGACTTACCGCATGGCCGGAAGGCTGTCGAGAACAAATGGATTTTTAAGAAGAAAACAGATGCTGATGGTAATGTTACAGTCTATAAAGCTAGACTTGTCGCAAAAGGGTTTCGACAAATTCAAGGAGTTGACTACGATGATACTTTCTCACCAGTAGCAAAGCTAAAGTCTGTGAGGATTATGTTAGCAATCGCTGCATATTACGATTATGAAATATGGCAGATGGATGTCAAAACAGCGTTCCTCAATGGAGACATTGATGAAGAGTTGTATATGATGCAACCCAAAGGTTTTGTCGATCCTAAAGATGCTAACAAGGTGTGCAAACTTCAAAGGTCCATATATGGATTGAAGCAAGAATCCCGAAGTTGGAATCAACGTTTTGATAAGGTGATCAAAAGTTTTGGTTTTATACAAACTTATGGAGAAGCTTGTATTTACAAGAAAGTGAGTGGGAGCTCTGTAGCATTCTTAATACTATATGTAGATGATATATTGTTGATTGGGAATGATGTAGAACTTCTTAATAGTGTCAAAGAATATTTGAATAATAGTTTTTCAATGAAAGATCTTGGCGAAGCAGCTTACATATTAGGCATAAAGATTTATAGAGATAGATCGACACGCCTAATATCATTGTCACAAAGTACATATTTGGAAAAAGTTCTAAAGAGGTTTGGAATGGAAGAGAGCAAGAAAGGGTTCTTGCCCATGTTGCCCAATACGACCTTGAGTAAAACTCAAAGTCCAGCAACGGCAAAAGATAGAGAAAGGATGAGTAAGACTCCCTATGCCTCAGCCATAGGATCTCTAATGTATTCCATGCTATGTACTAGACCCGACATTGCATATGCTGTTAGTTTAACTAGTAGATATCAAAGTGATCCAGGAGTGGATCATTGGACAGCGGTCAAAAACATCCTTAAGTACTTGAGAATTACTGAGGATATGGTTATTTCTTATGGAGGTGATGAACAGCTCGTTGTTAATGGTTACACCGATGCTAGTTGGAACACCGATCCGGATGATTCTAAATCTCAATCTAGATACGTATTTACTTTGAATGGTGCAGCAGTTAGCTGGAGGAGTGGAAAGCAAAGCGTTGTGGCGAGATCTTCAACTTAATCGGAATACATAGCTGCTTCGGAGGCTTCACAAGAAGCGATATGGATGAAGGAGTTCATTACAGAGCTCGGTGTGGTTCCAAGTGCGCTGGACCCAATGTCTATCTATTGTGATAACATGGGCGCCATAGTCAATGCGCAAGAACCAAGGTCACACAAGAAACTGAAGCACATCAAGCTACATTTTCACGCTATTCGAGAACATGTCCAAGATGGTGACATAAAGATTTGCAAAGTACACACAGATCTGAATGTGGCGGATCCGTTGACTAAACCTCTCCCGAGGGCAAAACATGACCGACACCAAACTGCCATGGGTGTTTGGTATATTACCATGTAATCTAGATTAGTTGACTCTAGTGCAAGTGGGAGACTATTGGAGATATGCCCTAGAGGCAATAATAAATGTAGGTATTATTATATCTTTGTGTTTATGATAAATGTTTACATTCATGCTATAATAGTATTAACAAGGAAACATTAATACTTGTGTGATTTGTAAACTAAAATAGAGTCCCTAGTAAAGCCTCTTTATAATACTAGCTTGTTGGTTAATAAATGATTGTGGTTTCCCTATCATGAACATTGAGATGTTATTAACAACAAGATCATATCGTTAGGAGAATGATATGATGGACATACTCCTATAGATAAGCGTAGCATAAAGATCAAGTCATTTTAATAGTTCAATTGCTATATGCTTTCTGATACATAGTAACCTAATTCCTTCGACCATGAGATCATGCTTATCACCATTACCAGAAGGATGCTTTGATGACATCAAACACCACACCGTAACTGGGTGGCTATAAAGGTGGCATTGAGTGTTCAGAAAGTATTGGTTGAGACACATGGATCAAGAGTGGGATTTGTCCATCCATATTACGGTGAAATGTCATCCAATTGGCTTGCAAGCATGTGACTGGCTCACAAGGGATCACATATCACGGGAACGAGAAAAGTGTACTTATCAGTAATGAGGTTGAACTAGGTATGCAGAGATACCGACGATCATAACCTTGGATAAGTAAACTATCGTGAGACAAAGGGAAATTGGTATTGTATGTAAGTGGTTCATTCGATCGAAAAGTAATCGTAGAAATATGTGGGAGCCATATGAATTTCCAGATTCCTCTATTGGTTATTGTTAAGAGAAGTGTCTCGATCATGTCCGCATAATTCACGAACCATAGGGAGACACACTTAAGGATTCGATGTTGTTGAGTAGTTATGGAATGATGAGTAAGAGACCGAATGTTGTTCGGAGTCTCGGATGGGATCCGGGATATCACGAGGAGATCCGGAATGGTCCAGAGAATAAGATTCATATAACGAAAGTCCTGTTTCAAGGTTGGAGAATGGTTCCGGTGTTTTCATCAGGAATGTTCTACAAGGTTCCGGAAGGTCCGACACTCCGGAGGGGAAGGGTACATGAATGTGTCATAAAAAGTTGGAATGGTTGCATCATGTACTAGGTGTCATCGCTGAGCAAAACAAAGGGATAAATCAAATCCTAGTTTGAAAAGTCAAACGCCAATTTGAAAAGTAAAACGACAAGTTTGCTTGGTGGAGGGAGAGTAGGAAACCTACTTGGGGAGGAAGTCCCTCTCCCTCCACCGCCAGCCTTGGAAGCCGAGTTGGGGAGGGACTCCCCTCCCCTTGGTCGGCGCCCTCCATCTATATAAGGAGGGGCAGGGCTGCCCCTCCAAGACCTACACCTTGCACCCTCTAAACCCTAGACCTAAGCCTCCGGCGCCCCCACCTCCTGCTGCTGCCGTCGCCGCCTAGGGAAAACCCTAGCCGCTGACTTGGGCTTCCCCAAGCCCTAGCCGCCGTCCTATCCCTCTCCCCTTGGTGTTTCTAAACCCTAGATCACCGAGGCCTCTCTCATAGTCCACCATACTCGCTCCGGCTTAAGGAGAAGCCCTGCGAGATCTCCCCTCTACTTCCGGTACCACGCCGTCGTGCTGCCGGAATCACGAGGAGAGTGCTACAACCTCCGCTGCCTGCTGGAACAAGGGAGAGGAAGGTCTTCATCGAGTACCGAACGTGTGACCGACTGCGGAAGCGCTGCCGGAACGCAGCGCTGGAAGGATCGTCTACACGATCTTGAGATCGCCAAGAGTACGACTACATCACCCATGAGAATCCGCTCTCGTTAAACACTTTGGAATCTTCGAGGGTGAGTTATTCTTTCGACTCGTTGCTACAATCTAGTAGATAGATCTTGGCTTGTTTGTTTGTATGCGGTAGAAATTTTTTGTTTTCCATGCTACCAACCCCTTCAACATTCTCCCTTAGCCGCTTTGACTTATCCGTTTTCCACCTATGCAGAAAATATGGACCCACACGACAGAGACGAAGAAAAGGAAGAGTTGATCCAAGGTGTGATCCGCGGGGAAGAAAATTAAGATGTATCGACGTTTCTGAAAAACTCCGGTGAGGGTAATCCTCTTTTTGCCGGAATAGATGACTTGTTTGAGGTTGAAGGTGCTGCCTTCCGCGAGGGAGAAGGCGATGCCTTGTTTAATCGAGAAGACGACCGCTCTAGCGAGGTGCATGTAATATAATTAATTCATTAATTAATCATCTGCTATCTATATAGAAATAGTAACGATGATCTTTCTGTAGGGTTTCGTAGCATGGAAAACAAAAATTTTCTATCGCATACAAACAAACAAGCCAATATCTATCTATTAGATTGTAGCAACGAGTCGATGGAATAACTCACCCTCGAAGATTCCAAAGTGTTTAACGAGAGCGGATTCTCGTGGGTGATGTAGTCGTACTCTTCCTGATCTCAAGATCGCGTAGACGATCCTTCCGGCGCTGCGTTTCGGCAGCGCTCCCGCAGTCGGTCACACGTTCGGTACTCGATGAAGACCTTCCTCTCCCTTGTTCCAGCAGGCAGCGGAGGTTGTAGCACTCTCCTCACGATTCCGGCAGCACAACGGCGTGGTACCGGAAGTAGAGGGGAGATCTCGCAGGGCTTCTCCTTAAGCCGGAGCGAGTATGGTGGACTATGAGAGAGCTCCTCGGTGATCTAGGGTTTAGACACACCAAGGAGGAGGCTTGGCCGGCGTCTAGGGTTAGCTAGGCGGCGGCGGCTGCAGGAGGAGCCGACGGCTAGGGCTAGGGTTTGCGCGGTGGTGGTGTTGGGTGCTAGGAGGGGCAGCCCTGCCCCTCCTTATATAGGTGGAGGGGGCGCGCTAGGGGAGGGGAGTCCCTCCCCAACTCGGTTTCCCAAGGGGGCCGGCGGTGGAGGGGAGGAACTCCTCCCCAACTCGGTTTCCACCTTCCCCTCCACTTCCCAAAATAGCCGTTTGACTTTTCAAATTGGCGTTTGACTTTTCAAACTAGGATTTGATTAAACCCTTTATTTTGTTCAGCGATGACACCTAATACATGATGCAATCATTCCAAATTGGTATGACACATTCATGTACCCTTCTCCTCCGGAGTGCCGGACATTCCGGAACCTTCTAGAACATTCCCGATGAAAACACCGGAACCAATCCCCAACTCCGAAACATGACTTTCCTTATATGAATCTTATTCTCTGGACCATTCCGGATCTCCTCGTGATATCCTGGATCCCATCCGAGACTCCAAACAATATTCGGTCTCTTACTCATCATTCCATAACTACTCAAACAACGTCGAATCCTTAAGTGTGTCTCCCTACGGTTCATGAATTATGCGGACATGATCGAGACACTTCTCCGAACAATAACCAATAGAGGAATCTAGAAATTCATATGGATCCCACATATTTCTATGATTACTTTGCGATCGAATGACCCACTTAAATACGATACAAATTTCCCTTTGTCTAACGATAGTTTACTTATCCGAGGTTATGATCGTCGGTATCTCTGCATACCTAGTTCAACCTCGTTACTGATAAGTACTCTTTTCTCGTTCCCGTGATATGTGATCCCTTGTGAGCCAGTCACACGCTTTTAAGCTAATTGGATGACATTTCACCGAGAGGGCCCAGAGTATATCTATCCGTCATATGGATGGACAAATCCCACTCTTGATCCATGTGTCTCAACCAATACTTTCCGAACACTCAATGCCACCTTTATAGCCACCCAGTTACGGTGTGGTGTTTGATGTCATCAAAGCATCCATCCGGTAAAGGTGATATGCATGATCTCATGGTCGAAGGAATTAGGTTACTATGTATCAGAAAGCATATAACAATTGAACTATAAAAATTACTTGATCTTTATGCTACGCTTATCTATAGGAGTATGTCCACCATATCATTCTCCTAACGATATGATCTTGTTGTTAATAACATCTCAATGTTCATGATAGGGAAACCACAATCATTTATTAACCAACAAGCTAGTATTATAAAGAGGCTTTACTAGGGACTCTATTTTAGTTTACAAATCACACAAGTATTAATGTTTCCTTGTTAATACTATTATAGCATGAATGTAAACATTTATCATCAACACAAAGATATAATAATAACTACATTTATTATTGCCTCCAGGGCATATCTCCAACAGTCTCCCACTTGCACTAGAGTCATCTAATCTATATTACATGGTAATATACCGAACACCCATGGCAGTTTGGTGCTGGTCATGTTTTGCCCTCGGGAGAGGTTTAGTCAACGGATCCGCCACATTCAGATCTGTGTGTACTTTGCAAATCTTTATGTCCCTATCCTGGACATGTTCTCGAATAGCGTGAAAATGTAGCTTGATGTGCTTCAGCTTCTTGTGTGACCTTGGTTCTTGCGCATTGGCTATGGCGCCCATGTTATCACAGTAGATAGACATTGGGTCCAGCGCACTAGGAGCCACACTTAGCTCTATAATGAACTCTTTCATCCATATCGCTTCTTGTGAAGCCTCCGAAGCAGCCATGTATTCCGATTCAGTTGAAGATCTCGCCACAACGCTTTGCTTTGCACTCCTCCAGCTAACTGCTGCACCATTCAAAATAAATACGTATCCAGATTGTGATTTAGAATCATCCGGATCGGTGTTCCAACTACCATTGGTGTAACCATTATCAACGAGTTGTTCATCACCTCCATAAGAAAGAACCATATCCTTAGTTCTTCTTAAGTACTTAAAGATGTTTTTAACCGCTGTCCAATGATCCACTACTGGATCACTTTGATATCTGCTAGTTAAACTAACAACATATGCAATGTCGGGTCTAGTATATAGCAAGGCATACATTAGAGATCCTATGGATGAGGCATAGGGAGTCTTACTCATCCTTTCTCTTTCTTCTGTCGTTGTCATACTTTGAGTTTTACTCAATTTCGTATTGGGCAACATGGGCAAGAACCCTTTCTTGCTATCTTCCATTCCAAACTTCTTTAGAACTTTGTCCAAATATGTACTTTGTGATAATGATATTAGGCATATCGATCTATCTCTATAAATATTTATGCCTAATATGTAAGCTGCTTCGCCAAGATCCTTCATTGAAAAACTATTATTCAAATATTCCTTGACACTATTAAGAAGGTCTACATCATTCCCAATCAACAATATGTCATCTACATATAGTATCAAGAATTCTACAGAGCTCCCACTCACTTTCTTGTAAATACAAGCTTCTCCATAAGTTTGTATAAAACCAAAACTTTTGATCACCTTATCAAAACGTTGATTCCATCTTCGGGATGCTTGCTTCCATCCATAGATGGACCGTTGAAGTTTGCATACCTTGTTAGCATCTTTAGGATCGACAAAACCTTTGGGTTGCATCATATACAACTCTTCATCAATGTGTCCATTGAGGAATGCTGTTTTGACATCCATCTGCCATATCCCATAATCATAATATGCAGCGATTGCTAAAATAATCCTCACAGACTTTAGCTTCGCTAAAGGTGAGAAATTCTCATCGTAGTCAACTCCTTGAATTTGTCGAAACCCTTTTGCGACAAGTCGAGCTTTATAGACAGTCACATTACCATCAGCATCTGTTTTCTTCTTGAAAATCCATTTGTTCTCGACAGCCTTCCGGCCATCCGGTAAGTCCACCAAAGTCCATACTTGGTTTTCGTACATGGATCCAATCTCGGATTTCATGGATTCTTGCAATTTATTGGAATCTGGCTCATCATCGCTTCCTCATATGTCGCAGGGTCATCGGTGTTGTCCACCAACATGACACTCATAACGGGATCATACCAATCTGGAGTGGTACGAGTTCTCGTTGACCTGCGAGGCTCTGTAGCAACTACAACCGAAGTTTCATGATCATCATCATTAGCTTCCTCTCTTATTGGTGCAGGCACCACAGGAACTTCTTCCGGTGCTGTGCTACTCGCAATTTCGATAGAAGGTTCGACAAGCTCGTCAAGTTATACTTTCCATCCAGTCACTTCTTTCGAGAGAAATTCCTTCTCTAGAAAGGATCCATTCTTGGCAACGAAGATTTTGCCCTCGGATCTATGATAGAAGGTATACCCAATAGTTTCCTTCGGGTATCCTATGAAGACGCATTTTTTCGCTTTGGGTTCAAGCTTGACCGGCTGTAACTTCTTTACATAGGCTTCGCAACCCCAAACTTTAAGGAATGACAATTTAGGTTTCTTCCCAAACCATAATTCATACAGTGTCGTTTCAACGGATTTAGATGGTGCCCTATTTAAAGTGAATGCGGCTGTTTCTAATGCATAACCCCAAAATGATAGCGGTAAATCTGTAAGTGACATCATAGAACGAACCATATCTAAGAGAGTTCGATTACGACGCTCGGACACACCATTACGCTGTGGTGTTCCCGGCGGTGTCAATTGTGAAAGTATTCCGCATTTCTTCAAATGCTCGCCAAACTCATAACTTAGATATTCACCTCCACGATCAGAACGTAGAAATTTAATCTTCTTGTTACGTTGATTATCAACCTCGCTTTGAAATTCCTTAAACTTCTCGATAGTTTTAGACTTATGTTTCATGAAATAGATATACCCATATCTACTCAAGTCATCCGTGAAGGTAAGAACATAACGATAACCACCGCGCGATGCTACACTCATTGGACCACACAGATCGGTATGTATGATTTCCAATAAGTCCGTAGCTTTCTCCATCATACCAGAAAATGGAGTCTTAGTCATTTTTCCCATCAGACATGCTTCGCATATTTCAAGTGATTCGAAATCAAGTGATTCGAGAAGTCCATCGGAATGGAGTTTCTTCATACGCTTCACTCCAATGTGACCAAGACGACAGTGCCACATATAGGTCGAGTTATCACTCGATTTCAAACGTTTAGCCTCAATGTTATTAATATGTGTATTTCCACTACCGAGATTCAGTAAGAATAGACCATCTATCAAAGGTGCATGTGCATAAAACATATTACTCATATAAATCGAACAACCATTATTCTCGGACTTAAACAAGTAACCGTCTCGCAATAAACAAGATCCCGATATAATGTTCATGCTTAACGCAGGCACCAAATAACAATTATTTAAGTATAAAACTAATCCCGATGGTAGATGAAGGGGTAGCGTGTCGACCGTGATCACATCAACCTTTTATCCGTTTCCAACGCGCATCGTCACCTCGTTCTTCGCTAGCTTACGTTTATTCTGCATCACCTGTTTCGAGTTACAAATATGAGTAACCGAACCAGTATCAAATACCCAGGCACTACTACGAGTACTAGTGAGATACACATCAATAACATTTATATCGGATATACCTTTCTTCTTGATGTTGCCGTTCTTCAAATCCGCCAAGTACTTTGGGCAATTCCGCTTCCAGTGACCTTCTCCCTTGCAGTAAAAGCACTCAGTATCAGGCTTAGGTCCAGCCTTGGTCTTCTTCGTCGGCGCGGTAACTTTCTTACCACCCTTCTTGAAGTGTCCCTTTTGCTTAGACTTGCCTTTCTTGAATTTGGTGGTCTTATTGACCAACAACACTTGGTGCTCTTTCTTGATCTCCACTTCTGCAGATTTCAACATGGCAAAGAGTTCTGGCAACTGCTTGTTCATGTTTTGCATATTGTAGTTCATCACAAAGTTCTTGTAACTTGGTGGTAGTGATTGGAGGACACGGTAAATCCCCAAAGCATTAGGAATCACTATACCCAAGCTTTGAAGTTTGTTTGTGTGCCCAGACATCTTAAGCACATGCTCACTGACGGAGCTGCCCTCTTCCATCTTGTAGTTAAAGAACTTTTCAGAAGCCTCATAGCTCTCAATTGCCGCGTGAGTCTCAAAGATCAATTTGAGATCACAAACAATATCATGTGGGTCTGAATTCTCAAACCTTTTCTGAAGCTCCGATTCTAAACCATACAAGATAGCACATTGAACTATGGAGTACTGAGTCTTCCGAGCGAGGTAAACATTCTTTACTTCGTCGGCAGCATCAGTTGCAGGCGGGTCACCCAGCGGTGCATCCAGCAGATAGGTCAAATTACAAGCTGTGAGGACAATCCTCAAATTGCGGAACCAATCCGCGAAGTTGCTTCCATTGTTTTTCAACTTTTCTTTCTCTAGGAATGCATTAAAATTCATGGTAGGGGCCGCCATTGATCTACAACATATTTTCAATAGTTTAGACTAAGTTTATGACAAATTGAGTTCTAATTAATAGTTAAATTAATATAGGTGAACTCCCACTCAAAACAATATCCCTCCCATTGTTTTAGTGATCACACGAACCAAATCCACTACATCAACACCGATCATCACGAGAGTTGATATAGTTTCAATGGCAAACAATCAACATGTTCATCATATCTACTATATGATTCATGCTTTACCTTTCGGTGATCCGTGTTCCGAGACCATGTCTGTACATGCTAGGCTCGTCAAGATCAAACCTTAGCTTCCGCATGAGCAAATCTGGCTTGCTCACGTTGTATACACTTGCGGAATCTAACACACCCGATCATTACGTGGTGCTTCGAAACAACAAGCTTTAGCAACGGTGCTAATTAACTAAGGGTGAACACTTTATGGCTTGAAATTCATGTGCATGAGGGATCATCTTATAATGCTACCGTTGTTAACTAAGCAATACAAGATGCATAAAGGATTAACATCACATGCAATTCATAATATGTGATATGATATGGCCTTTCTTCTTTGTGCTTCCGATCTGCATCTTCAAGCACGAACATGATCTCCATCATCACCGGCATTGCATCAAGGTCAATGACGCTTCTCCATGGTTGTCGTCCACCGGCTTCAACTATTACAACTACTTTGAATAGACACGTGGGTCTTAACAAAATTAAAGACAACCATATGGCTCCTGCCGTTTGCCAACTTACAATAAGGAACATTGCATACATCAAATATAATCACAATCATGGCCATATCACATCACACCACACCCCTGCAAAACAAAGTTAGACGCTTCTAATTTTTTTGCATGTTTTACGTGGTTTGGGGCTTTCAATAAGTGCCGTTACGAACATGAACCACAACATTGATACTAGTTTTGACAATCACCCGTTGTAAATTGAATCTTAACTTTGCTGGGAGAAACAGGCACCCGCAAAGCCACTTATGCAATACAAGTTGCATGTCAAGCGTGGAGCAAGTCTCATGAACGATGTCATGTAAGGTTAGCCCGGGCCGCTTCATCCCAACATCCCGCAAGATGCAAAGTACACAAGAAGCAATCGACAATAAAAGCATCAACACACACAATGACCATTGTGTTCTACTCGTGCAACAGATCTACATATAGACACGGCTTTGATACCACTGTAGGGTTTCGTAGCATGGAAAACAAAAATTTTCTCTTGCATACAAACAAACAAGCCAAGATCTATCTATTAGATTGTAGCAACGAGTCGATGGAATAACTCACCCTCGAAGATTCCAAAGTGTTTAACGAGAGCGGATTCTCGTGGGTGATGTAGTCGTACTCTTCCCGATCTCAAGATCGCGTAGACGATCCTTCCGGCGCTGCGTTCCGGCAGCGCTCCCGCAGTCGGTCACACGTTCGGTACTCGACGAAGAACTTCCTCTCCCTTAATCCTTTTATTTAGTATCGGAAGGAAAAAGAAAGAAAAGATGGATTGGCTTTAACCTCAGAGTTATGAAAAATTTGGAAAATTCTATTTTGAAAAAAAAGAGAAATTCAATTTAAAGTGGTATCCAAGCTAAACAGGCCTCAGAAATCAGAGCATAGAAAAATGCTGGGCTGGATAATTAAATGAAAGGGTTTCGAAGCAAAATCTTTGGTTCCAGCAGGCAGTGGAGGTTGTAGCACTCTCCTCGCGATTCCGGCAGCACAACCGCGTGGTACCGGAAGTAGAGGGGAGATCTCGCAGGGCTTCGCCTTAAGCCGGAGCGAGTATGGTGGACTATGAGAGAGCTCCTCGGTGATCTAGGGTTTAGACACACCAAGGAGGAGGCTTGGACGGCGGCTAGGGTTAGCTAGGCGGCGGCGGCGGCTTGCCCTAGGGCGGCGGCGGTTGCAGGAGGAGCCGGTGGCTAGGGCTAGGGTTTGCGCGGTGGTGGCGTTGGGTGCTAGGAGGGGCAGCCCTGCCCCTCCTTATATAGGTGGAGGGGGCGCGCCAGGGGAGGGGAGTCCCTCCCCAACTCTGTTTGCCAAGGGGGCCAGCGGTGGAGGGGAGGAACTTCTCCCCAACTCGGTTTCCACCTTCCCCTCCTCTACCCAAAATAGCCGTTTGACTTTTCAAATTGGCGTTTGACTTTTCAAACTAGGATTTGATTAAACTCTTTATTTTGTTCAGCGATGACACCTAATACATGATGCAATCATTCCAACTTGGTATGACACATTCATGTACCCTTCTCCTCCGGAGTGCCGGACATTCCGGAACCTTCTAGAACATTCCCGATGAAAACACTGGAACCATTCCCCAACTCCGAAACAAGACTTTCCTTATATGAATCTTATTCTCCGGACCATTCCGGATCTCCTCGTGATATCCCGGATCCCATCCGAGACTCCGAGCAAGATTCGGTCTCTTACTCATCATTCCATAACTACTCAAACAACGTCGAATCCTTAAGTGTGTCTCCCTACGGTTCGTGAATTATGCGGACATGATCGAGACACTTCTCCGAACAATAACCAATAGAGGAATCTAGAAATTCATATGGCTCCCACATATTTCTACGATTACTTTGCGATCGAATGAACCACTTACATACGGTACCAATTTCCCTTTGTCTCACGATAGTTTACTTATCCGAGGTTATGGTCGTCGGTATCTCTGCATACCTAGTTCAACCTCGTTACTGATAAGTACTCTTTTCTCGTTCCCGTGATATGTGATCCCTTGTGAGACAGTCACATGCTTGCAAGATAATTGGATGACATTTCACCTAGAGGGCCCAGAGTATATCTATCCGTCATATGGATGGACAAATACCACTCTTGATCCATGTGTCTCAACCAATACTTTCCGAACACTCAATGCCACCTTTATAGCCACCTAGTTACGGTGTGGTGTTTGATGTCATCAAAGCATCCATCCGGTAAAGGTGATATGCATGATCTCATGGTCGAAGGAATTAGGTTACTATGTATCAGAAAGCATATAGCAATTAAACTATAAAATTGACTTGATCTTTATGCTATGCTTATCTATAGGAGTATGTCCACCATATCATTCTCCTAACGATATGATCTTGTTGTTAATAACATCTCAATGTTCATGATAGGTAAAACACAATCATTTATTAACCAACAAGCTAGTATTATAAAGAGTCTTTACTAGGGACTCTATTTTAGTTTACAAATCACACAAGTATTAATGTTTCCTTGTTAATACTATTATAGCATGAATGTAAACATTTATCATAAACACAAAGATATAATAATAACTACATTTATTATTGCCTCTAGGGCATATCTCCAACACTTTCTTCTTTTAGCCCTCCGGATCGAAGAAATCTACTGAAAAGAGCAGCCGAGGCCCAACCAAAAAGTTGGGAGACCATGAGAGGTTCAGGATCGATGATATCGCTGAAGACAGCAAACCGACGGCTCCCGAAGTTGTCGCAAACAAATTTGTGGCATAATGCGGAGTAATCATTTGGGACTTAATCTCGATCACCATTCGAAATTGGAATAGGCCTGCTGATGCGGAAGAAGAGGGAACATGTTTATTTGTCCCTAACAATGCTAAAGATTTACTGTGGAAGAGGCTCATGGTTAATTTCAAACTACCGAAGATAGAGCTGGATCCAAATGCGGAGGATCCAGTTGAGGACGCCTTAGAACATGGGAGAGCCATGGAGGCTAAGGTCAGGGAGTGGGATTTGAAGAAGATGGCCCAGTGTTTCACCAACTGGAAGAAAAGATTGCACCTTGACTATGTCGTGAAAGACAAGACTCCCGATTTCAAGAATATTCAGTTTGAGAAGATAAAACCATTTTGGGCTGAGTTTGTGAAATACAAGACATCAGAAAAAGCTAAGAAAATTTCTGCAACGAATAAGCTGAATGCTGCTAACAAGAAGTATCACCATACTATGGGGCAAGTGGGAGAAATTTGAGAATGAACTGTGTGCTAAAAAGATCACCCTAGAGACAGACAATTGGGTAGAACATGCAAGGAATTGGTTTTACGGGCATGGGGGCATGTTGGACTCGGAAGGGAAGTGTATATATAACATACGACATAAATAAGACCCCTTGCCAATCGAGAATATGATAAAAGCAGTAAAGGCTGTTAAAGATGGGGACTTCATTCCCGATAGAGAGAATGATGAGCTCACACTCGCCCTTGGAAATAAGGAACATGATGGACGAACACAAGGCACAAGCGGCTCCAAACCATGGAGGACTGGGTTTCCCGAAGAGAGGAAGAAATATCCTGATAGAAGCCGTCAGAGGAGAAAGGACAGGGCGGAAGTTGAAGCAGATATTCAGAAACATCGAATGCGTATAATTGAAGAACGAATAAAGCAACAACAAGATGAAATTAACGCACTTAAAGAGCAAAGTACTACCGGCCCATCTGAGCAGCACACTGCATTCGATGCTACCGGCCTATCGAATAATCAAAAAAGTAGTGTGGCTTCCACCGAGGTCCCGGGTGATGACAATGGCGATGACGATGGTGCACCGACGATGGCTCCTGTTGGCTACCCAGTGGATGATATCACACAGATGACACACTGCGAGCTACATGTCAAAGTTGTGAACATATCAATGAAGGTGGCGGTCGGATATGCCTTACCAATTGGACCCACACCAACTTACCACTGTCGTCCGGTTCCACAGGGCTACGCTGTTGTCGGGGTGGATGAAAACATGCCCACCTTTGAAGTTTTGAAGCTTGACTACCCTGCAGGTGAAGGGGATGTGCCTGAACTGGGAGATGCAACAAACGTCACCATTCTATGGCCAAAGGAATGTATCGTGCTTCGAAATCACATGCCAAGGCTATCTTCGCCGCCGCCTCACCCGTCTCCAGCGAGGTCGTCGCCGCCGCGGCAGCCGTCTTCGTCGCCTCACCCGGCTCCGTCGCCTCACCAATCTCCGGCGCAGCCATCGCCGGTGCCTCAGGTTAAAAAGCATAAGCATACCGCTAAGCGATCGCCAAAACATAAACAAGAGCCTCTTCCAAAAGTACCAAAGGTTCCTCCCATGAGAGCTTATGACTGTACTGAAGAGGAGACTGCAGCGATCGTTGATGCGGAAACGACAATGTTTTTCGCTAAGCTGAGGCGGCCGGAAGAGCCAGAGTTCCCCAGCACCAAAGAAGAAAAAGCCAGAGTGTTGAAAATGCTAAAGAATCTTCATCAACCCGAGCTAAAGCTGTCATCAGACTATGAGCGTTTTATTCTCAAGTCACATGTGACACAACAAGCCTCGAAGAGCAGTACTGATGCAAGCGACAAATCTGTTGCCTAGCTCAGAGAACAAGCAAAACAGTCTTGTGCCCCTATCAAGGAAATTTCCATACCAATGTGGGGTCGAGCAAATATGCGGCCGAAGAGCAGTATGATCCAGAGGTAGTTGCACAACACGGAGAAGCTGCCGCTGCTCAAGGTATGAGTATTGCCCAGTACTTATCCCACTTAGAGTACCTCCCCGTGTGTGAAGTAGCATACAAATACTAGTACAGCAAACCTCACGTCAAACTTGAGGAGGTAAATAATCTTCCAACAAAAATGTGAAGATTGCATAACTGGTACATGCATGCCACAAAGGTCGGGGCTAACTGGATAGTGCTGAAGGTTACAAAAAAGCATTATGGGAAAGAAATAGATGACATGATACCCATTGAATCTGATGAACTATTTCAATTATTCAATCAAGACGCCTTTGGACAAATCGATCATCAGTGCCTATTGTCTGTAAGTACTAATTCTGTAATTAATTTAGTCTCCAGCTATCTCACCTTGTTTATTGCATGTATATAATCATACTGTAATATGGAGAATGAAGATTCTTCAATGCAGCAGAGGACAAATATATGACATTGTCTTCATTGACCCATATTGGGTTCATGAAGCTAATCTCAAAACAAGCCCCCAGGATACGGAGGATAATATAGTACAAACGTTAAGGTTTCAAGAAACCAAAAGGGAAATACTTTTTCCTTACAACTTCGAGTGAGTGTTATTGTCTTGTATACTTTTTCCTTACTCGATGTTAAGTATATAATTGATTAGTTATGCATTCTCAGCTTCCACTATATTCTGTTAATCATTCAACTTGACAAAGGGCGTCTACTAGTCATGGAATCGAAACATAAACCCCTGGAGAAGTGGAAGTACATGCAGATGCTTCTCCAGCGTTAATTCTAATCATTACGACACTATATCGGCAACGTTCGTGAATTTTATGATATCAAGTAGTTAATAACTTATTTTATTCGTTTTGTTCGCTGGGCAGCGCTTGGAAACGGTTCACCAACAAGGCTAGGGGTGTTGGAAAGCGGATCTTACATTTCAAGCACTAGATGTAAGCACCACTAGCTATATCCACGCATCTCTTTGATTCTAGTTTTGATACATTTATTATCATGCTTGATTATTATTTTGATTGAACTATGTTCTTGTAAAGTGCCTGACAGAGGGACCAGGTAACAATCTATGTGGATACTATGTTTGCGAGTTCATCCAGCAGACGTGCGATGAGAAGGGCAGAAATTTAGAGCAACTCCATGTACATAAACAATTTCTATAGTTTTTAATTACAATCAAATTGTGTTTAGTTTCATTAATATAAGCTGACTCCTTTTTTAAATCAGATCAAACGTCTACGGGATGGTCTTCTGCCAAAGGATCGCGTACGAGCAATTCAGGAGGAATTGGCGGGATTCTTGGATGCAGAAGTCCTAAACCCAAAAGGGGAATACTATTCGGATGTGTATAGACAATAGGGATTGTAAAAATAGCAACTTTTGTATGTAGTGCATGAACTCGATCCATGTATCGAATATAATATTGCCATGATGATCTTGTGTAATATAATGGTTCCTTCATTGATGAGTGCAAAACACTAAATAAACAATAAAACAACATAAATGAATTATCTGTCGCGGCACAAAAGGTGGCCAAAATGCTGCCGCGGCAACAAAAGTTGCCAAAATAAATTCTCTGCCGCGGCAGAGAAATGTGTCAAATCTCTGCCGCGGCAGAAGCTTATTTCTCCCGGTTCGTATTATGAACCGGGATGGTTGCTCCTCCCCCCTCGCATGGAGCAGCGGCCACGTGTACGCTCTTTTGTCCTCGTTGGTGGGGCAACCGAGACTAAAGGTTCGGGCTTTAGTCCCTATTGCCCCGTCCTGGTTGGGTAACCGGGACTAAAGCCCCTTACCAACCGGGACCAATGGGCCGTTCTGCACTAGTGGTAGTTGATAAGTTTGAATAGATGAATTGCCTTGATCTGCTGATTGCCTTGTTTACTTAGGAACTAAAGTGAGATAATGTAGTAGCTCATCCCTTAGGACTCAATCTATGATTGTGATCTTCAATCTCAAACCAAGCATCCAAATCTGGATCTATCCTAAGCCACTAAAGTGGCCAGTTCATCTCCTAATCAGATTAATCCTAGGATAACCCCTTTTGGATAGGTTCCAACTTAGTGAAGACCCAATCCAAGAATGGATCTCTTCCATACAATATATACCTCAATATCAACCACTTGATGAATAGGATAAACCCTTGCCACTCTCTCAAATGTTTCCCTGTTTCAATCTAGTCTAAAACCCTAAATCTGCCAAACCGGCTAAGTCTGGGATTCTTATCTATATTCAATATTTGGAGCTCTACCTTTTGCAACCTATGAGCATTATTGAGAATGTATTTGAACCATCTTGTAGTAAATCATTACTACTACCAAATCATACTCTTGACCTTGGATTCACCCTTCTGGTTCCCACTCATCCATTATGGTTTTGCAGTCAAGATAATAGTCTTTTGTGCAAATCTTATCATCTTGCCTACTTTGGTAGAAGCTCACATCTATATGCTACCTCCCCTTGACCAACTCTTTGCGTGGTTATGATCTACTAACCATGGTCTATGAATCCATACCTCACTTGTTTCCATTGTAGCTTTTTCCTACTTAAACCCCCATGGTTTATGAGGCATCATGAGAACTCTGTTATGGCAGCCTTACTTTCAACAAAGTTTGCCATCACCACTAAACCACCTCAAATCCAACCAAGATCAAATCTTGCTTCCGTGATCATCTACATAACCTTGCCTATCCATACATCTACCCCTTGTATCAAGGTGACCTATGATCTCAATAATCCAACCATGTTTTGGTAGCATGAAAATAACAAAACCCTAGATTCCCAATAATCTAGTTTCTTCCCATTTCAGCAAAATCCTTCAAAATCCAAGTAGACAATGTTGTGTGAATCAAGTTTACATCATCTAATTTGGATATAAAAAATTGCCAAATAATTTCCATAATTATTTGGAACCTAAAACTATTTAAATTCATTATCTTGCAAAATTCTCAAAATATCTCCTATGAAGGAAAGTTTGTTTTTATCCTAATAAAGTTGCCAACTCAAGGAACATATGATGCCTATATATCCTATCCCATCTTTCCAACTCAAGTAACTATTATTTCTTTTTGCCCTTTTTCTTAAATGGAAGAAACAAGAAATAATTCCTTAAAAATACTTTTACACCTAAATAAAATCAAATAAATTTCTCCAATGTGTAATACGGTATTAAGGACCATATCACATGAAAAACCCATCTAGTGCAATGTAAAAATATCAAAGGATCTTCTAGAAACCAATTCTGCACTTTTTGAATAAATTCTTTTAAATGGGATTGTAATCATTAGAAATATTCCAAATAAATCATGAAGAGATGATTTAACCTTCTTTATCTAATAGTACCATGTCCCACCATCCTCAATACAAGTTTTCAAACTTCCTTCACAACCTTTGTTTGGATCAAGTTTTGACAACAAAGCAATTTCTCAAATGAAAACCCACCAAACCAAC
Source organism: Avena atlantica (assembly GCA_910589765.1). NCBI lineage: Eukaryota > Viridiplantae > Streptophyta > Magnoliopsida > Poales > Poaceae > Avena > Avena atlantica. The sequence goes on from OU342736.1 coordinate 32,443,809, forward strand.
ACCAAGCATGTTGGGGATATGCTAAATGGGTATCACCATTGCATGTCTCTAATCCGGATAACCCGGGTGGCCCACGGTTGCTAGCAAGGCCTATGGCTTTCTGGGCGGCCCAGTTAGATGGATCCAGAAGGGAGGCCCATGCCGGATAAAGGAAGGCTACAAAGAAGTCACCAGCATACCCGAAGCCTTGGAGTGCAAGACACGTTAGACTACTTGTGTACCGTGTTGGACTCTGTAACTTGTCCGACTAGGACTTTGCCTGTAACCCTAGGATCTGGAAACTATATAAGCCGGACCTACGGGAGCCTTTAGGGCAACGATACAACTCATACCTCGCATTGCGAACCAATCCCTATAACTCAGCGTATTGCCATTATAGTGATTTATAGCAGGAGTAGGATTCCGCCCCCATCGTGGGATATGAACCTGGGTAAGTTGTGTTACCTCGTACTCGCCAACCTTCTTCCTTACCCCACGTCTGTAAACACGCTCTATGAGGACCCCTCCATGGAGTACTCGTCGGTAATACCACGACAGATGGCGCCCAGCATGGGGCAAGAGGTGCTTCAGTATCTACAACGGGCAAGGTCCAAGATCTTCGCGGGAATCAGCGAAACCATAGCCATCGGCCGTGTTCTCTTGTCCGGCAATGTTCTGATCGCCCCTCCCAACGAGTTTTGGATCCCAACGAAGACGAACCACACCCACTGCTCGATTGTCCCAATCGGGGACATCCGCCTCTTCATCGGCGAAACCGACTCGGGCACTAGTTCCCTAGAAGTCAGAGGATCGTCAAGGCCTGCACGGACCACCTACAGGCAGGATATATTCGAAGAAGGATTGAAGTCGGATCTCTCTTTGGAGTTTGCCGGCTTAGATCGGAATGCCCACCCAAACCACCCTTGTGCAGGATATAATGGTGGAAGATCGCTGCAAATCCGCCGACCTCGCTCGTGCGTCTGGAAAGCAGAGATCCCAGTTCGTCGGTGTGGTGACCATCTTTGATCTGGCGCTTTGCGTTCAGAGAGAGGGTGAAAACCCCCGCGATTACCTAGCCAGGTGGCTCCATATACGGGCCGATCTGGAACATTACCCCATTGATGATGCTATTTATCACTTTGTGGAAGGGCTGGACCACGGTACACTTCTCCCGCATACTCTAAGGCGGCTACATGCCTCAGGATGCCTCACTTTCGAAGGCATGCTGCACACCGTCAATAACTTTGCGGCCGCTGATGCAGAAGCTCAAGTAGCACTCGCGGTTGCACCCGGCACCCCGCCGCATCAACCACCGCCACCGCCGCCTCCAGTCAATGCCCCTGCAGCCTCAGCATCTTCTTCGATCGTCGAGGAAGCCCCTGCACCCTCTGACTCTGTTTTGGATACGCTCTACGCTCACATCAGCATGGACTCGGAGGAGATGGATATCAACCTGGAGGAACTCGACTCTGCTATGCAGGAGATGGAGGAGGACATCAAGTGCGATGAGAAGGCTAACAAGGCCTTCACATCCCAGGAGGTCTTCGTCGCTATTGGGAGAGTGATGGAAGAATATCAACCCAGAAAAGCTCCGCCTAAAGAACTGGAGAAGTGGAAGAGACCACCTGATGCTGCCGACAATGATCGCGCAAAGGCCATGCCCCCTCTGCCTAACCCATTGCAGTAGCCGCGGGAACTAAACGTTGGTCCGAGTAACCTCAACACCGCAAACCTGCCACCTCCGGCATCTACGTCTGCGGCCACCCAAATCACTCCAGATGATAGAGTGATATACGACAATTTGCTCGTCGAGCCCATGACTGTGGCTCATATACGGAACGTAGTCCAGCTTGACGAGAAGCGCTAGAAGCTGCTGGAGGAAGAGCATGCCATCTCGGAGCAAGGCGCAAAGATAGATTAAGATCTGGCCAAGGCGCAGAAGTCAATCGAAAAAGCTAGAGCAATGGAGGCCAAATACAAGACTCTGCTCAAGCAGCAGAACCCTAAGAAAGCTCTAGCTTGCGTCATCAATGATCCTGGTGTACAGTGAAACCTAGGATGGGCTCCCCCGAAGCTGCCGCAAGCCAAGCCATACATTGACAGCGAAGGCAGGCAGGTCATCCCACTCCTATTCTCCTAAGTCGTCGCCAAGACCCTTCTAGAGCAGGATAGATCACCCGCAGCTGTGGAAGAGGTCTAAGACCTAGTAGCGAAGGCGGTCAAATAGCAGGAAAAGGCCACCTCTCAGAGGCTTGAGTCTGACCCAGCATATTGCTAGTCTAGCAATAATAAGCTGCCAAGGGAGAAATCTCCTCAAGATGTTGGGTCCCAGATCATCAGAGCGAAGATGGAGGGATGCACGCAACAGGAACGATGCTATCCCCATATCCTCTGACCACGGAGGCAAGGCTCATCCTCGCCGCCCATCTCCATCACCCCGATCTCCTCGACATCGCGAAGACCCAAAGGCTCAACACGGAGCATGCTTCCGCCAAAACAGGGCAGCATCGTCATTTGCCACAACATGGAGCAGCCCTGTCACGATGGAGGGCGCAACCAAGGACACAAGAGCGGGTCATGCCATGATCCTCCGCGTCCGACAATCAACCGCGATAAACGTGAGGCGTCGTAGGAGGGTAACAACAAGAAGGCTAACCCACCACCACCTCCGCCTCCGTTGCCACCTAGCAGCCACCATGGCAGAGGGGGTCGCGTCGTTCAAGCAGCCCATCCCCTAGTGACAAGAAGAAAAGAGAAATCCCAGAGCCATACGATGCACGTTCACGCCTAGACAAGATTCACGAGTCCCGGGAAGGATAGTACCTGGGACCACGATGCTTTGGACCTGTAATACGGACCGCAATTTACCCCAAGGGTTTCAGGATTGACAAGACCATCAAGCCCTATGACGACACCTCCAAACCAGCTACGTGGTTGCAGGACTATGGCAACACGGTGGAGATCACCGAGGGAAACCCCAACGTTTCCGTCAAGTACGTCCCACTGATGTTGACGGGCACGGCCCGCCAGTGGATTGATGTCTTGCTGGAAAATTCCATCTGCAAGTGGTTGGACATGCAAGAAGCGTTCACCAAAAATTTCGAGGGTACGTATAAGCATCCCTGCACTATTGGCGATCTACATCGGTGCTTGGAAGAGAAAGACAAGACATCTCTAGACTACCTCTCTCGCTGGCTGGATACGAAGAATTCCTACGCAGGAGTGCACGATCAGACTGGCATGGCCGCGTTCATTGATGGGTTGGAAAAAGGTACTTGGCTCTGATATAAGTTAAAGCGCCTGCAGGACAATCACAGGCTCGATCTCAACCAGATCATCCAGCTAGCCAGTGAGTTCGCAGCTGCTGACGATGATGCTCGTGGATCCTTGTCGGCAATACCCGTTCCATCCCAAGCTAAGAGGAAAAATAGCACCAAGCAGAAGAGCCCGCCAGAAGAAAAGAAAACCTCCGACATGGTTGCCATGACGTTTGCAGGAAGAGGTGATGGAAGACAACATGGCCGAGGATGGGGGGCTGGTTGTGGGCAGTAGCGAGGTAGTGAAACTTCCCCGGCAGCGCTCTACATTCCCCAAACATACGAGGAGTACCGTGATATGCCATGCCTTGTACACCTCGATGCCAACATCAACGCTACTCACACCAATCACCATTGCAAGTTCTTAAACGACCTCAAGGATGACCCGGAGTCCGGCTACAAGCGAAGCCGAAAGAACAGACCGCGAGGCAAGGGCAAAGGGAAGAACAAGGAAGAGGAGTCCAAGGATTCAAGTGACATGGACGAGGACGTTGACCCCAAGCACGTCGACAAGGGCGATGGCAAAGGAAAGAACCCCTTCGAGAAGAAGGCTGCGGTCTACCACACTTTCCTTGGCACCCCTACTATCTGGGCACAGAAAACCTCGATGAGGATACTGATAGCACTAGTAGAAAACGCCCCATTGGTCCCGGTTGGTAAGGGGCATTAGTCCCGGTTAACCAACCGGGACGGGGCAATCGGGACTAAAGGCCCAACCTTTAGTCCTGGTTGCCCCACCAACCGGGACAAATGGGGGTACACGTGGCGGCGTCAGAGGGCGAGGGGGGGGGGGCGGGGTGGAGCAACCGTCCCGGTTGGTAACACGAACTGGGACAAATAACCTTCTGCCGCGGCAGAGATTTGGCACATTTCTCTGCCGCGGCAGAGAATTCATTTTGGCAACTTTTGTTGCCACGGCAACATTTTCGGCACATTTTGTGTCACGGCAGAGAATTCATTTAGGTTGTTTTATTGTTTATTTAGTGTTTTGCACTCATCAATGAAGGAACCATTATATTACAAAATATCATCATGAAAATATTACATTCGATACACGGATCGAGTTCATGCACTACATACAAAAGTTGCTCTTTTTACAATCCCTATTGTCTATACACAGCCGAATAGTATTCCCCTTTTGGGTTTAGGACTTCTGCATCCAAGAATCCCGCCAATTCGTCCTGAATTTCTCGTACGCGATCCTTTGGAAGAACCATCCCGTAGACGTTCGATCTGATTTAAAAAAGGAGTCAGCCTATAATAATGAAACTAAACACAATTTGATTGTAATTAAAAACTATAGAAATTGTTTATGTATGTGGAGTTGCTCTAAATTTATGCCCTTCTCATCGCACGTCTGCCGGATGAACTCGCAAACATAGTATCCACATAGATTGTTACCTGGTCCCTGTGTCAGGCACTTTACGAGAACATAGTTCAATCAAAATAATAATCAAGCATGATAATAAATGTATCAAAACTAGAATCAAACACACCTAGCCTTGTTGGTGAACCGTTTCCAAGCGCTGCCCGGCGATGAAAACAAATAAAATAAGTTATTAACTACTTGATATCATAAAATTCACGAACGTTGCCGATATAGTGTCGTAATGATTAGAATTACCGCTGGAGAAGCATCTGCATGTCCTTCCACTACTCAAGGGGTTTATGTTTCGAGTCCATGACTAGTACACGCCCTTTGTCAAGTTGAATGATTAACAGAATATAGTGGAAGATGTGAATGCATAACTAATCAATTATATACTTAACATCGAGTAAGGAAAAAGTATACAAGACAATAACACTCACTCGAAGTTGTAAGTAAAAAGTATTTCCCTTTTGGTTTCTTGAAACCTTAACGTGTATACTATATTATCCTTCGTATCCGGGGGGCTTGTTTTGAGATTAGCTTCATGAACCCAATATGGGTCAATGAAGCCAATGTCATAGATTTGTCCTCTGATGCATTCGAGAATCTTCATTCTGCATATTACAGTATGATTATATACATGCAATAAACAAGGTGAGATAGCTGGAGACTAAATTAATTACAGAATTAGTACTTACAGACAATAGGCACTGATGATCGATTTGTCCAAGGCGTCTTGATTGAATAATTGAAATAGTTCATCAAATTCAATGGATATCATGTCATCTATTTCTTTCCCATAATGCTTTTTAGTAACCTTCAGCACTATCCAGTTAGCCCCGGTGTAAGATTCCCAACCTTTAATAAGGTAGAGATACCTGTGTTTACAATGCTAGTCCCTGGATCAATAGCTAGCATCCACAGTTAAGATGTAATATCAAGAAACAAAGGTCATAATACAAATTTATAACCAGGAATAAAATAATTCATTACATCTTACATAGCTCATTTGGCTATCACATTACATTGCAGCAGAATATCTATAAGCATGGGGTCCTTCATCTTCAAAGTGCCAGAGGCAGTATGTTGGTTGTAGACTTGTAATCCTAATCATTAAACTCCACCAACATCAAACAAACCCTCAACATAATAAGTTGCAGCCACAAGGGTCAATACATTTGAATTGTATTGGAAAGTTTCACTACTATGTAAATATAAGTGGATCCTATCATTACATGCATAATTGGCTAAGTAGAGTTTAGGCTCATTTGCAGAAAGCAATATAGTTTTATCCTATCTTTTCAAAAATAGTTTTGATGTTTTGTCAAATCTTTCTGAACTTCTTGGAAAACTCCAAGTGCTTCAAATCCCTTGTTGTTACCCTCAAGTTTTACTTTGAGAAATTGGAATGTCGAGATCTTCCATAGCTTCAGGCCTTAGTTGCTCAGTATTGTCCATAACCGGGGACACGGATAAGTACTTAGAATTTTGATCTTCTGCAGAAGTTGTACACTTTACCCACATGACACAATCTCATCTTAATGCCACCAGTGGCCGCTGGATAAGTACTCACCAAGATGGAGTACTGGAAGATTGAGAATGTGACAAAGTCTTTCCATAGGAGTCCTCCCAATACACAATGCTAGCTTGTCTTCCAGGCACCAATGCAGGGTTTCAAGTTCCCTAGCACTATTCTAGTTAACCTGAATATGCCAATGCATGGGTCTTCCACTATGTAGTTGACTAAGCCAGAGCCCATTTAGCATGTGGCTGTACACGGAAGCCACTGTACGAGAAACATGTTCAATCTCTAAGTCCCTGGGTGGTTTTCTTCTAGTGCACAACAAAAAGAGATTGCCATATAAACATGGTTCGTTTTGTTGCCACCTTGTCCAACCTTGAGTATCCTTGTCCACCCACGTGGTTCATTGAATACTTGTTTTATTATATAAAACATAAGTCTTTTCAATACTTCATATAATCACAACATGTATACCATCCCAAATATATAGCTGGGCTAAGCATACTACAACTACAATGTTTCCACAAAGGAATATATAGGGTATCCTATTAGGATTTAGCATAGCATAAAATATAGTAAAGCTTATCATGCATGTTTCAAAAATCCACTAAGTGTAATGAAAATAATAGGACTTGGATGATAGTGTCACTTGCCTTTTTGGTAGAGAATGTTGGTTCACTTCTTGATCTTGCTAATATCACACTCTTATAATTCCACTACAAATCAATCAATCAAACACAAATCAACTAGCATTCCAACCATTATTCAAACAATTTATCACACATAAAATAACAAAAACAAGGTCATGCATGCAAGCATGCAAAAGATAGTTTTATTTGCAAAGGTGGTTTCTACTAGGCTCTAAACATTATAAAGTTCAAAGTGGTCCTTTTACTAAAGTGGTAAAACCATTTGCAAAAGGTTTTATCTATAAACCATTTCTAAACCAATTCATTATTTTATGTGTTCAAAAAATGCTTTTATCAAAGCAATAATTTTGTATTGTTCATCAAATAAGTTGTTAATTCACAAAACCTGGTGTTTACAGTCAGAAGGTTTGAATCAAATCATTTCCCAAAGGTTTTACTCAAAAATCATTTCCATATCAAAATCAATATTTTTATTTCACTAGAAATGAGCTAATTCAAGTATTTACTCCTAAACTTCACAAAATTCATTTTTAAATCCATGAGTTGGTTTCTAAGGTGAGTAGATTCACAACAATCCATTTTGCAAAGATTTCATCCTCAAAAACATTTTAGAATAAATTTTATATCCTAAACATGCATACATAAGTTCCTGCAAAAACAAACATTTTACCAGAAGCTTTTTACTAAACAAAGTGTATGGTTGGCTAGGGCTTGTTTTTCTGAATCCATTGATATAAAATTTGCAAAATTTGGACGTGTGGATCAAAAGTTATGCAATTTACAAGTTTGCAAATCAATCTGATCCAAAATTATGTTTTAAACTAAACTAGTGCCACGCGGCGTGATACTATTGGCTGGTACCGCTTCGTGCGGATCGGCCTCCGTGGATCATTGGATCTAACTTAAAACGAATGGATCAGATGGGCGCGTACCCCTTCGTCTAGTTCTAATCTCAGTCGCAGGATCAACATCTAACGGACACAGCTCCTCTGACCATGGTTGGGCGGCGCTAGCGGTGGCTGGCGGAGGCGCACGCTCTGGCGGCGAGCTTGCCGACAATACAAGAAGCAAGGAAGAGGCGAAAATAGCTCACTGTGCTCAGGGGATCGTGGCGATGCTCGACAAGGTCGCGAGGAGGCAAGGGGCGCACAGGGACAGGAGGAATCGCTCACCGGAGTTGGTGGTGGCGTCAGGCGGCTCTGGAGGTCGTCGAGGGCGATGTTGCAGTTCACCCCAAGGCAAAACAAAGGCGTGGTTAGACGCAGGCGAGTGTGGCGAGTGCAGGAGTGTCATCGGGAAGAAGACGGGAGGACGGCTTCTTACGGGAATACTTCGCCGGAGCGTCAGCAGACGGCGGTGGTGCTTAGATGATGTCGAAGCCGAGGCTGTGGGGCACTCGCGGGCGAGTTCGAGGCACTGGAAGATGCGCCTGGGGGTGGAGAACAAACTCGTGTGCAGTGGGAGGCGAGAGGTGGTGGAATGTGGCCGGAATTGCTCGCGTAGCTCGTCGGAGACGGCGGTGGTTGAGCTCAAAATCGGAGCAGCCTAGGGGCAGAGGGGAGGCGCTGTTTGGGGGGAAAGGTAGAGGAGGCGTGGGCGGTTTTGTACGTGTGGTCGGGGCCAGAATAACGCCGGCAGTAACTCGCATTCATCGCCGCATTCAAAGGCAGCAACGGCGAGGAAGAACGGTCGCGAGGGAGACGACGCTGAGGTGGCGTGGGGTCGTGTTGTCAGCGAAAGAGAGAGAGTGGGAGTGGGTCCTCTGCGTCAGTGACTGTGTGGGTTCTTTTCCAGGTGAAAACGTTTCGCGCGTGGGGGGTTTAGTTGGGCTAGAGCTGGGCTGCTGGGCCTACTTTAGTTGGGTTGCTGTTTGTTTCATTTTTTTTGTACTGAATCTTTTTCCTTGTCCAAATGATTTTCTGTTTTGACTTTCAAACAAACAATTCAAACAACAAATAAATTCAAACTTCCACCAAACTTTGTATCATTTTTAGTTCTGTTTAACAACACAACCAAAGCCCAAAATAAAATAATACTTTTATTCTTTTAGGATCTATTTAATAATTAAATAAAATAGTCCTTAGTTATTAATTCAAATAGGATTTGATTTATTAAAATCTCCATTTGAAATCTAAATAATATCAGAACCATTTCAGTAGGTTTTATTTGAAAATACCAAACACTTGGAAAACTTATTTAAAATAAAATAATAAGTTTTAGTGTTTATTTAAAATGGGAAGCCTTTACTTCAATAAAATTGGATATTCAATCCTCATTATTTTATTTTGATTAAACCTTTACTCTTTTTATCAAATAGGAATGTTTTATTTCAAAAGCTTGGCCAATATTTTAATTTGGCTTTAAGAAATAATCTTTATTTCTAATTCTACCTTTTGCTTTTGAAAAACAAATCTTTTTATTTAAAAGATCTAAAATAGTAATTCCAATTATCAAATCTTTATTTATTAATTGTTTATCTTTTTAAATCCCTTTAGGATTTATTTGATCAAAATAGGTTTGAAAGTTTCCAATTGGATTCAAAAAGTTTCTTCTCACCCTAATTTTCAACAAAGTTTTATTTTGTTTATTTATTTTTCACATTTCAAAATTTGGAAAATTTTGGGATGTGACAGGCTACCACCCTTAAAATAAATCTCGTCCCGAGATTTGGGAAGGCTAAATGTTACAAGTTGGCTTCAAGGCAACTAGGGTACTACCACCCTTAAAAATAAAGTCTCATAGGGTTACATTGATGGTTCACTTGACTATGGGTTCAACACTTAATATTCAGACAAGGAATCCTTATTTGACTCTTCTGAGTTAACTAGTTTCTGACATCCACTTCTTCCATCTCTTCAAAGTTTCCATCCATATCAATGTGGTTCACATGTCCTTTCTAGGTCACATTGGAGTCATTTCCATTGGCTCTTCTAGCATCCTTATTCTTTTTCTTCTCAGGACAGTCTGATGCATATTGTCCAAGTTCCTTGCAGTTATAGCACTGCAACTGGCTAATGTCTTTCTTCCTGAAAGTGTCTCGTTGATTCTGATCAAGGTCATCTCCATTGTCATTATCATTTCCATTATTCTCATTTCCATTATTGTTGTGGTGGTCTTGATGTGGTTCAGAATTTTCATTGCTCTTTTTGAAGGAATGCTTCTTCTTTGATGATCCTGAGTGATTCTTGAGTTTATGCTTCCTCTTTCTATTCTCAACTTGATTCATCTTGTTCTCCAAAATGGTGGCTTTGTCACAGAGTGATTGATAAGTTTGGACATAGGCAACAGCTAGCTGCAGGTTCAACTCATCATTAAGTCCTTCAAGAAATTTCTCCGTTCTCTTAGCATCTGTATCAACTTCATCCGATGCATAGCGTGCCAGATTGTTGAATTCTTCAATATACTCAGCCACACTGAGGTGACGCTGTTTCAGGTTGTGAAACTCCTTTTTATTTAAGTACATAACTCCAGGTGAGATGTGAGTTGTTCTGAATCCATCCTCAAAAATAGCCCAAGTCACTTCTTCAAGGGGAGTAGTGATTTGAAAGTTGTCCCACCATGTTGCTGCTGGTCCTTCAAGCAGAAATGCTGCAAACCTGACTTTTTCTTCATCGTTGTAGCCAAAAGTCACTAAGTCTTTGTTCACTGAACGTAACCAATCATCAGCTTCCATTGGATCAGTTGTTCCAGAGAATCTTGCAGGCCTAAGTTTCAGAACTTGGTGAGCATATCAAGTGCTGGAGGATTATTCTTATTGTTGTTGTTGTTGTTGTTGTTGTTGTTGTTGTTGTTGTTGTTGTTGTTGTTGTTGTTCTGATTCTGTATGAGTGTGGTCATCTGTTGCATCAACTGTGTCTGAGCTGCCATCATCTGCTGCATCTCAGGGGTGATGTTGTTGTTTTGGTTGGGGTTGGCACGACGAGGAGTGATCTGTTGGTTTGATAGGGATAAGTATTGGTGGATAGGTTTTTAATAAGTTTTAACACACAACTCAAAAACAACCAAGTTCAATCAAACAATCAAACCATCAAACAATCAACAAGCAACTACCCACTTAACAACTTATGAGCTTAACTCATGAGTTGAAGGAAACAACAAGTTTTCTTGAAAATAATAACTTAGTATAATCATACCTCATAGGTCAATATGATCCATACTCTAACTTGGTATCAATGTCTTTGGTAGGCAATTCTTATGTCTCTTGGTGAAAATGTTGAAGATGTTGAAGCCATTAGAGTTGAAGATGTTGAAGTCATTAGAGTTGATGAAATCTTTTGCACATGGTGAAGTCTTTGGCCATGGGGTAGGTTTTGTCCATCAAGTTTGAAATAGAAGAGATGTAGAATCAAAACCAAAATGGTTGAGGAAAGAGTTTACAAGATTGTTTGTAAATAAGTTTTGGAACAAATACAACTCCTATTTTTCTAAGGGGTTTTGTCCAATCCTAGGGTTACAATCCTATAGGCAACACAGTGCTCTGATACCATCTGTAAGATTCCCAACCTTTAATAAGGTAGAGATCCCTGTGTTTATAATGCTAGTCCCTGGATCAATAGCGAGCATCCACAATTAATGTAATATCAAGAAACAGAGGTCATAATACAAATTTATAACCAGGAATAAAATAATTCATTACATCTTACATAGCTCATTTGGCTATCACATTACATTGCATCAGAATATCTATAATTATGGGGTACTTCATCTTCAAAGTGCCAGAGGCAGTCATGTTGGTTGTAGACTTGTAATCCTAATCATTAAACTCCACTAACATCAAACAAACCTGCAACATAATAAGTTGCAGCCACAAGGGTCAATACATTTGAATTGTATTGGCAAGTTTTACTACTATGTAAATATAAGTGGATCCTATCATTACATGCATAATTGGCTAAGTAGAGTTTAGGCTCATTTGCAGAAAGCAATATAGTTTTATCCTATCTTTTCAAAAATAGTTTTGATCTTTTGTAAAATCTTTCTGAACTTCTTGGAAAACTCCAAGTGCTTCAAATCCCTTGTTGTTACCCTCAAGTTTTACTTTGAGAAATTGGAATGTCGAGATCTTCCATAGCTTCAGGCCTTAGTTGCTTAGTATTGTCCATAACCGGGGACACGGCTAAGTACTTAGAATTTTGATCTTCTGCAGAAGTTGTACACTTTACCCACATGACACAATCTCATCTTAATGCCACCAGTGGCCGCTGGATAAGTACTCACCAAGATGGAGTACTGGCAGATTGAGAATGTGACAAAGTCTTTCCATAGGAGTCCTCCCAATACACAATGCTAGCTTGTCTTCCAGGCACCAATGCAGGGTTTCAAGTTCCCTAGCACTATTCTAGTTAACCTGAAGATGCCAATGCATGGGTCTTACACTATGTAGTTGACTAAGCCAGAGCCCATTTAGCATGTGGCTGTACACGGAAGCCACTATACGAGAAACATGTTCAATCTCTAAGTCCCTGGGTGGTTTTCTTCTAGTGCACAACAAAAAGAGATTGCCATATAAACATGGTTTGTTTTGTTGTCACCTTGTCCAACCTTGAGTATCCTTGTCATCCCACGTGGTTCATTGAATACTTGTTTTATTATATAAAACATAAGTCTTTTCAATACTTCATATAATCACAACATGTATCCCATCCCAAATATATAGCTGGGCTAATCATACTACAACTACAATGTTTCCACTAAGGAATATATAGGGTATCCTATTAGGATTTAGCATAGCATAAAATATAGTAAAGCTTATCATGCATGTTTCAAAAATCCACTAAGTGTAATGAAAATAATAGGACTTGGATGTTAGTGTCACTTTCCTTTTTGGTAGAGAATATAGGTTCACTTCTTGATCTTGCTAATATCACACTCTTCTAATTCCACTACAAATCAATCAAGCAGACACAAATCAACTAGAATTCCAACCATTATTCAAACAATTTATCACACATAAAATAACAAAAACAAGGTCATGCATGCAAGCATGCAAAAGATAGTTTTATTTGCAAAGGTGGTTTCTACTAGGCTCTAAACATTATAAAGTTCAAAGTGGTCCTATTACTAAAGTGGTAAAACCATTTGCAAAAGGTTTTATCAATAAACCATTTCTAAACCAATACATTATTTTATGTGTTTGAAAATGCTTTTATCAAAGCAATAATTTTGTATTGTTCATCAAATAAGTTTTTAATTCACAAAACTTGGTGTTTAGGGTCAGAAGGTTTGAATCAAATCATTTCCCAAAGGTTTTACTCAAAAATCATTTCCATATTAAAATCAATATTTTTATTTGACTAGAAATGAGCTAATTCAAGTATTTACTCCTAAACTTCACAAAATTCATTTTTAAATCCATAAGTTGGTTTCTAAGGTCAGTAGATTCACAACAATCCATTTTGCAAAGATTTCATCATCAAAAACATTTTAGAATAAATTTTATATCCTAAACATGCATACATAAGTTTCTGCAAAAACAAACATTTTACCAGAAGCTTTTTACTAAACAAAGTGTATGGTTGGCTAGGGCTTGTTTTTCTGAATCCATTGATATAAAATTTGCAAAATTTGGACGTATGGATCAAAAGTTATGCAATTTACAAGTTTGCAAATCAATCTGATCCAAAATTCTGTTTTAAACTAAACTAGTGCCACGCGGCGTGATACTATTGGCTGGTACCACTTCGTGCGGATCGGCCTCCTTGGATCATTAGATCTAACTTAAAACTAATGGATCAGATGGGCGCGTACCCCTTTGTATAGTTCTAATCTCAACCGCAGGATCAACATCTAACGGACACAGCTCCTCTGACCATGGTTGGGCGGCGCTAGCGGCGGCTGGCGGCGGCGCAGGCTCTGGCGGCGAGCTTGCCGATGATACAAGAAGCAAGGAAGAGGGTAAAACAGCTCACCGTGCTCAGGGGATCGTGGCGATGCTCGACGTGGTCGCGAGGAGGCAAGGGGCGCACGGGGACAGGAGGAATCGCTCACCGGAGTTGGTGGTGGCGTCAGGCGGCTCTGGAGGTCGTCGAGGGCGATGCTGCAGTTCACCCCAAGGCAAAACAAAGGCGTGGTTAGACGCAGGCGAGTGTGGCGAGTGCAGGAGTGTCATCGGGAAGGAGAGGGGAGGACGGCTGCTTACGGGAATACTTCGCCGGAGCGTCAGCAGACGGCGGTGGCGCTTAGATGATGTCGAAGCCGAGGCTGTGGGGCACTCGCGGGCGAGTTCGAGGCACTGGCAGATGCGCTTGGGGGTGGAGAACAAACTCGTGTGCAGTGGGAGGCGAGAGGTGGTGGAATGTGGCCGGAATTGCTCGCGTAGCTCGTCGGAGACGGCGGTGGTTGAGTCAAAATCGGAGCAGCCTAGGGGCAGAGGGGAGGCGCTGTTTGGCGGGAAAGGTAGAGGAGGCGTGGGCGGTTTTGTACGTGTGGTCAGGGCGAGAATAACGCCGGCAGTAACTCGCATTCATCGCCGCATTCAAAGGCAGCAACGGCGAGGAAGAACGGTCGCGAGGGAGACGACGCTGAGGTGGCTTGGGGTCGTGTTGTCAGCGAAAGAGAGAGAGTGGGAGTGGGTCCTCTGCGTCAGTGACTGTATGGGTTCTTTTCCGGGTGAAAACGTTTCGCGCGTGGGGGGGGGTTTAGTTGGGCTAGAGCTGGGCTGCTGGGCCTACTTTAGTTGGGTTGCTGTTTTTTTCATTTTTTTTTGTACTAAATCTTTTTCCTTTTCCAAATGATTTTTTGTTTTGATTTTCAAACAAACAATTCAAACTTCCACCAAACTTTGTATCATTTTTAGTTCTGTTTAACAACAGAACCAAATCCCAAAATAAAATAATACTTTTATTCTTTTAGGATCTATTTAATAATTAAATAAAATAGTCCTTAGTTATTAATTCAAATAGGATTTGATTTATTAAAATCTCCATTTCAAAATAATATCAAAACCATTTCAGTAGGATTTATTTGAAAATACCAAACACTTGGAAAACTTATTTAAAATAAAATAATAAGTTTTAGTGTTTATTTAAAATGGGAAGCCTTTACTTCAATAAAATTGGATATTAAATCCTCATTATTTTATTTAATTAAACCTTTACTCTTTTTATCAAATAGGAATGTTTTATTTCAAAAGCTTGGCCAAGATTTTAATTTGGCTTTAAGAAATAATCTTTATTTATAATTCTACCTTTTGCTTTTGAAAAAAAAATCTTTTTATTTAAAAGATCTAAAATAGTAATTCCAACTATCAAATCTTTCTTTATTAATTGTTTATCTTTTTAAATCCCTTTAGGATTTATTTGATCAAAATAGGTTTGAAAGTTTCCAATTGGATTCAAAAAGTTTCTTCTCACCCTAATTTTCAACAAAGTTTTATTTTGTTTATTTATTTTTCACATTTCAAAATTTGGAAAATTTTGGGATGTGACAGGCTACCACCCTTAAAATAAATCTCGTCCCGAGATTTGGGAAGGCTAAACGTTACAAGTTGGCTTCAAGGAAACTAGGGTACTACCACCCTTAAAAATAAAGTCTCATAGGGTTACATTGATGGTTCACTTGACTATGGGTTCAACACTTAATATTCAGACAAGGAATCCTTATTTAACTCTTCTGAGTTAACTAGTTTCTCACATCCACTTCTTCTATCTCTTCAAAGTTTCCATCCATATCAATGTGGTTCACATGTCCTTTCTGGGTCACATTGGAGCCATTTCCATTGGCTCTTCTAGCATCCTTATTCTTTTTCTTCTCAGGACAGTCTGATGCATATTGTCCAAGTTCCTTGCAGTTATAGTACTGCAACTGGCTAATGTCTTTCTTCCTAAAAGTGTCTCGTTGATTCTGATCAAGGTCATCTCCATTGTCATTATCATTTCCATTATTCTCATTTCCATTGTTGTTGTGGTGGTCTTGATGTGGTTCAGAATTTTCATTGCTCTTTTTGAAGGAATGCTTCTTCTTTGATGATCCTGAGTGATTCTTGAGTTTATGCTTCCTCTTTCTATTCTCAACTTGATTCATCTTGTTCTCCAAAATGGTGGCTTTGTCACAGAGTGATTGATAAGTTTGGACATAGGCAACAGCTAGCTGCAGGTTCAACTCATCATTAAGTCCTTCAAGAAATTTCTCCTTTCTCTTAGCATCTGTATCAACTTCATCCGGTGCATAGCGTGCCAGATTGTTGAATTCTTCAATATACTCAGTTGAATTCTTCAATATACTCAGCCACACTGAGGTGACGCTGTTTCAGGTTGTGAAACTCCTTTTTATTTAAGTACATAACTCCAGGTGAGATGTGAGTTGTTCTGAATCCATCCTCAAAAATAGCCCAAGTCACTTCTTCAAGGGGAGTAGTGATTTGAAAGTTGTCCCACCATGTTGCTGCTGGTCCTTCAAGCAGAAATGCTGCAAACCTGACTTTTTCTTCATCGTTGCAGCCAACAATCACAAAGTCTTTGTTCACTGAACGTAACCAATCATCAGCTTCCATTGGATCAGTTGTTCAAGAGAATCTTGCAGGCCTAATTTTCAGGAACTTGGTGAGCGTATCAAGTGCTGGAGGATTATTCTTATTGTTGTTGTTGTTGTTGTTGTTGTTATTCTGATTCTGTATGAGTGTGGTCATATTTTGCATCAACTGTGTCTGAGTTGTCATCATCTGCTGCATCTCAGGGGTGATGTTGTTGTTTTGGTTGGGGTAAGCACGACGAGGAGGCATCTGTTGGTTTGATAGGGATAAGTATTGGTGGATAGGTTTTTAATAAGTTTTAACACACAACTCAAAAACAACCAAGTTCAATCAAACCATCAAACCATCAAACAATCAACAAGCAACTACCCACTTAACAACTTATGAGCTTAACTCATGAGTTGAAGCAAACAACAGGTTTTCTTGAAAATAATAACTTAGTATAGTCATACCTCATAGGTCAATATGATCCATACTCTAACTTGGTATCAATGTCTTTGGTAGGCAATTTTAATGTCTCTTGGTGAAAATGTTGAAGATGTTGAAGTCATTAGAGTTGAAGATGTTGAAGTCATTAGAGTTGATGAAATCTTTTGCACATGGTGAAGTCTTTGGACATGGGGTAGGTTTTGTCCATCAAGTTTGAAATAGAATAGATGTAGAATCAAAACCAAAATGGTTGAGGAAAGAGTTTACAAGATTGTTTGTAAATAAGTTTTGGAACAAATACAACTCCTATTTTTCTATGGGGTTTTGTCCAATCCTAGGGTTACAATCCTACAGGCAACACAGTGCTCTGATACCATCTGTAAGATTCCCAACCTTTAATAAGGTAGAGATCCCTGTGTTTACAATGCTAGTCCCTGGATCAATAGCTAGCATCCACAGTTAATGTAATATCAAGAAACAGAGGTCATAATACAAATTTATAACCAGGAATAAAATAATTCATTACATCTTACATAGCTCATTTGGCTATCACATTACATTGCATCAGAATATCTATAATCATGGGGTACTTCATCTTCAAAGTGCCAGAGGCAGTCATGTTGGTTGTAGACTTGTAATCCTAATCATTAAACTCCACTAACATCAAACAAACCTGCAACATAATAAGTTGCAGCCACAAGGGTCAATACATTTGAATTGTATTGGTAAGTTTTACTACTATGTAAATATAAGTGGATCCTATCATTACATGCATAATTGGCTAAGTAGAGTTTAGGCTCATTTGCAGAAAGCAATATAGTTTTATCCTATATTTTCAAAAATAGTTTTGATCTTTTGTCAAATCTTTCTGAACTTCTTGGAAAACTCCAAGTGCTTCAAATCCCTTGTTGTTACCCTCAAGTTTTACTTTGAGAAATTGGAATGTCGAGATCTTCCATAGCTTCAGGCCTTAGTTGCTCAGTATTGTCCATAACCGGGGACACGGCTAAGTACTTAGAATTTTGATCTTCTGCAGAAGTTGTACACTTTACCCACATGACACAATCTCATCTTAATTCCACCAGTGGCCGCTGGATAAGTACTCACCAAGATGGAGTACTGGCAGATTGAGAATGTGACAAAGTCTTTCCATAGGAGTCCTCCCAATACACAATGCTAGCTTGTCTTCCAGGCACCAATGCAGGGTTTCAAGTTCCCTAGCACTATTCTAGTTAACCTGAAGATGCCAATGCATGGGTCTTCCACTATGTAGTTGACTAAGCCAGAGCCCATTTAGCATGTGGCTGTACACAGAAGCCACTATACGAGAAACATGTTCAATCTCTAAGTCCCTGGGTGGTTTTCTTCTAGTGCACAACAAAAAGAGATTGCCATATAAACATGGTTCGTTTTGTTGCCACCTTTTCCAACCTTGAGTATCCTTGTCCACCCACGTGGTTCATTGAATACTTGTTTTATTATATAAAACATAAGTCTTTTCAATACTTCATATAATCACAACATGTATCCCATCGCAAATATATAACTGGGCTAAGCATACTACAACTACAATGTTTCCACTAAGGAATATATAGGGTATCCTATTAGGATTTAGCATAGCATAAAATACAGTAAAGCTTATCATGCATGTTTCAAAAATCCACTAAGTGTAATGAAAATAATAGGACTTGGATGATAGTGTCACTTGCCTTTTTGGTAGAGAATGTTGGTTCACTTCTTGATCTTGCTAATATCACAATCTTCTAATTCCACTACAAATCAATCAAGCAAACACAAATCAACTAGCATTCCAACCATTATTCAAACAATTTATCACACATAAAATAACAAAAACAAGGTCATGCATGCAAGCATGCAAAAGATAGTTTTATTTGCAAAGGTGGTTTCTACTAGGCTCTAAACATTATAAAGTTCAATGTGGTCCTTTTACTAAATTGGTAAAACCATTTGGAAAAGTTTTTATCTATAAACCATTTCTAAACCAATTCATTATTTTATGTGTTTGAAAATGCTTTTATCAAAGCAATAATTTTGTATTGTTCATCAAATAAGTTGTTAATTCACAAAACTTGGTGTTTAGGGTCAGAAGGTTTGAATCAAATCATTTCCCAAAGATTTTACTCAAAAATAATTTCCATATCAAAATCAATATTTTTATTTGACTAGAAATGAGCTAATTCAAGTATTTACTCCTAAACTTCACAAAATTCATTTTTAAATCCATGAGTTGGTTTCTAAGGTCAGTAGATTCACAACGATCCATTTTGCAAAGATTTCATCCTCAAAAAAATTTTAGAATAAATTTTATATCCTAAACATGCATACATAAGTTTCTGCAAAAAACAAACATTTTACGAGAAGCTTTTTACTAAACAAAGTGTATGGTTGGCTAGGGCTTGTTTTTATGAATCCATTGATATAAAATTTGAAAAATTTGGACGTGTGGATCAAAAGTTATGCAATTTACAAGTTTGCAAATCAATCTGATCCAAAATTCCGTTTTAAACTAAACTAGTGCCACGCGGCGTGATACTATTGGCTGGTACCGCTTCGTGTGGATCGGCCTCCGTGGATCGTTGGATCTAACTTAAAACGAATGGATCATATGGGCGCGTACCCCTTCGTCTAGTTCTAATCTCAGCCGCAGGATCAACATCTAACGGACACAGCTCCTCTAACCATGGTTGGGTGGCGCTAGCGGCGGCTGGCGGCGGTGCACGCTCTGGCGGCGAGCTTGCCGACGATACAGGAAGCAAGGAAGAGGGGAAAACAGCTCACCGTGCTCAGGGGATCGTGGCGATGCTCGACGTGGTCGCGAGGAGGCAAGGGGCGCACGGGCACAGGAGGAATCGCTCACCGGTGTTGGTGGCGGCGTCGGCGGCTCTGGAGGTCGTCAAGGGCGATGCTGCAGTTCACCCCAAGGCAAAACAAAGGCGTGGTTAGACGCAGGCGAGTGTGGCGAGTGCAGGAGTGTCGTCGGGAAGGAGAGGGGAGGACGGCTGCTTACGGGAATACTTCGCCGGAGCGTCAGCAGACGGCGGTGGCGCTCAGATGATGTCGAAGCCGAGGCTGTGGGGCACTCGCGGGCGAGTTCGAGGCACTGGCAGATGCGCCTGGGGGTGGAGAACAAACTCGTGTGCAGTGGGAGGCGAGAGGTGGTGGAATGTGGCCGGAATTGCTCGCGTAGCTCGTCGGAGACGGCGGTGGTTGAGCTCAAAATCGGAGCAGCCTAGGGGCAGAGGGGAGGCGCTGTTTGGGGGGAAAGGTAGAGGAGGCGTGGGAGGTTTTGTACGCGTGGTCAGGGCGAGAATAACGCCGGCAGTAACTCGCATTCATCACCGCATTCAAAGGCAGCAACGACGAGGAAGAACTGTCGCGAGGGAGACGACGCTGAGGTGGCGTGGGGTCGTGCTGTCAGCGAAAGAGAGAGAGTGGGAGTGGGTCCTCTGCGTCAGTGCCTGTGTGGGTTCTTTTCCGGGTGAAAACGTTTCGCGCGTGGGGGGGGGGGGTTTAGTTGGGCTAGAGCTGGGCTGCTGGGCCTGCTTTAGTTGGGTTGCTGTTTGTTTCATTTTTTTGTACTGAATCTTTTTCCTTTTCCAAATGATTTTCTGTTTTGATTTCAAACAAACAATTCAAACAACAAATAAATTCAAACTTCCACCAAACGTTGTATCATTTTTAGTTATGTTTAACAACACAACTAAAATAATACTTTTATTCTTTTAGGATCTATTTAATAATTAAATAAAGTAGTCCTTAGTTATTAATTCAAATAGGATTTGATTTATAAAAATCTCCATTTGAAATCTAAATAATATCAAAACCATTTCAGTAGGTTTTATTTGAAAATACCAAACACTTGGAAAACTTATTTAAAATAAAATAATAAGTTTTAATGTTTATTTAAAATGGGAAGCCTTTACTTCAATAAAATTGGATATTAAATCCTCATTATTTTATTTAATTAAACCTTTACTCTTTTTATCAAATAGGAATGTTTTATTTCAAAAGCTTGGAAATATTTTAATTTGGCTTTAAGAAATAATCTTTATTTATAATTCTACCTTTTGCTTTTGAAAAACAAATCTTTTTATTTAAAAGATCTAAAATAGTAATTCCAACTATCAAAACTTTCTTTATTAATTGTTTATCTTTTTAAATCCCTTTAGGATTTATTTGATCAAAATAGGTTTGAAAGTTTCCAATTGGATTCAAAAAGTTTCTTCTCACCCTAATTTTCAACAAAGTTTTATTTTGTTTATTTATTTTTCACATTTCAAAATTTGGAAAATTTTGGGATGTGACACCCGGCCTTTGTGGCATGCATGTACCAGTTATGCAATCTTCCGATTTTTGTTGGAATATTATTTACCTCCTCAGGTTTGACGAGAGGTTTGCTGTACTGGTATTTGTATGCTACTTCACACACGGGGAGGTACTCTAACTGGGATAAGTACTGGGCAATACTCATACCTTGAGCAGCGGCAGCTTCTCCGTATTGTGCAACTACCTCTGGATCAAACTATTCGGCCGCATATTTGCTCGACCCCACATTGGTATGGGAAATCACCTTTGAGAGGGGCGCAAGACTGTTTTGCTTGTTCTCCGATCTGGGCAACAGATTTCTGGCTTGCATTAGTACTGCTCTTCGAGGCTTGTTGTGTCGCATGTGACTTGAGAATAGAACTCTCATAGTCTGATGACAGCTTTGGCTCGGGTTGATGAAGAGTCTTTAGCATGTTCAACACTCTGGCTTTTTCTTGTTTGGTGCTAGGGAACTCTGGCTCTTTCGGCCGCCTCAGCTTAGCGAAAAACGCTGTCGTTTCCGCATCAACGATCGCCGCAGTCTCCTCTTTAGTACAGTCATAAGCTCTCTTGGGAGGAACCTTTGGTACTTTTGGAAGAGGCTCTTGTTTACATTTCGGCGATCGCTTACCACGACGCAGAGTAGCGGTACGCTTACACTTTTTATCCTGAGGCGCCGACGATGGCTGTGCCGGAGACGGGTGAGGCGACAGAACCGAGTGAGGCGACGGTGCCGGGTGAGGCGACGAAGACGGCTACCGCCGCGGCGACGACCTCACTGGAGACGGGTGAGGCAGCGGTGAAGATGGCCTTGGCGTGTGATTTCGAAGCACGATACATTCCTTTGGCCATAAAATACTGACGTTTGTTGCGTCTCCCAGTACAGTCACACCCCCTTCACCTGCAGGGTACTGAAGATCCAAAACTTAAAAGGTGGGCATGATTTCATCCACCCCGACAACAGTGTAGCCCTCTAGAACCGGACAACAGTGGTAAGTTGGCATGGGTCCAATTGGTAAGGAATAGCCGAACGCCACCTTAATTGATATGTTCACAACTTTGACATGTAGATCGCAGTGTGTCATTTCTATGATATCATCCACTGGGTAGCCAACAGGAGCCATCGTCGGTGCACCATCATCATCGCCATTGTCATCACCCGGGACCTCGGTGGAATCCACACTGCTTTTTTTGATTATTCGATAGGCCGGTAGCATCTAATGCAGTGTGCTGCTGAGATGGGCCGGTAGTACTTTTCTCTTTAAGTGCGTTAATTTCATCTTGTTGTTGCTTTATTCGTTCTTCAATTATACGCATTCGCTCTTTATGAATATCTGCTTCAACTTCCACTATGTCCTTTCTCCTCTGATGTCTTCTATCAGGATATTTCTTCCTCTCTTCGGGAAACCCAGTCCTCCATGGTTTGGAGCCGCTTGTGCCTCGTGTTCGTCCATCATGTTCCTTATTTCCAAGGGCAAGTGTGAGCTCATCATTCTCTCTATCGGGAATGAAGTAACCATCTTTAACAGCCTTTACTGCTTTTCTCATCTTCTCGATTGTCAAGGGGTCTTCTTTATGTCATATGTTATATATACACTTCCCTTCCGAGTCCAACGTGCCCCCATGCCCGTAAAACCAATTCCTTGCACGTTCTACCCAATCGTCTGTCTCTCGGGTCATCTTTTTAGCACGCAGTTCATTCTCAAGTTTCTCCCACTTAGGAATGCCAGGCCTGTAGCCACCTTGCCCCATAGTATGGTGATACTTCTTGTTAGCAGCATTCAGCTTATTCGTTGCAGACATTTTCTTAGATTTTTCTAAAGTCTTGTATTTCACAAACTCAGCCCAGAATGGTTTTATCTTCTCAAAGTGAATATTCTTGAAATCGGGAGTCTTCTCTTTCATGACATAGTCAAGGTGCAATCTTTTCTTCCACTTGGTGAAACACTAGTCCATCTTCTTCAAAGCCCACTCCCTGACCTTAGCCTCCATGGCTCTCCCATGTTCTAAGGCGTCCTCAACTGGATCCTCCGCATTTGGATCCAGCTCTATCTTAGGTAGTTTGAAATTAACCATGAGCCTCTTCTACAGTAAATATTTGGCGTGGTTAGGGACAAATAAACATGTTCCATCTTCTTCCGCATCAGCAGGCCTATTCCAATTTCGAATGGTGATCGGGATTAAGTCCCTAACGATTACTCCGCATTGTACCCCAAATTTGTTTGCGACAACTTCGGGAGCCATCGGTTTGCCGTCTTAAGAGACATCTTCGATCCTGAACCTCTCATGGTCTTCCAACTTTTTGGTTGGGCCTAGTCTGCTCTTTTTAGTAGATTTCTTCGATCCGGAGGCTAAAAGAAGAAAGATCGTCGTTACTATTTCTATATAGATAGCAGATGATTAATTAATGAATTAATTATATTACATGCACCTCGCCGGAGCGGTCATCTTCTCGATCACACAAGGCATCGCCTTCTCCCTCGCGGAAGGCATCACCTTCAACCTCAAACAAGTTGTCTCTTCTGGGAAAAAGAGGATCACCCTCATCGGAGTTGTTCAGAAACATCGATACATCTAAATTTTCTTCCCCGTGGATCACACCTTGGATCAACTCTTCCTTTTCTTCGTCTCTGACGTGTGGGTCCATATTTTCTGCATAGGTTGAAAAACGGATAAGTCAAAGCGGCTAAGGGAGAATGTTAGGTACGGTGTTGAGAGATATAAACCCTAATTCGGAGAAACCCTAATATATACATACACAATAATAAAAATGAATTTACAATATCAGAAACCCTAATTCGGAGAAACCATCGGGCTCGGATCCTATCACGAAGAACCACTACCAAAAAGAAAGGCGACAATCAATCAACCCTCGGGTTCGGGATGCCCTGGCGAGGATACACCGGCTAACACTAGGTGCAACATCAATTCAACTAGGGTCTATGACAACTAATATCATGGCTAAGCATCTACAATGCGATGCCTATCAAGAAATATTCCATCTTCGATGGTGTTGACCTAGGTCTTTGATCTCGATCTCCTATTATACCGCGAAGAACCGAACGCCTAGCTTGTTCAACACATGGCATCGATGCAATGCTCAAGCAAGTATGATGATATGACAAGTTAATTTGCATTGGAATGTAACCCTAAGACATGCTCGACGATTTAATCATGGTTCCGAGGGGTTAAAACCCTAACTCGGGGAAACTCCGGAACATATGAGAGGGGTGCATTTGTTCTTCTAATTATACTTGTCATTTAAGTTCTTGAACAATGCATGATTATAGGTTAAAAAGTTTTTACACCGGGGCGACCCCTAGCCAGTGAGACTGACAGAAGGGCCCTAGTGCCAACTCAGACTCCACGCATGCTGATTTCAACACACGCATCAAATCATTTTATACCACAGAGGAGCCTACCCACTGAGGCTGACTGATGGGCCCTAGGCCACATCAGCTGCCACGCGAGCAAGGTGACGCACGAGTGACGTCAACACGACGTCACGCTGGCGGTGAGCTCCCAGGCAGCGACGGCGATAGAGGGCACTCCTGGACGCGCGATAGGCGCGTTAGAGAGAGGGCGATGCAGGGAGCAAGAGAGTGGCGGCGCCGCTCCTTCTTGGTCACTGGAGCGTCGCCTCCGTCGAGCTCGAGCGGCGGCGGCGTCGGGCACACGCGGGGAGAATAGTACAGGAGGAGAGGGAGAGAAAGAAGAGCAACGTGAGAATCAGCAGCTCACCAGGAACACGACAGAGGTGGTGGCGAGGCCGGGCGAGCTCGGGAGATGCCGGAATCGACGGAGACAGATGGCGGACGGAGCTTCCAATCTAGGCGATTGAGGTCACGCGCGAGGGGGAAAAGTAGACGGGGCGCGCGCGGATGGAGGCAGCGGTGGTGGCGGACGGAACGCGTGGGTCGCGGCGAGCTCGGGCAGCCTGCCGACGTCGGGGGCGGTTCCTGTGCGCGCGTCGGTGAGAAGCAGTGAAGTGAGACGGGGAAGAAGAAGAGGAGGCGCGTCAGTTATAAACGAAGGGCCTTTTGTCCCGGTTGGTGGCTCCAACCGGGACTAAAGGGTCATACGTCCCGGTTGGAGCCACCAACCGGGACGTATAGGCCACTAATTTTTCATCAGCCCAAGGGGCACGCGCAGGGGTCTTTAGTCCCGGTTGGTGGCACCAACCGGGACATATGACCCTGTTTTCAAAAAAATTCAGCAATTTTCTCTCTGTTCCTGTCTTATTTTTTTGTTTTGGGGTTTAAATTTGTAATTTTTTTAAATGATAATTACTTTGGAATTTAGAAAAACTTTAAACATAAAAAGTGTTTGAATTTGAATAACTAGATCAAAACCATTTTCTGTTTTTAAAAATAATTAATGTAACCATTTAAATTATGAACCATTTAAAATTAATAATGAATTAACTTATATTTTTTGAATATTAATTTCGAATTTAGAAAAACTTTAAACATAAAAAGTGTTTGAATTTGAATAACTAATTCAAAACCATTTTCTATTTTTAAAAAATAATTAATGTAACCATTTAAACTATGAACCATTTAAACTTAATAATGAATTAACTTATATTCTTTTAATATTAATTTGGAATTTAGAAAAACTTTAAACATAAAAAGAGTCTGGATTTGAATAACTAATTCAAAACCATTTTCTGTTTTTAAAAAATAATTAACGTAACCATTTAGACTATGAACCATTTAAAATTAATAATGAATTAACTTATATTTTTTGAATATTAATTTGGAATTTAGAAAAACTTTAAACATAAAAAGTGTCTGGATTTGAATAACTAATTCAAAACCATTTTCTATTTTTAAACAATAATTAATGTAACCATTTAAACTATGAACCATTTAAAATTAAAAATGAATTAACTTATATTTTTTGAATATTAATTTGGAATTTAAAAAAACTTTAAACATAAAAAGTGTTTGGATTTGAATAAATAATTCAAAACCATTTTCTATTTTTAAAAAATATTTAATGTAACCATTTAAACTATGAAACATTTAAAATTAAAAATGAATTAACTTATATTTTTTGAATATTAATTTGGAATTTAGAAAAACTTTAAACATAAAAAGTGTCTCGATTTGAATAAATAATTCAAAACCATTTTCTATTTTTAAATAATTGAAAACCATTTTATGTGTTTTAATTTGGATTTGAATTAACTTATATTTTTATATATTAATGCGCGGGAAAAAAAGGACGGGAAATAATGGGCGGAAAGAAATTTTTATTAGGATAGAACTAGAATTAAAGTACATAAAGCAACTAACACAAAGTTACATAGAAGAACTGAAAATTAAGATACATGGCCAGATTAAGCCACAATCGGCCGAACTTGTTTTGCAATGTTGGAGTGATTTAGTCATGCTCCTGCCTACACCTGTAATACTCGCCACTGTAGTCGTCGTACTCGCCGCGGCCATCGCCGCTGTCGTCGTCGGGGTCGTCGTAGTTGAACCTTGAAGGCTGAGTACGATTGGGCTGGACTTGAGGGTAGCGCAGGCGGGGGCTAGAGTCGGCGGCCGTGTCGTAGGCCATGACGCTCTGGACAGTCCGTCCACGCCACCACAACCGACGGCCGACCTCGTTGAAGTTCGGACGAGGTGGGCCATCCTCCTCATGCCTGGCAAGCGCCCTCTCATGCCGATCCACGAAGAAGGCTACCCAAGTCGGGAAATAGTCGGGATGCCATCTGGGATTCCTCCGCTGCTCCGGCGTGAGCTCAAAGTAGTAGTGGTTCGTGATGGCCATCCGACGCGCCACACCTAGAGGGACAGGAGGAACCGGCATGCCTCCAGCGCTCAGCATCCAGTCGACGGGGACACAGTAGCCCGGTGGGTAGGGGTAGTTCGAGGCGCAAAGCGCCTCCGCCTCCCTAGGAGTTAGTGCTACGGTGGAAGTCATGGGAATGAGTGATGAGGTTGCAGATATGAGTCTAGAGATGTGCAATGAGAATGGAGGCCAAACCTACGTATATATATAGTGAGAAATGGCAGGAAGATAACTGGAGGGAAGAACTGGCGGGAAAAACTGGCGGGAGAAATGCCGGGAACAAATGGCGGGAAGAAAAATGGCGGGAAGGAATGGCGGGAAGAAAAATGGCTCATTTAGAACTTGCATTGGATCTCTGAAGAAACCACATATTGCGAGTCTAAATATGATTTTTTCAAAAAATCACGGGCGATAGATCATGTACCTGTAGTACAAACCGGACCCACTTCCTACCGATTCGGCAGACATTTGAACTTTTACCCGGGATGGACGAAAAGGTTTGACATTTCCCGGTTGGGAGATAGTCCATGTAAGGTGGTATAGTATTTTAGGAAAATGGGACGGTATCATTCTGAAACGGCATTTTGGTGGTTACTTCACAAAACGACCCGTTTTTTGCGCTCGGAAAATGGAAAAGGGCTTTTCCGTGCGACAAAAAGGAAAAATTCCTCCTGCAACATTGCTCTCCATACCAATGTCCACACGCATGCATAATATGGGCACAACATCACAAACTATGCCGTGATTCAGCACATAACATCGGTCATTTGGACCGAAAGCCATGAACCCTCGAACATGATAGGTCATTTTGTGAAGGTTTTTTCGAAACATGATCAATATACCAAGTCTGGTATTTTTCCTTTCAACTATGTCACATAATATGACACCACGCAAAGAATTTTCATTGTTCGGATTTTTTTTGAATTTATTATGCCTGTTTTAAATTATCTGAATTTCTAACTATGGTCGAGCAGGTGTGCATGAAGATTGGGGACGAGCATCGTTAGAACTTGCATTGGATCTCTGAAGAAACCACATATTGCGAGTCTAAAAATGATTTTTTCAAAAAATCTCGGGCTATAGATCATGTACCTGTAGTACAAACCGGACCCACTTCCTACCGATTCGGCAAACATTTGTCCTTTTTACCCGGGATGGACGAAAAGGTTTGAGATGTCTCGGTTGGGAGATAGTCCATGTAAGGTGGTCTAGTATTTTAGGAAAATGGGACGGTAGCATTCTGAAACGGCATTTTGGTGGTTACTTCACAAAACGACCCGTTTTTTGCGCTCGGAAAATGGAAAAGGGCTTTTCTGTGCGACAAAAAGGAAAACTTCCTCCTGCAACATTGTTCTCCATACCAATGTCCACACGCATGCATAATATGGGCTCTACATCACAAACTATGCCGTGATTCAGCACATAACATCGGTCATTCGGACCAAAAGCCATGAAACCTCGAACATGATAGCTCATTTTGTGAAGGTTTTTTGAAACATGATCAATATACCAAGTCAGGTATTTTTCATTTCAACTATGTCACATAATATGACACCACGCGAAGGATTTTCATTGTTCGGATTTTTTTGAATTTATTATGCCCGTTTTGAATTATCTGAATTTCCAACTATGGTCGAACCGGTGTGCATGAAGATAGGGGACGAGAATCGTTAGAACTTGCATTCGATCTCTAAAGAAACCACATATTGCGAGTCTAAAAATAATTGTTTCAAAAAATCACGGTTAATAGATCATGTACCTGTAGTACAAACCGGACCCACTTCCTACCGATTCGGCAGACATTTGTCCTTTTTACCCGGGATGGAAGAAAAGGTTTGAGATGTCCCGGTTGGGATATAGTCCATGTAAGGTAGTCTAGTATTTTAGGAAAATGGGACGGTAGCATTCTGACACGGAATTTTGGTGGTTACTTCATAAAACGACCCGTTTTTTGCGCTCAGAAAATGGAAAAGGGCTTTTCCGGGCGACAAAAAGGAAAACTTCCTCCTGCAACATTGTTCTCCATACAAATGTCCACACGCATGCATAATATGGGCACAACATCACAAACTATGCCGTGATTCAGCACATAACATCAGTCATTTGGACCGAAAGCCATGAAACCTCGAACATGATAGGTCATTTTGTGAAGTTTTTTTCAGAACATGATCAATATACCAAGTCTGGTATTTTTTCTTTCAACTATGTCACATAATATGACACCACGCGAAGGATTTTCATTGTTCGGATTTTTTTTTGAATTTATTATGCCTGTTTTGAATTATTAGCGGGCAGAAACAGAAACTAGCGGGCAGACGGCAGATACAACTCACGATCCGAACAACCAAAAACCCTGAAGATGCAAATACAAACAAGCATGCAATTCCAAAATATTCAGATCAGATGAGAGACTGCCATCACTAACGCAGACCATTTCCTCCACGAGGAACATCGAATCGAACTAATCCGAAATCAAATTGGTGACATCACAAAAACCCCAATCGAATCGCCTTACAGAAAAAAAAACCAGTAGACGAATCGCCTTACAGAAAAAACCCGAGTCAGTTCACATGCTGGAGGCCGTCTCTGCAGCGTCGGCAACGAGCCAGAGGGCGGATAGGATTCGGCACCTACTATCAAGGTTGCCTCTGCAGCACCGGCAACGATAGCGATACCGGAGAGGGTTTCTGCATGATCGAGGTGGTGGGTAGGGGTAGGAACTGGACAGGAGCAGGAGGTGGAGAAGGACGTGTGGTCGAGGCCAAGAACAGAGAAGGAGGGCGGGGAGATGCTGGTGAAAGTTATGCCGGCGTGAATCGTCGGTGGCGTCGCTCCCGCACTCTCAATACGTCAGGATGCGAAGGCGCGAGAATCCAAAACTTGGGATAAGGACGGAAATTTATGAAGCTCGGACTTGGCGGTGGTTCGACTCCTTTCTTAACTACAGGTGAGAGTGTGAGACCATGGACCAGCAGAGAAAGCCAGAGGGTTACAGATTAAGCCAGAGAGGGTTACAATAAATGGCTTTATCTCCGTATCTCTGCTATAGTTTCAAACGTTTGCATAGTATTTGGAGCTATGTAGTCTGTGCCCCCAATTGTTTGAAACATGTTTCTAGGTTGAGACTAGCATGCAGGTCGGAAAAATCACAAACAGATGAATAAATTTTACTCACAAAAAATAGGATTGGCATAAATAAGAAAATTCACTTTTACTTTTAGGTGTGCATGAAGATAGGGGACGAGCATCGTTAGAACTTGCATTGGATCTCTGAAGAAACCACATATTGCGAGTCTAAAAATGATTTTTTTTTTAAATCACGGGCGATAGATCATGTACCTGTAGTACAAACCGGACCCACTTCCTATCGACTCGGCAGACATTTGTTCTTTTTACCCGAGATGGACGAAAAGGTTTGAGATGTCCCGGTTGGGATATAGTCCATGTAAGGTGGTCTAGTATTTTAGGAAAATGGGACAGTAGCATTCTGAAACGGCATTTTGGTGGTTACTTCACAAAACGACCCGCTTTTTGCGCTCGGAAAATGGAAAAGGGCTTTTCCGTGCTACAAAAAGGAAAACTTCCTCCTGCAACATTGTTCTCCATACCAATGTCCACACACATGCATAATATGGGCACAACATCACAAACTATGCCGTGATTCCGCACATAACATCGGTCATTTGGACCGAAAGCCATGAAACCTCGAACATGATAGGTCATTTTGTGAAGGTTTTTTCGAAACATGATCAATATACCAAGTCTGGTATTTTTCCTTTCAACTATGTAACATAATATGACACCACGCGAAGGATTTTCAATGTTCAGATTTTTTTTGAATTTATTATGCCCGTTTTGAATTATCTGAATTTCTAACTATTGTTCAGTTATTTGCCTGCAAGAAACAAAGAAGGAGTATTTTGATCTGCGGTTTGTTAAATCTTGTTGCCCAGCAAATTTTGATGAGTTTGTCTTTGTGCCTTCTATGGGGGCTTCTGGTGGCCTCATTATTATATGGAATAGTTCAATTTTCTCTGGAATGGTCATGCATTGTGAAAAGTTTGCTCTCTCTGTTCATTTCACTTCCTCACATTCTGGCCAGTCTTGGACCTTAATTAACATTAATGGCCCTTGTAATGGTGAATTGAGAGAAAAATTTATTGAGTGGATGTTTGAGGTGCATATTCCTGATGATGAAGATTGGATCCTAATGGGGGACTTTAATTTTATTAGGTCCCCTGCAAATAGGAATAAACTTGGGGGGAATGTTAATGACATGCTCATCTTTAATGATTTCATTAGAGAACAACATCTCACTGAATTGCCAATTAAAGGAAGAAAATATAAATGGAGTAACATGCAACAAGATCCTTTGTTAGAGCAACTTGATTGGTTTTTCACCTCCATTCACTGGAAAACTAGTTTTCCTAACACAGTTGTTTCTACACAAGGCAAACCAACCTCTGATCACACTCCCTGTGTTGTTTCTATTTAGACTAAGATCCCTGGTAATAGGATTTTTAGATTTGAAGACTTTTGGGTTGCTCATCCTGGATTTCTGGAAGTGGTTGCAAAATGCTGGAGTAAGCCAACTCACAAAACCAACAGTGCTGCAAATCTTAATGCAAAGCTAAAAAAGCTGAGATATGACTTGAAATTTTGGAGCAAATCAATCTCAAAGTTGTCCACTTCTATTGCAAATACCAATATAGTCCTCTCTAAACTTGATAATCTGGAGGACAAAAGGCCTTTATTCTGTCAGGAAACAAATTTCAGGAGAATTCTAAAAGCTCACCTTGTAAGACTTTTACAATACCAGAATGCTTATTGGAAGAAAAGATGCACAGTTAGATGGACAAAGTTTGGAGACGAAAACACAAAATTCTTTCATAATTTTGCTACTAAAAGATATAGAAAGAATAATATTGCCTCACTCAAACTCTCAGATGGTTCTTTTGTTATTGAGCATGCTGATAAAGAAAATGCTATTTATCAAGCCTTTAAAGAAAGACTGGGCACATCTACACAGCCTGAGATGCTTTTTAATCTTCAACATCTGATTACTCCAACTGAGGGCCTTGAGGTTTTATCCTTACCATTTACTAGAGAGGAAATTGACAAGGTGGTGAAGGAGATGCCAAGTGATAATTCCCCAGGTCCAGATGGTTTTAATGGTTTCTTCCTAAAAACATGTTGGCACATCATCAAGGAAGACATCCATTCTTTATGTTTCCAATTCTATGAAGGAGCTCTGAATCTAGAAAGTATAAATATGGGTCATATTACACTCATTCCAAAGATAGGATCACCTGAATCTATCAATGATTTCAGGCCAATAACCCTGCTTAATTGTGTTCTGAAGCTTATAACAAAGATCTTGGCTAATAGGCTATAGAAGGTTACATTGAAGATTATTCATAGAAATCAATATGGTTTTTTAAAAGGCAGAAACATTCAGGATTTCCTTGCTTGGGCATTTGAATTTTTATATCAATGTGAAGCTTCTAAGAAAGAGATTATTTTACTCAAGTTGGACTTTGCCAAAGCTTTTGATACCATTGATCATATGGCTATGATGAAAATTATGAAACAGATGGGTTTTGATGATAAGTGGTTGAAATGGATTGAAACTATTTTTGGTACTGGAATGTCTGTTGTTTTGCTCAATGGAGTACCTGGGAGGCAATTTCATTGCAAAAGAGGATTTAGACAAGGAGACCCTCTGTCCCCCCTTATTTTTGTGCTTGCTGCTGATTTACTACAATCTGCAATCAATAAGGCATTCAGAGACAACATACTCAGGGCCCCTTTCTCCCCTGATTTTGGACAGGATTTCCCAGTGGTTCAATATGCAGATGACACTTTGATTATAATGCAAGCAGACAAAGATCAAATACAGATAATGAAAGGGATTCTTCAGAACTATGCTGTTTCTACTGGTTTACAAATTAATTTTCATAAGTCACACCTAATACCAATAAATCTGGCTGATAACTTCTCTCAGGAAATTGCAGATATATTGGGATGTGCAATTGCCAAAATGCCTTTCACTTATTTGGGGCTTCCTCTTGGCACTACTAAACCCACTGTTTATGATCTTATGCCACTGATTGACAGAGTTGAAAGAAAGGTTTCTGCTTCATTCATGATGATGTCTTATAGTGGGAGAGTTACTGTGATTAATTCTTTACTGGCTTCAATTGCAACTTTCACAATGTGTGCAATCAAACTGCCAGAGAAGATTGTGGGGCATATAGAAAAAATTCAGAGACACTGTTTATGGAACAAGAAAACTGAAGTGGGGGAAAAATGTAATTCTTTAGCTGCTTGGGATATGATTTGTAGGCCAAAATGTAGAGGAGGTGTTGGCATTCTCAACCTTAAAATTCAGAATGAAGGTCTGTTGCTTAAATTCCTACATAAGTTCTATAATAAGGATGGCACACCTTGGGTCTCCCTAGTATGGAATGCATATTACAACAACATTGTTCCTCATGCTTCTGGACCTTGTGGCTCTTTCTGGTGGAGAGATGTTTCTAGGCTTTCACATTTATTCAGAGGAATAGCTAAAAGCTCTAATGGTAATGGGGCTACCACACTGTTTTGGAAGGATCAATGGTCTGCAACTATCCTAGAAGAGAGTCACCCAACCATTTACTCCTATGTTAGGAAGGAAGATAACTCTGCACAGGAGTTTCTCACAGCTGATAGTTTGACACAAATTTTCTATCTCCCTTTGTCACCTGAAGCACTAGCTGAGTTGAGAGACATTCAGAACAGCTGTAGAGAAATTGAACTAAGAGAACATTCACATGACACTTGGAGCTATGTTTGGGGGGACAAAGAATTCACTTCCATCAAATATTATCAATACATTTTCAGAAATATAAATCCACACATATCCTTTAAATGGCTGTGGAAATCGAAGTGCACTGCAAAAGTGAAGTTCTTTGGGTGGTTGATTCTGTCTGACAGATTGAATACAAGAAACATGTTAAGAAGAAGACATTATGCATTGGGGACTGGATATGACTGTTTTATTTGTAATCACAATACTGAGGAAACAATTGAACACTTGTTTTTTCATTGCCTATTTAGCCAAGATTGCTGGAGTTCAATTAACATCTCTTGGGCTATGACTAACTCTAGACTCCAGATCATTGAGCAAGGAAAAAAGAGCTGGAATAAAAAACTGTTTATGGAAATCACCTTGCTGGGTTCTTGGAACATCTGGAAAGAGAGAAACAATCTCTGGTTTAATTACATACAACCCTCAGTTCAGGCTTGGAAGTCAAGATTAGCTGCTGATCTGACATTGCTGATTCATAGGACTAAAGAGGAGCTACATCCACTTATCAAGAGCATTATTCATAGTTTGTAAACCTTCTTGTATTTCCTAGATTTATTTATTCTGACTTTTTAGAGACTCTCCCCCCCTCCTCTGTCTCTGTGTAAATATGTAACTCTACACAGTCTAACCCATTATTAATGAAAATGAGGCAGTAGGAGCCTTTCCTACTGTTATTACCCTAAAAAAAACTATGGTCGAACCGGTGTGCATGAAGATAGGGGACGAGCATCGTTAGAACTTGCATTGGATCTCTGAAGAAACCACATATTGCGAGTCTAAAAATTATTTTTTCAAAAAATCACGGGCGATAGATCATGTACCTGTAGTACAAACTGGACTCATAATGGGTACTCGAACATTTTTCGGTAGAAGCCCCCTCAATGCAATCGGAAGTAACTGTGTCATAATCATGTGACAGTCATGAGACTTCAGGTTTTGGAAATTTTTCTCTGTCATATTTATTATCCCCTTTATATTAGATGAGAAGCCCGACGGCACCTTGATACTGTAAAGGACTTCAAAAAATATTTCCTTCTCTGCTTTGGTAAGAGCATAGCTGGCACGACTTAAGTGACGCCCTTTATCCGTCTTGTTCTGTGTATGCATGTTCTTTG
The DNA here is from genome assembly GCA_910589765.1 of Avena atlantica. NCBI lineage: Eukaryota > Viridiplantae > Streptophyta > Magnoliopsida > Poales > Poaceae > Avena > Avena atlantica. The sequence goes on from OU342736.1 coordinate 32,478,637, forward strand.
GGTCTTTCATAATTTGTTGGTCCTCCCGTGCTTCTGGTCTATCTTTTGTCTTCCCATAGACGCCTAGGAATCCTAGCAGGTTCATGCAAAGATTCTTCGTCACGTGCATCACGTCGACTGAAGAGCGGACACGCAGGACTTTCCAATATGGCAGCTCCCAAAATATAGATTTCTTCTTCCACATGGGTGCGTGTCCTGTAGTGACGTCGTTCGGAACTGATTGACCGTCGGGACCCTTTCCAAAGATTACTTCTATGTCCTTGACCATACCAAATACATCATCACCAGCAGGGAGTTCAGGCTTCTTCCGGTGATCTGCCTCACCTTTGAAATGCTTGCCTTTCTTTCTTACGGGATGATTGGTCGGAAGAAATCGTCGATTCGCCAGGTACACAACCTTCTTGCATTTATGCAAATATATACCTTCAGTCTTATCTAAACAGTGTGTGCATTCCTTATATCCCTTGTTTGTCTGTCCTGAAAGGTTACTAAGAGTAGGCCAATCATTGATGGTTACGAATAACAACCCTCGTAGATCAAATGGTTCCTGTTTTTTCTCATCCCACGCACGTACATCTGGTTTTCCCCACAACTGTAAGAGTTCTTCAACTAATGCCCTAAGGTACACATCAATGTCGTTGCTCGGTTGCTTTGGGCCTTGGATGAGCACTGGCATCATAATGAACTTACGCTTCATGCACAACCAAGGAGGCAGGTTGTAGATACATAGAGTCACGGGCCAGGTGCTGTGACTGCAGCTCTGATCCCCAAAAGGATTCATGCCATACGTACTTAGACCAAACCATAAGTTCCTTGCGTCACCTGCAAAGTCTGGGAAGTCTCTCTCGATTTTTCTCCATTGTGACCCATCAGCAGGGTGTCTCAACTTCCTGTATTTCTTACGGTCTTCTTTGTGCCATCGCAACAACCTGGCATGCTCTTTGTTTCTGAACATGCGTTTCAACTTTGGTATTATAAGAGCATACCAAATAACCTTAGAAGGAACCCTCTTCCGGAGGGGCTCTCCCTCAACATCACTAGGGTCATCTCGTCTAATTTTATACCGCAATGCATTGCATACCGGGCATTTATCTAAGTTCTCATACTCCTTACCGCGGTAGAGGATACAGTCATTAATGCATGCATGTATCTTTTGCACATCTAATCCTAGAGGACAAAGAGTCTTCTTTGCTTCGTAGTTACTCTCGGGAAGTTCGTTATGTGTTGGAAACTTCGGCTTCATTATTTTCAGCATCTTTTCAAATGAGGAGTCAGTTAGACCACACTCTGCCTTCCATCGCAACAATTCCAGTGTGGTACCGAGCTTTGTGCTGCCATCTTCACAATTTGGGTACAACAATTTCTTGTGATCTTCTAACATGCCCTCTAACTTCAACTTCTCATTTTCTGTTTCACAGTCTCTCTTTGCATCAGAAATGACCCTACCAAGTTCATCAGCCGGCTCATATGATGCCCGTTCTTCACCTCCTTCCTCTCCATTGTCTTCCATTGCAGTATCACTTTATTTAGGAAACATATGATGATAGTTGTTATCATCATCTTCTTCTTCACCATCTTCCATCATAACCCCTCTTTCCCCGTGCTTGGTCCAGCAATTATAGTTGGGCATGAAACCTTTCATAATCAGGTGGCCGCGAATTATTTTCGAGGAAGAGTACTCCTTGTTGTTCCGACATTGAACACATGGACAACATATAAAACCATTCTCTTTGTTTGCCGTAGCCAGATCGATAAATTTATCGACGCCTTTCATATACCCGGCTATGCGCCGGTCACCGTACATCCATTCCCGATCAGTCATCTGCATCATATAAGTAAGTTTATCAAAAAACAGGACATCATTAATAGTGAAATGACCAATTCACATTGACACATGCATTGTATCAATGACAGAGAAAATATAAGATTGCTAACCTCGATCGAGGAAAATAAAGAGGAGAAAGATCAAGTGCGTCTCGGACACCTTCTATATTTTTGTTTTATGAGAAATTGAACGGGATCATTCACTCAAACATTTCATCAAACACCTTGAATGCATGCATAGGGGAAAAAAACTAGCACACCCCTCACACCTTCCACCAAGAAAAAACAGAGTGAAGGTAGAGGGCGGGGGCGTTGCATTTATAGAGGGCGAGAGCATACGTCCCGGTTTGTAACACAAACTGGGACTAAAGGTGTGTGCCACGCCACGTGGCTGACACCCAACCTTTAGTCCCGGTTTGTGTTACAAACCGGGACGTATGCTCCCTTACCAACCGGGACGCATGCCTCCGGGCCCCGTGCCCGCTCGAACCGGGACGCGTGCCAGCATTAGTCCCGGTTCGTGGCGCAACCGGGACTAATGCTCTGAGGGGGCGCGAACGGATGGCCTGTTTTCTACTAGTGTAGCCACCCTACCCCTAGTTCCCCAGTACCTGCGATGGTCAGAAGTTCCAATCACTTGGGACAGGAAGGATCACCAAGACCTCATCCCAACGGAGAACCAATACGCCATGGTCATCAACCCTTTGATTGACGGCAATGAGTTCACCAAATGCATGGTGGACAGTGGAAGCAGCATCAACATCATGTACCTGGATACACTTCACAAGATGAACTTCACGGAGACCAATCTAAGGCGGACCAGCACCATGTTCCATGGCGTAGTTCCTGGCCGGGAGGCTCGGTCCCCTGGGTGCATCACGTTTCGGGTCGCTTTTGGCGATGTTAACAATTACCGCCAAGAATGCATGACCTTTGAAGTGGTTCCTTTCAGGAGTGTGTACCACGTCATATTCGGAAGCGACATCTTCCACGCCTTCATGGACAAGCCATGATTCGTCTACAACAAGCTCAAGATACTCGGACCAAATGGTGTCATCACCGTATCCGGAAGCTTTACAAAGGCAAGGGACTACGAGATTGGAGAAGCAGCCTTTGCATAAGTTGTCCTCTACAACAAAGAGTTCAAGGAGATCCAGAAAAAGGTCGATGCCACGGAGATGCCGGCATAGAAAAGGTAGATTTCTGACTCTGATCCCGCCTTCAAGGCCATCATCGAGACAAATTCGGTGTAACTTGTGGTAGGCGGTTCCTCCAAGACCACCGCCATTGGGACGAACCTGGACCCTAAATAGGAAAGCGCGCTCATCGAGTTCCTCCATGAGAATAGTAACATCTTTGCCTGGCAACCTGCCAACATGAAAGTTGTACCTAGGGAACTTGCCGAGCACAGCTTGAATATTGATCCAAAATGCAAACCGGTGAAACAACCTCTACGATGCTTCGGAGTCGACAAGAGACACGCCATAGGCAAATAGATAGCTAGGTTACTTAAGGCTAGTTTTATCCGTGAATTACTTCACACCCGATGAGTGGCCAGTCATGTACTTGTCCCCAAAAAGGGAACCAAAGAATTAAGAATATGCGTTGAATACACCGGCTTGAACAAAGCATGCCGGAAAGATCCATTTGCTTTGCCTCGCATTGACCAAGTCATTGACTCTACGGCTGCCTCGGAACTTCTGAGTTTTCTCGATGCATACTCAGGATACCAACAGATAAAGATGAGGAAGTCGGACCAATTGGCCACTTCGTTCACCACACCTTACAACACATTTTTCTATGTCACGATTCCCTTTGGGCTGAAAAACGCAGGTGCTACGTACCAGCGGACTATGCAACATTGCCTACACGATCAAATTGGTCGGAACGTTCATGCCTATTGTGACACCCCCGGGATCAGGGCTAAAAAAATCCCAGAACTGCGTCTGAACATAAGCTTAACCTTGAGCTCGAGAATATCCATTGAAGAATCGGTAACACAACAATGACCCTATGACACAAAATTTATTACAGCAAGCTCATAACTGAGCAGAGAACCAAATTATTACAAGCAGAGGTCACTGACCACAAACATCAAACAATGGAAGGCAAATTATGCTATTAAGTATAGCAAACTTAACAAATGGCCTAAGAGGCCTGAAGCATAACGATGACGTCCCAGCCCATAGATTCCAGGCTGCCGGTTGGGAACCCCAAGCTACTCGTCGATGTCGATGTAGTACCAAACTTATCTTCAGGGAATACTTAATCTGCCAAAAGTATCAACAAAGCAAGGGTGAGTACAGGGTGTACTCCACAAGACTTATGGCTGGTGGAGTTGTTTTGCATAAAGTCACTTTTTTCATAAAAAAAGAGGGAGAAGAAGCTCGTCTAGTCAGATTATTTTAAAAGGGGATAAGAGAGCGACATCGCCGAAATAGTGATCATCATCTTTTGATATCCACGGAATCATCATCATCACAACACTAAATAGGATCACCCCCTTGTACCCATGAGGAAGCCTCCTTAACAAACATTATTTGCCAATTTTTACGATTAGGTTCATGTTCTCTATGATCTTGAGTCCGGTCGCCAAGTCGTTCATAATCGTGAACACGGCTTTTCGAAAATATTATTACCCTGTAGGGGTGTACAACTTTACCCACACGTACTAACCTTCTCTTAATGCCACTAGATAAGCCCTCTTCCTTGGAAGGCCGGCAGAGGGTGGTTAGACATGACCTTTACCTTGCTTTCGCCAAGACCATAAGTCACGCAATAAGTATGGTTCCGGCGTAATGGGTCAAATCTCGAACCCGGTACTTAAAGATGTGAGGCGAGGTTGGTTAACAGGGGCTCCATCGACCCCAAGCAACCCGGTCCATGACTACCTACCTGTTATGAATGCACCATCTTCACTTGGCAAATCTTTCAAAAGATTTTCTATGCATATGTCGAATGGAACTCCCGAACTATGTGACTCGTGGAATCTACTAGGCAAGTTAGTTGCTCATGAGGTTGTCTAGGCCCTGTGTGGTTGTACGCTCGTCTCGGTTCCAAAGGCAAGAACTAAGTTCCTAGTGGTGGCGAGCATGGGACTAGAAAAACCACATCCCACCGTGGCCTCCCTTACAATCCTTAGCATGTTTAATCTCATCTCACCTCTGATATCACATCATAACGTTCTCCTATCATACTAGATTCTCTACATCTGAATACATCATCTGGATGAACCAGAACTGACAGCTATGTATGGCTAAGCATGACACAGATATAAGCTTTAGCAGTGCACACAAGCCAAACCTAGTTATGCTAGGAGCAGTGGATTAGGTAATATTAGTTCAAAGGGAATAATGCAACAGATAAGATATTCTATCTATCGATAAAAGACCACAGTAGAATCGTATGCATCATGGCATGAATATAAATGCTTTCGAAATCGTAGGATTATATCATGGTGGGGCTATGCTTGCCTTTGCCTGTTGATAGCAGATAAATAGATCTTCGGAAGCCTTGTACTTGACTTGGTTAAAGTTGATCAAGTATTGTTCTTCGATCTTCGAACTTCAACTGTGTTGACCTCGGTCTTCGATCTTGATCTCGATATCGTATTCTACCGGAAAGAACCAAACACCAGACATAAAGGGGAAACAATCAACAAATGGCATCGATGCAAATCTCAAACAATAATGATGATATGACAAGTTAATTTTCATTGAATTTAAACCCTACAGCATGCTCGACAAATTAATCGGGGTTCCGAGGGGTGAAAATCCTAATTCGGAGAAACTCCGGAACATATGAGAGGGGTGCATTTGTTCTTCTAATTAAACTTTTCATTAAAGTTGTTGATCAATGCATGAATATAGCTTAGATAGATAGTTCTCAATTTTCTGGACATTTTGATATATTATTTGTATTTTTCTGACTTATAAATCATTAGATATTGAATTTACAAGATTTAAGCCTTTTTCTGAAATTATTAAACCCATATTAAATAGGTTTATTAGGTAACGCTTACGCCAGCACACCCTAAATCTACCTTTTCTTACCGAGGCAGTAGCTAGCCATAGAGGCTGACGACTGGGACCTGGTCCATGTTGGCAAGCCACGCAGGCGGGCTAGGCCCACTACCTAGTTGACATGGTCAACCATGGACGGTCGGCTCAGGTGATCGCCAGAGCTGCGGTTTGGGTGCGCTCGCGGGCTCGGGACCTAGCATATCGAGAGTGTGGCAGCACGGGGGGTTCTAACGAGCGGCGCTAGAGACCATACATGTAGGGTTCGCAGCATAGAAAACAAATTTTTTCCTATGATGGGAACTATGTACCAAGATCTATCTACTAGATACAAACAACGGGCGGATGTATATCCGTAGAGAACATACCCTTGAAGACCGACAAAGCTTAACGAGTTCAATTCGTGGTTGATGTAGACGATCTCTTGCCGATCTCAAGATCGAGAGGAAGTCCTAGCGCCGCAAATCAGCAGCGCATCCGTGCTCGCACACACATTCGAGGCACCGAGCAACCTCCGCCTCCTCGCTCTAGCGATGCAGCGGAAGCACAACTCTTTATTGCTGAATAGCCACCGGGAACATGTATCTCGCTAGTCCGAGACCATGGGGGATCAATTCTAGAGGGGGAGAGAGATCCTTCACGAGGAGGTGTGAGAGACAAGTGAGAGGTGGGGCACCCAAGGGGGTGGCCGCCGGCCATGGGGGCTGCCCCCTCCCCTCCTTCATTCATGTGGGTGGACACTCCACTCACAAAATGGCCCTTCAATTTTCTCCACTAAAAAATCCACTCAAATTCCCATTAAATTTCCACCAAATTTAATGCAAACTCTCATTAAATAAAACTCTTTTATTTTATTCAGAATTTTGTCAATTACTCTAATGACAAACATTCACAAATAACCCCTTGCTAGAATTCTATTTCACATGCATAACCACTTTATGCAATTTCACCCGAAAACCTGTTTTGGTATCTAGTGAAATAAATTCCTGCGCTTGTTCATTCTTTCGGCATGAAACTTTTGCTCCAATTGGATGTCGGTGTCTCTTAAGTGTGTCACCCTACGGTTCATGAATAATGTCGACATGATCGAGACCCCTCTCGTATCAATAATCAGAAGCGGGATTTGGAGACCCATACTGACTCCCACACATTCAACGATGACTTTCTTGTGATCGTCGGAACCTTTTACGCTAGTATCTTAATCCCTTTGTTTCACGATATATTAAATGTCCGACATTCGATCATCGGTATCTCCATACCTAGTTTGATCTCGTTACTGACATGTACTCTTTTCTTGTTCCCGTGACATAACATTCTAGTGATCAAATCACTTGCTTGCAAGCTAATCAATGTGATATCACCGAGAGGGCCCAAAGTATATCTATTCGTCATCGGGATGAAAAAATTCCACTCTCGATCCATGAGCCTCAACATAACACTTTATTAGTTCTGAATCCATCTTTATAATCACCCTGTTACGGTGTGGCGTTTGATGTTATCAAGAAACTCTTCCGGTGTTAGTGATTGACATGATCTCATGGTCTAAGGATTAGGATCACTTCGTAAGTTGTTATAGCAATATAAACTCAATGACTTTGATCGTAATGCTATACTTCGGATGAATATTCATCACACCATTACACTAATGTTGTGATCCCGTTATTAACAACATCCAATGTCCATGATCAGGAAACCTTGATCATCTTGTTAATCAACGAGCTAGTTTATGAAAGAGGCATAACTAGGAACTTTCTGTTTGTTTATTAAACACACATGTAATAATGTTTCCGTATTAATACAATTATAGCATGCAAAATAAACATCTATCATATACTTGGAATACACATAATAAACACTTTATTATTGCCTCTCAGGGCATATTCATTTCAGTCTCCCACTTGCACTAGAGACAATAATCTAGTTACATAGTGATAAATCTAACACCCATTGAGTTCTGGTGTTGATCATGTTTTGCTCTAGGGAGTGTTTTAGTCAACGGATATGCTACATTGATATCTGTATGTACTTTACAAATCTTTATATCTCCATCCTTGACATGCTCGCGGATGGAGTGAAACCGGCGCTTAATATGCTTGGAATGTTTGTGAGACCTTGGCTCTTTGGCATTGGCAATGGCACCATTGTTGTCACAATAGATCACCATTGGGTCCAACGCGTTTGCAACCACTCCTAGTTCGGATATGAACTCCTTCATCCAAACTGCTTCCTGAGCCGCTTCTGAAGCAGCAACATATTCGGCCTCCGTTGTTGATCCCGCTACCACGGGTTGTTTGGAGCTCCTCCAACTAACCGCTCCACCATTCATGAGAAATACGTATCCGGATTGAGACTTAGAGTCACCCGGATCAGTGTCAAAGCTGGCGTCAACATAACACTTAGCGACGAGCTCTTCTTCACCTCTGTATACAAGAAACATATCCTTAGTTCTTCGTAAGTACTTAAGGATATTCTTGACCGCTATCCAGTGTTCCGAACCTGGATCCGATTGGTACCTACTAGTCAAACTAATAGCATGTGCCACATCCGGTCTTGTACATAGCATGGTGTACATTATAGAGCCTATGGCTGAAGCATAGGGGACTTTGTCCATTATCTCTCTTTCTTCCGCCGAAGCCGGACTTTGAGTCTTACTCAATGTCTTTCCTTGCAACATAGGTAAGAACCCCTTCTTACTTCCTTCCATTTTAAACTTCTTTAAAATCTTATCAAGGTATGTACTTTGCGATAGCCCTATTAGGCGCCTAGATCTATCTCTATAGATCTTTATGCCTAATATGTATGACGCTTCACCTAGGTCCTTCATTGAAAATTTGCTATTTAGATAACTTTTAACACTGTTTAAAAGATCTATATCATTTCCGATCAATAATATGTCATCCACATATAATATCAGAAATGCCACATTGCTCCCACTCACTTTCTTGTAAATACAAGCTTCTCCATAAGTTTGGACAAATCCAAACTCTTTGATCACCTCATCAAAGCGGATATTCCAACTTCGTGATGCTTGCTTCAATCCATAGATGGATCGCTGAAGCTTGCACACCTTGTTAGCATCCTTAGGATCGACAAAACCCTTGGGTTGTATCATATACAACTCTTCTTCAATATTACCATTGAGAAACGCGGTTTTGACATCCATCTGCCATATCTCATAATCGAAATATGCAGCAATTGCTAACATAATCCTAATTGACTTTAGCATCGCTACGGGAGAGAATGTCTCATCGTAGTCAACTCCTTGAATTTGTTGAAACCCCTTTGCGAAAATCGAGATTTATAGACGGTCACATTAGCATCAGCAACAGTTTTTATTTTGAAAATCCATTTGTTCTCCACGGCCTTTCTGTCGTGAGGTAATTCCACCAAGTTCCAAACTTGATTTTCATACATGGATTCCATCTCGGATTTCATGGCTTCTAACCATTTGTTGGAATCCGGGCTCATCATTGCTTCTTCATACTTCGTAGGGTCATCATTTTCATCAACCATGAAATTCATGACAGGATTTCCGTACAGCTCGGGAGCTGCACGCGTCCTGCTTTACCTGCGAGGTTCGGTAGTACTCTCTTTTGGAGTTTCATGATCATTATCATTAGTTCCCTCTTCAACAGTTGGAGCCAACTCCGGAACAACTTCCGGTGCTGCGCTACTCGCCATACTTTGAAGAGAAGGTTCAATAACCTCTTCGAGTTCTACCTTGCGACTACTCACACCTTTCGCGAGAAACTATTTGTCTAGAAAGGATCCATTCTTGGCAACAAAAACCTTGCCCTCGAATCTGTGATAGAAGGAATACCCAATAGTTTCCTTAGGGTATCCTATGAAGACGCATTTTTCCGCTTTGGGTTCAAGTTTATCAGGTTGAAGTTTCTTCACATAAACATAGCAACCCCAAACTTTAAGAAATGACAGCTTAGGTTTGTTTCCAAACCACAATTCATACGGTATCTTTTCCACGGATTTAGATGGTGCCCGATTTAAAGTGAATGCAACAGTTTCTAGTGCATAACCCCAAAATGACAACGGCAAGTCCGTCAAAGACATCATAGATCGAACCATATCTAATAAAGTACGATTACGACTTTCCGACACACCATTTCGCTGTGGTGTTCCGGCAGGTGTGAGTTGTGAAACAATTCCACACTCTTTCATGTGAGTGCTAAACTCGTAACTTAGATACTCACCTCCACGGTCGGACCGTAGAAATTTGATCTTTCTATTACGATGATTTTCCACTTCATTCTGAAATTCCTTGAACTTTTCAAAGGTTTCAGACTTGTGTTTCATCAAGTAGATATAACCGTATCTACTCAAATCATCCATGAAAGTAACAAAATAACGATATCCACCTCGCGCCGACACACTCATTGGACCACATACATCAGAATGTATGATTTCCAATAAATCTTTCGCTCGTTCCATCGAACCGGAAAACGGCGTTCTAGTCATCTTGCCCATAAGGCATGGCTCACATGTATCAAATGATTCAAAATCAAGTGATTCCAAAAGTCCATTCGAATGGAGCTTCTTCATGCGTTTAACGCCAATATGACCTAGACGGCAGTGCCACATATATGCGGATATATCATCATTAAGTTTAATCCTTTTAGCATCAACATTATGAATATGTGTAACATTATCATCGAGATCTAATAGAAATAAACCATTCATCATCGGTGCATGACCATAAAAGATTTCATTCATATAAATGGAACAACCATTGTTCTCGGATTTAAATGAATAACCACTTCGCATCAAACACGATCCAGTTACAATGTTCATGCTCAGTGCAGGCACCAGATAACAATTATTCAAGTTTATAACTAATCCCGACGGCAAATGGAGAGGCAGCATTCCGAGGGCGATCACATCAACGCTTGATCCATTGCTGACACGCATCTTGACCTCACCTCTTGCTAGCGGTCGCTTGTTCCGCAGCCCCTGATTCGAGTTACAAATATTAGCAACTGAACCGGTATCAAATACCCAGGTGCTACTGCGAGCACTAGTCAAGTACACATCAATAACTTGTATATCATATATACCTTTGTTTGCCTTGCCGGCCTTCTTGTCTGCCAAATACTTGGGGTAGTTGCGCTTCAAGTGGCCAGTCCCCTTACAATAGTAGCACTCGGTATCAGACTTAGGTCCAACTCGGGGTTTCTTTTCAGGCACGGCAACAGGCTTGCCGCCCTTACTTCCCTTCCGTTTTCCCTTCTTGTCTTTCCTGAAACCAGTGTTCCTATTGATCATCAACACTTGATGTTCCTTTTTGATCTCCACTTCTGCAGTTTTAAGCATTGACAGAAGCTCGGGGAGAGACTTCTTCATGCCTTGCATATTATAGTTCATCACGAAGCTCTTATAGCTAGGTGGCAGAGACTGCAAAACACGATGGATGCCTAAGTCAATGGGAATCGACATTCCCAAGGACACAAGCTTATCGGCATAACATAACATCTTGAGTACATGCTCACTAACGGAGCTGTGCTCTTCCATCATGCAGCTAAAGAACTTTTCTGAAGCGTTGTAGCTCTCTACAGCAGCATGTGTGTCGAAAATCATTTTCAACTCACCCATTGTATCAAATGCATTGCCGTTTTCAAAACGCTTTCGAAGTTCCGTCTCTATCCCATACAATATGCCGCAATGAACTAAGTTGTGGTCCTCCTGACAAGTCTGATAGACATTCTTCTCCTCGTCAGGGGCATCCTCAAAAGGTGGGGGGACTAGTGGCACTTCTAGCACGTATTGCTTTTGTGCAGCAGAGAGGAGAATCCTCAAATTCATGGCCCATTCGGTAAAGTTGCTACCGTTCGTTGCTAGTTTCTCTTTCTCCATGAACACATTGAAATTAAAAGCAGGTGGTGCCATCTACAACAGAATTTGTAAAGTTTAGACTAAGTGTATGATAGATTGAGTTCAACTAATCCATATTACGAATGAACTCCCACTCAAAAACGACATCCCTCGTGCCTTTTTGGTGATTACATGAACCAAATCCACTATACCAAGTCCGATCATCACGTGAGTCAGTATACCCTCAAAGGAGAGCATCAAATGGGCATCATATCAACTATATGACTCATTCTTAACCTTTCGGTCTATGTTCCGAGGCCATGTCTATACATGCTAGGCTCGCCAAGTTAGAACCTTAGTATTCGCGTGTGTAACTATTTTACACCCGAAATATGTTCGTGGATCCAAGAACACCCGATCATCACATGATGTCTTGGAGCGACGAAACATAATCGGTGCATACTAAAGGAATAACACATTCTTATCTTGATATTTAAATGAGGGATCATCTTATTATGCTAACAAAGCGCTAAACAAGCAATATAAGATGCTATCAAACATCACATGTTTATTAGTGAAATGTTATGGTTCCCGCGGATGATCTCTATCATGTGCATCGTGGTATGATCACTATCATTGTCACATCCCAAGACTTTCCAAATCTTGTAATGTGAAAAATAAATGAATAAAATAAAACTTTGTTGGATTTTCAGGGCCAGAAGAAACTTTTTGAATCCATTTGGAAACTTTCAAAACCAATTTGGATCAAATAAATCCTAAAGGGATTTAAAAAGATAAACATTTAATAAATGAAAATAGAAATATTTAAAATTACTATTTTGGAACTTTTAATAAAAGGATTTGGTTTTCAAAAGAAAAGGAGGATTTATAAATAAGGATTATTTTATAAAGCCAAATTAAAACTTGGCCAAGCTTTTGAAATAAAATGTTTTGTTTTGATAAAAATAGTAAAGGTTTATTTAAATAAAATAATAAGGATTTAATATCCAATTTTATTTAAGTAAAGGCTTTTTCCATTTTGAATAAATACTAAAACTTATTTATTTGTTTTAAATAAGTTTTCCAAGTATTTTATATTCTCAAATAAAACCTACTGAAGTGTTTTGGTTTTATTTTAGATTTCAAAATAAAGTTTTTAATAAAACAAATCCTATTTGATTTAATAACTAAGGTCCACTTTAATTAATTATTAATGGAGCCTAAAATAAAAATGTTATTTTATTTTAAACAAGTTTTCCATGTATCTTTTATTTCAAATAAAATCTACTGATTTGGTTTTGAAAATATTTGGATTTCAAATGAAGATTTTATTAAATAAATCAAACCATATTTAATTAAATAACTAAAGGTCCATTTTATTTAATTAATGAATGGATCCTAAAATGAATAAAAATATTATTTTATTTGGGGATTTGGTTTATGTTGATAAACATAACAAAATTCAAGTGCAAAGTTTAGTGATTGTTTGAAATTGTTTGAATGTTTGAATAGTTGATTGAAATTCAAAATAGAAAATAGATTTGGAAAAAGAAAAAGGTTCAGACAGAAAAAAATAGTGCAAAGGACCAAGCCCAACAAGGCCCAGCAAACAGCCCAGCTTCCCCTCCCTGAAAGAAAACAGTTCGCACCAATTTGTTAACCCGCAGTGACACTGACTGGTGGACCTCCCTCTCACTTCTTTTACCACTGACGTCTGGACCCTACTCTCATGTTCATCCTCCTCACCCGCGCGACCTCTTCTCCCTCCCCCGTCGCCGTTTCCTGCAGTGATTCCGCGGCACTAATTCGTCTTAACGCAGCCACCATTACTCGCCTTGACCATGCTCGGTAAAACGCCAGTGACTCTTCTCTCTTTCCCCTCTGTCGCCCCTCCTCGACACGCCCTCGGTAAAATCCGACCACCCCTCTCTTCCCCATGGACACGATAATGACCGCCATGCTCTCGCGGACCTAATGGTGCTTTTCGTTTGTCCTAGGGTGCCCCTTATCCTCACCCTCGACGACCTCCAGTACCGCCCGAGACCCAGCTCATCTCCGGCGAGCAATCGCAACTGCCCCCGAGCGCCCCTCGACGGACAAGCCACACGTTGAGAATCAGCGTGACGCCACGAACGCGGTGAGCTTACTCCCTCCCTTGTTCGCTTCCTGCCTCGCCAGCGCCGCCGCCATCTGGCCGCTCCGCCGCTCGCCGTTGACATTGCGCCGCCAGTTCCTAGCTAGTTGATATGAACCGTTCGATTTAGATCGAAGAGACGAGATAGATTCACTTAACAGCGAAAGGGTACGCGCCCTGCGATCTACCTAGATCCTGCGGTCCACGTTGCCGATCCAGCCGAACCGGTACCATCCAACCAAGACACGCCACGTGGTCAGGTTACGTTTTAAAAACAGATTTGAATCTGTTATAGATTCAATTTTCAAACCTTTGTAACTTTGGATCCACACGTCCAAAAATTACAAACTTTATATCGTTGGAATCAGTAGAACAAACCCTAGCCAACCATGCCCTTGGTTTAGCAAATAGTATCTGTTGGAGTGGATGTTTTTGCAGAAACTTTTGTATGCTTGTTAAGAATGTAAAAATTGTTTAAAAATGAATTTGGGGTTAAAATCTTTTGCAATTGGATTGCTTTGAACCTACTGACCATAGGAAACAATTTGTGGATTCAAAAATGTATTTTGTGAAACAAAATAATGATTCGTTGATTTAAAACCATTTCTAGTCAAATAGAAATGTGGTTTATTTATTAAAATTGGTTTTGGAAGAAACCTTTGGAAAATGATTTGTTTTAAACTCTTTGACCCTAAACACCAAGTTTTATAGTTTGAAAACATATTTGGTGAACCCTATAGGTTAATGCCTTAGTAAAAATATTTCTACACCACATAAAATGATACTTTGTTTTAAAAATGGTTTTTGAAGTGAAACCTTTTGCAAATGACTTTGCCAGTTTACAAATGACCATTAGGTGTTTTCAAATGTTTATGACCCATTAGGAACCACTGTTTCAAACAAAACAAAGCTTGGCATGCTTGCATGCATTACTTTGACTTTGTGATTTTATTTGTTGTTTTGCTTGATTGGTAGATTGAGTTTGTGCCTTGCTTGATTGATTTGTAGTGACTTGAAGAGTGTGATTGTTGCAAGGACAAGGAGTGAACCCATACTTTACCAAAAAGGCAAGTGATGCTTCATACTTTATATCCCATTACTTTCACTATGCATTAGTGATTTTGCTAAGTAAAACTTGCATGGATTTTGCTAAGTATAAACCTTGCTATAGGAAAACCTAGTAGATGAAACCTTAGTAGAAATCTTCCTAAGTCAAGATACCTACTACTATCAAGCTTAGCCTAGCTTAGAAAACAAGGGTGGAATATATATCCATACTATGAAAATTTCTAAGTCTGAGGACTTATGTTTTTGTTTAATAAAACAACTAAGTTAATGAATCACCTGGGTGGAATGGTAATTGCTTGGTGGATTTTGGTTGAGTGGTTCACAAGGCCCATATCAATGGTTTACCTTGTGTATCTCACTTGTGGATGGCCACCCAGGAACAAAGAGATTTGAGATGTCAAATGTTGAGAAGCTTCAAGTGCAACCACTTGGCAATATGGGCTCTGCCATGATCATATAGGTTGCAAGAACTTAGCCATATGGACAGAGGGTGGTAGTGTTTGATAGGTTGGAACGCGTCCATTTTGGTCTAAGGGAAGGCTTCTGAAAGATCTTGTCTTGGGAAACCAAGTCTTGTGGGGAAAGTGCACCACCTCTGCAGAGTGTAAAATCTAAGTACTTAGCCATGTCCCTGGTAAAGGACAATTTGAGCATCAAGACATGGAAGCAATCAAGAATCTCATCATTCAAATTTCTAAGTTAAAACTTGTGGTTTGAACAAGGGTTGTTTGAAATCTTCAATCTTTGATTGAGAGAAGCTTTGGAAAAGATTTTGTCAAAACAAAAACTTAGTATTTTCAAAATGTTAAGGAAAATATATTTTGAGCAATGCAAGCCTCAACTCCACTTAGCCAAATGCATATAGATGATAGACTCCACTATACTACCATAGTATCACTTGCCAATACAATTCAAATGTATTGACCCTTTGTGGCTGTAACTTGTATGTTGCAGGTTTGATTGATTTTAGTGAAGATTGATTAATTAGGATTACAAAGTCTACAACCAACATCTGCCTGTGGCACTTTGAAGATGAAGGACCACTTGACTATAGTTATTCCGCTGCAATGTACTGTAATAGCCAAATGAGCTATGTAAGATGTAATAAAATTATGTTATTCCTGGTTATGAAGTTATATTATGACCTTTGTTTCTTGATATTACATCTTAAATGTGGATGCTAGCTATTGATCCAGGGACTAGCATTGTAAACACAGGGGGCTCTATCTTATTAAAGATTGGGACCCCTACAATCATACCTATATGTGTAAATCCAAGGTCTATGGATTTTACACGCTATGTGTGTTGTAAGAGTATCATCTCATACTTCTACTGACAACATCACCATATCATATCACTAGCCCAGCAACTATCTAAACTAGACGCCTCTAATTTATCCATTGCAAGTTTTACGTGGCTTAGGGATTTCGAGATAGAACCGTTCTTACCTAGGAACATGAACCACAACGAGGATAAGCAAATTGTTGACAACTCGTTTGCAAAATAGATATTGACTATAGTAGGAGAGACAGACACCCGCTAGCCACTTATGCAAACTAGTTGCATGTCAAGCATGGAACAGGTCTCATGTGCGAGGACATGTAAAGTTTGTCCGGGCCGCTTCATCCCACTATGCCACCAATATCCAAAATTACAACTAAGGAGCAACAACATGATCATCATCGCCCACATACTCATATGTGTACTACCCGTGTAAAGCATCTACGCATAGATCCGGCTCTGATACCACTGTAGGGTTCGCAACATAGAAAACAAAAAATTTCCTATGATGGGAACTATGTACCAAGATCTATCTACTAGATACAAACAACGGGCGGATGTATATCCGTAGAGAACATACCCTTGAAGACCGACAAAGCTTAATGAGTTCAACTCGTGGTTGATGTAGACGATCTCTTGCCGATCTCAAGATCGAGAGGAAGTCCTAGCGCCGCAAATCAACAGCGCATCCGTGCTCGCACACACGTTCGAGGCACCGAGCAACCTCCGCCTCCTCGCTCCAGCGATGCAGCGGAAGCACAACTCTTTCTTGCCGAATAGTCACCGGGAACATGTATCTCGCTAGTCCGAGACCATGGGGGATAAATTCTAGAGGGGGAGAGAGATCCTTCACGAGGAGGTGTAAGAGACAAGTGAGAGGAGGGGCTCCTTTTATAGGAGGAGGCGGGGCACCCAATGGGGTGGCCACCGGCCATGGGGGCTGCCCCCTCCCCTCCTTCATTCATGTGGGTGGACACTCCACTCACAAAATGGCCCTCCAATTTTCTCCACTAAAAAATCCACTCAAATTCCCATTAAGTTTCCAGCAAATTTAATGCAAACTCTCATTAAATAAAACTCTTTTATTTTATTCAGAATTTTGTCAATTACTTTAATGACAAACATTCACAAATAACCCCTTGCTAGAATTCTATTTCACATGCATAACCACTTTATGCAATTTCAGCCGAAAACCTGTTTCGGTATCTAGTGAAATAAATTCCTGCGCTTGTTCATTCTTTCGGCATGAAACCTTTGCTCCAATTGGATGTCGGTGTCTCTTAAGTGTGTCACCCTACGGTTCCTGAATAATGCGGACATGATCGAGACCCCTCTCGATTCAATAATCAGAAGCGGGATCTGGAGACCCATACTGACTCCCACACATTCAACGATGACTTTCTTGTGATCGTCGGAACCTTTTATGCTAGTATCTTAATCCCTTTGTTTCACGATATATTACATGTCCGAGATTTGATCATTGGTATCTCCATACCTAGTTTGATCTCGTTACTGACATGCACTCTTTTCTTGTTCCCGTGATATAACATTCTAGTGATCAAATCACTTGCTTGCAAGCTAATCAATGTGATATCACCGAGAGGGCCCAGAGTATATCTATCCGTCATCGGGATGAACAAATTTCACTCTCGATCCATGAGCCTCAACATAACACTTTATTAGTTCTGAATCCAACTTTATAATCACCCTTTTACGGTGTGGCGTTTGATGTTATCAAGAAACTCTTCCGGTGTTAGTGATTGACATGATCTCATGGTCTAAGGATTATGATCACTTCGTAAGTTGTTATAGCAATATAAACTCAATGACTTTGATTGTAATGCTATACTTCGGATGGATGTTCATCACACCATTACACTAATGTTGTGATCCCGTTATTAACAACATCCAATGTCCATGATCAGGAAACCTTGATCATCTTCTTAATCAACGAGCTAGTTTATGAGAGAGGAATAACTAGGAACTTTCTGTTTGTTTATTAAACACACATGTATTAATGTTTCCGTATTAATACAATTATAGCATGCAAAATAAACATCTATCATATACTTGGAATACACATAATAAACACTTTATTATTGCCTCTCAGGGCATATTCCCTTCAATACGGTCATCGGAGATGACCCTGATGACCACAAGAGCGGCGGCGCGCGGCAGCGCTTGGTGGCACGACAACACAGAGTGGGAGGGGTCGAGGTGAAGGGTCTATGAGGTCCATAATCTCACCACGGTCGCGATGGTGAAGTCGGGGAAGCAAGGGGAGGCTGACCAACAACGAATCACCGGTGACCGGCGTCGGAGGGGATGAAGATCGTGAGCTTGATTTACGGCGAGCAACATCGATTCCTTCTGCCAGGGGACATAGTTAATCGATGCGGTTCGAACGACGGCCTCAGGGAAGCGAGGGGTGGCCGGAGGTGGCGGGACGAGGCGGCACCTGCAAGCTCTAGGGTTAGAGTTCGCGCGTGCGAGAGCCATAGAGGAAGGGAGAGGGGAAGTGGCATGCTAGGGTTCGTCCATGTCGAGGCAGCGAGTCTTGTAGACATCTGGGGGCGCAGATTTCATCCTGAAGCTCGGTGTTGCAGCGGCGACAGACAGCTACTTGCTATCATCGAAAAAGACGACGATAGTGGCAGCGCGAAGAGGTACGGGCCAGATGGGCCGCGCTTGCGCCACAGCTGGGGCGGCTGATGGCGCGTGTGGGCGGCAGGAAGAGAAAAGAGGGAGGTGGGCTAAGTTGGTCTGGGTCTGGGTAGCTGCTGCTGCTCTATTTTTATTTCCAAAATTGTTTTCCTTTTCATGATTTTTTTCTCTCTTTATAACTTAATTTTCAAATCTGTTTTGAACCATTCAAAATTAACAGAGTTTTCGTAAAATATATAAAATAATCAGGGGCCCTTGTAGACCATTTGGGCTCCATTATTTTGGTAGTTTTCCAAAATATTCAAAACCATTTGAATTGTTTCAAAGAGAGGGGATAAAACTAGGGTTTTAGGGTTTTAGTTGGATTTTCTTTAATACAAAATTTAAAGTATGATGCTAATGATGCACAAACAAACCATAATTGATATTGACCTAAAACTAGGGTGTTACAGCTCTATCCCCCTTACAAGAATCTCGACCCGAGATTCCAAAGGTAGGAAGAGAGATAGAGAGAGAAACAAACAGAGCCACTCTAAAGATAAGAGGGAAACACACTAAACAACACACCGAGTATCTCATGGTCAACTCATGGATGGAGTGTTTAGAAACAACTCTGAGATGACGTCATGAAACATGACAAGGTAATGGAGGAAACAAAATGAGATGGTTTCAAGTTGTTGGATATATGGTCTTCATAAGGATTGAGACCATCGAGCTCACAGAAGAGTTTAAGCTTCTAGGAAGGAAAGCTTCCAACAGAAAGAACATGAACACAGACTTCGATAGAGTACCTCTACTAAGCGGATTGAGTAGAGATTTCAGGTTGCAGAGATATGGGTCGACAAAACCAAGATGTTGAACTACTTTTGACACAGAAGAGTCAGTCTTTTATTCAACAGAAGGCCAAGACAGAAAGGTGTTTTGGTGGAGAGGACTCATAAGAGTCACAAGAACATGTAACAAGAGACGCTACTGATTACCAAAATCATAGCCACTTAGAACATGGTTGAGAAGACGAAGGAAACTCTTTATTCATCTAGGTGTATCAAAATCTTTGCCAAAGATTATGATATCACTTTACACCACTAGATAAATAGGTGATAAAATTTATGATGACACGATAAGGAAGAAACTTCATTCTTAGACTTCAATTACTTGGCACAACAAAGTGCTTGCCAACATAAAATGGTCTTGAGGATCGATCGAGAGACACTTAGCAACACTACTTTAAATGTTCTCCTTGATGTTCGAGAAATCAATCATCAAGTAAAGATCGGACTTCGGATACAAAGGAAAACATAAGAATAACTCCTATATTAGATTATAGAAGAAGCCTCATGAAGAGTGGTTGTTATTGCTGAATCAAGAGAATGTGATGGTAGGTCTTTCCGGCTAGTGTGTCAACCATTACAACAATCTTGCCAGAATCACAAAGAGAACTATGTCAAAACCTTGTGGAACACCAACCATCATTGCTGCTTGAGATTCAGCTTTGGTTAGGTGGAATGATACTACAGACTCAGCATGTCCGACTAGAAATTTTGCAACATTTACCACAAAGGTAAAGTTACTAGAGTCTCAAGATAGTAACTATAGTGTAAAGCTCCAAAAGTCTGAGATGGATTGCTATACCCATGTATTAACATCTTGTCGAAAGACAACTACATACATATAAAGTACTAGCAATAAAACACACATATATCCATGAAGAACGAATAAAACTATACTCGGATCCACGGCAACATCTTTCAACAGTTGCACATGAACCAGAGAAAATTACTTCTAACATCCATATCACATACTTCGAGATGACTCGAAGACGGATCTCGAAATTTTCCAACATTAATTCCAAATGTTCCATATGAATCTAATCTAGCATGGAAAAGATAAGAATGTCATCGATTGGCTCAACAACAAACTTACTGGAACACTCCAAGAAGATGGACTCATATGTTTTATAACAAGGCGAGAATATTGGTTAGACCAAAGAACATGAAGATGTACTCAAGTGAAACATCATAAGTAGAAACACCATCAAGATAGTCCTTGGAACTGAGTTTGATTTGACAATAACCCAAATCAAATCAAAGAGGTGGGGGGAAATAGTGTATCCACAAAGGAAATATTATCATTCTTCAGCGCGAACGAAACTAAACATCCCTTTACAAAGGAACGTAGTTGGATAGAACTTTCTCTTACAACTCTCCAAGTTGTTGTTTAAGCTCAACCAACTAGTTCAGGGGTATCCAGTACGGATCCTTGGAGAAAGGAGCAGTTCAGAGAACTTGCTTGCTCAAGAACTTGACAACACGGTCATGTGGCAACATGGAGGTACTTCTAGTAGACATCTAGAATATCACAAACCACCGATATGTCACTTAGTTCCAGAGGAAACTTGCTTGGTAAGGCAAGAAGACATGGTCTCAGAGCTTCGGCACGAGCCTAACACTTTGACCGAAGAGAATGTACCAGAATACGAACTTGGTAGCACAGTCAAACTTCGCTTAGTGATAGGGTTAACCATCACGCTAGAATGGCACAAATGTCCTTGGAGATTAAAACAATAATAATTGCTAAGAATCTCGATTACCCACATTATTACACACACGCATCCCTCACATACAAGAAAGTTCAGAGGAAGGGTGGTAAAGATGTGTGAGAGTATCACTTCAGTAAGGGGCCATGAAAATCAGCACGGCCTCTTAGTATAAAAGAGTGTGATACTTTAAGGTAGAACAGATGGAAGACAATTAATGCCTCTTGATCTGCGGATTACAACACTTTGACCTGGTCCTAGAAATGACGAGGTACTGGAGTTTGTTTCTCCTAGACATTCCGAAATGGTTTGTCTGGACAGACCACAAGAATATCTTGCTTCGGAAGACATCGATCCATATTTACTACTTGGCTACCAACTGGTAGACAAAGGTCGGAAAACAACAAGGGGAAAGGAACATGCTCAGTATAGAATCCCGAGATGTGGATGCATAAGTCAACAACCTTCCGAAGACCAATGCAGACGAGGGTAAGGTGTGGTAGAGTCACGAGCATAGATTTGAGACTCTCGAGGAGTACTCTTCTCGTGATCTACTTGGTTCCATTAAAGAACAGCTGCAGTAGCATGTGGTAGGGAAGTCCTTAGTTGTCACAATTAAATCGCGACAAAGGCCACAAGCTTGAAGGCTAGATTTGTATTACCAGCCATCCTGAGGTTATGTGTGAACATTAACAACAGGGGTCAAAGGATTGGATCTTGGGTTAAAGATCAGCTTCATGTACAAGATTCACAACACCAGAATCCAACACAATTGGGGATCTTAGGTCCAAGTCCAAGGGTTAAAACCCAAAGAAAGGAGTAACTACTACTTGAGTGACATATCATACACTGCAAGGTAGTAATCACAAGGTAGCTTCCAAAAGAAGATACAACTTGTGAAGTACCCAAACAAATAGAGAAAGGAGGCACATGAGGTGAAAGGAAACCTCGAAGCCTAGAACAGAACACTGAAGATCCAACAATTTAATGTTGTGGGTCCAAAAGATAGAGAGATCATGATAGAAAGGAATCTCTCAAACGAACAAGAGCAAAGGGGAACAAGAATTCACAACACACAACTCTAGAGAACTCAACACTAGGTCAACTGGTTGAGAAATGGCATGCCCAAAAGGCACCTAAGTTTTGAAAGACAAGAAGATATATCAAAACTTCTCCAAAATCAACACCAGATAGGATGACCCAGAGTAAGAGCAAAACTGGATAAGGAGAAAATAAGCATACTAGAGTTTTCGCAAATACTTTTCAGCTTTTAAAATAGTTTTCACAAGCACTAGACTCAACATCGACCAATAGCATGGTTTTCCTACGGTAGGTACTTCTCTGATACCAAGAACTGTGACACCCCCGGGATCAGGGCTAAACAAATCCCAGACCTCCGTCTGAACATAAGCTTAACCTTGAGCTCGAGAATATTTAGTGAAGAATCGATAGCACAACAATGACCCTACAACACAAAATTTATTAAAGCAAGCTCATAACTAAGTAGAGAACCAAATTATTACAAGAAGAGGTCACTGACCACAAACATCAAACATCTGAAAGCAAATTATGCTACTAAGTATAGAAAACTTAACAAATGGCCTAAGAGGCTTGGAGCATAACGATGAATTCCCAGCCCATAGATTCCAGGCTGCCGGCCAGGAACCCCAAGCTACTCGTTGTTGTCGATGTAGTGCCAAAGTGATCTTCAGGGAATACTTACTCTGCCAAAAGTATCAACAAAGCAAGGGTTAGTACAGGGTGTACTCCGCAAGACTTATGGCTGGTGGAGTTGTTTTGCATAAAGTCACTTTTGTTTATAAAACAAGAGGGAGAAGAAGCTCGTCTAGTCAGAGTATTTTAAAAGGGGATAAGAGAGCGACATCTCCGAAATATTGATCATCTTTTGATATCCACCGAATCATCATCATCTGAACCCTAACTAGGATCACCCCCTCATACCCATGAGGAAGCATCCTTAACAAACATTAGTTGCTATGTTTTACGATTAGGTTCATGATCTCTATGATCTTGAGTCCGATCGCCAAGTCGTTCATAACCGTGAACACGGCTTTTCGAAAATATTATTACCCTGCAGGGGTGTACAACTTTACCCACACGTACTAACCTTCTCTTTATGCCACTAGATAAGCCCTCTTCCTTGGAAGGCTGGTAGAGGGTGGTTAGACATGACCTTTACCTTGCTTTCGCCGAGACCTTGAGTCACGCAATAAGTATTGTTCCACTGTAACGGGTCAAATCCCGAAGCCGGTACCTAAAGATGTGAGGCGAGGTTAGTTAACAGGGGCTCCATCGACCCCAAGCAACTCGGTCCATGCTTACCTACCTGTTATGAATGCACCATCTTCACCTGGCAAATCATTCAAAAGATTTTCTATGCATATGTCGAATGGAACGCCCGAACTATGTGACTCATGGAATCTACTAGGAAAGTTAGTTGGTCGTGAGGTTGTCTAGGCCCCGTGTGGTTGTACTCTCGTCTCGGTTCCAAAGGCAAGAACTCAGTTCATAGTGGTGGCGAGCATGGGACTAGAAAAACCACATCCCACTGTGGCCTCCCATACAAGCCTTAGAATGTTTAATCTCATCTCACCTCTGATATCACATCATCACGTTCTCCTGTCATACTAGATTCTCTGCATCTGAATACATCATCTAGATGAACCAGAACTAACAGCTATGCATGGCTAAGCATGACACAAATATAAGCTTTAGTAGTGCACACAAGCCAAACCTAGTTATGCTAGGAGCAGTGGATCAGGTAATATTAGTTCAAAGGGAATAATGCAACATATAGGATATTCTATCTATCGATAAAATACCAAAGTAGAATCGTATGCATCATGGCAGGAATATAAATGCTTTCAAAATCGTAGGATTATATCATGGTGGGGCTATGCTTGCCTTTGCCCGTTGATAGCAGATAAATATATCTTCAGAAGCCTTGTACTTGACTTGGTTAAAGTTCATCAAGTATTGTTCTTTGATCTTCGAACTTCGACGGTGTTGACCTTGGTCTTCGATCTTGATCTCGATATCGTATTCTACCGGAAAGAACCAAACACCAGAAATAAAGGGGAAACAATTAACACATGGCATCGATGCAATGCTCAAACAAGAATGATGATATGACAAGTTAATTTGCATTGAATTGAAACCCTAAAGCATGCTCGACAAATTAATCGGGGTTCCGAGGGGTGAAAACCCTAATTCAGAGAAACTCTGAACATATGAGAGGGGTGCATTTGTTATTTTAATTAAACTTGTCATGAAAGTTGTTGACCAATGCATGAATATAGCTTAGATATATATTTCTCAATTTTCTGAACATTTTGATATATTATTTGTATTTTTCTGACTTACAAATCATTAGATATTGAATTTACAAGATTTAAGCCTTTTTATGAAATTATTAAACCCATATTAAATAGGTTTATTACGTAACGCTTACGCTAGCACACCCTAACTCTACCTTTTCTCACCGAGGCAGTAGCTAGCCATAGAGGCTGACGAGTGGGACCTGGTCCATGTTGGCAAGCCACGCTGGCGGGCTAGGCCCACTGCCTAGTTAACATGGTCAACCATGGACGGTTGGCTCAGGTGATCGCCGGAGCTGCGCTTTGGGTGCGCGCGCGGGCTCGGGACCTAGCATATCGAGAGCGTGGCATCGCGGGGGTTCTAATGAGTGGTGCTAGAGACCATATGGTCACCGGAGATGACCCCGATGACCACAAGAGCGGCTGCGCGTGGTGGCGCTTGCTGGAACGACAGCAGAGAGTGGGGGGGTTGAGGGGAAGGGTCTAGGAGGGCCATAATCTCACCACGGTCGCGACGGTGAAGTAGGGGAAGCAAGGGGAGGCCGAACAACGACTAATCAATGGTGACCGGAGTCTGAGGGGATGAAGATCGTGCGCTTGATTTACGGCGAGCGAGACCGATTCCTTCTTCCAGCCGACATAGTTCATCGATGTGGTTCGAACGACGGCCTCAGGGAAGCGAGGGGTGGCCTGAGGTGGCGGGACGAGGCGGCACCTGCGAGCTCTAGGATTAGAGTTTGAGCGCGCGAGAGCTAGAGAGGAAGGGAGAGGGGAAGTGGCGTGCTAGGGTTTGTCCTTGTCGAGGCGGCGAGTCTTGTAGACGTCTGGGGGCGGCGGATTTCATCCTAGCGCTCGGTGTTGCCGCGGCGACCATCGGGCGGAAGCGGCGGCGACAGACAGCTACTTGCTGTCATCGACGAAGACGACGATAGGGGCAGCGCGAAGAGGTACGGGCCAGATGGGCCACGCTTTGGCCATGGCTAGGGCGGCTGATGGCGCGCGTGGGCGGCAGGAAGAGAAAAGAGGGAGGTGGGCTAAGTTGGGCTAGGCCTGGGTAGCTGCTGCTGCTCTATTTTTATTTGCAGAATTGTTTTCCTTTTCCTGATTTTGTTTTCTCTCTTTATGAATTAATTTTCAAATATTTTTTGAACCATTCAAAATTACCAGAGTTTTTGTAAAATATATAAAATAATCAGGGGCCCTTGTAGACCATTTGGGCTCCATTATTTTGGTAGTTTTCCAAAATATTCAAAACCATTTGAATTGTTTCAAAGAGAGGGGAGAAAACTAGGGTTTTAGGATTTTAGTTGGATTTTCTTTAATGCAAAATTTAAAGTATGATGCTAATGATGCACAAACAAACCTTAATTGATATTTACCTAAAACTGGGGTGTTACACCTATGTGGACGATATAGCGGTGATGTCTAAAAAGTCAAATGACTTATTCTTTGACTTAAAAGAAACCTTTGATAATCTCCAGAAATACAACATGATGCTTAACCTAAAGAAGTGCGTCTTCGGGGTTCTAGCTGGAAAATTGTTGGGCTTCATCGTTTCCCAGCGTGGAATCAAGGTCAACCCGGTGAAAATCAAAGCAATCCTAAACATACACCATCCGACATGCCTGAAGGACATCCAACGGCTAACAGGCAGCGTTACAGCAGTAAGCCGGTTCGTCAGCCGACTTGGAGAGAAGGCTTTGCCTCTATACAAGTTGTTGAAGAAGGCGGACAAATTTACATGGACGGACGAAGCAGATGTTAAATGAGATACTCTCCTCTGCACCTATGCTCGCAGCACCCGAGCCTATGTTGATCTACATGGCGGCCACCAACCGGGTAATTAGCATCATCGTCGTGGTGGAGCGGAAAGAACCAACGCATGAGTACGGAGTGCAATGACCAGTTTACTATGTAAGCGAGGTCTTGACGGAGTCCAAGCAACATTACCCGCACTACGATAAGCTAGCTTATGGAGTGTTCCTTGCTTTTTAGAAGCTAAGGCACTATTTCCAGGAGCACCCTATCCACTGTCCGACATCATCAATAACAGTGACGCTATAGGAAGGGTTGCGAAGTGGGGCATTGAACTTGCCGCCTTCGAGATCACCTAGAAGAGATGCGACGCTATCAAATCACAGGCCTTGGCGGATTTCATTGCAGATTGGACTGAGATGCCAAATGCTATCGTTGTACCAGAGCTAGAATACTGGTTGATGCACTTTGACGGATCAAAGCTACTCAACGACTCAGGGGCTGGTGTACTGCTACAGTCACCAACAAGGGAAAATCTACACTACATTCTGTAGATCCACTTTGAGGATACAAATAACATGGAGGAATATGAAGCACTCATTCACGGACTTCGCGTAGCCAAGGATATTGGCATCAAGCACATAGTTTGTTGTGGATATCTTACTTGGTTGCCCAGCAAGAGGCTGGCACCTGGAACGCGCGGAACCCTATGAGGGTGGCATATCGAGATGAAGTAGACAAGATAGCCAAGTGCTTCGAGGGCTACGAAGTCAAGTATGTCAAGAGGGAGGACAATGAGGCGGCTGATCTGCTGTCAAAGCTTGGATCAGGGATCAAACCAATTCCTCCTGCCATTTTTCTGGAGCATCTACGGACACCATCCGTGAATGGAGCGGATCCATCTAACCCGGAGAGAGTTGACTCATTTGTCGATGTCAGCATCCTCATAGTGGGCCTTGACCATAGCCAGCGACATCCTTGCACCAGCCCGGGTACATGAAGCTTTCCATCTTACGATACACTCGGGGGCTTGGCGAATCTCCCCGTTCCCACCGCCGCTGCCAACGTTTCGCATCCTTCGCGCGGAAAAAATGGCTATGATTGTGTTGTTTGCATGTGTGAGTTACGAGGCGTCGCTGACCTATGGTCTACGTCGATCTACTGCCATAGGCAGGTGAACCATCCCATCTGAAGATTTCGGCAAGGACGAATCCAGTCCTGCTTCGAGAAGAGTACGATGGAAGAATCAGTAGTTCTCCGACTTATGTGTTGAAGACGGAGAGCATTGTAGGGTTCTTGGGAGTACTACAAGATATTGCTTGACGATTTTCCGACATCCATCTAGACGGCGCATTCGATCTGAAGAGGCAAGTGGGCGCAAGATCTTGGAGTTCTCCGGGGGCTACTGTTGGGGATATGATAAATGGGTATCACCATTGCATGTCTCTTATCCGGATAACACGGGTGGCCCACCGTTGGTATCAAGGCCTATGTCCCTTTGGGTGTCCCAGTTAGATGGATCCAGAAGGGAGGCCCATGCCGGATAAAGGAAGGCTACAGAGGACTCACCAGCGTACCTGGAGCCTTGGAGTGCAAGACACGTTAGACTAGTTGTGTACCGTGTAGGACTTTGCAACCTGTCTGGCTAGGACTTTGACTGTAACCCTAGGATCTGGCGACTATATAAGCCGGACCTGCGGGAGCCTTTAGGGCAACGATACAACTCATACCTCGCACAGCGAACCAATCCATGTAACTCGTTGTATTGCCATTATAGTGATTTATAGAAGGAGTAGGATTCCGCCACCGTCGTGGGATCTGAACCTGGGTAAGCTATGTTACCTCATACCCGCCAACCTTCCGCCTTACCCCCACGTCTCTAAACACGCTCTGTGAGAACCCCCTCCATGGCGTACTCGTCGGAAATACCACAACAAATCATAGTCAAGCAAGTTTGCACAGCACCCCACCTTCTCGGGTCGCAACCACTCTAGCAAACCCTAGCTCCCTGTCCTTTGTGTTTGGAAGCAAAACAAGGAGATAGCGAGAGACATATATATCTTGCATATCTTGGGCATTAAAAAGCCACAGCCACTCCCTCCCTCTCTCTATGGTCGTACAAAGGGCCCCGCACCTCGCTCTCCATTGCCTCTCTAGCGCTATCTTAGCCTAGAACATTGCCCTTCTCCAAAATGGACCTTGTCCACCATGGACCTATTTTCCCCTGCTTATAAGGCCTGAGGCCAGTACGACCCTCCCCTCTGGCTCATTTCCACACACCTACCCCTTCCATCTCTACCCCTCCAGAACCACACTAATCTCTCCCTCTCTGCTGCCAAGGAGAAGGAGGAAACTCCATTTTCGGCCTCCCGCAAGATCTACACATAGAGCTCCCTCTTCTTCTCCCCACCCTCTACATGTTACACATTTGAGATCTCCTGGCTCTCCTGCTTCTAACCATGCACTTGTTGTGGACAAGGACCGACCATAGCAGTGACTCCCCGAAGCTCCGACGAGCTCCCCTTTGGCCATCCTCGCGTGAGCAAGCTTTTGAGGCAGAAACCCCTTCTGCCGCCCATCATAGAGCTCAGCAAGGAGAACCGCGTCGCCCGGGACCCTCCCTACCGTCCCCCAGCCCTCAGGTGAGCCTCTCCATCCCAGCCGTCGTGAGCTAGGGTTCTAGCGCTGCATGCTATGCTACGTGGAAGACGATGGACCTCCACTGTCGATCCCCTCTAAAATGCACGGCCAGGATTGTCCCGTACCCCGTCGGCCCCCTACTCCCTATGACCAATGAGCCCCGCACGGCTGGATTCAAACGTGCGCATTCGGGCTCTCCGGCACGTGGTGGCGCCCGGGTGGGCTACATCTGCGCCATCCCGCCCACAACCGCCCAGATCTAGGCCCGCGAGCCCCTTAGTCTTTTTCCTTTATTTGATTTGTCTAGATCCAAAAAATTGACCATTTGGTTTAAATCATTTTGAAAATGTCAAATGACCCAAAATTGATGGCTCCAAAATTATACATTCCCCTGTGTGTTTCTACAAACATGTAGAGAAGGTCATTTGCCCAAAAGATTTACCATCTTTTCAGGGTAAAATAAATTCAAGAAGTACCTGTTTCCACTATTAATTTGTGACAGGAAGTTTGGTAAATCCAAAAGGGATGAATCCAACTTCCTCTGGATAGGATTGGAAACACCCAACCACTGCACTTGGTTCCATGTCAAGGTGGACTATGGTTTGCTAGTAACAAAAATAACAAAAACAAGGTATTTCTGCCTTTATAAAATTCTCTAGACCAAACCACAAAGGTTTTTAACCTATTTACAACTCTCTATACATCTACACACCCATATATAACAAACCCCAGGAGCCAAAAATTTATTGAGCTTATTTTGAATTTTGGTGAATTAATCCTTTCTATGCATGGGTATTTCACCAATAAATTCATAACCTTAGTTCTGTAAATCCAAAAAGGATGATTCCAATTCCTACAGAAAGTTATTTCAAATGCCTAATATGTGTATTTGGAGTCAGATTAAAATCCCTTAAAATTTAATTTGGTGAAAAAGACAATAACCATCCAGAACTGCCTTTGGATTTTCCTGAGGGCATTTTCGTAATTAATTTAAGTTGATTCCAACTCCTCTTGAATCAGTCCATCAAATCCTACCTAAGCACCCAAGGAAATAATATTTGGAGCTCCAGAACTCTTCTGGTGAATTATTTCCTCAAACTAGAGCTTTATTCACTACAAAATCCATTATAAATCAATGGTAATTGATAAAATAGTGAAACCACTTTTGCCGGCTTCATTTTATCAATATCAATCTGATGACATCATTTTTGCACAATTTTATCATGCAGACCTTGGCCTTGCTCCAAAACCCCTTATCTAGGAGGTTTTGGACCTTAAATCCTAAATAGAAAAATCCCCAAATGCAACCCAAGCACTTCCCTTGATTTCCAACCAAATCCTCAACACTTACTGATCCATAACCTTGTTTTGACCATTGATTATTGTATGGTTTGATGCATGTATGCCTTGTATTGATGGTGGTGTTGTTTGCTCGCATGTTTGCTCGATAACGGCGATAGTTGCGACTGTGTGACGCCGAGAAGAAGGAAGAATCAAGTTATTCTTATTATTATAGTTGGTGAGGCTTGGCCTACCAAGTGGATTGGAAATGAGAAAGGTTTTGGTTTTACAAAATGGTTGGAAAAATGATGGAGGAAAAATGTTTACGAAAAAACATTGCACTGTGCAGTTTACTATGCTAGTACAATTAACCCGTGCAACCACATTACTCTGGAACGCGGGGCTGGGCTAGAAGTTTGTCTAATTTTGTATAGGTGCATCGAACTACTACATGGGAAAACAATCCCTGGAGGGTGGGCCTTCTCTGGCCAACGGTCCATGCGTAGCATCAACCGGGAGAAGGAACAAAGGGTCTACGGGCCTCCACGCGATACTATGAGCCCCGCATTGAAAGCGCACACCCGTCGAGGTGCAAAAAAGGCTCCGGTTGGCTTGGTAACTATATATGGTATCCTGGTTTTGAGGGGATTAACACCATAGGGTAGGCACTTGTATCGGAGAAGGCATCCGGAAGGTCTTGACCGGTTATTCCACCCATGATTGGTGTAGATCAAGGACGGGTAATTGGATGGTGTGGGTATAGTGTACAACATCTGCAGAGTGTAAATCGATTCGAATAGCCAAGTCCTTGGTCATGGACGGTTGTGCTGGTGGCTGTACGGCGGGTGATGGTTTTGATTGCAAATATGACTTCGGAAAAGAAATGTCTTGAAAATGATTTGACCATGAGATGGTCGGAAAAAGGAGCAAGGAGTTTGGTCATGAGATGACCGGAAGGAAAAATGAATGGGTGACCCAATCCTAGTGTTTTCTAAAAAAAGATTAAAAAGATTTCCAAATGTTTTATAGAGGCTGTTCAACAAATATATAGAGATATGCTATATCTACAAGAGAAACTAGTTTATAAAAGAACCTTGTATGGAGCCATCCTACCACATCCATATTGCATATCCTTTGTTATTGTTTTCTTAAGGTGGTTTGCGATTACATTCAAAGTATTCGCCGGCATTGTACCTGCCTATTTACTTGGCTAGACATTTTAGAGGCAAGAGGAACGATGGAGGTTGTTGATGTCCATGCGAGCTAGAACGTCTTCCCAGTCAATTTCCTGTAGGTTATGGCATGACATGGGGTCTACGATTGAAGACTTCCTCTATTTGTGTTGTAATCGCCGTAACGGCCACCTTCTAAGTTCTGTAATCGTTACTTTCTAGGTGTTGTAATGATACTGGTCAGTTATGCTCATGCCTCACTAATCATGGTAACGTGATTTATATGCATAACGGGTATTCTCGGACCATAAATCCGGGGTGCCACAGACTTGGTATCAGAGTCATCCTGACAGTAGGAGACCTTAGTTAGCATGGACGTTAGACATGACAACCCCTATTTATAAAAACACCGGTTTTCGCAACCTATTTTCCCAAAATCTTTTTGAAAGATTTCTTATCTCATCTTCACTGACTTAAACAATTTGAAAATGGATTACTCTATATCTTTTCTACTTCAAAGGTTCCGTTTTCAAAAACAAGGTACGACTTGGAGACTATGAAGACGGAGATCCCGGAATGAAGAGACACCGACACAAGCAAACCAAAGGAGCTATCGTCGACGAAAGACACTACAAGACCACGCTACCAACGGAATCCTCCATTGCCCCCAAATCGATCAAGTACGACACCGACGACAACAGATGGCAAAACCGAAGCCAAGACCCCCATAACATCTGTACCTAGGATTAGCATCCCTAATATAGGATTCCCTTTATGGTGTGTAGTCACCCCTTAGTACCTATGGTACGCCTTGTTTTCTTGTCATGTGTTTATGTGATGCTTTAAATATGTTTCTTGTCTGCCCCGGATCACTCGATCCTATTGAATGACCACCTTGTTTTCGTATCCCGATGCTAACCCTCGCAACCCCATAGCTGGAAAACTCTCCTCAGCAGGATGGCCACATAAATAAATCCCCGACAACTCCTACTTAGGCGTTAGTTCTAATTGCCCAAAGAAACAACTATCCTAATAAACCCACCGCCGAATCAACAGGAAGTCTTCGCCGTAACACAAACGCCCCAAGAAGCAGGAAGATAAGCAGTCCCAAAGACAACAAGTCTACTATATCATCGAACCAAAGCAAAACAAAGTGTTCAAGCGAAGACAACCCCTCGGAAGCTAATTCGCCTCCACCCCGACTAAGGACCAAGAAAAAGCATAGCTAATCGCTACAACTACCCCGAGCAAACCCTTATGGCATAGATAGGAACCACCATAGCAGGATAGTAGCAACAAGGCGTCACCCGAAGACCTAAACTCAACTGTCACGCTGATGCCCCAGGACAAAGGATCTAACCCAGCCTCGACGACCCCTAGTACAGCTGTAAGGTGGCGTCTTTCCACTCAAATACAGAAGACCTCTTATGACAATATAATACATGAACATCTTCAATCCAAGAACCTGCTCCAAACACCACCTCGAGAGTCGTCAGAGGAACAGAAAAGCAGACCTCAAAAACAATCTTCAGAAGACTGTTCGATCCTCCCAACACTCAAGACGTTCAGAATTAAAATGACAAGACCACCCGTTCCGTCCAAGGAGTAGAAAGCAACCCCAAAGCGTGGAGCTCTCTGAAGACGTCACGAAGTCCTTTCTCTTCTATCTCCGCTAAAAATGCTCTCCAAAAAGAGCTCCGACTCTGCTAACCCCGAGACTGAAAATAAAGAGCTACCCTTCTACGAGTATCAACCTATCTTCGGTTACCAACCCCGGAGATCCACCTCTCAAAGCAGCCACCGAAGAAGACACAACCCTCACATCAGACCAAATTCGGAACGACCTCATTCTCCAAGGACCGTGTTCCAAAACCACCAACATCCAACGACAACCCTCAACCTATTGGAGCCCTAACTAGATCATAACTAACTAACCGGAAGTTAGTTAAACGCTTCTCCTGCTCCGACTACTACTTCAAGAAGTGGCATCGACGTCTCTAACGAATCGGCTTATACAAGGTTGACCGCAGATAACCACCCCGGACAAAAGGTGCAGCACCATCCCCCAGCATCAGCATACGACTCCAATATAGAAGGTCTACGACTCCACCAGGCACCCTTAGTCTTGTTCTAAGGGGAAAGACTGCGTCTTTCCCTCAAAACCCGAATGATCCCGAGAGAGTCGACCTGTAATAATCGTCAAAAGATTGCCCTCCCTTAAATGAAGATGTATGGACCCCCACAAAAGGGCAACAATAGGCCCTTCTCCTGAATCATAAGATACTTCAGGAAAGTCCTCCACTCCAAGGTCGACCGTCCAGCCACACTCCCGACGTTCCAATACCAAGAAGATAGAAAAAGGTCGACTTCAAGAAGAAATGGATTAAAGAAGGCTCAAATCCTCGCCTCGCCACTGGAAGAAAGGACCCTGTCAACGCTAACCTACCTAGAATCATCATAAGGGGAAAAGACTACATCTTTTCGACTCGTTTAATCTAAAACCACCCAATCTGAAGCCACACAGTTCCGACCCGTAGCTTACCTCGAATATTTGTTATAAAACCTATTAGCCTCTAATAAATTCCAATGCTAAAATTTCTAAGCGGATGCTATCACCAAACCCTACTCCTCCCTAATCCCGGGATGAGATTATTTTAAGGGGGAAAGGTCTGTAACATCCCAATTTCAGCAACCCTGATTTGTTGTCCAAAAGGCAAAAAATCAGGGGGAACAAAAACTTTTTCTTATTCAGTGTTGCAATGTTTTCTTACTTATTTGACTGAGTTCAAGCAACTGATTGTGTATTAGGTACCCTACTTCTTATCTCAACTCTATTTTACAAGGGCTATCTTTTTTTTTAGGGTAAAACAGTAGGGTAAAGAACCCCACTGCAATTTTTATAAATAATAAAGAGTTACGAGTAGCGAATATTTACAAGTTTCAAGCCACCTCAAAGAGGGATAACACTATGGGCAAGTATCTCCTTTCTAAATTCTTGCTAATCCAATCTTTGAGGTCCTGGTAATACTTTTTCTTAATTCTACACAGGACCCATCTTAATTCCTGAGAAACAATAGCCCTCCATTCATCAAAGGAAGCATGCTCGTTATTGAATATTTCATTGTTTCTGCACATCCATATGCCCCAAGCCCCAAGAATAATGATTTCCATTGCAAAGGGGACTTTTAGGCCGCTTTTAATACTAGTCAATGCCTCGAAGAGATTTAGAACATTGTCTTGGATAGGACAAATTTCAGCCCAACATGCTTTTGCAAAAGAACAGACCCAAAATAAGTGAAGTAGAGTTTCCTCACTTGTGCAACCATGGAACACACAATCATATGAATCCAGAACGAATATTTTCATTTTCAAAAGATTTCTGGTGCTTACCCTATCAAGGAGCAAAAGCCAGAAGAAGAACTTATGTTTTTGCTGGCAAGAGGACTTCCACAACCAGGAAAAATGTGGTTGCACAAGCTGGTATCCAGATAATGAAGAATAGGCCTTTTGGACTGAAAAAATAGCACTGCCCCAAATATAGCTCCATCTGTCTGTTTCTCCCTGCATTCCATCACTGAGAATTTGCTCAAGGCATATTCATGGTAAGCTTGTTGTGACAGAGGAAGAAAAAAGTGATCTTGCATGTTGGAAGTCTGCAAGAACTCACAAACAGAAATGTGAGGATTTTTTGCATAAGAAAGAAGATGAGGAAGCTTGTGCTATAAGCATTCATCTTTCCACATATCAGTCCAGAGGAGAGTGGATTTTCCATCTCCCACCGAGCACTTTGCTATTCCTTTAAATATGTCAACTAATTTCAGATGAGACTTCCACCAAAAAGATCCCTCCAGACTTCTTCCAGGCGGTTTACCATTGCAGTAATAAGTGTTCCAGACAAGATGAACCCATGGGATATCCTTGTGATTGTAGAATTTATCCAAATTTTTCAAAAGGAGTGCTGAGTTTTGAACATTAAGATCAAGCACCCCCAAACCTCCCTGATTCTTTGGTCTACAAACTTTATTCCAGGCAACTAGGGCTTGACCTCTAGCTTGAACATCAGTGGTTTTGTTACTCCACAATCACTGCCTCATGTACTTAATGAGTTGATCTTTAATAGAGACAAGAAGTTCAAAACAACTCATATAATATATGGGAAGGGAGGATAAGACAAATTTAACCAACTGTAATTTTCCCCCATAGTTTAGAAAATCAGCAATCCCACATAATCTTCTCTCCACTCTCTGAACAATAGGCAGAAAATGCTCCACTTCAGGCTTGTTTATGCTTAAAGGCAATCCAAGGTAAGTGAAGGGTAATGAGCCAGGGAGGCATGAAAGTGTGCTAGCAAAGTGCCATAGACTCTCATAATCCATGTTGATTGACATCAAACTAGATTTAGAAATAATTGACTTTGAGTCCAGTGGAAAGGGCAAAAGTATGCAGTAGAGCCTTAAGGCACAATAATTGCTTTGAATCAGCCTTAAGGATTAATAAGATGTCATCTGCATACTGCACAATAGGTAAATCAGGACAAAACACACCTTCAAGGGGAAGGGAGAGAAGCCCAAGGCTCATTGCTTTGTTGAGAATGCATTGGAGAAGATCAGCAGCCAGGACAAACAGGAGTGGGGATAAAGGATCCCCTTGCCTTACACCTCTTCTGCAATAAATTTGTTTCCCAGCACTCCATTTACAAAACAGAGGAAGAAGCAGAACCAAAGATCAACTGAATCCAATTAATCCATTTTTCACCAAAACCTTTGTCTTTGAGAATATTAATAATTGTTGAATTCTCAACTCTATCAAAAGCCTTTTCAAAATCAAGCTTTAGAATTAAAATTTCTTCTTTGGACTTGTGGCATTGATCAAAGAATTCAAAAGCCCATCCTAAACAGTCCTGAATAGATCTTTGTTTGAGGAATCCATACTGATTTTTGTGGACAAGTTTAAGGATAATTTTTTGAAGCCTGTTAGCCAGAAGCTTGGTTATAATCTTGATCAATGCCTCAAATGTTCTAGAATTTCAAAACGTAAGCCATGATGACTTTTACACAACACTACTAGGAAATCCTTCATCAGTGGCGCATCTATATTGGCCTTCTGTGGCGCATGGCAGGGACGCCACTATTACGTCGCCACTGATGAAAACTTCTGTGGCGCATTCCGAAATGCGCCACAGAAGTCATGATACTTCTGTGGCGCATTTTGGTTGATGCGCCATAGGACTCTGTTCAATGGCGTATTATGGACAATGTGCCACTGAAGCTCTATGAGCCACAGAAGGTTAAAACGATGTGCCACTGGTTTCAATATCAGGTATTAAAAAAATCGAAACTTGTCCAAATATACAGTATTATACAGGTATTATACAGTATTATACAGAAACAGTATATTTGACTTAGTATATGAAAACAAATATAATGCAAACATGAATATAGTGCCATCACACTACTTAGATCCCGAACGAGATAGACAAGTGATCATCATAGTACAATACAAGTCAAATGAAGTGTTTGTTACAAAGTTCACCATCTCATCACATTACAAATGAAGTGTTCATCGCCTACACTAGAATCAAACAGAATACAACTGTGATGACAGTGAGCAAGAGCAAGAGCACTAGCAATATCTTCATCTGGTTCTCCTTCCATAGGTGGTTCCTTCACTTGGCTACCGCCTCCTCTCGAGTCGCGTATCCTTTGTAGCTGTTGCCGCTAAACTTGTTCACCTGTTTCTGACAGTCCTCCCACTCATCGTAGACTCCTGGAACCCAACCCTTGTACACCATGTACCACTTCGTCATCTCTATAGATAAGGCATATTCATAAATCATGCAAAAGAAAGAACTAAATTAGTTCACATGCATATATGTTCACATAAATTGAAGCAAAAGATCAGTAAACATAGAAGATATCACATCGATCATAATCATAGAACTTCGACAACAACGACCACAATAGTGAAGTTTACAACATACGACCATGGTAGTATATAGTTTGTGACACAACACTACACACAGACATATATGATAATTCTAGGCGCACACATCGATCAATGTTGAGAACTGCTAACGCTCGGCTTCGAGAATGGTAGATAGACATACTTCATCATCCACGTCTTGTTTTCACCCTGTTGACGAAGAATATTTTCAATCTCCCTCTTAGTCAACCCTCTGTTGTGTTTTAGGACTCCCCCCCCCCTCGTGTTGACATCTTCCATGATGATTTCTGACAACTTAACCTGGATGCGATGGAAGTCTTCTCTAAGATCATCATCGTCCCTTCGTGCCAAATTTTTGGCCCATGCTCGGAAACTAGATGGCAGAGTTAGGTTCTGGCAATCCCGGACAAACCCTTTAAGGTGATGCATGGCATAGAAGGCCTCCTTAGCGCCGCCAGTAGCCGGCTCCTTGACGCAAGGGAACTCGAGCACGTGCTTGAACACGTGCTTGTCATCCTTGATACATTCCCCCTTGTTGACGAAGGGGCATCCCTTTTTAGCATAGCCCTCGAGAGCCTCATTCAAAACACCCCTTATTCTGGTGTATTCCTTCTTCTTCTTCTGACTCGCCGAGTCGAAATATGATGCTATCGAGTACTTTGTGCAAATGACGATGAGTGTGCAGTATTTGTCTCTGCACAACACGATAGAAACGGGATGTTGGAAGGGCAAAGGAAGAAAGCTATAAGAAAGCCTAAGTTAACAATGCTAGGGGGTGTGTGTACTTATTTGGGAAAGAAAGGAAAAAGAAGCATGTTCGTCCTCTTGTGGTCCACCATGAACTTCTCGAGATACGCCGTCACCTTGGCACGCGTCTCAGATCCTTCCCTCAACTGGATATCACGCATGTAGTAGGGATCCACTATCGCGATGTAGGGGGTCTGCTCTCTCTTGGTCTTCATCGCCAGATTGAGCGCGAATAGGCAGACCATGTTATAGTACAGCCGTTTCGAGAGAAACAGCTTGAAGACGTCCTCGTACACTATGAAGAACACGTCCGCGGGGGCTTCATGGACGAAGTCCATGTCCGATGGAACCTTGACAGTGAAAACCGGGTAATTTGGATCTTTGTCTTTAAGAAGAATGCCCTCTAGTGTCTTGATACTATCACTCAAAGCGAGCATATGTCCACCAGCAAGGCGAAGCAGCTCCGGAGTCAGTATCGCTTCACCGGCTATATGTATCCTGGGCAAGCCATCCTCGCGGGCTGGTACGACGTCATCCTTAGCCCGGATCCTATTCGGAGGAGGTTGGATCTCAGCTTTCTTACCTCTCTTCCTGTGCTTCTTCGTCTTCTGAGCAGGCTCCTCCACTGGGGATGCTAAGTGCTCAACGGCTGCCTTTTGGAGTGTGCCAGGGCTAAATACGAATCCAACAGGTTTTTCCTGTTGATCGGCGGCCGGAGGCGTCTCTTGAGATAAACCATGGAAGACCAGGCGTTGTGTGCATGTAGTGGGACGCCCACCTTGACCCTCGCGAGCGACAAAGGGTTCTTCATCCACAACAGGCATGTACAATCCTATGACGGCGTCGGTGTTGATGTAGTCGTCGATGTTGACAAATTCTTCATCATCATCGTTGTTGCCGCCATGTGCTGATGGTGGTGGCGGGGGAGACGGCGGTTGCGTTGCGACGGCGGCATCGCCTTGGGGCGGCCCACACGCTCCCAACAGTTGTTGGTGGCGACTGGTCGTGGCAACGACGACAGGTGGCTTCCTAGGCGGTGGCCGGACGATCGAGGTGGCGCCGGTGACAGGTGGCATCCGAGGTGGTGGCCGGACGATCGAGGTGGCGCTTAGGCGCCCCATAAGACGAATCTGACTCTTCGGCCATGTCAAGGGCCAGCCGTGGCATTCTGCAGGGGTCTTGTGTTCGTCGGCTCCCTGAGGTTGTGCATTGTGCGGTTCGCCGGTTGTATGATATTGCCCTTGACAACATCCTTCAACTCGCCGTCGGCAAATTTGTGGAGTAGTACACAAGCAGCATCCTGAATATCGACACATATGTGTTTGGCATCATGATCGAGGTGGCAATCACCAAAGGCGCATAAAGAAGATGAAGCGGATTATGATATTAGTTACCTTGGTGAGGGTATTGAGCTTGGATAATGTCGACACATGGACGATCCCGGCGGTAGGCCTATCATCAGCATTCTCCCGCGTTACTGGTGCCACCGCCGGATGTGCGATACTAGTATTTTTGGCGGGAGCAGCAGGGGGCAGCTGTGCGACAACAAGCTCTTGCGGCTGCGCCGCGACGATGTTGGCCGGTGGGGTCACCAAGTCCGGCGACGCGTTAACGTTGATGCTCGTGTTGCTGCTGCTAAAGCTGGCCACGTTTACCGGTCCCTGTTGACCTCCCGCATTCCAAACAGCTAGCCCCTCCATCAACCCAGGGGGGGTGATCGCGTGAAGCTTCTCCTCCAATAACTTGTCCATTGCTTTCTTGTCCACTTTTGCCTCTAATGTCTTCACCTTCAACTTCAGCTCTTCAACCTCAGCTTTATCTTTAGCTGCCGACTGGTTCTTCCTCTCCCTCCTCTTCTTTGCGTCCTCTTTGTAGTACTCGGTAAACTTCATGCTTGTACCGAAGCCGAACACACGGCCAGCTGATTTTGGCGGCAACTTTTTCTCCCTCTTCTTGTAAGTGTTCATCTCCCTGTTAAAAACAGTGTCCCATGGCTCCGCCGCCGAATCTTGGGACGACAAGTCCTCGCTAGCGTTCAATTCCTTCTAATGCAGAGATACAAGGAGAGGTGAACCCATGCATGCATTTAGATTCTTGGCTTAATTATTTTAATGAGATATCGATGGTAAATTCCTTACCATATCATCCTCAAAGTCCTTCACATTCAGGTCGTCGGTGACGAACTCCCCTATAACAGGGTCTAGGTAGTAGCGGGCCCGAAAAAATTGTCAGATCTGCAGGTCTGTGATTTTATGCCATGGGTTCTCTTTACCCAAATTGTCAAGCTCGGCGTCCTCCTTGTCCCAAATGGTCTGTTTCCCTCTGTAGCCGCCGCTTCCAAGCCGGTGGTTACCTATGTTCTTATCTCGCATAGTCTTTCCCCACTCATTCCATGCTTTAGAGGCAGTGTTATCTAAGTCTGCCT
This sequence comes from Avena atlantica, assembly GCA_910589765.1. Lineage (NCBI taxonomy): Eukaryota > Viridiplantae > Streptophyta > Magnoliopsida > Poales > Poaceae > Avena > Avena atlantica. The sequence continues at coordinate 32,519,287 of OU342736.1, forward strand.
TGAATATGTTGAACTCTTCTTCGTCGAGCATCGGATTTTTCCTACTTATAATCACCCAGCTTTCACCTTTGACAATGATGTTCTTTACCCGGGTTTTCCAGCTTCTCAAGGCGTTGCTCATCTTTGTCAGTGCTAGTTTGTTCACCGGGTTCTTATTACTATCCAGGTTTCTGAACTTATCTGGGAATGTGTATCGCTTGTGAAGCTTCTTAAGGAGGTTCTCGACCAAACCATGATTACGTTAGATGTACTTCGTGTTGATCGACATACTTTCCCGGACGATGCACCCGAGTTGCATGCCGTACCCACAGGCAATCGATGAAGGCGCAATGGGTTGGCCACCTTCTGTGACCTCGGTGAACTCATCACAGATGTTGGCGAGCACTTGCGGCGTCCGATCCTTAATATCCTTCTTCTTCTTCTGTATGGTGGTCGGGTTGCCGCTACCACCATCTGTGCGCTCGCCACCATCCGTGGTGGTGTTACCCTCCTCCCCGCCTTCACTAGTTCCATCGTAGTCGTTGTCGTCCCCCTTTCCCCCAGCACCTCCGACGACGGTCGTTGGTGGTGGTGTCATTCTGATCTCCTCCGCCTCCTCATGCTCTTGGGACGGCCCCTAGAACGACTTGTTGGCTTATCGGGCTAGATCCTCGATGCTCATTTGTTTAGAAGGACCGGCCTCGTCGTTAGTCGACATGTTTGCGCTTTATTACTAAAAAAGAGGCAAAAAGTTAGCACAAATATCGATCGAAAAATGCGGCATGACATTTTCTAGTTCGTGGACCTACGAGTGCCCATTTCTCAATCGAAACGGAAGTGAATCAACACTTCGGGAGAAACGGGCAACT